>CM050519.1:79998261-81198261 GCA_027563665.1 Antrozous pallidus
AATCCTACCTTGGTTTAATAATGCCTTATATTTGCATACATTTTTATACACAGCCAAGGACTCACACATCCGTTATCATTCTGGAACCTCATTACAAGCGGGGACTTGGCAGCAATGGGTTCTCATGTTAACAACGAGAAAACAATCTCTCCAAGGTCTCATAGCTAACTTGCAGTGTCTGAACTGAAATCAGAACCCAAGCCTCAGGCTCCCCCATACTCACCATCCTGCCCTCTCTGCAGTGGGATGGATGCCCCATCACTGGAGGTGGTGGACAGCTCCAGGAGCACAGGTGGTCTGCTTCTCCAGCTTTTGTCTACTCAATGTACTAGAATAAACCCAGGGACAGAGTCCTACAAGGCAGCTTGCCTGACAGATGAAGAATATGGCCAGGAAAAACAGCAATCAACATGGAAAGCTCATATAGGATGACAGATCCCATTTTTTATGGGGAAAAATAAATTTTGAAATAAGAAAAATAAATCAAGGATTCTGTTAAGCAATCAGCTCCCACTCACATACCTTAGCAAGTAGTTGATCCATGTCTGTTAGGAGCCATTCAAGGCCTATTTTGAGATTGTCGTTAGGACATGCTCTTCTGGTGTTACAGCTAAGAATACACATGGGCCATGCCCAGCTCTTCGGCCCAGCTCAGTGCACAGGCTTCTGCAGTGGGCTAAAAGAGCATCCTCCCGAAATTCACATTTACCCAGAACCTCAGAATGTAACCTTTTCTGAAAACAGGAATTTTGCAGGTGTCATTATTTAAGTATCTCCAGATAAAATCATTCTGGATTTAGGACAGGCCTACAGAGAAGCATGGGATAGTTTCTCCCTCAGAGCCTCCAAAAATAAATACTATTTGACAACTTGATTTCAGACTTCTGGCTGCCCAAACTGCAAGAAAATAGATGTATGTTGTTTTCAGTCACCGAGTTGGTAATTTGTTGGAAAACTACATTACAGTTCCCACAGAAGGTCACACACCTCCGCTGGCTCCCCAAGAAGGTAAGTATAGAGAAAGATGCAAAAACTTTGGCAGAAAGCTCAAAGAAAGTGCTCAGCACCAACCAGCACAAATTACAACTGGAATTTTTGTGTTCTGCACAGAAAACCAACAATGCTAAGTGCTGGAGACACGGGCAGAAATTAAGTCTAGGCTTAACCCTCCTCTACTTCTACCTGCTCATTATCACATTGTTGGCCACTTCTAATGTTTCAATTATTCTACTTAGGATAACTCATAAATCTACAGCTCTGATTTCTCTCCAATGTAGACAACCTAAATCCATCAAACTTAACTCACCTAGAAGTAATTCACTGTTACTCATAAACTAATTTCTGTTCTTACTTCCCCAAATTTCCCATACCCAAACAACAACTGCCAAGTCCTAATAACATTAAAGATGGCAAAGATACTGATAATGGTACTCATAGCTGTAATATGGTAGCTAATGTTTATTGAGCATACTTTATGTGTGTACTATACACTGTGCTAGATCTCCCTGTGGGAGGTGCTAACATTAACCCACTATGATGGAGAGGCACAGACTCAGTAATTAACCCAATGACTCACAGCAGGTGATGGAACCAGGTCAGTCAGATTAGTCCAGAACCCGCACACTTCACTTCGCTTCTCTTGATTGCATTCCCTCTGTGCCTTTCTCACTGTCTTTTCCTTCCAGTCCCTGCTTCTACCACCCAAATGCAGGTTCTCACCTGGACTGCTTTACAGTCTCTTGACTTTTAAACTGGCTTCCTAATAACTTCTACTCTCTTCCCTCCAATTTTTCTCTCATAACACATATTACTGGAGCAACTCCTTAAGCTTACTGCAGGAAGGTGAACTCAGACCCACAAAACAAGTATGCCAAGGAAATTCCAAAACCACTTTGGTCCTGATCCAACTGGCCAGAGTCCCCTCCCCTCCAGTAAATGATTTTCTGCCTTGCCGCTGAGCAGTCACCACAGCTGTTTCATGTTCACCGTTTTAGAAGCACTTGATCTGAGAGCTGAAGGGAACCCAGAGCGTAAGCAGGAAGAAAACAGTCCCTTAAGTGACTACTGTTATCTACTCTTATTTGACATTTTCATTCCTCTTCCTTCCCGAGACCAGCAACTGCAGGATTGAGGGTTCACCACAGCTTTCCCAAGCAATTTCCTTCCCTGACATGAGCAACTGAGCTGAGGTATTTGCCAGCCTCTCTGAGAGCTCGGAGTTCCTAATGACTGCAGACATGGTGGATGTTTAACACGAGCTGAAGTTCCAGAGAGCAATTGTTTTGTATCACACACACAAAAACATTCGCCCAGCTCCCCTCTGCTAAAGACCCTGGTAAGCTTTCATGAAGGTAGGACACTGTTCAGTGGCATTCACTAATGTGCCCTTTCACAGTGTCTGGTACAAAACTGGCACTCAATAAATACGTCCTGAGTGAAAATACTGTCCCTTTTGCAGAACACACCCTCACCTTTTTTTAGTCCAGAACTGTAGTGCCCATTAAAGTGTTTCTTCTGCCTGTTTTGTGCCTAAACAGCCTTTTCCATGTGTGGTAGATAACTGAAAAAATAAAGGGATTTCACTATTGTACATCAAAGTGGCTGTGTGGCTCATCTATAGGATTGTTGTCCTGTCAAATGGTAATACAAGGATACTTATACAGTGCATACTCTATGCAAACTACTTCACAACTGTAACCCATTTATTCTCCAAAACACCCTTATGAAGCAGCAGTTACTGTTATTACCTCCTAATCACAAATGGAAGATGCTAAGGGTTTGGAGAGAGTAAGTGGCAGATTCAAGGCCATGCAGCTAGGAGTGAAGCCATGACTTGAATATAAGCAGTGTGGCCCCCGAGTTCATGCTTTCTCTCTCTCTTGATTTGAGAGACACACAGAGAGATTCAGAGAGGGAAACACTGACTTGTTGTTCCACTTACTTATGCATTCACTGGGTCAGTGGTCAGCAAACTGCAGCTCGTGAGCCACATGCGGCTCTTCGGCCCCTTGAGTGTTGCTCTTCCACAAAATATCACGTGCGGGCGCACACGTACAGTGCGATTGAAACTTCGTGGCCCATGTGCAGAAGTCGGTTTTCGGCTCTCAAAAGAAATTTCAATCATTGTACTGTTGATATTTGGCTCTGCTGACTAATGAGTTTGCCGACCACTGCAATAGTTGATTCTTGAATGGGCCATGACTGGGAATCTAACCCACAAACTTGGCATATTGGGAAGACTAACCACTAAGCACCCAGCCAGGGCTTAGAGTTCATGCTCTTAAACCATGGTGTTAAGATGGTACTTTTGTCTAGTCAAAGTTTAACTTCAAAACCAAGTTAGAAAAGATGGGACACTGCCTTCAAATAGCAAAACAAATATTGTTTTAGGATGGATGAATAACACAAGAAGCTATTCTGAAAACTGACAATTCTGATCCACTTTTCCAGGCCATGATGATATATAATTACTACTTAAATTTACTTTTAAAATTTGTAATAAAAAGAGCATATCCATAAGGTAAATTTTGACACAAGTTTTACAGAAACTATTTGGGAGACATACTATCTGCATATGAGCACTGTTTAAGGGAGAGAAGCATGAGAAACTGCAGGGTTGGACAAGAGATGATAGGTGAGAAACATCAACAACTTGTGCTTTACTGGCATGCTGGAGGGAGTAGAAAGGAAGACACAAAATAATGAGGACATCTATCCTTCATGGCACTGTGGCGGCCATCGCTTGAAATAGTATTTTAAAAGTGACCCAAATGCCTGATGACAATCATCATTATTGTAGAAAAGAAATTTGTACTCAGGATCAGCTGTGTTAGTACCATATGCTGATGGATATAGCGAAGGCTGCCATACATTTCTCTGTGCTAGGGTGTTTTAATATCTCTTTTTGGGAGGCTAGAAACCAATCCCTTAAATATGAAATGTCTCATACTGCCCAATTACTGTGAGCTATGAACAACCTATAAGAACAAAGCCAACAGTAGACCCGGAACTTTCAGTCCACAAGCATATAGAAACTCAGAAACATGCCCTTCTTTCCCATCTCCTCCAAACTCTTCTTCCCTGATTGGGTCAGTTTTATAATATAGTGGCTTCTAATTAAATCTGGAGTACAAAGCAAACTCCACTTCCAGGTACATTTGTTGCTGTACAGGGCTGCTTTCCTTCACCCCCAAGTCACCACTGAAGGACAATCCCACCTGCACACTCTCTCTGCTGGAACTGAATGAAGTGTTTTCTGAGAGTGCTGAACCAGGAGGCCACAAGATGGGTGAAGTAACTGGGCAATCTCCAGGCAAAAATAACAAGAGACTAAGCCAGTTCTTAAAGTTAAATGCAGCTCGAATAGGGCCAGCATGCATGGATAGATCACAAAGTATCAAAAAATGTCAATTTAGTCAGGATTGTTTTCTCTCAAATTTAGCACAACCCAGTTAATGTCTCAGTGCCTACTCTGGAGCAGATGCTGGATGAATACCATCATCTTGTATTTCTCCAGCCCAAACTGGGGGCAGTGATGCTGAGCCACATAAGGACCTCACTATCTACAAACTTGAAAGGTAAATCCTATTTAATTAAATGTATCTTGATGATCCGTGGTAGGCTAGGGGGTAGAATTTGAAAGTGAAAGTCTTTATTCGTTTCCTGAAAGTGGGCTATCAGGAAGATGTGATTTGTCATCTGGAAAGGGAGTCAGCAAATGATCATTGAAAAGTGAATGGACAAGAAAAACAAATGACCTTGTGTGAGTGTTATGTATCAGGTAAGTCCAGAAATGTGGTGAAAAGTGACTCAGTAAGTGTCACCTGGAAGTCAAGCCAGGAAAGACGCTGAGGACACGATCTGGGGTGTGAATGCTGCTGCCTGTACTATGGAAGATCTCGCTTATTACAAGAAAATTCCTCCGTTTATTAAACTGTCTGGGCTGTACCTGCTTGAAGGCAGAGGCAGGGAGTGGTGCTCTGGAATGTGTGCCGCTTCCCTTGCTTAGCGGTTTTTTCCTCATTCTTTCGTGCCCCATTCTGCTTGTTCAGCTCTTTTTACTGGGAACAAACTGATGATCGCTCTAAGATAAAGCTTTGGTGACCACATGGTGTGCACTTTTTCATTTTTAAAACAACAGCATGCTCTTTTGAGAGGAGGCTTCCTTTAAAAGAAGTCTCACTACCCTTCGGCTTCTCAAGGGGAATCTGATCTGCTCAGAAGCCCACTCACCTCATGAATAAAACTGGCCCAGGACCTTTGGAGACGCCCATCTCCACTTCCCTGACCACCATTCCACCAGCCACAGACCCCCAAGTCACACAGCAGCTCCAGGGGTCGCTGTGTCCAAGCCTCCCGACTGGCCACACTCTCTTTCCTTTCTTCCTTTCCTGTGCCTCATAAAATCAGAAAGCTTTAACCACACAATTTGACAACAACCATAACAAAGAGCCTAGATGTTCACTGTGCAGGACGTTAACAGTCATGTTGTTGACTTTCCAGCAAGATAAACAGTGAAAACTTGGCAAGCACTAATGTATACACCACCACATCTCATTCCTGATGATGATACACTCACTCTTGGGATGTGAGTGAGAGGAAGAGGTCACCTGAGAGAACAGGGCATCCTAACCTGATCAGAAGCACTGAAATACCAAAAGAAAACCGGACTGGGCTAGGCTGCTTCTTCTTTTGGGGAAATAATAAGCAATTCTTGTAACTCATGAGGCTCCGGGGTCTGTACTGAATAGATTACCTGCAAACTCTAAAACACTGCCTGTTGGTGTAAGTCTTTTTCCAGTTGCAGTCTGACATGCATCACTCGGGAAATCTGGGTGAGAGGGTCCCGCAGGAAGCTGGCTGGCTTTGGCATGACTTCTGAGGCATCCTGGGCCATCTACACAGGAACCCAGGAGTTTGTGGGGTTGCTTCACCTCTCAGAACCAGTTACCAGAATGTTTTAGAGGAGAAAGGGCATGCCCAAGCCATCCCAATGCCATAAGATCACTCACAAATCTGGAACTGGCATTATGAAGATGGTTATATGAAGTTACTTTGTTTTAAACACACACACACACACACACACACACACACACACACACACACACACACACACAACTGAGGAGGTTCTTAATGTTCTTACCTAGAGGCTAGGTAACGATAAGAAGGCATATTGTAGCTACTGAAAATGACTATGTGTGAGAGCTGTATTTACAAATACGGGAAAATGTTCACACTCAATGAAAAAGAAGAGTTTGCAGAACATGTATAATATAATCCTACAAATACGCACACACGTATATGCTTTGTACGAGGAATCGGCACAATGCTTTGATAGGGAGCCATGAGTTTGAGTCACTCTTAACTTATGTGCCTGGGGAAAATTAGTAACTTCACAATTTTAATTTTACCAAATTAAAAAGACCAAATTGCCCTAGCTGGTTTGGCTCAGTGAATCGAGTGCTGGCCTGTAGACTGAAGGGTTCTGAGTTCGATTATGGTCAAGGGCACATGCCCAGGTTGCAGGCTTGATCCCCAGTTCTTTTTTTAATGGGTAAAAACACAAAGGAACATAATGGCCCTTTGGGGGATAAAGAAGAAAACATTTATTCTTCTAATGTTACAAAAGCAAACATAGAACTGAAAATTTTCTTCATTTCATACTTGTGAAATTCCATGTCAGTGAAAATATATAGAAGAAAATATCTAAACCTCAGCAAATAATACACAATAGTTATTTTTTTATTTAAAAAATAACTATTGTGTATTATTTGTCTTAAAATAACCCTGAAGGGTAGATATTATTCTACCTTAAATACTGAGAAAACCCAGAGTGAGAGAGGCCGAGTAATGTGTTCCACAACTACATGAGAAACATGTATTTCAAAACCCAGGTATGTCTGATTCCTGCGAATACTATGATGTGCCAGTATGACGTGGACTCCCCTGCAACATGGTGAGACACCCAGGATTGAGGTCAGGAGATCCCATCCCAGGGTGGTCCTCAGCTACGCTGTAATGTGCTTTTTGGTTAAAACCTGGTCTCTGCACAACAGCAAAAGGGTGGAAATGACGCAAGTATCCATCAATAGATGAATGGCTAAACAAAATGTGGCATATCAAAACAATGGAATATTATTTAGCCATAAGTAGAATGAAATTCTAACATGTTACAACACTGATGAACCCTGAAAACAGTATGTTAAAAGAAAGAAGCCAGACATTAAAGAACACATATAATTCCACTTTTGTTAAATATCTAGAGACAGAATGCAGATTAGAGACTATTGGAGGCTTCTGTGGGGAGGGAATAGGGAATTACCGCACAATGGTTAGCTTCTGTTTGAGGCAATGAAAAGGTTTTGGAAATATTGGTAATTGTTGCAAAACACTGTGAATATAATTAATGCCAGTGAACTGCATACTTAAAATGGTTACAATGGCAAATTTTACCACAATTAAAAAAATGTAATGTACAAAAAATGGAATCATATGAATTATATCTCAATAAAGTTAAGAAAAATAAAACCACATTAAGCTCCGTGGCCAGACAGAAGTGGCTTTAAACCCAGATAGGCAGCTTACCAATGATGACCCTAGACACACTTTTTAAACAATCTGGGCCTGATATCTTATTGGAAAATGAAGATAATAATAGTAGCTGGTTGTTAAGAATAAATGAGATAATGAATATAAAGAGCTCAATGGATTGTCCTAATTAATAATCGCTGCTGCTATCATCATCACCATCATTTTCCAATGTCTCATATCATACCTGAAGATTCCCACAGGTCAAACATACTCTGCCTCCTGACTCCAGGTTTTACCAGCTCTCAGAACTAATGAGCCACATGACAGGAGGAAAGATTCAGCCCATGATCTGGTCCCCCACCTGGAGTCCATCAGGCAAACATACCTGCGGGAGCTCCACTCTCCCACATCCTACATGTGCATGGACATCAGCTCCCCTCTCTCACCATCAGACCTCATAGAGGACAGAAAATAAGGAGCAAAATCCTCCAGGAGAGACTGAGCACCTCAGCCCATCTGCCCTAGCATTGTAACATCCTACACAAACAGTCCATCATTAAACAAGGGAGAATGTTTTAAACATCTTTATGGATAGTATAACTATGATTAAAATGAACCAAACAAAGGGACTTCTGATTGTTCTCTCCACCTGCATGTCTTACCTCTTCTCAGAACTAAACCCACCCAGGTCCTTCACTCTTTTCTTTTAGCAGCTCCTCTTCCTAATCTTTCAATCATTTTCCTCATGTTGGATTTCCTCCAAGTTTTTCTTTTCTCACAGTGCGGGGGCCCAGCACAAGATGCAGGGGCTGGGAACGGTCTGGTAAACAGATCAGAAAGCCCCCTGCACACACACTGTGGAGCTCAGGCGGTAAATTATGAAAAGATTAGGCTGACATGTATGTAACCAATGGCTGCAGGCCAACTAGTGGGTGATCGGAGTTCACAAATATCTCACAAAAGGAAGAGAAACTCTTTGGAGAGCTGTCCTGAGACCTTTCACAAAAATTTAGGAAAAGACATGCGAATGGGTAGTTCAGGGACCTAGAGAATTGGTGGCTGGGGCAAGAGAACAAGCATGATTCAGAGCGAGGCTGGGAGCCCCAGAAAAGGCCTCTCGGGCAGCTGTGAGATCCTGGCTAGGGCCAGGCCTCCACGGTGTGGAGACTCCACACTAGCTCCCAGGGCTGTTCCAGCTGTTAATTCCTGCCTCTGCTGCAAATATAGAATGAGCGTTTACAGTAATTTATCTCAAGGTTTTATTGGAAAAGTTATTTTTGCCACTCTCAAATATCTTTAGATGAGAATCAGGTCCAAGGGGCAAATGATGCTGGAAATAAACGGAGGTGGGGATGGTTGCACTGGGAAAGTTTCTTAAGGGCATGTGTCAGGAAAACAGGCTAACATGCCCTTTTTAGGATGGAGCCACAGAGGATTATCTGAATCATCTCCCTGACAGTTTTGGTGATGTATTCTCAACAATTTTCTTTTCTTTTTTTTTTGGTATGACAAAAGGCCTAAAACAAAGTCACATCTCCTTAAAAACTCATTATCAGATCTTCCTGATAATGTAATTCCCTTCTTACAATCTCCAATAGCTCTCAATTTCTTCTGAAACAAGACAACTACTAACTGTAATAAGAATTTCCGCCCTAACTGGTTTGGCTCAGTGGATAGAGTGTCAGCCTGCAGACTGAATGGTCCCAGGTTCGATTCTGGTCAGGGGCATGTGCCTTGCCTTGGTTGTGGACACATCCCCAGTAGGGGGTGTGCAGGAGGCAGCTGATCGATGTTTCTAACTGTCTATCCCTCTCCCTTCCTCTTTGTAAAAAATCAATAAAAATACATTAAAAAAAAAGAATTCCCATTTATTCCTTCTTCCCATATCTCCCCCTGCCCCCCCCCCAAAAAACCTGGAGTTCATACCATACCATCAACTCATCTCTTGCTGCATAAAATTAGTTATGATTTCTTAAACAAAGTTATTCTTGTCAATGAACTTAAAAACCTGTTCTTTCTCTTGCCTGGAATATAATTCATCTAAATCAAGGGGCAGCCTTCTAGCTTAGAAAGGCTTTCCTAAAGCTGTGTGTTTCCAGAGCTAACTTCAGGGCTTCCCAGCCTTCAAAGTTGTTAACATAAAATCAAGCTAAAAATTTGACCTCAGTGGTGTCACTTTTAAGAGCTTCTTATAACTGTTGTCCTACTTGAATATCGCCAGTATCTATGCTTTATTTCTTCCTGCCTTTTCTCATACAGTGCTGGGGCCCAGCACAGGATGCAGGGGCTGGGAACAAAAACCATAAGATTTTTGCCTACCATTCTCCAGGACGAAAGCTAGCCTTTTTCCTCTATCCTTGACAACTGTTCTGTTAGCAAGTACGGATACTCTGCCCAGGTATAAGAAATTCTCCAGGCCCTAGCTGATAGACAGAGCACTGGCCTATGAACAGAAGGGTCCCGGATTTGATTCTGGTCAAGGCCATGTACTGCAGTTGCAGGCTCCTCTCTGGTCCAGGCCCTGGTCAGAGGTCAATCAGGAGGCAACCAATCAATGTGCTTCTCTCACATTGATGTTTTTCTTTGCCTTCCCTCCCTTTTCTACTTTCTCTAAAAAATCAATGGAAAGATGTCTTTGGGGGAGAGAGGAAGGAAGGAAGGAAGGAAGGAAGGAAGGAAGGAAGGAAGGAAGGAAGGAAGGAAGGAAAAGAATCATTCCTCTGGAATATCTCATACTTTCTGGGTAGCCATTCTGCAGAAATCCAGATTCTGAGGCTATCATGTAAATGTGGGATTAGATTTATTCTTGAGGCCTGGTAACAATAGGCCAGTGAGTGGAAGTTTCAGGATATACAGATTTTGATCTGTTAATAGCAGAACTGGAGCAAGATTTAGTAAGTATTTATTAAACACCTACTATGCATCTAACACTATGCATAGCCCAGTCTCATTACTCAAGAAATTTAGAGATTACAGAGGGATATGGAGAAGTGACTGGCAATTTCAATACACAGTATCACATATTCTCTCTAAAGGAATCAACACATTTCTATAGCAGCAACCAGCTCAGTACGGCAATTAATCCACCTTTGGAGAGTCAGACAAGCTTTCCAGAGGAGACAGTTAAGGGGACTTCTAAAGGACAAGCAGCTAATTTGCAAAAGGATTGGATTTACGGCAAAAAGCTTAGGGGCAAAGAAGGCACATGATGCGTCAGCAGAGTCTCCTGGGAGCTGAGTACCAAAGATACTGGTGGCTGAGGATGAGGAGAGAGGTGCAGATCATGAGGGGCCTGAGTCCGTGCAAGGAGGTGAGAATCTCTCCTGAGGGCAATGGTGCTTTTGGATCCACATCTATTAAAAACTAGAGGCCTGATGCATGAAATTCGTGCAAGCCCCTCCCAGCCACAGCAGCCTGCCTCAGCCCTCACAGCCCCAGCTATCTGGAAGGTCGTCCCCGGCTGTCTGATCTAATTAGCATATTATGCTTTTATTATTATTGATACTTTTTCATTAGAAGGAGGTCTGTTATAAACTGCTGTTAGTCTGGGATTTAAATGCATCAATATTTCACAATAATTCAGTATATTTCACGGGTGATCAGGAACTCTCACACACTGCCTATGGTACTCAGAGGAGGATTCCAATAGGGAAGTGGCCCGAGGCGAGGCAGCCTGAGTGACTGGGCAGGGTTCAGAAGGCCAGCTAGAGGGGACGGCACAAGTGGCAGAGATGGGGGCTCTGTGTGGGTTGGTCCTGAGACCAGCAACCTCCATGGCCTTAGAGTCTGTGGCCCATCAAATATACCAGCATCTACTTACCCACAGTCCCCTCAAAGAGTTTCCATTCTCCTGAACTAAAATCTCATTCTGATCCAGTTAAAGGAATGACACAATTCCTTCTAAAAACTAGAAAAAAAAATTCTTTTGTGGTTCCATTTAATCATTTAAGGCACGTCATGTTTCTCAAATATAAAATATCAGTCTTTTATCTGATGGTTTGTATTATGGCTCCAGAATTTTAGATTACTTCAGAGAGGAAGTCAGTGAACTTTGAAAGGACATCATTTACATTTGTTTGCTGTATCAGGTAGCACTTAAAACATATAAATAGGGAGATGGGGGAAGAAAAATAAAGACTTCTAACACTTCCACAGGATTATTGTAGATTCTTTTGATTTTGGTGGTTGAGGGCCAAGTGGAAAAATGACTAAATTATTTAAAAAATTTTTAAAGGATCACATAGTTTCCTGTTTGCACATCTCTTTTGGCATTTGTTAATATCAGAGTGTGGGTCTTGGGAGAAGCCAATATATTTTAGTCTTTTAAAAGTTCACTTGGATTTAAACTTGAAGTGGGATACTGCTAATTGCTAAATTTAGCTTCTAAGTAACATTACTACATTCAAAATTCAGCTCAACCTTTGAGAAGTAACTGTTTGCCAAAGTGAAATTAAATTGCTATTTTAGGAAGATAAATAAAAAAAATTAGAGAAATGTTTATTATATAATAAAATGGCTTTTGAAATACCTTTTAATGACAAGGTTTATCAAACACATCTAGATTAAATTTCTTCATAAATATACTCACTGATAAATTAAGATAGAAGTGCTAGGAAAAATGGCTTAATGTTTAGGTGAAATGATGGACTAAACTTGGAATGTTCTCACAGGATTCGAGCTCTGGTAGTTTTTATATTATTAATAAATGGTCCCTAAAGGGCGTGGGAGAAGGTGCTACAGAAAAAGTAGTCTTTCTGGCAAAGCTTGAAATTAAGATTCTAAAGCCACTTAAAGCCACTTGTGTTTGGTCAAATACATACACACATACACACACACACACGTATGCATATATAAAGAGGATCAGGCAATGAATTAGTAGACTTAAGTAATGATAACTAGTGGCTGTATCATAAGCACAAGAGCATCAAAATGACTGGAGAAACTGGGGAATGTTGTGGAAACATTCTGTGTCTAACTTTACTGCTCACTATTCAGTTCCTTTCTTTTAATCTCTTACTTTGCCTTCTTTATTTCTTACTTTCTCCTAAATGAAGATGAGCAATGACCTGGGGCTGTGGTAAAAGAGAAGGAAGCCAGTGTGATGTACAGAATTAAGGCAACACTCATATTAAACTCCGGGTATTGTAGTGTATGATTTTGGAAAACTCTGATTCTTCTTTAGCCTCAGATATCTCATCTATGAAATACAAAAATTAAAATTTGAGTTATCTGGTGCATTGCTGTTGGCTATGTAAATTGGTATACTCTATAATAATAAAAGTGTAATATGCTAATTAGACCTGATAGCTGAACCACCTTCTGGATGTCCTTCCAGACAAAGCCAGGGCTGCCAAGAGCTGAGAGCTGAGCCCCTTGCACGAATTTTGTGCATTGGGCCTCTAATCTTTATATAAGAGTATTTGGCAAATACGTAAAATGACTTTTAAATTTCATTAACTACATTAAAATAGCTAAGACAAGTAAACTAAATATAAAAAGGAACAGGCAATTAACTAGCAGCTCTATGTAAAGAGAATTGATGGCTGTTGAAAGTACCAAAGAAGAGACAACTAACTACATCATTATGTGCCTCCAGTACATGCTGCCCCACCCCCAATTCTAAGCCAAATTTGAACAAGCCTTTAAACAGGAACATGCTAAACAACACCACAGAGATGTAATAAAAAACATCTACACTACAGGAAGTTAAAGGACAAACAATTTGGGTCCCTCAACAAAGACAGTGCAAGGGAAAAAAGACAGAAAAAAAAGGAACACAGATTAATTATTATAAGAGACTCATGAGACCAACCAAATGTAGAAATGGAAGAGATGTGACTCTTGATTCAAACAATTAAAAACGTTATGCTAAAAACCTCTCTATTTTTGTATATGTTTGAAATTTTACATAATAAAAAGTTAAAAATAATAAAGTATAAAATCACCATTGAAAATGGTTCCACTAAAAACAAGGTAACACCTACTTGTAAATATAAACTCTTTTCTTGTCCATCCTCTTGATCATTCTCCTATTTATGAGAAAGGAACGTGCCAAAAAGACAGTTACATCACAATTTCTATCTGTATTAAGTGTAATGCAATTTACGGACTTTGTAAGAGCCCAGGAATCAAGAAAAGCAAATGGCATTGGAGGAACCGCATTCTGAATGACACTCCAAATGAAGCTGTTTTTAAGCCTTGAGCTTCAAGTCCTCCTGGCATAGCAATTCCATTTGCAATGTGCCATTATGTCGTGCTTAATATATTTCAAAACTCATCTCATTCCCATTGCTCTGAGGTCAATCAGAACAGGGAGTTCATTATCATATTAAAGAGAAATCAGCAGCTGTGAGGAATGCTCATATTATCCATTTTTTAGGAGAGGAAAAAGAAGGCTACCAGCTTCTCCTTTAACCAACTGATGAAGAAATCGTCCACTGAAAATTACCACACCAGCCCTAGCTCAGTGGACAGAGTGTCAACCTGTGGACCAAAGGGTCCCGGATTCGATTCCGGTCAAGGGCATGTATTTTGGTTGCAGGCTCCTCCCTGGTCTGGGCTCTGGTAAGGGCTCGTGCAGGAGGCAACCAATTAATGTGTTTCTCTCACAAGGATATTTCTGTCTTTTTCTTTCTCTTCCACTCTCTAAAAATCAATGGAATAATATCCTCAGAGAAAATTAAGCACACCAGTCAAGAAAGCACTTTTCTTACATAGATATACCCACAAGGAAGGAAAATAAGAAATAGGCAACAGGAAAAATACCACTGTCAAATTAAGTGGCCAATGAGAACATGAAAAGAAATTAACTTTATTAAGAAAACCAATAACGCTATGCCATTTCTGCCTACCAAACGGAATGAAACAGTTCACACAGGATGATACATCTAGTAGAGGGAAAGAGACAGAAAAATAGGCATTCTCATTCCAAAGTGCCTACTAAGTTTCCATCTTTGTGCTGGGTACCAAAGTGTTGATGGAATCAACTCCTCACTATAAACACAAGATGAAAAAGACAAGTCCAGCCTCAGACTCAAGTGTCTAGTCTTTCTGGGGGGAAAGTGAGTGCACCCAAACAGTTCATAATGAAATGACAAGATCCGTACTGTATTGACTCTAAAAAGCCACCAAATTTTCAATAGTATTAAAGAGAGTGCAAAGAAACAACTAAATGGCTTATACAACAAAGAAAATGTCAAACAAACGCACCCATATCGCTGAGTGTCTTCCCGTCTACACATTCCGTTCCAGGGACCAAGGTCAAATGTTAAAACAAGCAGAGATGTGTTCCAGGAATACTCCATCAATGGCACACTGCTACAAAGCTAACATTCCACACTAATCTAAATATTTAACTTTCTGCCCCCCCAAGCTTATTTTAAAGCATCTAGTCAATACCTCTGCACAGTCTGTTTTATGTTTATTTTACGTGCATAATTCAAAGACACTCTTTATGAGATAAATTTAACTTCCTTTTGATGACCATCCTGGCTGTTACAGGGCCCACCTTTCCATTTTTAGTTTAATTTCACTGAGGAAAATTATTGGACCCAAACTATTTTTTCATTACTCTTCTGCTTAAATATTCTTAAAATTAAGAAGAAAATAACCAATTTTATGTAACCACTAATAATCACAGTGTCATACTGCAGCTCCTAATTAAGGAATCTGAATAATTTTTTTTAAAAAACAACTTTTCTTTCTAAAATCCTTATCCTCAGCAAGGTTGCAGAAGTGGTCATTTTTGTGGATAAAAAAGAAGCTGTGACCAGATAAACAGCCGAAGAAATGCGTTATACTCCAATGATAACAGGTCGGGGACACCACACCAGCCTGCACCTCCAGGCCACAAGACCCCATCATCCCCCCAAGTGAGGGATATTCTAAAGCTTTGCCTACTGAGGCAGATCAGGAATTTCCTTCCATAAAGAAAAAAAAAAATCCACCCCTTCCCAGTCTCTAGGATTCAGAAAGAGCAGGTATATTCCAAAGAGCTGCAATACACTGAAATATACCTTGAAAATATATATATTAAAAAAAATCATAGGGAAAGCTAATGGGGGAAATAAATAAAAATCCCACAAAACAGTGATAACTAATGCAGATAACGAAGTGCCAATCCTTTATGCTGAAAATTGGCAATGAAAAGAACAGCACATTAATTTTTGGGGATGAGCTAACTATACTACCTTAGGGTAGACAAACTGAATTAGAAAAATAGCCATTTTTTAACCCCTAATCAAGTAACGATATACAGATCAATAGGTGAAACCATGAAAATGAAGGTCTGTGTCTTAAAATGGAGGCGTGTGCCATTACTTCCTAAATCCACTGGTCCATCTTAGCATCACCTAACTTAAAATAATCCAACCTTTAGTTACTTCATGAAGCACACAGCACCACCTAGCATATATTCTTGACAAAAAAGGTGAACCTGACTTTAACCAACCTTTCAAATCAAATCATGCCTTTCACTCTGCAGTAAGTAGAGGGGACACGGGAACAGAAAAAGCATGCCCTAAGGAGGCAAATGGAAAATCCCGGGAGGGTCTGTTCTCAGGAAGGCTGACATTTTCCAACACATCAATGGTATAAAAAAGGGAGGACTGGGGAAAGGGAGCTACTTTACATTAACAGATACTTAAGAGACATAACTAAATATATCGACCTCATAGGAACAATTCAACTGTAAAAAGACTAAGGAGAGAGAGAGAAAGAAAGAGGGGATTTAACAAACTAGTTGTGTGGAAATCTTGATAATTTAAATATAAATGATGGTTTCTGAGGTTGATTACACTCTTCTCTTTATATATTTTGGTATGTTTGAAAACAATAGAGGGAGACACACTCAACCCTAAGCAGAAAAAAAAAAAGCAAAACCTGGAGATACCAGTATCTTTTGTATTGTGGTCAAAACATGTTTCTTCCATAAAGTTGACAAGCAGATGCCAGCTTCAAGAGGAGATGGGGTCCTAAGCTGTAGGCGATTTAAGTTGTCCAAAGAATGTTTTCATTCATCAGGGTTTTGTTATGCAAACATGCCCCCCTCCTGTCATGAGGAATGACAGTGGGACTTTTAAATAAAGGCTTTCCTCTCCATCTAAATTCAGGCTTCTGGGGGTGGGACAGTAAGCAAGCAAAACCACCAGAGAATCTTTTTCTGCTCATCTCATCAGGAAGAAAAACAAACAAAACAGTATTCCATGTACTCTCTGTGCCCTTTTCTCCATCTGTCAAGAGGACAATATTGCTTTGCACAGTTGTTATTAGGGACCAACCGATAATATATGTTTGTGTCTGTATTTGGCACATGGCAGTGGCTCAATTAAGACAGCTTCAAAAATCATATTCCTTACCCTACTACCAACAACCTCAAGATCCTGAAATCTAACACAACCATGTGGGCCGGGGAGATGAGATGCAACTGCAGTCCAGCCAACACACTTATTTCAGCCTGTGAGATCGAGCACACGCAGAGGAACTAGTTAACCTGTGCCTGGGATTCTGTCTGACCTGTACGATCTGTGAAATAACAAATGTATGTCATCTTAATATGCCCTTTCCAAACCCACACTCCTTTACCAGTTTGCTTATTTCATAAGTGCTTATCTGAGATGACTAAGTAAGCTGGTGAGAGGCAGTCTGTAATGGGAGTGAAAAATCTGAACCAGTTTCCTCCTATTCACAGAAAAAAACCTGTCACCTGGTATCTTTGGGTTTCCTCTCTTTGGCACATTATCCCCGTCAGCATTGTTGCCTTTTTCCTTCTGTGTACTTCTTTGGCCTCACCAGATCATAGGCTCCTTCACAGTTTTGAAATGCATGTTGGCCAGTCCCCCTAGAGATTCCTGAAATCCCTCTCCAGCTGGTAGGTCAACACACCTCCATTCTTTCCATAATTAGCAGTTTCATCATTTTCTATACCTTCAATTTAGCACTTTCCCTGCCTTCAATTGTAGTCATTTACAGGCCAGTTTCCCCTACTAAGTAGTCAAGAGCAGAAAGGTACCCTTTTTTAGCTTTTTATCACTCCCCTCCCCTCAAATGCTTGCTAAACTCAAGAGAGAAGGGAACAGGAAGTCACCATAGTATCCTGACCTGTTAATGTTTGATGAGGTCCATCACCCTGACCTTTTGAGAGAGGTTTAATTAAAAGACACACACACACACACACACACACACACACACACACACACACACACACACAACGGACACTCTTCTAGCCTCAGCCACTGATTAATTATTTTGTTCTTTTGGCTACAGTTCCATCATTTCTCTAAAATCCCAGGGGCTGCACAAACTAGGGAATGAAAAGGAGGATGACAGAGGACCTGCATCTACACTGACTACCTTACACCTCAAGTCTGAGGTTTTTCACCTTAACTCTCCAATCAACCACTTCTAGTCTTTTCCCCAAGAGAAAGCTTTGATTACAGGGTACATCAGGTAGGCATTTACTGATCTGCAAAAGTGAGGCCTAGAGCTGAGAACGACTGCAAGTTTCCATCAAAGCAGCATGCAATAGACAAGTCCATTCATACAAACATCAGTGTGTGTGCACGTCTGCACGGCTGTTCATCACAGATTTTAAAATGCTTATCTCTGGGTGGGTGAGAATTTTCTAAATATATAGATAATATGTTAAATAAAAATAGTCATATTAGGAAAGCAATAAAAGATAAAACTACACAAACACATACACACATATATTTAAATCTTTACTAACCATGTTGTCTGTAGCCTGCTTTATTTTTATTTATTTATTTATTTATAAATATATTTTGAGTTTTTACGGAAAGGAAGGGAGAGGGATAGGAAGTCAGAAACATCGATGAGAGAGAAACATCGATCAGCTGCCTCCTGCACACCCCCTACTGGGGATGTGCCTGCAACCAAGGTACATGCCCTTGCCGGAATCTAACCTGAGACCCTTCAGTCCACAGGTCAACGCTCTATCCACTGAGCCAAACCGGTTTTGGCTCACATGTGTATTTTTAAAACTATGTTAAACTATCTTAAACCTTTGTATCTAAAAGTGTTTTGTTTGTAAAACTGTATGTTAAAAAATAAAAATAAAATACAATAAAATTTAGTAATGCATGCCTTTCGGTTTATGAAGGTATAAGCACTGATTTCCCCCTTTTTGATCTTTTCTTAAAATGAGCTTGTTACATTTGGTAATGGGGGGTAATGAGGGTACTGGGTGTGTGGTGGAGTGGTAGGGGAGGATTGGGCATTCTTGAAAGGTACTCATCCAGGCACATTCCCCCAAACCATCATATATGCTATCATTCTTGGGCTGGTCTCTAGAAAGTACAAATGGCGTAAGTAGATGCCCCTCATAAAAGGCGAGGCTAGCACACGAGCCTGCAGAGCCCCGGTCACTGTTTTCCTGCAGTCTAGCTCTGAATGGCTTTAGCTGCTGTAGCCAAACTAAATCACCGCCCCAAATCTATGGTAACCCCCTGATAACCGCACAGATCTCTATGCCTGCCCTATTCAACCAGGAACAAAGTAACTTTAAGAATGTTTAAGACCAGTGGATTTTAAACTTTAGTTTCATCACCCCTTTACACTAGTAAAACCTATTGAAGACACCAAAGAAATTTTGGTTATGTAGGTTACATCAGTTGGTAATAATTTACCATATTTTAAAAATTAAAACAAATTAAAAATATATTTAATTCATTAAAAAAAACAAACCCAGTACATATTAAAATAGCATATGTTTTTATGAAAAACAACTACATATTCCAAAATAAACAAGGAAAAACTTTGGTTGTACATTTTGGCAAACAACAGTAGTCCGCTCTTATCTGCATTTTCCCCTTCTGCAGTTTCAGCTACTCACGGTCAACTGTGGTCCAGAAATATTAAATGGAAAATTCCAGAAATAAACAATTCTTAAGTTTTAAATTGCATGCCATTCTGAGTACCTCACTTTGTCTCATCACATGTAGGCATTGTATCATCTATCTCATATAATCTTTTATTACAGTATATTGTTATAATTATTCTATTATTATTAGTTGTTAATCTTACAGAGACTAATTTATGGATTAAACTTTATCATAGGTATATGTATAGTACATATAGAGTTCAGTACTATCTGTGGTTTCAAATATCCACTGGAGGCCTTGAAACATATCCCGGGTGGGCAAGGGAGGACACTACTGTATCTGGTTTAACAAAAGGCAATTGGATTCACTTCTAATTCAATCTATTGCAATGTATTGTCTAGGTTGCCGTATATGGGGGTTTGGGGGGGAAAGCCTCATGGAGTTATGTAGCTCATGAAGGAAGGAGTGTTTCAATATCTTTTATAAGCAGTTGTAGCTATTCTTTTTTTTTTAAATGTTACACCAAAAGATTTGTTGCAGTGTGGAATCTGAAACCTTAATGATGAACTTTTCATATGATCACATTAAATTCCATTTTATACTTTAGATGGATCTTTTACCCATGCATGATTTTACAACATGATGCATTGATCATTTGGAAAATATTGGTCCACTGAATCTTGCTGATCTTACAAATGTTGACGTTTTTTATTCAATAAATTAAAAAATATCAATAGCACTTATCAGAAAAGTCATTGTGTTGGAAAGTTGTGAGACTCATGGTTTTTAAAAAATCTAATTTTTGCTTTAAAGCTCAAATTTTATTATTGCAATAGTATTCTTATTTTTCTTTTTTGAAAAAATATTTTTATTGATTTCAGAGAGGAAGGGAGAGAGAGATAGAGACGGAAACATCAATGATGAGAGAGAATCACTGATCGGCTGCCTCCTGCACACCCACAACCCGGGCATGTGCCCTTGGCTGGAATTGAACTCGGGAGCCTTCAGTCCGCAGGTCAACGCTCTATCCACTGAGCGAAACCAGCTAGGGCAATATTCTTTTTTTCTTGAAAAGCCATGCTCATTTCATCAATTTTTAAGAAAATGTCTGCCAAATATACAAGTGTGAATAACCAATCTGCTATCAGTTTTTCTTCCTTCCTTCCTTCCTTCCTTCCTTCCTTCCTTCCTTCCTTCCTTCCTTCCTTCCTTCCTTCCTCCTTCCCTCCCTCCCTCCCTCCCTCCCTCTCTTTCTTTCTGCTATCAGTTTTTCTTTAACTAAAAATGGCATTCATGATAAAAGCAGCTAGTTCAACTCACAACTTCACTGCAGAGTGCTTTATGTGTACTCCCCATTTTATAGAAAAAAGAATAACAACATGACTTGTATTCAAGAATTGAGATCAAATAAAATTAATAATTTTTACTTCTTTTTATTTCTGTTAATCCTCACTGGAGTATATTTTCCCCATTGATTTTTAAAGACAGTGGAAAGGAGGGAGAGGAAAAGACAGTTGGGAAAGGGGAGAGGGAGAAAGGAAGGAGAGAGAAACATCAATGTGAGAGAGACACATCAATTGGCTGCCTCCTGCACCCACCTGGACAGGGGTTGGGGGAGTGGGGGTGAAACATACAACTCAGGTATGTGCTCTTGACCAGGAATGGAACCTGAGACAAATTTGGTCTTTGGGCAGATGCTCTAATCACTGAGCCATGCTGCCCAGGGCAATAATTTTCACTTTTCACTTCTTCATCAACAAAAGTCTTAGCTGAATCTGGATTTTATGAAAACAGAGTATGAGAATACAGTGATTACTAGCATGGTTTGGTGCCACTGTCCTGACACGTATATGGTGTCAGAAGTTGTGCCCACCATTGCATACTGAGAAAAACAAGCTGTTCTCATGAAAATAGGTTAGACCTTGTAGACTCCCTGAAAGGGCCTTGGAGACAAACCAGGGGTTGGCAGACAAATACTCTGAGTACTGCTGTACAAGAAAAAGTACTTCTTTATTTGCGGAAGTAAAAAAATGCCTTTCTTTTAATGAGCAGGTGAGGAGAGAACATGGCCTTAAAGAATTAGGTCTATGGTTTCTTCTGAACTTAAAATTTACTGTCTCAGTAAATTAACTCCCTTTATTCTTTCATTTCTCTGCAGAGGTAATGAATAATTGGAGTTTATAAAACACTACAGTTGGGACAGTTATTTGCATTACAAAAGAATTCTGTGCTTTAATTTCTTGAGTTCTGAAGGGATTTATTTATAGCTGATCAATTATTAGATAAACAAGAAATCAAAGCAAAATGTTAGTAGTCATTGCTAATCAAAGATAGACTAGTCATGAAATCAAATGTAAATTAAGTGGATTAGATTAGCAGATCTACAAGATGCTGCAATAACTTACTTCCCACATCAAAAAACATGTCTATATTAAAACTATTCTTACTGCCCTAACCGATTTGGTTCAGTAGATAGAGCGTCTGGTTTGATTCTGGTCAAGGGCATGTACCTTGGTTGCAGGCACATCCCCTACAGTAGGAGGTGTGCAGGAGGCTGCTGATTGATATTTCTCTCCCATCGATGTTTCTAACTCTCTATCCCTCTCACCCTTCCTCTCTGTAAAAAATCATTAAACTAAAAAACCTATTCTTACCAAATCCATTGTCTAAAATTACTTTAATATTATCAAATTTAATTATTAAAGATTATCAAAATTATACACATCAAGCAAAAACTAGGAATGTGTGCAGGTTTGAGGATAGAGTGAATGAAGATAAGCCCCTGTAAATATTGGGTTGGCTTAATAAATGCTTGATCCTTCTTTTTAAAAGGAAAACAATATTTTTGCTTTGCCAGGGTAGGACATATATGGAAATAACATTAGTTTAGGCCTCTGGTTTTTAAGAGTATTTTGCTGTCTTTATGGACTGCAGTTTTGTTTCATGTTTTTATGTATTTCTCAGAATGTCTGGGGTCAAAGCACATGATAGATATCTTTATACAAATCCTGAATGGCAAATGCGGATGTGTCCTAACTCTTGACTGTGGGCTTTTCTTTGTGATGTGACAATGGGGCCCACAAATGCTTAGTTGTGCTGGGTGAGAGGAGGTCAGAGACCACTCACTGGGTTACTCAATCATCATGATCAGTCTGGATCCGCAGAATGAAAATCACTGGCATGTTTCTGTGAATATCACTTCTGGTAGCTTCCCATTAGTCCACAAGCACACAACCCCCTATGCAGTCCCCACTGTGGAGGTGCCTCAGAAGGAATGCGCAGGAGTCAAATGCGTACAATCCTGCAAGCTCAGCCTCCATACTTTGACGTACTCATCTCCTTTACTCTCAGCAGCTGGCTGCCTCTGGCCTCCCCACTGTGTCCACCTCCTGACCTCTTTCCTTTACTACTGCCCAAGGTCTGTGACTGCCCATAGTCTGTATTACCATCTTTCTCCAGAACTTCCTTTTCACACGTTGGCTCCCCACCCATCCAGACTCAGTAGTGGATAAGTGGGAAATTCCAGTGATGTCGCAGGAAAACTAAGAAGTGGTCTGATGAGTCATAAACGGCTATGTGCTTATAAGGTTTTAAAGAGTCTCCACTTACACTACAGAACATGACGTTTCTGTACAATCAAATGGGTAATCTAGAAGAGTTTTATATAACAATGTTTCTATATCTCTTACTTTCTGCTTTCTTTTAGTATTTTCCTTACTTTATTACACACAAGAGAGTACGAGAAGGGGAAGCTCAAATTAATAAAAATTTAGTTAGGGAAATGTACTACTTTCCTGGGATTGTATGTGAATTTTATTAACCCTTTCTCCTAATTTGCAAAGACAACTGGCTACAGTCACAGAGCAATGATACCTCCTAAGATCAATACCTACTTTTGACTATTAGGAAAGAAAAACAACTCAGCACTTAAAAAAAAATTAAGATTGCCCTGGTTGAGTAGTTCAGTTGGCTGAAGCATTGTTCTATATACCAAAAGGTTGTGGGTTTGATTCCTGGTCAGTGCACATACCTAGATTGCAGGTTCAATCCCCATTTGGGGATCAGACCGATTGATGTTTCTCTCTCACACTGATATTTCTCTCTCTCTCCCTCTCCTTTCCTTTCTCTCTAAAACCAATTTTTCTTTAAAAAAAGGATTGTACTTTACGTTTCCCTAGTACTCGACATATATTACAACCATTTATTCTGCAACTCAATCAAATGGCCTTTTATTTAGCTCTATAATCATGAGAAGGCATTATCCCCTTTTTATAACTGAAGGAACAGGAACACAAGATTAATTTTTTAAAAGTATATTTTTATTGACTTTTTACAGAGAGGAAGGGAGAGGAGTAGAGTCAGAAACATTGATCAGCTGCCTCCTGCACACCCCCATTGAGATATGCTCGCAACCAAAGTACACGCTCCTGACTGGAACCGAACCCGGGAGCCCTCAGTCCGCAGGCTGACGATCCATCCACTGAGCCAAACCAGCCAAGCAATGTTAATTTTCTTAAGGTCACAAAGCCTAAGAATTAACTGGCAAAGCCACAACTCTCACTAACATCTTCAAGTCTAAGGCCAAGGTTCTCCACTGAGGCCACCAACTCTGCCTTGGCAAGCTGCAATACCTAGTTTTCTCGATCTTCATATTTACCACAAATAGAGCCGGTGCTCAGCAAATATGATGGTTTGATTTGGAGCAATCTAGTCTAAGATGCAAGGAATCTTCTACAGCCTTTGTAAAGGCCGAGTTTCCTGACAACTGTCACCAACCCCTTGGGCTGACAGCTTTTAAAATAAGTATTTTTTATTGATTTCAGAGAAGGGAGAGGGAGAGAGAGGGAGATAGAAACATCAGTGATGAGAGATAATCACTGATCAGCTGCCTCCTGTACACCCCCTCCTGGGGATTGAGGCCGGGACCTGGGCATGGGCTCTGACTGGGAATCAAACTGCAATCTGGTTCAAAGGTTGAAATTCAATCACTGGGCCACAATGTCCGGGGCCTGACAGCTCTTTCAAGGCAGCAACCACAGACCTCTCCACCCCTTCCCCAGTGTCTAGCACACTGGGTGCTCACTTAAGTTCAACAGATACTTGAGAAATGAATGTTCAAGTAAATTTTGCTATGTAATCAAATCATAGAAAATTCTTCTATTAGTGATGGCAATGGGTACTTTACAGCCACCACCATATAAAAACATCAACATAAAGAAGCACTTATAAAAAACTTCTCCCTAATGGCGTATAACGGAGACACCTATAGGGTTTTTTCCAACTCCCAAAATCTATGATTCCATGGCAAGTCTATTACTGACAGGCAATTAAACTGTTCACCTAGAGCAACAATTATGTGCGAATATAACTGGACTCAGTTCAGAACCACCACAGTGTTCTTAGTCTGCAGTATGCTTCTGAAAAGCAACACTTCTGTGTATATGACAGGAAAGTTACCAATTCCAGAGGGAATGGTAATAGATGATAAGGTCAATCTGAGTCACAGGGGAACTGCTGTTTGTCAAGGCCTCTATGTCGTAAAAAGGAGCTATCTTACGAAAAACCATGCTAACTTTTATTTTCTCAAGAATATACAGCTGTTTGGATTTCTTTTTTTAGCTTCAAGTTCATTGTGCCATGAGCAGACAGGCAAGGGTTTTATTTTGTTTTTAAGTGTTTTTATTGATTTTAGAGAAGGAAAGGGAGAGGGATAAGGAGATAGAAACATTGATCAGTTGCCTCCTACACTCTCCCTTCTGGGGATCAAGCCCACAACCTAGGCATGCGCACCAACCAGAAACTGAACCTGTGACTTCCTGCTCCACGAGTCAATACTCAACCACTGAGCCACCCCTGCTGGGCTGACAGGCAAGTTCTGACCCTCCCATAGAAATTATCTGACCGCTTCTGAGCTGTCCTGTACACAGGGAAGGGAGGTAGGCAGAACGGGCCAAAACAGTGTCCTAACTCAGCTAAGCTCCTCTGTGACTTCAGAGATTTGTGGATGTTCACTTTGTTCCATCTCCACTGCTCCGTGTGCCCTGCAGTGAACGGGCTATCACCTGGCTGGCTCTCTGTTTCACAATGCTGCTGTAGCAGACTTAGACAACATTTTGACCTCTCAGAGAAAGCAGTACAGAAAGAACTGAAAGGGTCAAGTATGGCCAGCATTCCACTTCCTGTCTGAGGCAGGCAATTTCTCCAAAAAGCAAAGAGTTACTCCAGGTTATCTTTTCTAAATCAAAGTACTCTTTTCTGATGCCTTAATTAAGAGAAAAAATTTTTCAGGAAAAAAAGTCATACAAATGGAATAATTCTGCAAATAGCTAAATTAAAATTTTTTATTTAATATTTATAAATTTATGCAGTATACGAGGTACTGAGCAAGATGCTGTCGGGATATAGAATTATGTAAGAAATGTTCATACATACTCCCTTAGTGTCCCTGCACCTTAAAACGAAACTTTCATTTATATTTCCTTCCCAAATAAACAAAGATTTCATTTCCTTAGGACATGAAGAACAATTTTTTTTCTCTGTTATTACTTTGTGGCTTCACAGAAAAATTCTAGAACACACTGGAGGAGAAACTCTTTTATCTGTTCGTTTCCACCAACACGCAGCAGCTGTCTCAAGAGTGACTGAGCTACAGAATGACTACAACTTCCAAAGTAACCTGATTAAATCTGACAGACACATGATGGGAAGAAAGGAACCCATGTGACCTTCAATTTCAATAAGAAAAGTTAAAACATATTGTCAGAGAACGCAGGAAGGAGATGAAGATCATGTGCTTTGGGAAGATGAAGACGATAGTATAGAAATATTCCAAATAACAGCAAGTCATTTGGGATTCCTGAATGCCCTGCCATAGTCAATCACACACTGCTACGCAAAGAAAGGAAAAGTTAAGGCAATCTCACGCCTCACTTCTGCTAGTGATTGAGCTGGAAAAAGAAAATTAAGACAATCTTTTCAGTCAAACACAGAAATTGTAGCCTGGACATTTAAGGAAATAAGCTCACGAGGGGTGGGGGGGTGGTGTAAAATACTTGTTTAGCAATTAGTCAAGTGTTCATACCCAATTAATTTAAAACAGAAAGTCCCAAATTTTCTTAAATCTTTACTGGTATTTGTTTGCTGGAACTGATTGTTCCAATACATAAATGCTTTGTGTGTGTTTACTTTTCCCCAAGATTTATGGCCAAACTGTTCTCAAAAATAGAATAAACTTAATATCCACTTCTTTCACTTTTAACTGATGTTCTTCAACGAAGTGATGGCTGAGAACTAACTCTCATGTCCAAGAATGAGGAAATAAAAAAAGGTTTACACTCCAAGGCAAATAGGGCATACTCACGATAAAATCAAGACCATTAAGAAAATCTACAACACATCAAAATTCTGTAGTTATAGCTCTGATTGAGCCAAACCATCTTTTGAGACAGCCAATCACAAACAAGACAGCCGTATCTGGAGTTCAGACAGCAAGAGTAGGCAGCCTCTTCATGGAACTGGTTGTTACCCTCAGCCAGCTCCGTCCCGCGGTGTGCTCTCACATGCAGCACATAAGGCTAGTCTTAGTGATCCATCTGTTTGTCCCCCTGCCCCCCGCCTTAAAAATGAAAAGTAGATCCACTTACATGGCTCTCTGGCAATGAACTGAGGTACAGTGTTGGGCAGAGGAGTACTGGGGTTTGGAGTCCCTACGAGTTTGTTCTTGGCCATCTTCGTGTTTGCCTTAGCAAACTCTAGTCGTAGTGTTTGCGGAATTTCAGGATCGAAGCGGATGCCCTTTGGAAATAAAAGAACAAATGAAAGATGTTTTCATTTCCCTTGAGTCAAACCGGAATGGTGACAAAATAAACACACCAGTAAATCCTGGCCTATCTGAAAAAGAAAGAAAGTCAGCAAGAGCTCTCATTCTCGCTACTTGCACAGAATGCATGAAAACTCCTAACCCAACAGGTTCAGAAAGCCAGGGAGATTTCATTTACTTCTTTTTTAGTTACATGGGTTTTCAATTCTTCTTCATGGCTTTTCCTCTTGGACAAAAATTTGTCAGTTCAAATTCAAGTTTTAAACTTAGACCAGCAAATTATGAGCACAGATAAACACTTCAATTAATGGTTACCAATAAGAGTAAAAAGATTAGTGTAAAGCCCTGTGTAATACTAGAAAGTCTAACTCCTGAAATAATAAAAGGCCCAGGCTTGACCTGCGTTCTGACAATGACACTGACTTAATGCAATCCTTCAAGGCCTCAGTTTATGAAGGGGAACTCCCATCCCTATCTAACTGGAGAACTTTTATAACAGTGACACATGCTGTGGTCTTTCTAAGTTACTAAGACAGGAATTAAACACTTTTAAGATTTAAATATAAGAAGTATCATTTAATTCCAGTTGTCTCATAAATTTACATAAAATCCAAATGTCTTGATGTGGTTAAGTCCTGATCTTGATTATAACTGGCTTATTAGCTACACAGAGAAACAACAGATTATAATGGGCCAGAAAGAGGACAGTCATTTCAATTACCCTGAACCCATTATTTCAGTTCACCTGTAACAAAAACATTCAGTGAAATCAATCACAAACGCTATAAAACACAAGATTTAGGGCAAGATAAGTATATTTTGAACCTCCCCACCCCCATTCAAGAATACCTCCACTGCTAAGTGTAACAAATCATTTCATGACACCTATGTGCAATAACGGGAATTCTGAACCCAAACCACAGCATCAAAAAGACACCCCAGTATAGTGTATAAATGTGTACCCAAATCAGATTTAGGTCCCAGGTTTGTCTGTATATGTTTTGGAAAAGAGGTTCTAAAAATGACTACCCGAAAGAACAGAGGTAGGCCTGTGGGCTCCAAAGCCCCCTCTCTTCTCCTTGATTAGCTTGAAGAAAAACAAGAGCAAATTCCACAGGAAATTAGTAAGAATCTCTGACTCTGCTGCTCAGATGAACAACTGAACTTCACAGGCTTAGTTCCAAAGACGGGAGGAAGGGCTTGTGAGTGGATGGAAACAGTAGTAAGAGAAGTAAGGTGGGGGGGGGGGGGGGGGGGAGAGGGAAGACAGGTCCTCTGGGAGGTTCAACAAAGGCCTCAGAGCCTGATCCAGATGTCCTGGTGGGTGGAACTTCTCTATGGGCTTGCTTTAAGATTCTCTTAGAAGAAACCAACTGAAGGAGGCAAACAGGTGTGTGTGTGTTGGGGGCGGGGGGTGAGGGGAGTGGGACTCTAGTTGTGCAGCTCTAACCAACAAAAAGTGAAAAGGGCTGTGTTAGATGAGACAGAAACAGAAATTCTTTTAACTGGTCTCAGTTTTTGTTGGGAAACCTTATATCGTTAAAAATGTAAACAGTATAAGGAAAAAGAACAAAGCAAAATTCTGAAGCAGTGTTTGCTGCCATCCACTCTACTTAAGAGCACTTTACTCTATGAGCACTAATATCACAACAGAATAAACATTTCTAAACATGGACCCAAAGGCTGTGGTCTTTCTGGGAGACACGTGCAGTCCCTGTGTGTCATTTAAAGGTATGCTGTGACAGGACTGGCGTGTTGACACTACACACCCTCAGGCACCCATGTGACAACCTGCCACCAGTTTCAGTACGTCCACACCAGCACTAAACTCCCTGAACCTTTTTATGAAGAAGCCGCTTTCCTAAACCTGAGCCACACGAACCGGAGCGCTGTGGTCTGGGCCACTGGAGGAGAACATCCTGGGACCTGTCCGTCCTCCGGGGCTTCCAGCCTCAGGGAATGAGGCTGCATATCTGAATTTGATGCCTCAGCTTTTTCACCGGTGTTTCAGAGTCAATTGAGGCTCCACACATGTGCTTGCCTCCTACATAACCTAAGCTGGTGGCTCAGGTCCTAAAACACACCAAAAGGAGTCTCCCCCACTTCCCACCCCCCTCTTTACACCCCTCCTCCACTGACAGAAAATAGCGCCACCACCATGTCCCAAATCCAAGTCCAGCTCCTTATTAAAAAAGCTAAGAGGTTAAAATGACCTAATTTGTTTGGCAGCTTTTTCATAGGCTGGAGGCTTAGAATACAAGACACATTCCTCTGATATCTTTAGCTGCAATACCATATTTGGTAATCAATATCCTGCTCAGCTCAGTTTCTATCCATAGGGATTAGCCAAGCCCAAAACATTTTAAATGTTCAAAGATGATGAAGAGGAGGCGGAGGGGATGGGGTAGGGAGAATACGGAACTAAAGAGGAAGAGATTTAAAAGAGGGAGATAGATAAGGGGGAGACGTGAAAGAATACCTTGTGCTTTTAACTAAAGCCTAACAAGATGACTTTCTGGCCGCAGGGACTTCACATGAAATGCTGTCAGGGTAAGATGACCGCTAAGTCAAATCTGTGTCTCTCAAAATCAACTTTTTAGTCTCTTGCCTTTACAAAACCCATCTTATAATGAACTGAAACCTTTCTATGTGTAAATGTTGTCTTCTTTACAAGGTGAGGAGAAGGGGCAGTTTCTGGACAGCAGTTATGATAACAATTTGAGAGCAGTTACTTAGAAACAACCTAACCTGACAGGCTACAGGGACAGCCAACAATCTTCCAGATGGGCCAAAAGCATTGTGACCACAGCAGTAGAGGTTCATTATGATCCTCAAGGGCTGAACTCCTTCCCCAGGGCCAACTCTGAGAGGTATAGACACTAGTGACAAACACGGCATCCTAAGTAGTCTAGTATATTTAAGAGTACACAAGAGCAGTTTCAAATCCATATGCTTATGTATTACGGACTGAATGTTGTGTCTTCCCAAAATCCGTATGTGAGCTCCAATGTGATAGTAATTGAAGGTGGAGCCTTTGGGAAGTAATTAGGTTCAGATGAGGTCATGAGGGTGGAGCCCCTTTGGTGGGATCAGTACCCTTAGAAGTAGAAATACCAGGGATCTTTTACCAAGAACACACAGAGGAAAGGCCATGTGAACACATAGCGAGAAGCCGGTGGTAAGGAAGGGGGCCCTTGGCAGATACTGAATCTGTTGACAACTTGATCTTGGACTTTCTAGCCACCAGAACTAAGAAAATTAAATCTCTGTTGTTTGAGTCACCCAACATACGGTATTTTGTTACAGCAGCTGGAACTGACAGAGACATCCCGTTAACACAGTTTCCTTTCTTGGGCCATCCTTCCTAAATACCTCATACTATTCTCCCTGAAACTTCTGTGTTTTCACATAAGCAAACCTCGCCCCTTCTCTACCAATCACACACCCAACCTCACCTTTCACCTTACTACAGGTGACTCAGCCAGCAGGGAGAGTTTTCTTTAACAACTTTTATAATGCCTGGTTCATGTGATCACTAGAAGGCCTCATGATTCAATCTCAAAAGCTACAGAGAACAATTAGAGACATGAAATAAAATTGAAATTCTGCATTTACACACTACAATGCTCTAAACTCAAAGTCAGTTATTGCACTCAAGACTATTGAGGGATTTTTTTAAAATCCCTTTTCACTTACATGTAAATAAAGCTCAAGAACTATTTGTGAAGAGAAAGATTAAAAAGAGAATTTTCTGGACTTAGAAGACTAGAACAGATCAGACATAAAGCAACCAGAGCCTCCCTGGAAAGAGACGTTGGTTGGGATGGTTATTCTGCTGGTCCTGGGAAGGGCACCAGAGGCCAGTATCTAGCTCGGTTCTGTGCCCTTACTCCCATGACAATAGATAACTATTTAAGGAACAGATGCTGCCCAAGGTGACCAAAAATGCCTTTCTGTTCTAAATATTTCAACCGTGAATGCGGAGATATAGAAAATGAAGATGGGCGGAGCGGAGTCACATTAACAGTCTTCCACTGGAGAAACATCTATGAACTGCCACTGAGGTCTTCAGAGCTGTCCTGGTGTGTAACGGATTCTTGTTGATTTGGTACATCCTTAAATTCTGTAAGCTACCAGATATCCCAGTGTCCTTATGAATGGTTCTACTGTTGAAGTTGGTTTATTAATACTGGACAATTATTTTAGGGACAATGGAAGCATTCATTAGAGAGAAAAAAACAAAACAAAAAAAACCCCCAGTAAAAAATAAAACAAGGCTATATGTATTTATTAAGAAATATGCCCATGGCAATATTATGTTTTTAAAAAGGTACTTAACAATGTTTAGTAGTCTTGGGAGATCTTGTATATGTGTGAACTCATTAGTCTATCTGTGTAAGCCCAGGAATGTTTATAATATAATGTGACAACCATCCTGTTAACAGTGGGAACCTTGGTGGTGGTGGTGAGAATAGGAGAAAGGGGGAACGGGACCATGACTTCTATTCTGTTTAATTTTGTATTGCTTGAACTTACAAGTGTGTATAACTTATAAATTTATGATTTTTTTAAAAAAGTGTGAGAGCCAGAATAAATAATTTCGTATGGAGTACTACTAGTAGAGCCAGAGCAGATCTAGGAGTAGTAGACGTGTAGACAACCAGGCACAGAGTATTCAACCAGCTAAGCTGGTAGTTTTTTTTTGTTTTGCTTTTAATATATTTTATTGATTTTTCACAGAGAGGAAAGGAGAGGGATAGAAAGTCTAGAAACATCGATGAGAGAGAAATATCAATCAGCTGCCTCTTGTACACTCCCTACTGGGGATGAGCCCACAGCCAAGATACATGCCCTTGACTGGAATTGAACCTGGGACCTTTCAGTCCACAGGCCAACGCTCTATCCACTAAGCCAAACCAGTTTTGACTAGACTGGTGGTTTTTTGTTGTTAAGTTCTTAAAATACTTTATCCTATCTAATAAAAAGGTAATATGCAAATTGATTATACTTCTGCTACACCCACCAGCCACCCCCACCAGCCAATCAGGAGTATGCAAATTAACCCAACCAAGATGGCTGCAGCTTTGGAGTGAGCAAGAGGCTTGGGTTTCCCTGGCAATGGAGGAAGCCAAGAGTCCTGCACACTCTGGCCTGCCCTAGCATTCACTCAAGGCTACAAAGTTTCAATTATAAAAGATAAATAAAACCCAGATACTAGGGCCTCTGCTTGGGTTGCCAGGGAGCATGGCCAGCCTGCAAACCACCACAGGCCCCTCACCCAGGTGGTCCCACGCCCCAAGGGAACCCCCACTCTGATCTGGGACACCCTCCAGGGCAAACCAGCTGTCTCCTACCCATGCACCAGGCCTCTATCCTATCTGATAAAAGAATAATATGCAAATTGACCATCACTCCAGCACACAAGATGGCTGCCCCCACTTGGACACAAGATGGTCAGCAGGGGAGGGCAGTTGGGGGTGATCAAGCCTGCAGGGGTGGGCAGTTAGAGATGACCAGACTGGCAGAGGAGGGAAGTTGGGGGGGGACTGGGCCTGCATGGGAGGGCAGTTAGGGGTGATCAGGCCTGCAGAGGAGGGCAGTTAAGAACAAACAGGCTGGCAGGAGAGCAGTTAGGCATCAATCAGGCTGGCAGAGGATTGGCTAGGGGTGATCAGGCTGGCAGGCATAAATGGTTAGGGGCAATTAGGAAGGCAGAGAGGCAAGCAGTTGGGAGCCAGCAGTCCTGAGAGGGATGTCTGATTGCCTGTTTAGGCCTGATCCTACCGGGTTCAGGCCTAAACAGGCAGTTGGACATCCCTCGAGGGGTCCCAGATTGGAGAGGGTGCAGGCTGAGCTGAGGGAGACCCCACCCCCAGCCCCACCTGTGCACAAATTTTGTACACCAGGCCTTTAGTTTTGAAATAATTTCAGGCTTTTAAAAAAGTCAAAGATGTAGAGTTCCTATATATCTTTTGCCCAGATTTGACACACAAACTTATTTTTTCTTCCCTAAATAGGTTTAAGAATAAGTTGAAAGTATGATGCCTCTTTACCCTTCATAGTTTGACTTCCTAAAAAATCTTTGTTTTCCTGATCCAAGATATAATCCAGATTTATATATAGCATTCAGTTGTCATCTCTTCAGTCTCCTTAAGTATTTTCCTCAGTCCTTGTCTTTTATGACCTTGACATTTTTATTTTATTTATTTATTTTTTAAATATATTTTATTGATTTTTTACAGAGAGAAAGGGAGAGGGATAGAAAGTCAGAAACATCGATCAGCTGCCTCTTGCACGCCCCCTACTGGGGATGTGCCTGCAGCCAAGGTACATGCCCTTGACTGGAATCGAACCCGGGACCATTCAGTCCGCAGTCCGACGCTCTATCCACTGAGCCAAACCGGTCTCGGCGACCTTGACATTTTTAAAGAGTACAGTTGGCTATTTATTTTGTACAATGACCCTCAATTTGGGTTTATCTGACTTCTTAATTAGGTTCAGATTATGCATTTTTGGCAGGAATAAGAGAATTGCATATCATGCTATCATTTTTGTCTCATTCACTAGTGATAATAACTCTGATCATTTGTCAAGCTTCTCATTGTAAGGTCACTAATTTCCCTTTTTAATTATTAAGTATCTCATATAGGGAGATATTTTGAGACTATATAAATATCTTATTTCTCAATAAACTTTCACCCAGAAATTTTATCATCTGTTGATGATTCTTACCTAAAGAAATCACTACTGCTGTAGTTGCCAAATGATTTCATTTGTTAATCATTCCTTCTGTATTTATCAGTTCTCCTTTGTTTACTATCTATTCATTAATTTGTTCATTAATTCATTCACACATCAGTGGTAATTCATAGCTTATTTTATTCTAGGATTTATAATTTATTGTTATCACTAGTTTGGTGCTAACATTTTTTAAAGATTTATATGTACACACACACAAACACACACACATACACACGGGCGCGCGTGTGCGCGCGTGCACGCTTTCCCATCTACATCTATTTTAATATATTAAAAACACAAGTGTGTACTGATAGCTCCAATTCAAATCCAACACAATTGGGTTAATCCAACCTTCTCTTTCTGTATTTGTAACTCCTCTGAATGTTAGCTCACATCACCAACTATTTATTATTTATTTATTTATTTATTTATTTATTTATGTAGTACAGGAATGTATACAAAGTAGTTTCAGAATTGCTAAACAATATCTACAACAAAAAACACCAAACTAACAAACTAATTTTCATTATTCATTTACAGTTCCTTTGGCCTTTAGTCTAAAAGTAGCAGTCAATATGTATATTTAAGAATTATTTGGGTTAGTTCTCCTGGACCCTCTTCCTCCCGTTCAGTGTGGCTGTATTATTCATTTGAAATATAGATTCATCTATTTCTGTTTGTACTCAGTTTAGGGTCCCTCTCCATCCTATGTATTTACAGCAGGTAAAATTGTTTTACCATTTAAAAAGTTAATTCATCAATTAATTTTATCTTTGTTTATTCCCTTATGACTCATTTTATGTATTTGACCAAAAAGCGAGGACCCAGAATTCTAACAGCAACCCCCCTCACTTGCTGCAACTTACTGAGACTGAACCTTGTGAAAGAAGATTCTAGATAACCAAAGGTTTTTAATGTCATGTATTCTGGTTATTTTTTAAATTTCTGACTGAAATATATTAAAATGTTTTTGAAAAAAGGGGTGGGGGGTTTATAGATAATCACTGCTGTAAACGAACAGCTCAGAGTGTGGCCTGAACCTGGGGGAAACGGGGCATTCTCAAGGCTGAGCTGTGCTCGATACACGGCTTCCAGTGAGTCCTGGACCAAAAACCTTTACAAAGTGACAATATGGGCAAATGCAAATGTTTAAGAATACTACTCCATGTGGATGAACCATATGAAACTACTGGAAAGTATCAGACTACCCTTACCATTCATTCCACTGTCAGTGGACTCTGCTCTCCTTTGATGGATAGTCATAAGTCTCCCACCTCTTTTAGAACGAGGGGAGTTTCCTATCAAAATCTCCTGCATTGCATACAGACACTGTCCTGATACCCTAATCCATGGGCTCTGAGGCATACCTATTGAACCAGATGAAACTTTTTTTTTTTGTAGAATAAATAAAGTAGTAGCAATTTCATAAGGTTCAACCCACTTCTGCTTTAAAGGAATGCGGCACATCCAGAAAACTCTGCCACCCAGGCAGGTGGTATGCTGAGTATAGTAACAGAATTACACAACCATCACCACTATATAGCTTTAGAACATTTGTGTACAAGGTTTTACATGGACCTGTGTCTTCAATTCTCTAGGAGTGGAATTGCTGGATCATATGGTGACTACGTTAACTTTCTTAATGAACTGTGGAACTGGTTTCCGAGTGGCTATACCATTTCAATCCCATCACCAGTGTGTGAGGATCCCAATTTTTTAATATCTTGCCAACACTTATTATTTTTTATTTTAGCTATCTTAGGTCTTATATCTCCTTGTGGTTTTGATTTGTATTTTTCAATGCTGTTTCATTTTAAAACATTTTGTTAAAGAGGGCTAAGAATAAAAGCCTTCTATTTTCAAATAGCATTTGATCACAAAGAAATAACCTGGGAACCACAAATTTTTCAACATAAAGGAAGTTGAAAGAACTTTTACTTTTTATTTTTTATTTTATTTTTTTAAAGTATATTTTATTGATTTTTTTACAGAGAGAAAGGGAGAAGGATAAAGTCAGAAACATATCCATGAGAGAGAAACATCGATCAGCTGCCTCTTGCACGCCCCCTACTGGGGATGTGCCCGCAGCCAAGGTACATGCCCTTGACCAGAATGGAACCTGAGACCTTTCAAGTCCTCAGGCCGACGCTCTATCCACTGAGCCAAACCAGTTTCGGCAGAACTTTTACTTTTTAGAAATTAAAATTATAAATTAGAAATATAAACTGCTATCTGAAAATTGATAGGTATGTCCTATCAGGAAATATGTAGATAGATATTTACTTTAGAGATAGTCTGAGGTCTTAGGGGACCAAATTATATTTACAGTTTTCTGAGTATTGTGAGCTTTCTCTTCTACAGACAGCATAAAACATCCAATCAAGTTAGAAACAGACTCTAGGCAAGGCGTATGCAGAAGCTTCCCTAGGAGTCTGAAAACGATTGTCACATTCAGTTGGAGCCTGAAAATGGCTCAGTGGCATGCCAACTAGAAACTTGAATCCGGGTAACCTAACTGTTGCAGTGAGGTGGATGAGGCTTATTCAGACACCAGTGTGGAGGGGAGTGAAAGGAAGAGCTGCATGTTGCACATATAAACAGATAAGGTGACAGGGGAAAAGAAATGCGGGATGGTCAATGCTGTAATTTCAAAAATTCCTCCCAACTCAATACTGTTCCTAAAGATGAACAAGTAGAAACCTTCTATCATTTATAAACATACCAATGAATCACATGTAAAAACTTGTGATGCCCAAACATTTATAAAGAAAACACACAAAACTATCTGTGAATGAAGATGACAGAAGCAGGAGTCTGGCAGAGAACTAGATTCTTTGCTGCTAATTAGTAGAGGGTTATCTACATAAAGCATGAAATCCACAGCATTGATTACTGAATTTCTGGAACCTCCTAACCTAGTAGTTTTCAACCATGGGTTACTGTCCTCACTCTCCCCTCCCATCACTCCCATACTTCTTAGGGACATCTGAAAATGTGTGAGGGTGTTTGGGGGCTGTTATAAGACTAAAGGCCATACCAGCATTCAGTGGACAGGCTGGGATGTTAAAGTCCGACAACAAGTAAGACACTACTATAACATAAGAATGATCTCATTCAAAATGCCAATAGACTCCCCGAAACTGAGGAAGACATTAAGATCCAGAAAAGTCAAGTAATCCAGCTAAATTCAGTTAACTGGGAAAAATCCAGAATTTAATTTTCTGATTCCTGTGATTGTTGCGGGTATGTGTGTACTTGACAGTTCTGTGAAGTTCGTTATTTTACAAAGACTATATTATTTTCAGATATAATAGAGTTCGTTGTTCAGTTTCCACTGTGCTGAAATTTAGGTAGACATGGGTTCCAACAAGGAATGAACAAATGAGGAAAAGAATCCGTCAGATGTAAACCGTATTTCATACTCTTCCTAAATAAGGGCATTGCTTGTAGAAACATCAGGACTGTTAATACAACAGCCTGTGCTTCTGGGTCACTGCCCATTGAGAAACTATCAGACCAATTAAGCCTTGTCCTTTTTCTTAATTCAACTACCTCCAAGTGCTTGCCCTGGATTTATCTTAGAATAATCTACTTACTCACTGTCCTCCTTGCCTAAGCAGTCTTTTGGAAAGAATGTGTCTTTCTCCATTGGTAATGTATTTAGATTATACTGTAAGAAAAAGACCCCTTGTCTAAGAGCTCTCTGTGGGCCTATGTGGCCGTATGGGCTGAAAGTACAGGTACAGTTCCTTACTCCATTGCCTAATTTAACAGTCTTCCTTCCAGGAACCATTAGGTTTCTCGATGTCTTGTAGCCCCTTGTTTTTAGTCCCTGGAATTAAAAAAGTATGTTTCTAAACCAGATGTTCTATAAAACACAATGAAATCTTATCCTGCTCTGAAAGTTTTACTGACAGAAATGCATGACCACGACTAGCCTAGAATGTCTCCCGAGGTTTATCCTTGACTTCAAGCCTATGTATTTTCTTCTCTGATAATATTTTATAACAAGCCCACTCTGAGTGTTGCAACAGAATCAGCTTGGCCATAATCGAAAAACACATTATCATCTCTCACTAGCCATCTTGGGTCTGGAATAAAAGGCTTTTAATAATATTTCCTAGTGAGTAAGCCACTTCCTAAAATAGTTTAGCCTTGGCTTCATTTTTGTGTGAACAAATGTTAGCACTCAAATTGACACCGTCTCACCACCAAGCCAAACTCCTATGGTAAAGCCTCAAAGTGGTTAAAATATTTGCCCAAACAATGAAATGAGGACAACCTTGTTTCTGTCACCCCCGTTCCTGCTCCCCGCCCCTTAATCTAGAAGGCTTAGGAAAACACCTAGGAGATGGTAGGTCCCCTTTTACTTATTGGTGAAGGCAGCAAGGAAATGGGTTCCCCAGAAGTACATCAACTGTAGTTAATATAGAGACTATTACAAAGGAGATACCCCAACTCCAGTTCACAACAATTTTAAGTGGAAGCTCCCCTCCCAAATAAGAGGCTTAAGTTGTGTCAATTACAAGTGTGGGCTTGGGAGTCTGCCTGCCTGCAATCAAACCTACCTCTATGGTAAATCTTGGACATGTTTTTAACCTTTCTGTGCCTCAGTAGCCTCAGCTATGAACTAGAAATGATAACAGTTTATACCTCACAAGGTTAATTGTAAGAAAAAAATGAGCTCTTCTCGCCAATAGTTAGATTAACATCGACCTGTGACAAATAGTCCTGTGGTCCAGTGCTCATCAGCTAAGAAGCTACTTATTAAACATGAACTGAGATGGGGGTTTTCTCCTTTGGACTTTCCGGAAAGGTGCTTCTACCACTCAATTATGAAAAAGAAGCTGATTTACACTCAGCTCTGAGAATCCCCAGATGGAGCGCTGAAGCAGTAGGCCTCTGGAGCTGCTGTCTGAGCTGGTGCTATGCAGTTTCAGGGAATCCTTTTATTCCACCTGGTTTCATCTCCCCAAAAGGGACCTGAAGCATGTCTCGCTTCTCGCACCCACTTCTGTTGATTCGCAGAGCCTGAGTAGTTCTTAGGGGGACTGACTGGTAACTGGAGAGACTGGATCCACTTTGTAGGAGAATGAGGGAGAAGTACTTCAGAGGCATCTGGGTCTTCATTTGACTTGACCACCCCAGCTAAATTTATTTCTTTTTCACTAAAGTATACTTTTTGCTAGCCAGCCATCCCCTGTGTACATAGCCATGCTGCCCTAGGAGAATCTGCTTTGTATAGGATGACTATAAATTCCTGACAGGGGCTTTGAAGCAGCTATAAACTCAGTCTTTAACATGTCAACAGAATAGGAGTCAAACAGAGTTTATTTTCCAAAAGGTTGGGAGGGCATGGTTATTTAAACTTCTGCTACCATTTTCTCAAACTGTCCTAAGAGAATGACTGAAAGACCTGGGTCCTGACAATGCTAGGAAGGGCATGGAATGTCTCCACTTGAAGCATGGTCAGTTACCGATCAAAGCAATATTTCATAGTGATGCTCTGAAAAGATGCTACTATGTGGAAAGAAACACATCAGAGTGCAGATGGTATTCTTCCATTCAGGAAACCTGATGTTAACCTTTTTACTCTGAGGACTTGGAAGGTAAACAGGATTCAACAGTTCTGGAAGGGACAAAGAAATCTCTTAGAATCCTTAACAAACAAATACCAAATGTTGCTGGTGCAGCCAGCAGTCCCTTCATTATATAGTCCTCACGCGTCCTTTCATGTCTCAAATTTGAATATACCCATAAGCAGTCCCCTTCTCAGGGATAAAAGGTAACAGCTGCATGACTACCTTATACTCCTGCTACCTGCCAAATAAAGGTACTCAAACAAATGGCTCTCACAATGAAAGCATAAAAGGAAGTGGTTTCTAAGCAATAGTTTTTGACCTTCATAAGATCTTTGGGTAATATGGGACGAACCTACAAAACAACTTTTGATGGTCTTCATCTGCTTAATATTGACTCATGACATTCTAGTAGACTTCTGTCATTCCAATGGGCACCAGAGAAAGCCCAGACTTTGGAGGCTAATTTCATTTACTTGGGAAATCAACGAAGAAAGAAGGTCTTCCACAACCAATTACTTCCCTGTACTTGTCCAAAGCCTTATGGCTTCACAGCAGAACTTTCAGACATTAAACTGACAGTCTAAAGAAATGCCGAATATAAAACACATTCCGGCCCGTAGTCAGTTTGGCTCTGTGGATAGAGCGTCGGCCTGCAGACCAAAGGTTCCTGATTTCGATTCCAGTCAAGGACATATACCTTGGTTGCAGGCCTCTCCCCAGACCGGGCCATAGGTGGGGCACATGCAGGAGGCAACCAATCGATGTGCTTTTCTTATATCAATGATTTCCTCTGTATTTCCCTCTCTCTAAAAAGATCAAGTAAGGATTAACAAAATAAATAAATAAAATTAAATAAAACATGTTCTGTCAATGTGAACATAATTGGTTCAGCTCTTCTGTAAAGCCCAGATTATGGGTTTAAATTAGCTAGATTGGCACTGAGAAAAAAGAAAACTAATAACATAAGAAGTCACAATCCTATTGTTTGCTAGAGTCTATATTATTAAATCAAGCCAGTGTAGAAAATATACATCTTTAATCACAGAGCGTATCTGATGAAAATGCAAGGTTGTTTATCATCAATTATAACAACAAAAATCACTTAAATCTCTTTTCCTAGGGATGGCAAAATTGAGAACATCACTTTCATTCATAAAGGTCACCCATGCGTTCATACAGCTTCGTGTAATATAAAAACTCAAGATTAAACTGGAAGAAATGAGTTTTTAGATATTTACTAATCACATATCCAATAGCTCGTTTGTAGATGACAATACAAGTCCTTTAAAAATAAAAAGGTTACTAATGTTGAAACTTAAAAAGTTTCAAGGATGGTGTTGGCACTTTGAGGAAAAGACTTAGCCTATCTAATAAAAGAGCAATATGCAAATTGATCATACCCTCGCTTCACCCATAAGCCATGCCCATCAGCCAAACCAGGAGTGAGTATGCAAATTAACCCAACCAAGATGGCTGCAGCCACTGAGCGAATAGGAGGCTTGGGTTTCCTCAGCAATGGAGGAAGCCAAGCTTCCTGCACACCCTGGCCCAGGCTTCCGCTCAAAGCTACAAAGTTTCAATTATATAAATCCCAGATACCAGGGCCTCTGCTTGGATTCCCAGAGGGCGTGGCTGGCCTACAAACCACCACAGGCCACCCCATACCCCAAGGGAACTCCCACCCTGATCCAGGACACCCATCAGGACAAACTAGCTGGCCCCCACCCATGCAGCAGGCCTCTATATACTATCTAATAAAAGAGTAATATCACAAGATGGCTGCCCCCATGTGGAAAAAGATGGCTAACACAAGATGGACAGCAGGGGCAGGTAGTTGGGAGGGATCCGGCCAGCAAGGGAGGGTAGTTGGGGCAAGCAAGCTTGCAGGGGAGGGCAGTTAGGGGTGACCAGGCTGGCAGAGGAGGGAAGTTGAAGGCAACTGGGCCTGCAGGGAAAGGCAGTTGGGTGGGACCCAGGCCTGTAGGGAGGGCAGTTAGGGGTGATCAGGCCTGCACGCGAGGGCAGTTGGGAGCAATCAGGCTGGCAGGGGAGTGGTTAGGAGGTGATCAGGCTGGCAGGCAGAAGCAGTTAGGGGCAATCAGGAAGGCAGGCAGGCGAGCAGTTGGGAGCCAGCAGTCCTGGATTGTGAGAGCGATGTCCCAGATTGGAGAGGGTGCAGGCTGGGCTGAGAGACCCCTCTCCCCTGTTCCATGAATTTTGTTATACATAATTATATACTCATCTTCTAAGTATTAAAAATAAGGCGACTGATCTACTTCTTTATTCAATACATATTACGTGCATGCCGGGCAAAGTAAGACAATGTATGTATGTATGTATGTATGTATGAAAATACGAAATGAACTGAGATATGTTGATGATTAACACTGTGCAATATAGTCTCAATTACAAAACCAAGTATTTCTTGTGTCTATGTAGAAAAGCATACAAAGTGTAAGTCCTACTTGTGATGTAGACTGGCTAAGAAAGTGCATTTAGCACACTCTTCTTTTAGCATTCAGTGCTTGTGAGATCACGAGGACCCATCTTAATTTTCTGTGTATGCTTTAAGGATCATTTTGCAAAGTTTACTTGGAGTCTTTATTAGTGACTGGTATAGAAGAGGGAAAATATATGGGGGATAGAGAGGAGAAGAAAAACAGTGATGATATAAACAGACAATGCAACTGAAAAAAGACAGTTGCCTCAACTTTCCAAAACCATTTTTACAAGATTTCCATTTATAGATTAGACAGAGGCCACAATAAGCCTCCTAGTATATTTTAACAGCTCTGTTTCTGCTTGCCAGCTCTTCAGTGTTGAACGCGCCACTTCCCAATAGAATCTAGTGGAATCTCCCACATTTGTGCATGCACAATCAAGTTCAGGTCATCTTAATGTCAAGACTTAATATTAAAGTGAGTCTTAAGTTAAATGCCAAGAGGAAATAAAAAGAATGTGTATTATAAAGATTGATTTTTAATCTGCATAACAGAACAATGGCAATTCTTTAAAAAAGTACTAAATTTAAAAAATTTAAAATATTTTAAATGTCAACTGCTTTATATCCTCAACTTTGCTAAGTATAAAAACAAGTGCCAAATACACCAAGAAATTATTTATTTGGCCCTCAAAGTCAATAATTAACATCACTACAGATAAATCAACACTCAGGCAGGAAATCTGTTCTCTGATGAATGCATTAAGTATATAGAAATAAGGAAAAGGGGTAGCATTTGTTCCTTAAACCTATTTTAAAAGAACGCTAGCACAGACCATCTCATGGCTTGCAAGCTCTTTCCAAATAAAAATTTGGGGATTAGATACAAGTTATTTGAAAAGAATGTAAACAGTGATGTCTAAACTTTGAAAGGTCACTACAAAGTACTTCCTGTGCTTCACAAGGAGCCAAAACAAAGTGAGTCAAAATGGATGTCACCTCTGAGCAATTTCAATCAAAGCTCTTCCTCCACTCCAATACATCACCTCTAAGCCACTTTCAAAACCGAGGCTGAGTTTCTCCCTTTGCAAAAAAAGCTTGTTTAGACAATAAATTCTAAGGAAACTCACTGGCTGATAAAACTTATACAGAAGGGATGTAGGAGTCTTTGGTTTTAAGTCAATTCAACTGGAACCCGAAAGAGAGAAAGACAAGTGCATGATTAACTGGATATAATAAATGAGAGATGCAGGTGTGTTTGCTGGGCTTTCTATATTTAGAAGGCTTGAGAATATTAAGGACATTTATAACTTTGTTTCCCTAATAAGCTCCAAGAAAGAAGTACCTAGTCAGTTTACCATTAATTACATTATGATACAAATCAGTGTTTAAAAGTACTCAGAACACAGTGGAATTTGGTATTTTCTATATTTTTACATATAATCAATCTGTAGGAAAGGGAATTTAGGAAAATCAGTCCTTTGTGAAAGTTATCACCATCAATTATCAGAATTTTTACCACTTACTGAGTACTAATCACTTTAAAAATACTTATCTAATTAATTTGATCCTCTTAACCACTGAAATATTGTCAATAGGAGGAAAACTGAGGCTCAAAGAAGAGCTTAAAATCAGTAAGTGACACTTACCATCTGCAACAATATGGATGGACCTAGAGAGTATTATGCTAAGTGAAATAAGTCAGTCAGAGAAAAACAAATACCATATGATTTCACTTATACACGGAGTCTAAAGAACAAAATAAAAGAACAATAAAATTGAAACACACTCATCAACACAGAGAATAGACTAATGGTTGCCAGAGGGGTTTGGGGATGGGGTGAAAGAGTGAAAAGATTAAAAAGTAAAAATTGGTAGTCACAAAATAGTCATGAGAATATAAAGTTCTCATGACTTTAATATAGTCAATAATACTGGAATAATGATGTATGTGGCATCAGATGGTACAAGATTTATGGGGATGATCACTTAGTAAATTATATAATGTCTAATCACTGGGTTGTACATCTGAAACTAATATAATATTGTATGCTAACTATAATTAAAAAATAAGTAATTACTTTTTTTAAAAGTTCAAATTGGTAGTTCCAAAAATGTCACTGAGATATAAAGTATAGCATAGGGGATATAGTTATTAACATTGTAAAAACTACGTATGATGCCAAGTGAGTATGAGAAATACTGAAGGGGATACTCTGTAAGATATATGATTGTCTAACCACTACTCTATATTTTAAGCCAATATAAAGTAATATTGAATGTAAACTGTAATTAAAAACAATTTTGTAAAAATCTTCATTTAAGGATATGTATATTGATGTTAGAGAGAGAGGAAAGGAGAGAGGAAGAGAGGGAGGGGATGGGGAAGAGATGTGAGAAAGAAACACTGACCAGCTGCTTTCTAGGTGGCTGGTTCAAAGCCCTAATAGGGACTAAACTGGCAACCTATATATGTGCCCTGACCAGGAATCAAACCCACAAACTTTCTGGTGTATGGGATGATGCTCCAACCAACTGAGCCACATAGCCGGAGCAAAAATAAAAGTTTTTTGAAAATTAAAAAGAAAATTGGAAAAGTCATATATATTTACAATGCTAATACTATCTAATAAAAGGCTAATATGCAAATAGACCAAACAGCAGAACACCTGAAACAATTTGAACTGATTGCTATGATATGCGCTGACCACCAGGGGGCATGCACAAACTATGGCAGGGATCAGCCACGACAGGATGGAGGAGGTGAGCAGGGGCACAAGACCAAGGCAGAGTGCCAAGTCACTGTCATCGGGGTGACCCTCTGGTGGTTAGTGAAAATTATTTGCTCCGATGCAACACAGTTCCGCCCAGTGCTTGCTGCTGCTCATACCCACTGATGGCGCCAGCCCTAATCGCTCTGTGCCTTCAGCGGGTGCTAGCAGGGCTGGCACAATTAGCATGTGGGAGCACCAATGGCAGGAAAGGGCTGCAGGCAGATAGGAGACCAGGGACCATGGTGGAAAGGGCCAGGCAAGGGCATGGAGGATTGGCCAAGACCCACCCCTGTGCCTACCAGAGCTTCATGGCTCACAGTTTCTTTCAAGGTGCACAAATTCGTGCACTGGGCCCCTAGTGAGAAGATCATTCACAAGAAAAAAAATACAAATAGTCAATAAACACAAAATGTTCATAAGATAAGTGTTAATTAAATAAATGAAAAAAAATTAGTAAGTGGCAGAACCTAGATGTGAACTTGAACAGCTTGACTCTTAACACCATTATCACCTTGCCTTTGACCAGAAAGCCCCCTATACATAATTTGTTACCAAGAAGACATTTTCCTTGCTCTCTTCTTGGCCTCAACTTAAGAGATTTAATACATTTTCACAGGTACAAATACACAAACACTTAATGTGCACAAATACATAAAACTACCCTTACACATAAAATTACCATCAGTGATTTTTAGGATTGTATTAAGGTATATTTTCAGTTTGGTGCACACTGCTACAGACAAAACCAACAAGACCCAGTAGTGTTGGAAAAGTCAACATCTTTCTATTATAGTTACCTAGGACAGTGGTCGGCAAACTGCGGCTCACAAGCCGCGATCTGCCACTCTGTTGACTAATGAGTTTGTAGACCATTGACCTTGACTCTGGATTCCAATGATACAGGCTGTTGTTCCTTGTGATTAAGTCCCTATACTAGTGGTAGGAAAACTCATTAGTCAACAGAGTGGCAAACCTCGGCTTGTGAGCCCCGGTTTGCTGACCCCCGACCTAGGATGTCCCAAGCCTAAAACGTCTTCGCTCCATTAGTTTTGTCACTCATCTATTTAGAATTCTAAGATGTGTAAACAACCTGGTTATTTTTTTCATTGAGATGTATCCATGTAACCTTGAAAGTCATTTCTGCCTTCTATTCAGTGGTCCTTTATTTGTACATTACATTGGCCTTCTAAACACAAACCAAATTCTATGAAAAATCATGCTGTAATATTTTGAGAATTCTAAATTTCATTCTGATTTTTGAAAGTATAGAAATAGCTTTAGGAGAGGAACTAAGATGGCGGCATAGGTAAACACCTATTGTTCTGCCCCGCGCAACGATTTAAGAACTACAACATAACAACAAAACAAAAATCACCCAGAATCTCCAGAAAGCTGGCTGAGTGAAAACTCCACAAATTAAGAGTAAAGGTGGGATACCGAGACTCAGAGGAGCGGCGGGAGCGCAGCCTTGAAGACGGAAACAGGTTAGGAGCCGTCCTGGTCGTGTGCGTGGGCTGTAGGGCTGGAGCAGCAACCCCAGCTGGATTTCGCCAACAGGGAGGGCGGAGACGTCCCACTACACGGTTTCCCCAGCCCCAGGCAAGGTCCGAGATCCGGGGTATGTGGAGACGTCCCACTGCACAGATTCCCCAGTGCCAGGCGAGGTCCGAGGTCCGGGGGACGCACCCTTGAAGTGAGGCACGGCAGAGGCTCCTAGTCTGCTAGAAACCCGGAGGTGGGGAAAAGAAGTTTGGGCGCAAGGGTCGCACAAACCCGCAACTTGCCCCCTGGAAACTTGTCTCCAGGTCCCGGCAATCATCTATTTTACAACCCTGGGCTAGACTTTGGGGGTGCAGACACATTTGGGGAGAGGCAGAGTTGTCTGGCAAGGGGAAGAGACTAGCAGCTTTCTCTCGGAGGTGTCTGCAGCCATCCCCATCCAACAGAGACCCGCGCGCGAGCGCCGCATAGGACATAGCTGACACAGAGGCTGCCTGTGCAGCTCAGAGACTCCGCCCATCCAACCTGAACACAGTCTACCTTCAATTGGCCTGGAGGTCAAACCCTCCTAGAGCTAACAACAACAAGCTGGGTTTAAACTCAAAAATACTGTACAACCCATAAAGGATTGCAGTAAGAGTACCCATCTCAAATAACTGAGGAGGCTGTGCCACTGACCCTTAGAGGATATCTACCACATAAAGCAGCCACTATGCAGAGATATGGAAAGAAATCAGGGGTGAAAGAAATGGAGGAGAAAAGACGACAAGACGTAGAGTTCAAAACCACGGTTATAAGGCTTTTCAAGAGGCTCCTAGAAAAGGCCGCTGAACTTAATGAGAATTACGAGCAAATAAACAAGACCAACCAGGAAATGAATGAGACTTACAAGGAAATGAATGAGACCCTCAGGGAAATGAACAAGACCTCTGAGGATACGAACCAGACCCTCACGAATATGAAAAAGGACCAACTAGAAATCAAGCATACACAGACTGAAATAAAAAATATTACACAAAGTCTTAAAAGCAGTCCAGAGGGCCACAAGAACCAAGTCAAAGATTTGAAACACAAAGAATCAAAATCCACTCGGCTGGAAAAACAAGAAACAAAAAGAATTCAGAAAATTGAAGATAGTGTAAGGGGCCTCTGGGACAACCTCAAGCATGCCAACATCCGATTTATTGGGGTGCCAGAAAAAGAGAGAGAGCAAGTTAATGAAAACCTACTTGAAGAAATAGTGACTGAAAACTTCCCCCACCTGGTGAAAGAAACTGACTTAAAAGCCCAAGAAGTACACAGAACCCCAAAATATAGAAATCTAAAGAGGACCACACCAAGACATATCATAATTAAAATGCCAAGAGCAAAAGATAAAGAGAGAATATTAAAAGCAGCAAGAGAAAAACAGTTGGTTACCTACAGGGGAGCACCCATACGATTGTCAGCGGATTTCTCAACAGAAACGATGCAGGCCAGACGCGAGTGGCAAGAAATATTCAAAAAAATGAATAGCAAGAATCTACAACCAAGATTACTCTATCCAGCAAAGCTATCATTCAGAATTGAAGGTCAGATAAAGTGCTTCACAGATAAGAAAAAGCTAAAGGAGTTCATCACCACCAAACCAATATTATATGAAATGTTGAAAGATATTCTTTAAGAAGAGGAAGAAGAAAAAGGTAAAAATATAAATTATGAACAGCAAATACATATCAACAAATGAACATAAAAATCAAGTGAATTGATAGGCTGATGAACAGGATAAACTGGTGAATATAACAGAAACATGGACATAGAGAGGGAATGGACTGACAATTCTTGGGGAGAAAAGGGTTGTGGGAAGTACAGCAAGAGATTGGACAAAAATCTTGTAACAATGGGAGAGGACAGTGGGGAGGGGGAGGTGAGGGTGGAGGGTAGGATAGGTACAGGGTGGAGGGGAGATATAGGGGGATAAAAAAGGGGGGAAAATGTAATTAATAAACTGAACAATAAAGATTAAAAAAAAGAAATAGCTTTATATTTTGTCTGATTTGCTCATTCGTTATAAAGTTTCTGCTTGAGAATGTGATGTAAATGTCTTTCTTTTTAAATTTATTTTCATTTCCCATAATACATTTCCAGATTGACTCTAAAGGACAAAATTAATTAAAATGAGTACAAGAGAACCATTAGTTATGAGTTTTCACCAGAAATGTTTGACCCAACTACATTTTCTAAGGACATTATATTGACCTTTTAATTTTAAAATATTAATCTTTAAAACAATAAAACAAAACAAACATAAATATTAATAGATAGAGCATCAGCCTGCAAGTTTGATTCCTGTCAAGGGCATGTACCTCGGTTGCAGGCTCAATCCCTGGCTCTGGTCAGGGCGCATGTGGGAGGCAACCAATCCATGGTTCTCTCTCTCTGCCTCTCCCCCTCCCTTACACTCTCTCTAAAAATCAATGGAAAAATATCCTTCAGTGATAACCCAAAAATATTAAATTAACTTGCTCCACAACAGCTAGAAAATAAAAGTTACACTCTTTTATGCATGGCCCAGGTTACTCAAGGTACCAATTTTTCAAAATGTTCTCTACTGAAACTTATCACTATATTTTTAGAAGATGAACTTTGTCTTAAAAATATATTTCATGATTTATATTCTATAAGTATTGGCCTTTTATAGCAAATTTTATTTTTTTAAGATTCTAGATTAATCAAATATGTTCACTAGAATTGTTTTATTTTTTAGCTAGAGGCCCAGTGCACAAAATCCCTGCATGGGGTTGTGTGTCCCTCAGCCCAGTTTGTACCCTCTCCAATCTGGGACCCTTCGAGGGATGCCCGATTGCCCATTCCTCTTACAATCCAGGACTGCTGGCTCCCAACTGCTCGCTTGCCTGCCTTCCTGATTGCCCCTAACCGTTCCTGCCTGCCAGCCTTGATCACCCCCCGCCCCAACATTCCCCTGACAGCCTGTTTGCCTCTAACTGCTCTCCCCTGCAGGCCTGGTCACCCCTAACTGCCTTCCCTGGCCAGCCTCATCTCCCCTAACTGCTCTCCCCTGCTGGTCTGCCCCCCTCCCCAACAACTCTCTCCTGCAGGCTGGGTCTCCCCCAATTGCCCTCCTTTGCAGGCCTGGTCCCTCCCTGCTGGCCATCTTGTGTCCACATGGGGGCAGGATCTTTTATCACATGGGGGCATCCATCTTGTGTGTTGGAGTGATGGTCAATTTGCATATTACTCTTTTATTAGATAGGACTCCTCCTTTCCCCATATTTACAATGCACTAAATACATATCTTTTCTATTATAGAAGCACTGATTCCATTTATTATTTTTTTATATTTGTATGAAATATTTATTTATTTAAAATATATTTTTGTGGATTTTAGAGTGGAAAGGAGAGGGAGAGAGAAAATAAGAACATCAATGATGAGAGAAAATCATTGATTGGCTGCCTCCTGCATGCCCCACACTGGGGATTTGAGCCCGCAATCCAGAGGAATGTGTCCTTGATCCGAATTGAATCAGAGATGCTTCAGTCCAAAGACCTACGCTCTATCCACTGAACCAAACCGGCTAAGCCTCCATATAGTATTTATTAAACGTCTATTAAACCAAGAAAAGTTTATATTTAAGTATAAATTAAGAAAATACCTCATACTGTATATACTTGTAAGGAAATAAGAGTACAATAATTAATGTATATTCTCTCAATATACCTTATTCCACTTTAAGGGGGATAAGTCCCACTCCCACTCCTCAAGACTTGTTCTAAGACTTGAAAATGTTCTAATTCATTCCATTTACAGAGTAAGACAAAGAGTTTCAACTCTGTGGGCCCCAAGTTCAAATCCAAGTAGTTAACCAGAAACATTAGGTTAATGTGGGAGGAAGCTCTCTAGGCTCTCGTCATAATGATGGTTATGATCATCCAGTATTAAGTAAAAGACTGATTTTACAACACAGACAGTGAGGTTAAGGAGCCCCAATGTGCTGCGCAATGCAGAGCAGTCAGTAATGTGGATGATGTAGAGAGTGGAGATCTTTGGTTTTAAGAACTGGCTTGGCTTCTTAGCAAAAGGAATTCTAGCAAATAAGTCACTTCTTTGCACTTCATGTTCCACAAACACTAACTACACTTTCAACTTTCACTTACAATAAGGGCAAACAGATTCTCAGCATTTCTGAAATACCTGAAGAAAAATGGAAAAAGGGCAGGGTCAATATGAGATTCCCTTCAAAAAGGGAATCTAGTTAAGTTTAAACAAGTAGATCCTTCAAAAAAAGGCAAAATGCAAAGTCTGAGGCAGTTTCACATAGCCATGTAATATCTGATGAACTACTTTACCTACAGAAAAGCTGGGCGAGCATGAGCTTTCCACGTGTACTTGCCACTGGAATACACACTGGTTTATGTGTGAGAACCTGTGGCTCTTTCTGTCCACTTCCAGGGGGAAAGAATGATGCTAAGATTTCTGGCTGCTATTCTTTCTCCAAACTTCCTTAGGATTTCTTTTATTAGCATTGTATCTTATAGTTTCCTCTGTGAATGGTTAACAGATTTAAATAACCTACTTTTCTTAAGGCAAAGACACTAATTAGGAATTTAGAAATGCCTCACATTCATCTTCATTTGTTTTTCAGAAAAACTTTAAAATTATGAGTTGTACCATTCTTAGGGAGGCTTTATAACAACCCCAAAATGTAAGACCATCACAAAGAGAGCAGAGCACGGAAGAAGGAAGGAGCCGGTTTCCAAGCTGGACTGAACTGTTTATCAAGCCCCAAAAGGCATGCAATCGCTGAGAAAAAGAGGAGTCCAACAGCCCTGCATCATGGCGCCACTATGCTAGCACAGGCACAGCCCCAGCCCGGTGACGTCAAATGGCTGCCTTAAAACTCTGCAAGTCAAGAGTAAGCAGTTATAAACAGATTTAACCGATAAACACTGGATCAGACTCATGGTCTCATCTGGCAGCCCTGCGTGTTTCTCATCCCCAAGTCCCAGCTGGGATCACACTGATTAGGCCTCTGCAACCATTCTGAGCAACAGGCTAAGAGAAATCTGGGGAGAAAATCTTAAAACTGATAAGAAACATACTGACATGATGCCTGGTGAGAGGAAAGCTGAGGTAAGCCATCTGATGCTTATGTTTGTCAAGAGGTTTTGTTTAGTGGAAATACTTCACTTCACTCACAAGCTGTACAAATATTAAGATCAAAAGTCCTAACTTGCACAACCTGCCAGGAAAACCTGTGATATAGGAAACAGAGATTGTTGTCCAGACCTCTGTCAAACCAAAGCCAAACGTCTTTGTGTGGCCAGTACCTGTCTCAACTGCCCTGCTGTCCATCTGTACTCAAGAGGTTGTACCAGCACTTTACAGCTGTATTTTGGGACTCAGAAAGTGTATTCATGGTATGGGTTTATATTTACAGCACTTCCAAGTGTTTCTGGTTGGTAGTTTCCCTTTAACATCTTTGGAAGTGAACAATACCCCTATTTCACAGATGAGGAACCTGGTATAGGAATGAGTTAATTATGTCCAACTGTTTAGAAACTCGGTAGTTGGAGAACTATTTAACAAAACTAAAATTATATGAAAGGTTGGAATCAGTGAGATGTAAATAACTATAGTGTTTACCTCAATGCCAGGAACCTAGGGAAATGAAAAAAGTGACGTTTTCCTGATTATACAAGTTGCTTTTCAACATGTGACACTATCAAATACCTTTTCAATGTGCTTTCTTATAAATTAAATATTTTTCTAAAATTTCTTTTTATCATGCACACAGTTGAATCAACAAATTTCTCCAATAATGCACACTAATAAAAGAGAGATGCAAATTGATCATACCTTTGTGACAACCACCAGCTAATCAGGGGTGTAAATGCAAACAAACCCAACAAAGATGGCGGGTTTATTTGCATATGCAGGTATCCAGAGGCCTGGGGTGGGATGCTTGTGTTGTCGCCATGGCGACGACGCAGGTGTTCCATACCACCCCAGCTGCTCAGGGCCTCTGGGCAGCGTGGGGAGGTGGAAAGGTGGCTCCAGCTGGAGCAAAGGCGGTGCTGGCAGCCAGGGGAAGGAAGGCCCATTTTTTCATGAATCTTCGTCCATTGGGCCTCTAGTCAAGAAATAATTTAATATTACACATCCTCAATTCATTTCCCACTTACTATTAAGGCTGTGTTGCTTTTTCCTCTTCAATTGCTTTCATCTCCTATTCCAAAGTCTATACAGACCTTGAGAAAATACCTTTCCCTGATGTCTTAAATTTTGCATTCTTTTACATACAGCATGCGAGTCTTATTTTATTAAAAGAATCATCCAATGGTTGGGTTTTTCCCTCTCTTCTTTTATTAACAGGTAAATATTTAAGGTCAACAGTTCCATTAATTAGAACTGCCATCACAGTTCCAAATGCTTCTTTTTGTTAGTAACATTTTAAGCCACATGAGTTACCAGAAGAACTAAAATCCACTACTGAAATCAGTCAGGAGTACTTATCAAGAACCCCATGATCACTTCACACCTACTCATTATAATAAAAATAAAAACAGAAAATAACAAAAGTATTGGTGAGGATATAAAAAAACCGAAACATTCACAACTTAGCTGGTGAGGATATAAAATGGTACAGACAATATGGAAAGGTTTGAAGGTTATTAAAAAGCTAAAAACACAATTACCATATGATTCATGTCCCCCTCAGTATATAGCCAAAGAAATTGTCCCTAGTCAAGCAGCTACTTGTACACCATGGTTCACCAATGCACTACTCACAATGATCAATAACAGGTGAAAGTAACCCCTAATTTCATCAACAGATGAATGGGTAAACCCAGAGGTCGGCAAACTCTTTAGTCAACAGAGCAGCAAACCGAAGCTCGTGAACCACATATGGCTCCCGAGCCGTGGTTTGCTGACCTCTGGGTAAACCAAATATGGTTTATGCATACAGTGAAATATTACTGAGCCCCAAACAGAATGTTTTCATATGTTCTACAACATAAATGAATCCTGAAAACATTATGCTAAGTGAAAGATACAGAAGGACAAATATTTTAATATCTAGAAAAGGCAAATTGAGACAAAAAATGATGAGAAGTTACCAGGGGCTAGATGGAAGGAAAAATGGGGAGGTATTGTTTAATGGTTAGAGTTTCTGTTTGAGTTGATGAAAAAGTATTAGAAACAGTGGCGATGGTTGTACAACATGGCAAATGCCACTGAAGTGTACATTTAAAAATCATTAAAATGGCAAATTGTTATATTTTGTCACAACTAAAAATAATGTAACATACCAAAAAATTTTAATTGTACACTTTAAATTGACAAACTATATATTATAATAATTATGCATAGTGTCAGGTGAGTATTAGACCTACCGAAGGATCACTTCATAAATTATATAATTGTCTAACTACTGTGCTGTACACTTAAATCTAATATAATATTGGATGTCAACTATAAATGAAAAAGAAAATAAAATTTTAAAGGGCAAATTATACAGTATGTGAGTCAATGGGTTTGGGGTGCAATAACTAGAGATGACTTAGATCAACGATTTTCCATTGGTGTCCTGTAAGAATTTTCAAAACTCCCTAGCTGGTTTGGCTCACTGGATAGAGCATGAGCCTGGGGACTAAAGGGTCCCAGGTTCGATTCCTGTAAAGGACATGTACCTTGGTTGTGGACACACCACCAGTAAGGGTGTGCAGGAGGCAGCTGATTGATGCTTCTCTCTCATTGATGTTCCTAACTATCACTCTGCCTTCCTTTCTGTAAAAAATTAGTAAAATATATTAAAAAAAATAATTTGGAAAACATGTAATACCTGACTATTAAGTCAGGGGGACTGCCTTCTTTTCCCTTAGATAGTCAAATATAAAAATGACAACAGCCAATATGAACAAATCAAAATTATACCTATTTTTTTTGTCAGATCAGCAAAAAAATATATATTTCTTGGTGTGCTGCAGAATTTTAGTAATTAGTTTAGGTGTGCCATGAGTTGAAAAAGGTTGAAAAATTGCTGACTTAGATCAATGAGTCTAGTTTGAGTAAAAGTACTGCTAGCCTAAGCAACATTTAGTTAAGACAATTTGCAGTACATAGCTTGATAACATCAGACTTCTTTAGTCCTAATATAATACCTATCCCCCATAGCAACTATTTAAAAATAGGGTAGGAGAGATATAAAACAACTGGCACATATATACAAGAGTCTACACACAATCTTTTCAAGTACTTCAGATGAGCAATTCCCAAGTAACGGTGCAAGATGATGCAAGGAGTATGATGAGCCTGCTAATCAGAAGTGCTAACTACTAATCATTTTTATTTATATTCAGACATGATTTCAGCTAGGCAACAACAATAATGGGGTATTTACAATTGGTAGGAATAGCCAGAGATTACTAAATCTCACCTCTGCTCAGGGTCTTTATCCTTAAACCTACCCTGCTTCCTGTATTTCATCTTAAAATTTTCAAAAATCAAATTTTTATTCACCAAGTTAACTCTGTATTTAATCTACCTTCCCAAATTATAAACAAATCATAAAAATAGTTAGGTACTTTAGGTTTTTATCTCCCCCTTCCATTAGTATGGAAAATGGAAAACTGCTGGTATAGAAATTACTAATGTGTGTGGAGGATGAAGAATAGGTCAGATATTTTGCTGCCAGTTTAAAAAATGAACAGGGTTTCTAATCATGAGGATTAATGGGAACACAGATAACCTGAAGGGAAGCCTGGGTTTGGGTTATTTTTAGCTTAATTTGGGAATTTTTGCTATAAAAACAAAATATACTGTACTTAATTTAGAAGATAGGGGTTATCCCCTGATACAAGTTCAATGTTACCCCTCAATTCAATCGGAGCTTTTAAAAAAATCAGTCATTATGGGAAAAGAGTAATTACTAATACTAATAATTGAATCAGAGAGTAATCAAGACAGAAATCATAACAAGAAAAGAATCTCTCCAACATGCAGAGAGGCCCTGGAATCTGGGATTAATTTATGTCTACAACTGAAACTTTATAGCCTGGAGCAGAGCCAAGCCTTCTGGTCACTCCTTGGCAGCAGCCATTTCTGTTTGAAACTTTGTAGCCTAGAGTGGAGGCCTAGGCCGGCAACGGCAGGTGTAAAGTTTGGCTTCTTCCATTGCCAGGGAAACCCAAGCCTCTGTTCTCTCAGCTCAGTGGCTCCCGCTATTTCTGTATCTTTTATAATTGAAACTTTGTAGCATTGAGTGGAGGCTTAGGCTGGCAATGGCAGGCAGAAAGCTTGGCTTCCTCTGTTTCCAGGGAAACCCAAGCCTTCCTCCTGCTCTCAGTGGCGCAGCCATCTTTGTTTGGGTTTACTTGCATAATCTGCTCCTGATTGGCTAGTGGGCGTGGCTGTGGGCATGGCTTATGGATATAGCAAAGGTACGGTCAAATTTGCATACTACTCTTTTATTAGATAGGCCCAGAGGCCTGGTGCAGAAAATTCATGCATGGGAACTGGAGGGTGTCCCTCAGCCCAGCCTGCACCCTCTCCAATCTGGGACCCCTCAAGGGACGTCCAACTGCCCCTTTAGGCCCAATCCTACTGGTAGGATTGGGCCTAAACGGGCAGACAGACATCCTTCTCATAATCCAGGACTGCTGGCTCCAGACTGCTCGCCTGCCTGCCTCCCTGATTGCCCCTAACCGCTTCTGCCTGCCAGCCTGATCACCCCCTAACCACTACCCTGCCAGCCTAATTGATGTCTATCTGCTCCCTTGCCAGCCTGTTTGCTCCCAACTTCCCTCCTCTGCCAGCCTGGTCATTCCTAACTGACTTCCCCTACAGACTTGATTGTCCCCAACTGCACTCCCTAGCAGGCCTGTTCCATCCCAACTGCCCTCCCCTGCTGGCCTGCTGGCCTACAACTGCCCTCCCTTGCAGGCCTGGAACCTCACAATGGCCCTCCCCTGCTGACCATCTTGTGTCCAAATGGGGCAGGATCTTTGGCCACATGGGGGCAGCCCTCTTGTGTGCTGAAGTGATGGTCAATCTGCGTATTACTCTTTTATTAGATAGGATAGAGGCCTGGTGCATGGGTGAGAGCCAGCTGGTTTGCCCTGAAGGATGTCCCAGATGGGGGTTCCCTTGGGGCCTGGGGAGGCCTGGGTGAGAGGTCTGTGGTGGTTTTCAGGCCAGCCATGCCTCCCAGTGACCCAAGCAGATGCCCTGGGATCTGGGACTAATTTATGTTCTACAATTGAAACTTTGTAGTCTGGAGTGCAGACAAGCCTTCTGCTTGCTCTGTGGCAACAGTCATTTCTGTTTAAATTCTGTAATTGAAACTTTTAGCCTAGAGTGGAGGCCTAGGTGCTAGGGCTACAGAAGCTTGGTTTTCTCCATCACCCGGGCAACCCTAGCCTTTGCTCTCTCCAGCTCTGTGGCTGCTGCCATTTCTGTTGGAATATATCTTCTCTAATTGAAACTTTGTAGCATTGGGTGGAGGCCTAGGCTGGCAACAGCAGGAGGGAAGCTTGGCTTCCTCTGTTGCCAGGGAAATCCAAGCCTCCCTCCTGCTGCTAGTTGCTGCAGCCATCTTGGTTGGGGTTTATTTGCTTCTGATTGGCTTGTGGGCATGGCTTGATCAGAGGTATGGCCAATTTGCATATTACTCTCTTATTAGATAGGATATATAGATGGGCCCACTCTCTCTCCAAAGAGAAGAAGTTACCTTGCTCCATAGTCACACAACAAACATGACCACAGCCATTTGTCGTAGATAGCATGAATTAAATACTCTGTCAATGCCACCAGAACTAAGATACTACTTCTATTGGTAGCAGCCATTCTCTCTAGGTCTCAGTAATGCCAACTATTATAATAAAGTGATTTCTAAGGTACAAAGACCTCTAATACTCTATGCTTAAAAGTTTAAAACACTGAGAAAGAGGTCAACTAGGAGCTCAATATATGCCCTAGACTCACAAGACAGCCTTTGAGCAGAAGAAAGCTAAGGTTCAATACTCCTCAGGTAAATATTAACAGTTACCCTGAAGTCCACAGAACAGGACAGAATTAGATCTGCTTTGCTTGGAGTTCTTTTCAAGTTATTAATATGTAAGCAACAAACAAAATCAATGATTAGCGAGAGGATGCTGCTAAAGGAAGGCTGATTGCCAGAGAAAAGAGGAAGGGCTGAGCACATGAAGAACCTAAAGCCAGACCTCAGGACCAGAAAGCCAGTGCGCGGGGCCATTTGGCATAGGGGTGGGCCTAACTATCTCATACCTGATGTTTTAAATTATAGAGCCCTCAGGCACCAAGGAAAATTGAATTTATACTGCTATACTTTGCTTAGAAGGCAAGAAATCACAGCTTATGACTATGACCATTTAATAACCTAGCTCATAAGAGAATGTTGCCTTAAGTCAGACGAGAGAGGTAACTAACTATAAAAGCCTGCTGTTCTTGAGATCGAGGGTCAGTGCCACCTTCATATACCTAGCAAAGATAAAGGCAATGTAGACTCCATTCTGTGAGCAAGTTTCAACGGCTGCTACTTCCTTTATAAGAACAATGAAAAGAACCTGGTAAAAATGTCATCTAACATAACTTTGAAGAACCTAAAATATTGCTGAATTTAGAAAGATGTCACCTGGTTAGAATGAAAGAAAACACTGCTTAATAGAAACTCTGGTTTAAGTTTTGAGTTTAAAGTTTCTTTTTATGAGAAAATTCTGGTTGCATCTATATAATACAAAAATCATGAAATAATTTTTAAGTAAAAATATTCAGCTATACACTTTGCTGTAGTGTGTACCACTGGTACTCAATAAGTAATTGATTTACATTTTGTTCTGCGGGAGAGGACAGGGTAAGTGAGCCGTTGTTTTAACCCGAAGGTCATTTATCCAAATCCAAAAAAGTTCTAAGCTCTTTGGAACTCTTGGATTCTAAAGACATTCCTGTATGTTTTCATGAAAATCCAACAATAACAAGCAAATTATTTATTCTGGGAACGTATTAATTTTTCCCCAAAGCCCAAAACCTCCCAAGATTGTGTCACAATGACATTGTTATGTTGACCCTCACCCCCTTCTCTTGGGCCACCAAGTCAATGGGACATCGGTCTTTTCTATAGCTCTTCCTCAGCATGGTTTGTCTTGGCATCCAGGAGCTCAGAAGAGCAACTGACAGGGGTATTGGTAGGCTCTAAAGCAACACAAAGGCCAGTGATAAGCTCACAGAAGCGCTCACCATGACACCCAGAGTACAACTAGTTAAGTTACCACTTTCCTTTCAAGAAGCACCCTAGACACTTTTGGCCATATTAATCAACCCTCATCCACAGCTGCTTAGGCTAACTGCCTGGAGCAGGATGGAGCCTGCTTTTCACTGAGACTCCTCACCTGAGGGTCTGTTCTCAGCATCTGGACCAAATTAAATTGGCTTCTTTTCCACACTCTCAGCTTGGTTCCCTTAAGTTGTTTTGTTTTTCAACATACCAAAGGGGGAAAGTATTTACTAAGGTAAAACTGGTAAATGCTTCATAACACATGGCAGACAAGACACCTAACAAACCAAATACAGTTATGTCTATTCAATTACAGTTCATTTTCACTTATATCCCAATGCAGCATGCCATATATACAAGTTTTTAATCAGTCAGGATAATGACAATGACCTGTTTAAAAACAAAAAGCCACATACCTAAAATAAAACCTCATGAAATAAGAAAAGCCAAGTGTTTTTAAGTTTTCTTAGCTTAGGCTTACCTTTGAGAGCACAGTGATGGCCAAACTAAGCTGTATACCCCCATGGGATATGACTGGGCTGAACTAAAGTAAGACATTATCAGGTATTTTGAGCCTTACAGCAAAAGCTAGAGTAGAGCAAAGTTACTGAATAGTTTGCACATCTGACCACAATTCTAGGGGAAAAATCTCTTTAGAGGGCTCATTAAATTTGTGAATCCTTTCCTGTTGGATTGTGAAGTCATATTCTTTCCATTTGAGATTCCGCTATTTCTCACCACCTCATAAGGAAACCCCCCATGATTATACAAGTACTCACATTCAAAGCATTCTTCGCAGCTTCTGCTTCTGAGCGACTGTCAAAACTCACAAAACCTACAGGCTGAGGAAAGAAAAAGAAATATGAAGGGAAAAAAATCAGGGGATATCTACTTTTCTGGGTCAAAGGTGATATCAAAGTGAAGAGCTAAGATAAAGAAATGACCACAGGCATTTGTGTAGAAATAAGAAAGCCAGTCCAGAAGAATCATGACTCAGTGGTTTAGCTAAATTTCTAACATGAATCAAAGGGATTGTGAGTGTGGTTCTTCAAGGGCATATAGCTGGGGTGTTAGAGAATCATAAAATAATCTAGAAGGGGTTGGAAGGTGAGCAGCAGTGAACAAGGGAATAGAGGAAAACTTGGGTCAAGAGACTCTACTTTTCTAAATTAATTCAATGTCCCTCCGTTTCTTCATCTTTTTAAGTGCAAAGAGAACCGAATCACCTTCTGGTACACAGTCAGTGCAAGGACTATAATGACACAATGATAAAAGCCTGTATTCTCACTGCATGATCAAAATTACAGATTAACATTTCCATGGTAAACCCCATAATGTTCCCACTGAAGAGAAAAGGGTCATAATCCCTTTAGACTCAATATCTTTTAGTCCAGAAGGATACTTGCAACATAGCTTATTCCTGATGAACCAGAGAAAACCCCACTGAGTGTCAAAAAGTGATTGGGAGGTGAGCATGCTGAGTGTTCAGCATTAGAGGGGGAAAAGCATACAGCTGAAAATTTTAAGAAGTTTGCAGGAACTACCAGGGTTACTGATTACCACCTCCATTCGGGGTTTGAGAGAGAACATGATTCTTCATCACCAGATACTCATACCGATTGTGAAAGGCTGCCTGTTTAACCTTATTAAAAAAAACACACACAAACAGGAAAGAATTGGGAGTAAAAGTGAATTGGGATAATAATTAATTTTGAATATACAAATAAACCCCAATATAACTATGCTGGTACACTTGTCTTCCTTGGGGTTAGTCCCAGACATCCTAGCTGGAGACTATGGAATTACAAGCCATTTTCCTGTGCTAATTCCTAACCAATCTCACCCTATCTTTTAAAGCTACAACAACAAAATAAAATCCTAATGGGAATAAAGAATGTTGAGCCCTAGTAACATTCCTAAAGAAAGTCAATTCAAATTTATTGTAGAAGTGACCATGAATATCCAAGTTTTAAATTCTTACCTGCTTAGATGTGAGCTTTATAAGAGAACCCTCATAGCCCTGAAAATAAAAAAGAACCATATTTAGACAAAAAAAAATTGAGGGGGGGATTATAATAGCATCTTCTCAAGTAAAAATAAGTTCTTTATCCTTTATGACTATTGACTACCTCTTCCACAAATGCCTTTTAAATTAATCGGGAAAACAAACTGTACACACAGGCACATATGCACACACCCATGTGTACATATGACTATCTGCAGACTTGGGGCCTAAAAGAAACCAAATCCTGAAATTCATGCATTTGTATGTTGTTGTTTTTTCATGAAATTATGCAATGGCAGGAAATTGGTGTCTGTGTATAGCAGATCTCTTTGTTTTATAGAACTAAAAGAGGAAAGGAGGCAAATTTAATAAGACAGAAGAAAGATAGAAGGTAAGAGTATGTGATAACTTGGTCATGTATTTGCTATAAAATAACAATAATTAAACATTAGGAATGCACTTTGGTGATCACTTTGTAAGTTATATAAATGTCTAATCAACATGGCTGTACACTTGAAACTAATATTGTACATGAGCTCTAATTGAAAAAATAAAAAATTATTTTAAAAAAATGCACTAGGTAGAACCTACTCATCAAAAATTTAAAACTACCAGGAAAGGTGAAGCAGGTAGTGATGCTTTTGTTGAGGTTTTTTAAATTTCTTTTTCAGTTCTTTTGCTTATTTATTGAATCAGCCAATTTTCATATGGGGACATACTTTATTCTTATTGGGACATACAAAAATGCCCTACTGGGTTTTTGCTTGAGCTCATCTTCAAGGAAGATAGAAACACTCCCTTTCAAAACCTCCTTTCACCCCTCCCTGGCTTCTCAGAATAAGGACAACAAAGTGTGTTTATTTCTGAAAATAATCAATAGCAGGTGGCTCGCTCTGATGGATGACACAGAGGGGGGAAAACACCACTTGACATGATTAACCACCGCACATATCAGTACAGAGACAGATTTGCAGACCAGGGTCAACCTTCAGGGACTTTAATTAAAAGAGGGCTGTTAGGAATGTAGCAGGCTCCTGACTTTAGGGAAGCATTTCTGAGCAGAATGCTGGGATTGATTCATCCTCATACCGTCCCAGCATAGAACTATGTGACCAATTAGCTACTGTAAACATTTACCTCAAAGGCCTTGAGCTCTTCTGGACAAAGAGGTCATGATTCACAGCCCTGCCTCTTCCTTTTTCAGGGTGCTTTCTCTGAAAAACTCAGAGGTTTAAACACCTTGAAGGCCTCAGCAACAAAGGACAAATGAATATTTCACTCAAGTACTAACCACCAGCAGGACTATATTGTGCTCTCAAGTCACAAGAAGAGAATTAGTATCACACAGTAGTTCAGAGCAGGGATGGCGGTCAGACTGCTTGGGTTCAAATCTTGGCCCTGTCATTTACTTGTGTGTGTAAACTTGAGCAAAAGTTATTCAACCGCTCAAAGTTTCATTTTCCTCATTTGAATAAATGAGGCCAACCCATTTTAAAGGATTATGATGAGAATTAAATGAGATAATTCATATAAGGGGCTTGCTAGTTGAATCTCTCTCTCCACATACATAAACACAATAGTATTTTGTCCATTAAGAAGCTCAATTAGCTTAAAATGTCCTCACCCTATAAAAGGGATAGTGAAAATTGCAACCCTGCAGAAGAAAGTCAAGAAATCCTATCAAGTTGGCACTCTCTTCCCATAACATCTTCTCTTTCTTTCCCACTTCCTCTCAGCTAGACTTATGTTTAAATTTTCTGTTTCATTTGACCTGTCAACATTATTCCTGCATTAAGACAATGATTTTTAACTGTGAGGCTTTTTAGAACATGTAACACCTGTCTATTTAGTCAGGAGCACTAACCTCTTTTCCCTTAGGTTGTAAAAAAAAAAAAAAAAAAAAAAAAGACAACAGCCAAAACAACAATAGCTTCCCGGTGTTTATAAATCAAAATTATGTATTTTTTGTCAGATCAGCAAAAAAATACTTTTTGGTGTGCCACAGAATTTTAGTAATTAGTTTATGTGTGCCATAAGATGAAAAAGGCGGAAAATTGTTGCATTAAGGGGATGTCTGTCAGAATGGAATTATGTCACTGTCTGATGCCTTCTTGGCATATAAGCTAGACTCTATATTTGTTGGTTTTAATTGGCTGCCCTCTCGATTTCTCTTCCTTTCTTAACACAGCTATTACTTCCTGTTCCCTCTCCCTAAAAAGCTAGATACTTTTCCTCAACCTGTCTTGGCTGGGCTCCTGCTTCAAGTGGGATGGACTTTAACCAAAAACCAAGATGGCCCACTGCCTGGTCAAAAGTATGGTCCCAGCTGGCAGCACTGGCTGACATGTCCTCAACAACCAGCTCAGACACAGACCCTGAGTTTATCATCACTTCCAGGTTCACGCCTTGAGGGCCAAGGCCTCCAGCCCACAATTTGCCCAGTCCAGCCTTTTCTGATCCTCCATAGGCTAACCTTCAAGGTTTTGCCTAGGCAGCATGCATTGTTATTTCAGCTTTAACCTGACTTCCTATTAAGTTTTCAATTCCAGATTCATTCAGTATCTCCAAAGTAGTTACGTTCAATAGTTACACTGCATTAAATAAAAGCTTCCCTTTATGCCAAGCCAAACTTTACAATTCTGTTGTTTCTTTATTTGAAACTTATATTTTTCTCATGAAACAAATACAGTATTAGGTTCCTAGTCTAATTCATAAAAGCCTATTTTTGCCTCCAAAGATTAGTACCAATAGAACTATTTCAACTAATAATCTCCTACGGATAGGACTTATTTATATTATTGCATTTGAAATATAAATACACTAGGGGCCCAGTGCACGAAATTCATGCAGTGGGGGTAGGTAATCCCTCAGCCCAACCTGCCCTCTCAATGGGGCCAATGGCTGGCTCTGCCCCAGCTGCCTTGCCCCCCCCCACCAGCCCTGGCCTTAGCCCTGGTGGCAACCGCCCACCCCCAGAGGCACCCCGCACTGGTGGCCTCTGGCACGATGCCTTGGCCCCGCCCCGCATGCCTCTCGGCCCCACCCCCCACTCCTGATTGGCTGATAGTGTAGCAAAGGTATGGTCAAATTTGCGTATTACTCTTTTATTAGATAGGATAATGAGCAACTGGTAATATTTCTTATCTATACCTAAGAAAACAACTGCCAGAGGACACTAAGGCTGTTCTACGTGGAAGAGACAGATACATGTCCACATCAGTAAGAGAAGACAATTGTCTAGATAGCTATTGGAAGGACAAAAGGCCATTTCCATCTCTCGTAAGTGGCACTGTAAAGTAGGGCTGAGCTGCTAAATTCCCACTGCTCATTAACCTTTTAAAATCATCACCTTTATAGGGTACTTTCTCAAGCATTTCATTTCTTCCTCCAAAGAGACCCCATGAAGCTGTTTTCTTTTAAAATTGCTGGATGACAGAAAAGGTACCTTAAATGGTCTGAAAAGCAGATAGAGCTCCCGAGGTTTGATGTCCAGGGGCAGACCACTGACGAACAGGGTCCGGACCTGGAAAAGAAATATGGGAAGTGATCAATGGAGTGAAGCCAGATAATAGCTCTCACTCGAAACTTCAAACACATTTTTTCAAATATTTCATGAACCCTACCTAATTCTTGTTCTTTCAATGACGCAAGAGTACTCTAATGTGAAGATGCCATTAAGTCAACTCTGCTATGCTGATTATTCAAAGTGAACCTATAGCTGATTTAAATTCATAAATTGACTTCCTCCCCAACTAGCAATTGCCTGGTCCTAAAAATGTGAGGGGAAGAGAAGGTCCATATAATTAAAGTGTAAGCTTAAAAAAAAAATGTCATAAAGACAGAAAATCTACCACTCCTCTGTTCTAACCAAATGAACATAGAATGTCGCTCAAAAATAAAATCAACACAACTTTTGTTTCCCACATCTGCATTGATAATTACAGTAATTTTAATAAGTGGGAAAGTTTATCAAACACATACAAACAGTAAGTAGTCAGAATGCCTAACTCTGCATCTTACCAGTTCTAAGACAGAAGGGCAGGCCTAGGGTACAAACTCTGTACTTAATGTCAGCTAAAATACAGCTCAAGATGACACACTTCCAGCTGGGAGGATCAGAGAAAATACGTTCTCATCTAGGTAGGATCTTACCACATAGATATAAAAGGTGAGATGGAATAGTGCAGAGAAAAGCACTAACCAAGGCAATAAAGAGGGGACAGCACAGTGCATTCTGGAAGATAGGTGGGAAAAATTGAACAGGTAGGATCAAACCACAGAGGACATTAAAATTCACTGGCTCAGAAATGTGGTCTTCAATCAGTTGGCAAGGAGTAACCACTGAATTATTACCACTATACATTTTGTTTCTACTTACTTACTTTAGTGTGTTTTGTGTGCCTTTAGTCCCTCTATCCTAGCTCTATTGAAAGGTAACTGACATATAACTGCATAAGCCTAAAATGTACATGTTAATTTGCTATCCTTATATACTGCAAAATGATTACTATCATAGCATTAGCTAAAGCCTCTGTTCACATCATATAATTATTATTTCTCTTTTATGGCAAAACATTTAATATTTTACTCTTAGCAACTTTTAAGTATATAATACAGCACTGTTAATTATAATTACGCTATGCATTAGATTCCCAAAACTTACTCAACTTCTTAACTGAAAGTCTGTGCCTTTGCTGAACATTCCTCCATTTTCCTCATCGCCTCCTCCCCCAGCCCCTGTTAACCATCATTCTACTCTCTGTTTCCATGAGTTTGGCTTCACCCCATATTTTCTATTCCTCTTCTCTACTCAGGCTGATACCATATGATTGAGCTCCTCATTAGAAATCATATTGCCACTTAAAAATTCATTGCTCAATTGTTAACATATATAAATGTGAGTCATTCTTCCCACATGCCCCCGCTCCCAGTGAGCAATCAGGAGAATATTTTCTAGAATACTAACACTCTCCATTAGCTCTAGTTGTAAAGTGCAAATCAGCAAGCAAGATCGTCTCCCTGATCCAGCACAGCACATGGTAAAATGGCGTGCCACCCCTTTACACTGCTGGTGGGAATGCAGACTGGTGCTGCCACTGTGGAAAACAGTATGGAGTTTCCTCAAAAAACTAAAAATGCCTTTTGACCCAGTAATCCCACTTCTAGGAATATATCCCAAGAAATCAGAAACAACCATCAGAAATAATATACGTACCCCTTACAATAGCTTAGATTTGGAAACAGTCTAAGTGTCCACCAGCAGATGAGTGAATTAAAAAACTGTGGTATATCTATACAATGGAATATTACATTGCTGTAAAAAAAGGAAGGAACTCCTACATTTGCAACTGCATGGATGGACTCCGAGAGCATCATTCTAAGCAAAATAAGCCAGTCAGAGAAAGATAAATATCACATAATCTCACTCATTTGTGGAAGATAATGAACACTATAAATTGATGAACAAAAATAGATCTAGAGACATAGAAGCATTGGGGGAAGGCAGGGGAGGGTAGGAAGGGGAATTAGAGACCAACCAAAGGACTTATATGCATGCATATAAGCATAACCAATGGACACAGACATTAGGGGGTAAGGGCCTGTGCTGAGGGTCAGGAGCGGTGGGGAGAGGTTAATGGGGGGAAAAGGAGACATATGTAATACTTTCAACAACAAAGAATTAAAAAAAATATATATATATATATCAAGCCACTTGCATGTAAGGGTTTAAGAATCACTGTGGTGATATATACAGCCCCACTATCATGAATCCTTTACTACGAGTGGCTTGGTGCATAAATTTGTGCACAGGTGGGGTCTGGTCAGACTACCTCGATAGGGCTGATCAGGTGGGCCGGCCAGGGACAATTTGCACATTAGCCTTTTCTTATATAGGATTTCCTTATTCATTCATATTTTGGACAGCTTTGAGATGCAATTGATACATAATAAACTGTACATCTTGTTTATAATTTGATAAAATTTGATATATGTATAACCTGTAAGACCATCAGACCAAGATAATGAACATATCACCTCCAAAAGTTTCCTCATGCTCTTTAATCTTCCTTGCACCTGTCTTACCATCTGCCTTCACATCAGTATGTATGTTCTCAAGTTTTACACAAACTGAGGCATAAAGTATGTATACTTTTTGTCTGACTTCTTTCCCAGTAGCATGATTACTTTGAGATTCATTCACATTGTTACATCAGTATCAATACTTTACTCCTTTTTTATTACTGAGTAGTATTCTGTTGTGTGGATGTATCACAGTTCGTTTATCCATTCACTTGTAGATGAGACACTGATTTGGGGCTTTTACAAATAAAATGCTATGAACATTCAGCTCAGCCGGTGTGGCTCAGTGCATGAGTGTCATGAACCAGGAGAGGTCATGGTTCCATTCCCAATCGGAGCACATGCCCAGGTTGCAGGCTTGATACCCGGTAGGGAGCATGCAAGAGGTAGCTGATTTGATGATTCTCTCTAATCATTCAAGTTTCTGTATCTCTCTCACTCTCTGAAATCAATAAAAATAAACATATTCTTAAAAAAACACTATGAACATTCACACATCAATATGTACAAATCTTGTATGGATATATTTTTCTTTTTTCTTGGGTAAATACCTAGGAGTGGAATAGCTGGATGACGTGGTAGATATATGCTTAACTTCTTAGAAAATCGCCTTCAATTCCTTGCTGAGAACATGATAAATGTTCTGTGTACCTCAAACAAATGTGTTTTCTGTTGCTATTGGGTGGAGTGTTTTATAAATGTCAATTAGGTCAAGTTTGTTGTTCAAAATTTCTTTTGCTTCCCCTTTTCTTCCCCAAATTGGCCAGTGATTTCCAAAGCACATAATTTTTTTGTAATCATTATTTATGCACTTTTAGAGAAAAGGGTTGGGGAGGGGAGAGAGAGGGAGATCAGTGATACATTAAGAATAATCTACATCTATAAAATATAATATGCAAACATTGTTTGGTTTTATTCTATAAATAAACAGCCAGCACATATATTTGGAGAGGGGGAAAATGCCTTGTAGGATATATATACCAACATGTTTATATTTACAGCTATATGGTTTAGCATTGATAAAGTGACCTTGATGGTTATTATTATTATTATTATTGTTTTCTCTATCGTTCTATAGTAAGCATGTATTAGATACTTTTTGTTGTTGTTGTTAACACTCACCCAAGGATATTTTCCATTTATTTATTTTTTTTAGAGAGAGTGCAATGGGGGGAGGGGGGGGAATAAACATAATGTGAGAGAGACATATCAATGGTTGCCTCCTGCAACATGCCTCAACCAGGGCTGGGGATCGAGCCTGCAGCTAAGGAACGTGCCCTTGACCAGAATGGGACTCTTCAGTCTGTGGGCCAACTCTCTATCTTCTGAGCTAAACCAGCCAGGATGAGAATTGCCTAATTTTAATAAATACTTTGCTTTCTTGAGGAAATTATACTAGTAAATGATGCCAACATTTATAATAACAGTTGTCAGGTTACGAAAAAACTTTTCTTATGTAAATATTTCAGAAATAGAAGAGATTCTTATTTTAGTGTCTCAACAGGAAACTGTTATACAGGGGTGGGGGAGGGGACTGTTAGGCCTACGTTTGCCACTTACCTATAGATGACAAGAGGCTCAAAATAACTCTGTTTTGTTCATCAAATTAGAGGCAACTAAGATGTCTGATACTTTATTTACACCTGGAAACAACTTAAATTTTTTAGAATCTAGTGAAGCCCAACATTTTCTCAGGAACCTGCCAGAGTGTGTCTCTTCTCACTGAAGGGATATTCTCTCCTTTGATAGAACAGATATACTGACTAGGAGAAATAATTCTTCAACATTTACATTATGAGATATGAGTACAGCTAAAGGTCACTTAAATCCAAGTGCTTGGAATCCATGTGCTTTGAATCCTTTCTGGACTTCCTTAGATTTGTAAAGTTCATTAAGCAATTTTTCTTAAAGAAAGTCATGCATAATGTATTGGAAAATAACTCTTCTTGAGCATGTAATTCATGCTTTTCTGTAAGTTCTAGGTAATTGGGACCTAGAATCATGGGTATATTTGAAAACATTTCAGTTTCCTTTTCTTTTCACCACCACACTTTCTATCTGAGCCATTAAATAACAAAGCACTCGGGGTTTTGTTGTGCCTGTCTATGGAATCACAAAAAAGTAAGACAGGGTTCCTGACGGAAGGGAGCTTACTTACAATCAGGGAAGGAAGCAGAATATGCAAATGACTTCTGTAATAACAGAATGCTTAACTCATTCACAGAGTAACCCATCAGAATCCAAACAGTGAGGCAAAAACTTAAGAAACATGTATATCCATGATTAAATACTCATAACAATATCCCCTCTCCCCAAAACAGCAAATGAAAGATACCAAATGAACTTTGTGGCAGGTCAATCACCCTCCGGGGCAGCCTTTAATTTACCAGCAGTGTCTAAGGACGTAGATGTGCCTGGCACTATGCCTTTAGCACCACAGATGTTTACTTTATCAGACACATGGGAAAACACATTTCTTAGTCAAGGACACAACATGCCTCAGAGAAGTTCAAGACATGAAGGTGCTGACAGCTCTCTCCCAAAGGGACTCTAATGAATGCAGTGGATGTACCTCCAACTTCATTTTCACTCCAACAAGACTGAAGAACAAATGCTCGAAGTGGTCCTATGCAGAACAGTAAGAGCAAGAGCCTTCTTGGCTCAGCTCTATGTATGGTTCCTACAGAGGCCACGGTTACATTTTGTGCTCTTAAATGGCACTGCCAGCTCCCTGTGGGAAAGACAAGCCACATTCCAGTGACTGACTTCCAATTTAATAAACTCTAATCAGTAAGTAAAGTCATTGTGTCATTCTTAAGCTCTCCTGGATAGAAAGGCCAAAAGAGGCCTTGAAATGGAAAGGCCCTACCTCTAATAAATAACAGGCATTATCTTGTAAGTAATCTAAACACTCAAGTTAAAACCAACAGAGAATGCTTATTAATTTCGGTACATTGCAGAGAATCATCATGCACTTTTCAGTAAGCAGCCACATCTGGTAAAAACCAGTATGTAAAGACAAGAGGTATTTTCTGTATATGTTTTACTTGTTTAGAAAAAAGGTCTTAGGGATCATCCTCTATCTGCTCTGAACTTACCTCTCGAGGTTCCTCTTAAATTCATAAGGTGGGGAAAGGCAATTTCTCCTTTTCCTTTTCTAATGACTTGCGAATAACTGCGTATACTCATTTGAAACATTCTAATGAGTAAAATCCATGGGATGTGCTCCTGTGACCTTCTATCCTCTGCAAACTTGCTCTCCATCTACCTACCTTTTTAAACATATAACTACAGATGCCAAAAGAAGCTTTCGAATATGCTGTGTGTTTAAGCATGCTTCTCAAGTAATCATTCTTTATAACACACAAGTGAACTCACAGATAAGAACTTTCAAAGCGCAGTGTAGAACTTGATAGCTTTTTTGCAGTGGGTAGCAAAGTCCCAGTCACAGAGTGTATGCTGTATAATATCTTGCATTTATTTAGAAATCTACAGAACAACGTTGTGTATCCATGGGGCACAGTAAGTGCTTACTTATCGACACCTCTGGTGACTGACTACATGGCAAACAAAAAGAGGGGATCACATTTCCTATCACCATCATATCAGTGCAGTTTTCACAACATCAAATGATAAACACTCAGACATGGCAAAAAGGCAAAAGAAATTAACATTATAAGAGATGGACATTTACGAGATAAAAACCAGAATAAAGGAAAAAAATGAAAAAGAAAAATTGACTGAAACCATAAAAGATCACAAAAAAATTCAGGACAACACCTATTAACAGGGACAGGTGATCAATATCTAGTACTAGTAAAATCGCTCACAGTTCAACTGATGTTTGAAACATACTTATGTATAAATAAGTCCAATTTCAACAAATGTATGTGAATGTATATAGTTCACAAAGTTTGAAAAAGGATTCCCAAATTTAACTAACATGCACTGTAAAACGCAACCCCCAGAAATTTTTCATAATCCCAGTTTAATTTTTCAATGTTTTAAAAACTTAATACATGCTCAAGTAAAAAAAAAAAAAAAAGGACTGAAAGAATGTATACCTAATTCCTTATATGTAGTGGGGAGGGAGTTCTTTAAATTTATAGTGGAGATGGTAGGTATGATTTACAGAATTCACATTTTATATATTTACACCCTTTGGCATTTAAATATTTATAAGCATAAGTTATTTACTTTTTAAAAAGAGAGAACAAACCCAAGCCCAAATGTATCTCTTTTTATTTCTTTGAAGATATAAACCTTGAGTCCTGCCTATCTACTTTTGTCCTTAGAAATTCTCAATTTCCTGCCCATCCTTGCTCCATCCATAGGGACAAGCTTGATCTAGTAGAAATATACATTCATGTACTTGAGTCACATTTCAATTCTGACCACAAATCAGTGTTTCTTCACACTTAATCTAAAAATAAAATCTAACCTAATAGGGGCACCAAAGCCTCTAAGATAAGGCCATAAGAGTAGGATTGTCCTAGTTGCAGTCAAAGGGTATTTCCAGCTTTGTGACCATCTACTTTCCACTAAGGCAAGAACGGAGGAATCACTCACTCTCCAACACCTTTTTTCTGAGAGACGCTGTAATGGGAACTTGGTTTCAGAAACTTGGTTTCAAGGAGAAGTTCAAAAAAAACTTCACATATCTGTGCAGCATAAATCCCATAGGGTTGGGGTGTTTTAACCCAAAAGGCGGGAAGGGTGTTCCAGAGCTATGTTTGTAAATTTCACACACTGGTTAAATTACTTTACTTTTAAATAAGTATATATTGATTTAATTCTTTGCTTAATCTGTAAGCTCCAGTTGAAACACCATATTGCAAAACTGGTCATCTGGCTTCCAAAGGTGGCTTTGCTGCCCTGCTATGATTTCCCATTCATATCTTGCCACCATGGAAACAAATTACCACAATCATTAAAATGGACTGTCCAGCATTTAATTCTGGTTGCAACTCAGTAGAATCTGATCGGCCTTTGGTCAAGCTCCAGTTTTTGTTAGAACTTTTGTTGGCTTCAAGTTGGAGCAGGTGGTCAAGTTTCTTCTTCCTGACAATGGCCACATACTGGGTCTTGAAGATTCACTCCTTTTCTAGCCCTAGGAAGGTATGTTTTGGTTCGAGTCCAGGTTGCTACAGACACCAAGGACTAACTACATGGTATCTGTCAGATTTGGTTTAGTTTCAAAGTGATAACTGCTCTTTTCTTTCTAAAGGAAAAAAAGCCACATAATTACAGGCAATGCACACCTCTCCAGTTTTAGGGTGCTCATTAGGGTTTGCCCTGGGTGCTATTCAGTTGGCGGACCCTATGCTTAGAATAAACAAACTTATACCTTGATTTAGGGCCCATGGAAACCAGGTACCTTTGCCAAGGTGATCAGAAAGTTTCCAGTAGTACCAGGAAAAGAAGGGAGACTCGCAGGAGCACATGTGGAAGGAGGAGTGTGGCATCCATAAACTCATATACACAGGGCTCAGAACATGCACAGAGAATTGAGACAGCAAGTGAGTTCTAGGTCTATCGTGCCTAACGCGCTAGGTCCATTCTTTGGGGAGCAGATCCTAGCCTAACCCGATGTCGATTTATAACCAGATGGTCTCAATCTCTCACTTTGATAGGACTTCTTAAGACTAAAGTCAAATCTAGGCCATCCCTTATCTCTGTTATATATTAGTCTAAAAGGAAAGAGACAAAGAGAAAATTTCTAAAGTTTGAAAACTGCCCAGGGGATGTGTCTGAACACGTAGGCACTTAACTTCATTATTAAGAAATGTTGTTAGTGTTGTCAGACACAAAGAGAGGATTAAATGAGTTAACAGATATAAAGTGCCTAGAGTCCATGTAAGTAAGAGCTCAGAAACTAGAGGCTGCAACTGATAATATTCATGTAACTGTTGTATACAGGCTTAAAGTGGGTTAGAGGGGAAATAAAAATAAGATTGCATAGTAAAAAAAACTAACATGCATAAGTTAAACTAGAAGTATTTTCCAAATTCTGAACCCAATAGTGTGACTCAAAGTCCCTGCAGTAACAACTCTTTCTACCTCTTTACAAGGCCATGAGCCAGCCCCATTATGACCAGTACTCCACCCTCTTGCACCTCCATGCATTCTTTTAACTCTGTTCTCTCTTTTTCAACTTTTGTCACACTGGGGAAATGTTTCTCTTTTCATCCTAGTTCTGAGATTTAAAATAAATCTATCAAGCTGATAGGTTTAAGTATTCCTATAAAGAAAAAGGAAAAGGAAGAAAAGGAAAAGAAAGCAATCAATTTTAAAGTAGGGTCAGGCAAATAATCACTCTGAAGCATTTAATTAAACTTGGACATAATTACATCTGTCCTCTTCCTACTTACAATTAAAGAGAAAATTAAAAGTACAAATTAACTTCCAGATTAACTATTAGCATTCATGGTACATTAAAAGTGTATCTTATACAATCTTATAATATTCCATATATTTTATCACTATTTTTTATTGTATGTTTTAACTATATTATACATTCAGTAATACCCATAACTAATAAACCATTCATTTGGTTAATATCCATACCAGATTGTATCATCTCATATAAAACAAAAATAATGACAATACCAATGCTGGCAAAGATGCAGAAAAACTAAATCTCTCATACACATTGCTGGTAAGAATGTAAAAGTCTATGACCCTTTTAGAAAATAGTTTGGCAGTTTCTTATCAAACAAAAAATGCAACTATATGAAAGCCTGTACACAAATGTTTGTAGATGCTTTATTCATAATAGCCAAGAACTGGGAATAAGCCAGATGTCCTTCAATGGGTGAACAGTTAAACTGCGGCACACCCACACCATGGAATACCACTCAGCAAAAATAACGAATAAAACAAACCTGCGATTGCAAACAACTTGGATAAATCTCAAGGGAATTTTGCTGAGTAAAAAACCCGAATTCCTAAGGGTCACGTACCACATGATCCCATTTATTAAATAATAAAGTTACAGAGATGGAAAGCAGATGCGAAGTGTGTAGAGTCAGGGCCAAAGGAGGAGTGAGGGGTGAGAGAAGGGTGCACGTGACACGAAGGCAATGGCAGGGATCCTCGTGGTGATGGGACTGTTCTGTATGCATAGAAGAAACGACACATAAAACTGGGGAAGTCTAAAAAAAGTGAGTGAATTCTATCAATATCAATTTCTTAGTTGTGACAGTGCTATAATTTTACAAGATTTAGAACAATCAAAGCAAAGGACACAAAGGATCACTCTATGTTACTTCTTAGGATGGTATGTGAATCTATAATTACCTCAAAATAAAAAAGTTTAGTTAAGTAAACTTAAGTGTACATTTAGAAAAATGTCTGACACAGTTACATGCCCATGAATAAAGAGCATTTTATCGGTTGGTAAAGCTGGACAGTGAAGCTACACAGCCATGAATTCACATACATCTCTATTTTAAAGCTCTATCAGAAGTTAGTCTATTCCTAGTAACTTATTAATTGATTCAAGATTCAGTATTGTAAATGTATTATTTCATTAAAATGAAATAAATGTGACTTTTAAAAACAAGCATATTTTATTCAATTTATAATTCTCCTGATTTGTTCAGTCATTACATAATATATGGTATCTTAGGTAAAATCTATTTTAATTAACATCCATACTTCATTCCAGATATGTCTCACATAAAAAAACCCACCTAAATAAATATATGAACTTAAGATATTTTAATCTACTACCAGAGAAATAACTTAGGAGCATTAAGCTCAGGAAGTCCACAGAGCACAGACACACACATGAAGCTACTAAGAACCATCTAAACTTTTCTTGTCAGACAATATTTGTTTGCATTTAAAATACCACATGACTAAAATACAAATTTTTGGAATGCAACCTATTTTAGGTTGGATACTTCCTTTTAGTTCATAAACTAAGTAGTTTATTTTAGATACTTCAAAGCCCAGTGCTTATTATGTGTTATTCCAGTAAAAAAGCAAATGTTCATTTTTAACTTTAAATCACTCCATAGCTTTTCCAGTCATATGAGTTTCCAATTCCAGAATACATCCAATACATTCAGCTAAAACAATTAATCCCCAGCCTACTACAGGAATCAACTTCCGTCTGAGACATATTTAATTCCCACCTGTAATTATGTCTATTTACCATTTATGTAGTCATAAATGAAGTCAACATTAAGTTCACATATTACTTAAATGTATATATATGTGTAATTATGCAAAGAAATACAGGTCTCTGAAGACTTTGGCATGGCTTACAAGTACGACTGTGTGTCAGCTGAGAGCAATGAAAGACATAACAAATGTCAGAAAAAAAATGGTGAGGTTGAGAAATAACCTAGGTTAACAAAAGTAAAATGTGCTTTGCAAATAGATCTAAAATTTTATACACACACACACACACACACACACACACACACACACACATACACTAGTGACCCGGTGCACAAAACTGGTGCGCATTAAAATGGGATTAATTAGAGGAAATAATTTAATATTGCTATTTGCCCTTTCGCTATAATAGAAGTGTCAGAGATGAAAAATAATTAGTAAAACGTATATGAAAACTTTCCTCCTGTCAGAGTCTGGGGCTCATCACGGGACCACCTGCCCACCCACATGCACCTGAGACCCAGACTCAGCTGCCCCCCCCCCCCCAATTGGGCTAAATCCAGACCCAGCCAGTCCCACTCTTGTCAAGCCCCACTGGGTGGAGGACATGGCCTGAGGTTCCCTCTCAAGCCTGCTGGGTGGGGGAAGTGGCCTGAGGTCCCCCGACCCAGCACTGGGGGTGTACCTTGAGGTCCCCCGACAAGCTCGCTGGGTGGGGGGTCATGGCCTGAGGTCCTCTGTCAAGCCCAGCCCGGCAGGGGATGCAGCCTCAAGTCCCTCTGGCTGCTGGGGTGAGGGGTGCAGCCTGAGGTCCCCTGGTCTGGTACTGGGGGTGGAGGGCATGGCCTGAAGTCCCCTGCCAAGCCTCACCTGGTGGGGGGCTGTGGCCTGAGGTCCCCCGGCCTGGCGCTGGGGTGGGGAGAACAGCCTGAGGTCCACTAGCCCAATGCCAGGACAGGAAGTGCACCTTTAGATGCTCTGTCAAGCCCTGCTGGGCGGGGAAAGGGGGGGCATGGCCTCAGGTCTCTTGGCCTGGTGCCGGGGCAGGGGACACAGCCTGAGTTTCTCCAGCCTGACACCAGGGCAGGGGGCACGGCCTGAGGTCCCCTGTCAAGCTCCATGAGGGTGCGGGAGGGCATAGCCTCAAGTCCCCGCTGATTGCTCGTTAAGGCTCCTTATCAGAACTTGGCGTCCGCTGTGGGTGCAGCCATCTCTATGATGGAGTGATGGTCAATTAGCATATTTGCTCTTTATTAGATAGGATATATATTATTTCAGAGAGAGAGGAAGGGAAAGAGAGAAACATAAATGAGAGAGAGAAACATGGATCAACTGCCTCCTACACAACCCCTACTAGGGACTAAGCCAGCAACCCACTAGGGATTGAGCCAGCAACCCAGGCCATGTGCCCTGACTGGAAATTGAACTGGTGACATTCTGGTGCAAAGGACAATGCCCAACCAACTGGCCAGGGCTAGATCTAAAATTTTTTAAAGTTTGTTCAATATATAATATGGGTCCCACAGCACTGTAACTTTTCAGTTACTATAATGGAAAGAAAAGACCACTAAATTGAGCCTGTTGGTTTTAAATATTCCAACAAACATAAGTTCACAGGATCAGAGTGTTGCTATTTTTATTTGGTTAGGCTCCCCAAATTTTCCAAGCTCTCCACAAAATCACTATAGTTGTGGTCTCCACATCTCTGATAAGCATGAAACCTCTTGACCTCAAAGAATTTCTTGTTTTAATAGCACTGTCTTTAAACTTATAAAGTGCAAGGACATTTCTGGGAGCAGCATTTACAGCCTGCTCAAGACCCTGATACAGTTAAACTTCATTGCAGCTAACATACAAGGGCATACTGAAAACTGAACTAGATAATGGATTGATTCTCAGTTTATAACCTATGATTTTTTAAGATAAAACTGAAGCTATTCAATAAAAACTTGAAACTCACAATCCTGGAGTTCAAAACATGTTTTGTGTCTTGTCTGGAAGACAAGATTTGGGATTTAAGAGCTCCGCTGGATTAGAGCTCCCAATGAATAAGGATATTGCCTAAAATAAATGTACTCTGATACTTATCTAGAGATTCTTTGCTATGCTTCAGTAGAACACACAACCATTAAAAGGAAAGAGAAAGATGATGTCTTTGGCCACAATTTTGAAGAATTCAGCAAACTTGTCAGTGCAAAGCAAGGTAAATGTGTTCCAGCAGTTATCGATGTAAAATCAGTTCATCACAGAAACTCTGACCTAATGATCATAATTCAGTCTATTTGCTTAGTTGTTTTCCTTGTGAGAAAGAAAAGCATAGAGCACAGTGCTTAAGCACAGGCTCTAGAACCAGACTGCCTGGATTTTAAAACCAGCTCCAACACCTGCTAGCTGAGTGATCTTGAACAACCTATTAACTCATTAGAATCATACTTCCTTACCTGAAATGAAAGGTATAGAATTTACCTCTTAGGGTTGCTAAGTGGATTAAACAAGTGAACATTTGTAAAGCATTTAGAAAAGTGCCTAGCACATAGCAGACATTATATAAGGTTTTGTTAAATAAGTTAAATAAATATAACTCCTCAATTGTATCTGGTAACACTTTTTGCTGGCAGGGGCAGAATGAACATTAAATAATAAAATTATTATTCAAATCCTAAAACTTAGAACTTCATCTACCCAGTTAAAAATACTTTTAAAAGTTAGCCATAATAAAGCAATGTTCCAAAATTAGCTACTAAGAAAAAAACAACCACTACTGGATAGTAAGACTAAAGAAACACCAAAGACAAATATTTCATTATCAGAAGGCAGATGCACAGATTCATGCAAGAACGGGCCTTCCTTCACCTGGCGGCTGCCAGCAGCACCTTTGCTCTGGCCGGAGCCACCTTTCAGCTCTGGCCTTCCCTTGCTGCCCAGAGGCCCCAAGTGGCTGGGGTGGTGTGGAACACCTGCGCCATTGCCAAGGCGATGACACAAGCACTCCAACCACTCGTAGCCTGTGTATGCAAATTAACCCATCATCTTTATTGGGTTAATTTGCATACTCACTCCTAATTGGCTGGTGGGCGTTACGAAGGTGGTTGGTAAACTCATTAGTCAGACTACTGCATGTGGCTCGCAATCCGCAGTTTGCCGACCACTGATGTACATGAATGCTAAATTTCTAGAGTGAAACGCTGTTATTCACACTCTCTCTGCTCCCTTTTAGGAATCTGGAATTGTTTTTCAAGGTTTAACACATAAATGAGAACACACATTAAGTAATGTAACATTTGTAAAGAATACAAACAAAACAAAACATTAAAAAAAATTTAGCTCAATGTTTTCCATTTTGTGAATTCCAAACAGCTCAGGCAGTTTCCTAAACTGTTCTTCTCCAGATGAGGAAGAATTCTCAAAATTGTCAGAACCTGAGGGCATGTGAGGGATTTTTCATGGTGGACATGACTTGGCCTGTCAGTGGTCTCCCTGAGCCTGGTGTGCCAGCCTAGCTCTGGCCAGAACACAGGCTATGACACGCACAGCCAAAAACAATCTCACAGGGCCAGAGTCTGTGTTCTAATATGACCAAATAAAGAGACAGCCAACATCCCAGATATGTCGTTCTGCTGTGCCAAAACCTCTCAATCACTCCTCCAAATAGCCACATCTAAGCTGTTTTTATTAAAGTTCCTTTTACCTGGAGTCTAGTGGAAGAATTTCCAAATGCTCTAAGTACAATGGAATATAAAACCTCATCAGAACTAGAAAAGAGAGTATGTGTATATACTGAACTTATACTAAACCCAAGACTTTTTAGTATGGTTAGCAGCACATATCCTAAGCAATATACATTTTTGCTAACTAAAATTGTGTCACAGATGCTATAAATGCAGGGAAGACGAAAATGGAACCTTAATCTTGCACCTCATCCCTTTAAAACCACTGAAGGGTAAGCAGGGCTAGAAAAATTGGCTTATAACCCTCAGATGGCCCTCTATGGCTAGCACAAGCATCATTTTTTCCTCTCCAAGTGCCTTAATCTAAACTGAAGAGTATACATTCGTCAACAATTAAATGTTTTATTTGTAATGTCATGTTACGGCTCAAAGATGTTAATAAAAACATGATATACATACACATAGCTACATACAAACGGTCTAAACCCCATACCTTGCTTATCCCTGGCTAAAAGCCTTGTGTGTGTGTGTGTGTGTGTGTGTGTGTGTGTGTGTGTGTGTGTGTTTCTTCTTTTTGCGTAAAAGGCTCACTTCTTCACTTAAAAGCCAAACCACGTCTCCTCCTTCAAGGAAGCAGCTTCCCATGACTGCTTCAATTCTTTCCTTCCTTCCTTGCTAAACTCCTACTACAATGTTTGTACCACAGTAATACATTTTACTTACTATGTTCTCTAATTGTTTCATAGGCTTTAGTTAAGCCCTTTCCCAATAAATTATAAATTCCTTGAGAGCAGGCACCATATCTTATTCATCTATCACTATATTCTTGAATTAGAGATCTAAAGTTTCTTAGATCAGCGATCTAAGTTTCCTTCTGACACTTGAGAATGACACATTCGCTCGAAGAAAGCAGAGGCTGGATAGTATTTAATTTATCACAGAAATGGTCAGGTTTTAATTGTAAGATCTACCCATCAAAAATAATCAAGAAATTAACCCATGAAAAGATTTATAAAGTGCAAGAACTTGAAATCTCGTATCAGCTAACACTACCCTAATTTAACCACAGATTTACAGAAACAAATAATAAATTTAGGACTTTCTAAGACAGTATCCTTAGTTTTTGATAACTTCTCTTTTTGTCTAAATGTTTAAGATACAAGGATCACTCTAATCATAAGCCAGATAGCAACAGAATGTTTCTTTCCCCAAACTAGCTTTCTTCTGCCAAGTTTAGAAAGGATGACACATCAACTATTTAATTACAAGGAAAAGGAAGCATAATTCATTTCTCTAAATAATAACAGTAAAATAAAAAAGTACCTCTAAGGGTAAAGCACATTCAAAGTTAAATGTGAATAAATAGGTCCAGAGACATAGAAGCATGGAACAGAGGGAAAGATGGGGGATGGGGAGGGGGAGTCAATCACCGCACTTGAATGCATAGTGTGGTAAAGACCTGGGACAGGGGGAGGGGACAGGCTAGGAGGACATATGTAATGCTTTCAACCATGGAGATTTTTTAAAAGTTAAATGTGAACAAAGGAGTTCACATATTTACCCCTTATCCCTATACATATGCATGCACACACACACACACACCCTCAAGTGCGCAACAGTATTTCAGCATCTTAGATGTTTTTCCCCACACTTGTCACCTTTGTGACATTTTCAAGGAAATATAAAAAAGAAATAACTTATTAATCAAGTATTTTCAAGTCCCTGACAAGCAATATTACGCAGTGCTTTGTTATCCACATTTCCAATTTTCAACATCAAACTGGCAATCCTGAGCTAACACTCTACTGTGCTTGGGGCACTATATGTTTAAGAAAACAAAAGGATGATTCTACCAGTTCCAAAAAATATAATAGGAAAAATAATCTGCTTGAGGGAAGATTAAGTAATTCAGGATTTTTCAAATATGCCTGAAGGAAATCTGGGGTATTTCTTAAAAACTAGATTGCTGGGATTCTCCTCAGAAATTCTAATTCTGTTGATCTGGGAATGAGGCTTAGGAGGCTGAATTTTTAATAAGCAACACAGACAATTTTCCTGATCAGTCATTTGGGAAACACTGAAATAACACATTATCAAATACACAGCAAGGCGTTCTTGTTTTAAAAGAACATACAAACAACATTCAACCATATTCACTCCCACAGAGATGAGGTTATGGGCCCCCATGCAAGCTCCTCACTGCCAAGTGCCAAGGGGCCTATTGGGAAGACTTCCTGACCTTGGAGTGGAGGCTTCTGCACTAGGCCCAGAGTGCATCTCACACAGGCAGAGAAGAATTAGATCCTTTCATATGAGAAACAGATTTTGCAATTTTGTTTTATGAGGTGCTTCTGTGTTTATTTAGAAAGAAATCACTTAAACCTGTGCTTAAACTAGTGACCCTATGAACTTACACTAAGATTCTTTATTGAAAATAATGTAATAAGAGAACAATTCTCCTGAGGCACTCCTTAAATTTCTGAGAAGTTAAAAGTTTGTGGGTGTTTTGTTACTTTAGAAAATAGAATATCTGAGAAGCAGATCAACGAACCAATAGCTATGATTAAAAAGAGTTTACTACTTGTAAGAAGTTGCAAAGCAGTGTGCTTGAACTTCAGTGTGCATATCATCACATAGGAATTTATTTAAATGTACCTTCTCATTCAGTAGAGTGTGGGGCCCAAGATCCTGCATTCCTAACTAATTGCTAGAGTATACTAGAACTAGTATACAGTAATGATAGCCCCAAATTTTTTTAATCTTTATTGTTCAGTTTATTAATTACATTGTTCCCTTTTTTTCCCCACCTATAGTTCCCCTCCACCTGGTACCCATCCCACCCTCCGCCCTCACCCCCTTCCACTGTCCTCTCCCATAGTTGCATGATTTTTGTCCAGTCTCTTGCTGCACTTCCCGCACCCCCTTTCTCCCCAAGAGTTGTCAGCCCATTCCCTCTCTCTGTCCGTGATTCTGTTACATTCACCAGTTTATCCTGTTCATCAGCTTATTAATTCACTTGATTTTTAGATTCATTTGTTGATAGATGTGTATTTGTTGTTCCTATTTTACACTTTTATCTTTTTCTTCTTCCTCTTCTTAAAGAATATCTTTCAGCATTTCATATAATATTGGTTTGGTGGTGATGAACTCCTTTAGCTTTTTCTTATCTGCTAAGCACTTTATCTGACCTTCAATTCTGAATGATAGCTTTGCTGGTTAGAGTAATCTTGTTGTAGATTCTTGCTGTTCATCACTTTGAATATTTCTTGCCACTCCCATCTGGCCTGCATCGTTTCTGCTGAGAAATCTGCTGACAATCGTATGGGTGCTCCCTTATAGGTAACCATCTGTTTCTCTCTTGCTGCTTTTAATATTCTCTTTGTCTTTTGCTCTTGGCATTTTAATTATAATGTGCCTTGGTGTGGTCCTCTTAGGGTTCCTATATATTGGGGTTCAGGGCGCTTCTTGGACTCCTAAGTCAATTTCTTTCACCAGGGAAGTTTTCAGTCACTATTTCTTCAAATAGGTTTTCATTGTCTTGCTCTCTCTCTTTTTCTGGTACCCCTATAATTCGGATGTTGGTATGCTTGAGGTTGTCGCAGAGGCCCCTTACACTGTCTTCAATTTTTTGGATTCTTTTGGTTTCTTGCTTTTTCAGCTAAGTGGATTTTACCTCTTTGTATTTTAAGTCTTTAACTTGGTTCTTGGGGTGCTCCAGAGCACTTTTAGGTCTTTGTATAGTATTTTTTATTTCAGTCAGTGTATGGTTAATTTCTGGTTGGTCCTTTTTCATATCCTTGAGAGTCTCCTTTATATCCTTGAGGGTCTCCTTCATTTCCTTGTAGGACTCATTCATTTCCTTTGCAGTCTCGCTTATTTCCTTATAGGCCTCGACCTTTTGTTGGAGCCTCTTGAGAAGCCCTATAACCGTGGTTTTGAATTCCATGTCCAGTCGTTTTTTTTCCTCCATTTCTTTCACATCTGATTTCTTTCATGTCTCTGCATGGTGGCTGCTTCCCTGGGTTGGTCAATTAGCTTTGTGTGGTAGACTTCCTACTAGGGACAGTGGCTCAACCTCCCCAGTTACCTGAGGTGGATATGGGTTGCACAGTCTTGCTGAAGTTAAGCTCAGGTTAATCGTTGTTAGCACTTGGAGGGGTTGACCTCCAGGCCAATTGTCTGTGAAGTTCAGCTGTGCTCAGATAGGATGGGCGGAGTCTCCGGGCCAAGCAGACAGCGTTAGCTCCGCCCTATGCGGCCCCAGGGACTCTGTGCTGGGGGCAATGGCTGCCAGGACCTCTGAGAGAGAGCCGCTGTGGAGTTCCACTGGCTGCTGGGGAATTCAGACTCTCCCCAAATGAGTCTGCACACCCAATGTCTCACCCAGGGTCGTAAAACAAAGCAGTCTGACGGTTTTCCAAATGAGAAAGCAAGTTGCAGAGCGCTCTCTGCGCGGTCATGCAGCTGAGCTGTTCACGCAAGCTGCCTTCTCCACAAGCTGGGAGACCCCTGCAAGCGCCCGAGTTTTGGCGTGCCCTCCCACTGTCCAGTTTTCAGCCTGTGTGATAGTGGGTTCCCTGGACTTCGCCCAGAGCTGGAGAATCAGTCCAGTGGGACGTCTTTGTCTCCCCGTTCGAGAAAACTGGCTGGTTTTCAGCCGCCCGCCCTCTCCGCTGGCTGAGCGCTCCAAACCTCTCTCCACTCGAATCTTTCAACGCTGTCCGCAGCCGCTACTCCGAGTCACAGTGTCTTACCTTCACTTTTATTTGTGGAATTTTCACTCGGCGAGCTTTCTGGTGATTCTGGAAGGTGTTTGTTCTTTCGTTAAGTTGTAGTATTAAAATTGTTGAGTATGACGGCAAGATAGGTGTTTTACCTATGCCGCCATCTTGGTTCTCTGCCCAATTTTTAAAAAAATATATTTTATTGATTTTTCACAGAGCGGAAGGGGAGAGGGATAGAGTCAGAAACATCAATGAGAGAGAAACATCCATCAGCTGCCTCCTGCACACCCCCTACTGGGGATGTGCCCACAACCAAGGTACATGCCCTTGAACATGGGGCTCTTCAGTCCGGAGACTGACGCTCTATCCACTGAGCCAAACCAGCTAGGGTGATAGCCTAAATTTTAATGGGCATAAAGATCACAGGGTTATTCAGTATGAAGATTACTATTATCTTCCTTCCATTCCTAATATTCTGATTAAGGCAGTGTCCCTGGGATCTGCATTTTTAACAAGGACCCTAAATGATATTGGTTTAGGCAACCCATAGAACATATACCAACTACACTTTGCTATGAAGTTAGGAGATATTGACATTTTAGGAAGAAAAGGATTTTGAGGTTTTAATTAGCAGACATTAACTATTAAGTTTGAAAAGGACAGTTTTTAGACAACAAATGCTAGGAATCAGTTTCCCACACTTCCTGCTACAGTGAGTAGTTTGATGCTAAAGCCAGCTGTCCTGCTATATGTCCCATAGTAAATACGACTAAAAGCCCACTTGGCTGGCAGGAATTTGAGGCATAAGAACCGTTTGGCACTCCCCCGCCAACACACACGGGCATCATCACAGAGGTCAGAGGTGACAGGACAGGCACTATACTGAAGGAAATGAGAGAAGGATTATTTTTATGCTCTAACAGTAAACAAAAATTCCTTGGCAGTGAAGGTGAGTAGAATTAATAAACTTTGCTGCAACAACCATGTTTATCTAGTATCTGGTGTCTAGACAAAATGCCAGTGATGAATACCTAACTCTAAGCACGTGATTCTCCACCTCTCACTCCCCTGGCATTGAACATGTTGTTTATTATGGTTTGGATGCCTTCACTGTAAATGGTAATAATACCCGGTACAATCATCTCTGCACATCAAACATTAATTACTAATATTTTGCTTTCCAATAGGCTGACTTAAAAGAACCTATTTCTTAGCCACTTCTGAATAGAGATAACATGCTATGAAATGCCTGTATGTTTCAGAATTAAATATTAGTAAGAGGAAGGCAATGATCAAAATGTATTTTTTGCAGTCACCAGTGCTTAGTTAAGTTGAACTTAGTACTTTCTTTTTTTAAAGGCAAATGCTGTATCATTCCATTTATTTGTTTGTTTGTTTGTTTGTTTGTTTATTATTTTAATCCTCATCTGGGAATATTTTTTCCATTGATTTTTAGAGTATGGAAGGGAGAGAGACACATCAATTGGCTGCCTACCATATGGCCCCAACCAGGATCAGGAGCCTGCAACCAAGGTATGTACTCTTGACTGGAATCGACCCCAGGACCCTTCAGTCCACAGGCCCGACACTCTATCCACTGAGCCAAACCAGCTAGGGCAGTACTTTCTTGATAATCTCTTAGAAACAGGAATGCAGCCTTGCTGAGAGGGCTTACAAAGGAAGCAGGCAGTGTGATATGGAGGGGAAAAGCCGCTGACAGGGAATTATGAGTTTTGCATTACAGTACTAATAATGACCTTTGATCACTGCTTCATTCCAAAAAAGATCCGTGGATGTAACATCTTTCTGACAGTGCTTGAAATAATACTGTAACTAGAAAAATGATGGAAAAGAAACTGAGAATCAACTACTAGTGGTTCCAGGCTAATGACAATTCCTAAAACAATACTGCATCTAGCTCCTGGCTATTCTTCATTCCCGAGAACGGTGATTTCTAACCGGTGTGCTGCAAGAATTTTTAAAACATACAATAACTGACTATATAGTCAGGGGCACTCACCTCTTTTTCCCTTAGATTGTTAAGTTTTAAAATAACAAAAGCAACGAGGACAACAGCTAACAACAATAGCCATCCAATGTGAATAAATCAAAGATATACTATTTGTCAGATCAGCAAAAAAAAAAAAATTTATTGGTGTGTTGCAGAATTTTAGTAATTAGTTTATGTGTACCATGAGATGAAAATGGTTGAAAATCACTGCCCTAGAAGATGAGAAAGACTTATACAATTAACAATTTGATTTTTAAAAACATTTGCACTAAATGTTTCTTAAATAAAATTTGGCCTCAAAATCTGTGCAAAAATTTCCAGTTTCTCACTTGTTCTTCATTTTTATCACTGTATTCATCACCAACAGACTGTTTCCTGCTGGGAAACATCAGCAAAATGGCAGTTTTCCCTGAGAAGAGACACTAGCCCCATTCACATTTCTAGAGAGCCTAAAATAATCCGAGCTATTTCCAAAGAGAAAACTATTTGGGGAAGGGGAGATAATAATCCCTATCTATCAAAATCTAGACTTCATTCCTGTGCAAAGCATTGTTCCTTTGCTTGACATACAACCTTCACATGACCCATTTCAAAACACCCAATAAATAATGAAAGAAATCTCAGTCTTGCCTAATCAACAAAGCCAAATGAGCACAGACCCTACGTCAATGACTGAGGTAACACTTGACAGACATCATTTTTACAGAAGTGTATTAAATATTAGGGAGGTATGAAAAGAAATCTTCTGAGGCTTAGGGCCCTGGGATGGCAGGTGTGAATCCAAAGACCTCATGGGCCCAAGCCAGTAAAATGTGTTGTGGTCTGTCTGCTTCTGCTTCTGAGCACCTTGTGAAAAAAGAAAAACCTGCTACCCTGTAGCACCAGGGCATTCAAGACCCCCGAACTGGAACGTATCTTTTGGCATGCACGTGACTAAACAATCTACCCTCCAGGGCTTTTATGCAGTCTACTTTTTAAACAAATTCCAAAATGCTGACTAGTCACCGTGAGTACTGATGTTTCTAATCAGTTTTATATATGTAGTAGGATTTTTACTAAAGAAATACACCTGCCTTTTATCGTCACAAAAGGCAAAGGAAATATAATTTTACTTCCAAATTTCCCTATTTTTAGACAAAAGATTTTCCTTCAGTTTAACATAGTTTTATTACTCTCAGGCAGAGGGTAACCAAATAAGACCAAAAGTGACAGATAAATTAATAGCTACCCATGTTGTTATAGAAGACTTAGAGAAGACTAGGTCAATGAACAGTTTATCAAATCCAAATAGAATATCCTAGTTGACTTGGAGTTTTAAAGTAGTCTACTTTTAAAGCAGTCTACTCTTACATCTCCAGTTATTTTTTCATAGTTACGATGTCTATTGCCCATTCAAGAGTCACGAACTCCAAGGCAGGAATTGAAAGCCTGAGCTATTCACTCACCACTTGGAGTTCCCAGCCAATATCACATAGGAACATGGTGTTATGCTCATACCCTCCAGCCCCTACCTAAACCTCCCATGACACCTATTCCTACCCTCCTCCTCAAAGTCAAGTTCTGGGTATAAGGAATAAAAGCAAATATCAAATTGTAACAATCCAGAGTCCCTACCACACTGAAACTAAGTCTAATTGGTAGAGAATATCAACCCCAAATTAGCCAATTTTAATAGATTTTCAATTCATTTCATGCTGAACTGCTTAATTATTAATTCTTAGAGACTAGCATGCAAGTGATTGAATATTCTACACCCAGGAGTTTTAAAGCACTCTACTTTTAAACATATTAAAATGCTGGCTAGCTATGGTGCTTTTTTTATTGTAAAGCAACTAGCTACAGCAATCTAAAATTGTGAAATTTTAACCCATTCTCCCACCCTTCGTTTTAAGAGGAAAGTTATTTAGGAGAAAAAAAACTAGGTATTAATTTATTTTATGTGCAATCTACCTTCCATCTGTGTCCCTTGTAATACCTCCATTTGTTTAAAAGAAAGATAAACTGTTCTTTAAAAAGGCCTGGAGTCCAGCTTCTAAACAGGATATCCTAGTTGACTTTGAGTGTAACTAAATGTAAACTGTAATTTTTCATTATTTTCTGTTGAAACCAAATTCTGCCCATAAAACTATAGACTGGTTCTGAAGGAGTTCTTTCCAAAACAATGTAAAAGTACTCTCAATGTCCCAAGAACGCCTAAGAGACTATGAGAGGAGCAGAAACCCCCTGGAATCTGGCCTCTAGTCTTGATGAGAGTTGATGTTCCTTCTTTGGCTCTCCCTAGGGCCCAGGTTCTCCCTGTGTGAGACACGGGTGACAGCCCTTATCTCTGACTCCTCCTGAGAGGAGGTGCTATATGAGGAGGGCAGACTTCAAGACCGACAAAGACTAAGGCCCGGGGGACACTCATCAAGTTGGTTCAACGTCTGAGAATCTGGGGCTAAGTCAGAAAAGGAAGATTATATTAGAGATTTAGTATTTTAACTAAAATACTATGACGTTTGTTGTCTTTCACATTTTCCTCTCTTACTTTATTCATTTTTTATTTATTTATTTTTTCTTTTTATTTTATTGTTCAGTTTATTAATTACATTGTTTCCCCTTTTTTATCCCCCTATATCTTCCCTCCACCCTGTACCTATCCCACCCTCCGCCCTCACCTCCCCCTCCCCAATGTTCTCTCCCATTGTTGCAAGATTTTTGTCCAATCTCTTGCTGTACTTCCAACAACACTTTTCTCCCCAAGAATTGTCAGTCCATTCCCTCTCTATGTCCATGTTTCTGTTATAGTCACCAGTTTATCTTGTTCATCAGCCTATCAGTTCACTTGATTTTATGTTCATTTGTTGATAGATGTGTATTTGTTGTTCATAATTTATATTTTTACCTTTTTCTTCTTCCTCTTCTTAAAGAATATCTTTCAGCATTTCATATAATACTGGCTTGGTGGTGATGAACTCCTTTAGCTTTTTCTTATCTGCAAAGCACTTTATCTGATCCTCAATTCTGAATGATAGCTTTGCTGGATAGAGTAATCTTGGTTGTAGATTCTTGCTCTTCATTATTTTGAATATTTCTTGCCACTCGTGTCTGGCCTGCATCGTTTCTGTTGAGAAATCCGCTGACAATCGTATGGGTGCTCCCCTGTAGGTAACCAACTGTTTTTCTCTTGCTGCTTTTAATATTCTCTCTTTATCTTTTGCTCTTGGCATTTTAATTATGATATGTCTTGGTGTGGTCCTCTTTAGATTCCTATAATTTGGGGTTCTGTGTACTTCTTGGGCTTTTAAGTCAGTTTCTTTCACCAGGTGGGGAAAGTTTTCAGTCACTATTTCTTCAAGTAGGTTTTCATTAACTTGCTCTCTCTCTTTTTCTGGCACCCCAATAATTCGGATGTTGGCTTGCTTGAGGTTGTCCCAGAGGCCCCTTATGCTATCTTCAATTATCTGAATTCTTTTTGTTTCTTGCTTTTCCAGCCAAGTGGATTTTGGTTCTTTGTATTTCAAATCTTTGACTTGGTTCTTGTGGCCCTCTGGACTGCTTTTAGGACTTTGTGTAATATTTTTTATTTCAGTCTGTGTATGCTTGATTTCTAGTTGGTCCTTTTTTTTATCTGTGAGGGTCTGGTTCGTATCCTCAGAGGTCTTGTTCATTTCCCTGAGGGTCTCATTCATTTCCTTGTAAGTATCATTCATCTCCTTGTAATTCTCATTCATTTGCTGGTTGGTCTTGTTTATTTACTGGTAATTCTCATTAAGTTGATCGGCCTTTTGAAGGAGCCTCTTGAAAAGCCTTATAACCATGGTTTTGAACTCTATGTCTTGTCGTCTTTTCTCCTCCATTTCTTTCACACCTGATTTCTTTCCATGTCTCTGCATGGTGGCTGCTTTATGTGGTGGCTATCCTCAAAGGGACAGTGGCTCAGTTTCCCCAGTTACCTGAGGTGGGTACTCTTACTGCAATCCTTTATGGGTTGTATTCAGTGTTTGTGAATTTAAACCCAGCTTTTTGTTGTTAGCCCTAGGAGGGTTTGACCTCCAGGCCAATTGTCTGTGAAGCTCAGCTGTGCTCAGGTTGGGTGGGCAGAGTCTCCGGGCCAAGCAAACAGCGTTAGCTCCGCCCTATGCAGCCCCAGGGGCTCTGTGCCGGGGGCAATGGCTGCCAGCACCTCTGAGAGAGAGCCGCTGTGGAGCTCCGCCGGCTGCCGGGGAATTCAGACTGTCCCCAAATGACTTTGCATGCGCAATGTCTCACCCAGGGTCGTAAAACAAAGCAGACTGACGGTTTTCCGAATGAGAGACAAGTCGCAGAGAGCTCCCTGCGGCGTCACGCAGCCGAGCTGTTAGCACAAGCTGCCGTCTCCACAAGCCAGCAGACCCGGCAGCACCCGAGCTTCGGCGTGCCCTCCCACTGTCCAGTTTTCACCCGGTATGATAGTGGGTTCCCTGGACTTCGCCCAGAGCTGGAGAATCAGTCAGTGGGACGTCTTTGTCTCCCCGTTCGAGAAAACTGGTTGGTTTTCAGCCGCCCGCCCTCTCCGCGGCGCGCACTCCAAACCTCTCTCTGCGTGCGAATCTTTCAACGCTGTTCGCCACCGCACCTCCAAGTCACAGTGTCTTATCTTCACTTTTATTTGTGGAATTTTCACTCGGCGAGCGTTCTGGTGATTCTGGAAGGTGTTTGTTCTTTCATTAAGTCGTAGTATTAAAATTGCTGATTATGACGGCAAGATAGGTGTTTTACCTTTGCCGCCATCTTAGTTCTCAGACTCACTTTATTCTCAATCTCAACTAAACATTTAAGGAATACATGCCAGAATGGTAAACTGTTCAAAAGCCCAAGAATGTGGAATTAGCATTGCTCTAATCACTGTTTTCTCTTACAAATGTTACCTACCATTGCTCTGCCCTATGTGGCTCAATTGGTTGGAACGTCATCACATATACCAGAAGGTGCCAGGTTCGATCCCGAGTCAGGGCATGTGCAGGAGGCAATGGATTGCTGTCTGTCTATCTCTCTCTCTCTCATAGGACATGTATTCTTATAGTGACAATTCAGAACTCTGAAAGACCAGACTATAACTTTCGGAGGCAAGAGGACAAAATGAATTAAGAGGTTTTAGAAATCTTCCATTTATATGGTAGAATTTATCACCTAGCAAAAGATGTAATCACAAATAAAGCATGTGACATATTAACAGCACTGTTTAAAAATTCCAAATAAATACTATATAGTATTTTAAAAGATTAGTAGATCTGTATTGCTGATATAGAAAGATGCCTAAGACACACTGTTAAGTATAACAGAATGTAACACAATACATTTTATATACTGACATAATAAAGTTCTGCAAGTATTTAACTCCATGAAGTACTGATTTTTAACCTTATGTTTCACTTTGTCAATAACAGTTTCTCCTTACAAAGGCTCTCTTAAATTAAGAATGAGGAGCCCAGCTGGCGTAGCTCAATGGTTGAGCATCAGACCCATGAACCAGAAGGTCACGGTTCGATTCCCAGTCAGGACACATGGCCAGGTTGTGGGCTCAATCCCCAGTGTGGGGCATGCAGGAGGCAGCCGATCAATGCTTCTTCCTCACCATTGATGGTTCTCTCTCTCACTCTCCTTTCCTCTCTGAAATCAATTACAAAAAGAAGAAGAAGAATTAAGCGCTCTATCTCTACAAGTGAAACAGTAAAAGAAAATATTTTTCAAGGCTATCCAAGACTGGCGATTTAGATTCCCAATAGCTATATAACAGAGGCAGTTCTTTTTTTTTTTTTGAAAAGGGGTAAATATTGATGATGAGTATCTAGTTAATGAAACACTGCACTTATATCTTTCCTCTTCCTGTCGACATGAAAACCAAAGCAATCATCTCAAACCATAAGATGACAGAACAGCAAAATGAAGAATCCCTGAATATGGACCTACTATACCCACCATGGACCACTTTTCAGACTTTCATGTAAAAGAGAATAAATGTCTACTACATTTAAGCCACATTTTGTTTGATATTGCTGCAACTGATGTCATGCATTTGTGTGTGTGTACACGCGCACGTGCGCACCCTAGAAATTATTCTAATGCAATAACTAAATAACTCATTTTAAAGCTAAGTTTATTAAACTGATGACTAAAACATTAATCTCTCTGTATTAAATCTTAGTATAGAAAGCAGTGAAGCAGAAGAACCTGAGATATCTTAGTTTCTTCCTTAACCTCGTTGGTTTTGTGTAGGTTCAAACAGAACAGTCTCACAGTTACTGATTGCTGGCCTTGATTCTTACTGTTAAAGGAGTAAAATATAAAATTTTAAATACTGTGAGACAGCTAAAAATAATGTACTAAATGACATACTCTACATCACAGATTAACTACAATAAAGGAAAAAGTGTTTAGAAGGAATCACTATACACAATACACTATAAAACCATCTTTTAAATTATTAGTCAAATAATTTTAGTCAAATAATTTTAAATTATTATATTTCACACTATAATGTGAAACAAGAACAGAGATAAATTTATACAAAAAAAAAAAAAACAAAAACAAACAAGACTAACTTCAAAAAGGTCATCTTTGGCAATTCTGATCTAACTTTCCAAGTTATTTTTAGTGTATCACAGCATTGGTATGTCTTAACCAACCCATCACCTCTTTCTTTAACAAAGTTCCCACACAAATATAACTTTATAGACAGACTAAAGATAGAGGATAAAGAAATGATAGGGAGGGAGAAAAAGTATAAAAACCCCAATATCAATTTTCCTCTACAGAGAATCAATTATTTTTAGGAACTAATGGACTACTGCTTTATGGGTAGAAGAGGAATTTATAGTACTTTAGAGATTAGCTATAAACCAACCAAGTAATCTAAAAGATATGTTTTTCTCCTGAAGGGTCTGAATAACTATGTATTTAGTTACTTTTGTTAATACATCAATATCTTGCAGACATTTCTCTTAAATTTTTAAATTTCCCCCTCATGGAGTATATAGTATCTGCTTTGCAGTAACTGGTTTATCTTTTCAAAAGCATACATTCTTCTTCCAAACATTCCCACAGCCTTCTTTGGGTCAGGCTCCAACTGGGTGTATTAGGTGGAAAGAGGATGAAAATCTAGAGCTCTAATTATTTTCTACTGTAAGAGTTACAATATATATTTTTAATGAATTTTATTAGGATAAATTGTACCAGACTGCCAGACTTTTATACCATGAATTCATACAAAATATCTAATCCTACAGTCCTAAATTCAGGAGTTTAAACTCTCTTTGGAAAGGAGAGCTAAAGTGCTAGGAGCACTTAAGTTACATAAAACTGAAGATTTTTTTATATTATCATGTCCCAGAAATGATCCACTGGCAGCACAGCAGATCAAAAGATTAAATTCACAGGATGGTCTTTCTGTTCTTAATGTGTGTGCTTAAGAGTAAAGGCAAGTCAAGGCAGAAGTCACAACAAAAGAAAACATTGCAGAAATTATTTGAAATCTCTAGAATAAATGTGCTTCTAATAAAAATAAAAAAAAACTATGAGGAGCCAACTGGTAAATGAGGCAAGATGAGAATTAGGAGAAATAAGGGATGTTTCTACTCCACATTCTTCTCCATCTTTCTTCTTGTTACACAACTGGCTAAGTAATAATACGTTAAAAATACAGATACTTATGTGTGGCCCTCACCATATCACTTTAAACCAAATGATTTAACTAATTCTTGTAAATAATGACAAGCCAAAAGTCATAAAATATGAAAAGAATTCATATAAACTAACATTTATATGATGTTTACAAATGCTTTATATATATTCGATCCACAAACCATAATCCAAATTACAAAATCTAAACGCTCTGTCAGCCAAAAGTTGTATGATGGGAGAAGGGAGGTAATACATGCCAACTCACTGGGTGGCAAAATATAACCTGAAGTGATGTGTAACTATTCAGAGTTTTAATGTATTCTACTTAGTGTTCCTATTTATGTTTAGTTGCAGAAGTATTAATGTGCTTAATATTAGGTGCTACCTCAGACTTCATGAGGTTATTACTACTTATGGATTATGTGCTATGTTACCTTATAAAATCTAAAAGGTTTTGAAGCACATCTGGCCCCAAGGCTTTCAGCTAAGAAGTATGGACCTGTATCAATTCAATTACCCTTACTACAACCTTGTGAGATAGGAGCTATTTTGCAAGGAGGGAAACAGGGTTAAGGCACCTGCCCATGGTGATACACTGGTAAGTCTTAAAACTGGGATTTGAACTCACACAGTTCAGAGCCTGGACTCTTAACCTTATGCTAGGAAGCCTTTTCTTTTTACATAACACAGATGAATTAGGTCTACTGTTTTCTACTCATAATTTCTGAATTAATGTAGAAATTTAAAAAATATGTATCTTTTCGAAATCATAGTTGGACTTCAGAGAAAGTATGACAAGTATTGCATTTTAAGGAAAAGCAAGCTTTGGGCAAACTCATTCCAATATTTTGCTTATAAATAAGCAACCTCCATGAAGCACATTGCTCCAGATTAGGGTTGTAGATAAACAGCAGAGACTGAAGCAGCTCTGTCACATTTGTTCTTAGTATAAAGGAGCCATAGCCAGTGGGGTGGACGCATGCCTTTTTCATTGCTCTTATCAGAAATAGATGTTTCAAGAGACATCTTTATACCTGTTTAAAACAAAAAAAGGAGTGGTCATGATGAAAAAAGTAGTAATGATTAAGAATCATTGCATTAAATTAAAACTACAATGAGATACCACCTTACACCTTTCAGATGGCTATCTTATTTATATATATAAAAGGCTAATATGGAAAGTGTCCCCTTGGGAGTTTGACCAGGAGACCAGGAGTTCGATCACTCTCTATGACATGTGCTGACCACCAGGGGGCAGGGTGGAACACGGCAAGCGACTAGTGGTGGCAAGCCACTGAGGGAAGAGGAGGTGGGGAACTTGATCAGCCCTGATCGCTAGCCAGGCCTAGAGACCCTACCCATGCATAAATTTCATGCACCGGGCCTCTAGTTTTCAATAAGTCAGCAAACAACAAGTGTTGGTAAGGCTGTATAGAAAAGGAAACTCTTGTGCACAGTTAGTGGGAATGCAGACTGGTGCAACCACTATGGAAAACAGTATGGAGGCTCCTAAAAAAGTTAAAAATGAAGCTGCCATGTGACCCAGTAAATCATTCTGGGTATTTATCTGAAGAAACCCAAAACACTAATTGGAAAGAATATACACACCCTTATGTTCACTGCAGTGTTATTTACAATAGCCAAGATATAGAAGCAACCCAGGTGCCCATCAATAAACGAGTGGATTAAAAAAGCCGTGGTACGTACATACAATGGAACGTTACTCGGTCATAAAAAAGGATGAATTCTTACCATTTGTGACAGCTGCCAGAACCTAGAGAGTATTATGCTAATTGAAATAAGTCAGAGAAAGACAAATACCATGATGGCATTTATATGAGGGGATCAAAATAACAGAATAAATGAACAAAATTGAAGCAGACTCATGGACACAGAGAACAGAGTGATGGTTGCCAGAGAGGAGGGGTGTTGGGGAACTGGGAGTGTAAGGTGAAAGGATTAAGAAGTACAAATTAATAGTCACAAAACAGTCCCGGGGAATGTCAAGTACAACATAGAGAATACTGTATAGTCAGTAATATTACAATTACTATGTATGCTGTCTGGTGGGTCCTGGAAATATTGGGGGAGCACTCTGTGACACGTATGACTGACCACTGCACTGTCCACCTGAAACTAATACAAAATAATATCAAAGGTAAACTGTCATAAAAATATTATTTTTAAAGTCAAATCTTTCTATTATAGCCTTTACCTGAAAGCCCCAGTTCAGTCACTAATATCACCAAAATGCCACCCTCTGCACCTTTTCCTCCTCCCATCAGACAAGGACAACGGACCGGGAACCTGAGGTGAGGCTCTCTGTGCCCTCGTGATGCTCCAACCCTCCGCCAAGATGGCGGCCAGCAATGCCATGTGACCGGAAGTGCAGCACTTCCTACGACCAAACTTCCGCCCAAGCAGCAGAGGGCGTCAGTCAGAGGAAGAACAATGCCGACAACCCAAATGAAGGCCTAGGACAAACAGGCTCCACTGGGAGCCGGGCAGGGAGCACCGGATAATGTAAGCGAAAGAGTGAAGGATGTAACTGGCGGCTAAGTTTGCAGAAACAAGGTCACAGCCACCAAAGCCCCGTTTTTTAGGGGGCCGGGAGTAGGGGGGCAGAGAAAGCCTTCAAGGGGCCTGAGTGCTGCAAAACCAAGAGCAAAGGCAGAAAAGACACCGACCCCAGAGACGCAGGGAATGAGAAAATGGAGTAAAAAGTAACTAAAGTGCTTTATTTTACATTTAATTATGTCTACACCACCAGAGGGAACACTTTGCACACGAAAGGTCCAAAAAAGTACTGTTTAAAATTGATACTCAGTCACTACATGTTCTTAGGTCAGAAACTTCCCATGTTCTTTTATACAAGTTTACTTGGCTCTAATAATATATGTAAGTATTTAGTGGGAATACAGATTATAAAGTTGTTCCTACTATTAAGAGAATGCAAACATAAATTAAAAATACGACCGATGACTGGTAAATCAGACTTCCAAAACATTGTCTTTTTCTCTTTAATATTTTTAGAGGGTTCATTTTTCAGACTTAACAGCAAGGAAACATTGTGATACTACCTAGCCTCTGGGACAGCGGAAGGACGGAAATGAGGCTTTAAGAGGAAAATGTGAAAGAGATCCACCACCTTATCCATCTTCCTTGACTGCACAGTCTCTCGAGCATTTCCATTAATGGGCAAGAAACATCCCAGTGCACTGACTGTGTACACCTGTTATTTGTAAACCCTATGACATGAATAATGGTTTCCCCACAATCTGTTCTGCTGAACTTCACTCTTTTTTTTCTGTCAGCCTTATAGTTGTGCCAAGTTGAAATCTGCCATTTTAAGCTACCAAAATGTCCCACTATTTTTTCTACATCCATTAGAAATTCCCATACAGGCTTTGCTGAAAATAAAAAAGAAGCAATGCTACTCTGCACTGCACCAGACATTTTCAAAACAAGTGAAAGAGCACAATTTTAAAACTCAGCTTTTTAGACTGCACATATTTGTGCACCTTCCAGGCACAAAAAAAACAGACAATCATCAAATGAGGGAGGAAGAAAGAGAGAGAAAGGCTGAAGATGCAGAGAAACTGGAACCCTCTGCACTTTCAGTGGGAATACAAAATGGTGCAGCCACTATGGCAGTGGTCTGCAAACTGCGGCTCAGGAGCCGCACTTTGCTGCTCTGTTGACTGATGAGTTTGCCAACCACTGCGTAAGGCATTACCCTTACCCAGAAGTTTTGACTTCAGGTTAAAGACATTAGTACATTATTAAAATGTTTTTTAAGTGTTTTTCCCTAAGGCAGAAATCCGCAAACTCAGTCAACAGAGCGGCAAACCACGGCTCGTGAGCCACTGTTTGCCGACCAATGCACTATGGGAAGCAGTATCCAAGTTCCTCAAAAAGTAAACAAAATTGCCGTATGATCTAGCAATTCCACTTTTGGGTATATATTCAAAAAAATTGAAAGCAGGATCTCAGAGAGATATTTTCACACCCAAGTTCATAGCAGCGTAATTTACAATAGGACATCAAAGCAACCAAAATGCCTATCAATATATTAATGGACAATAAAATGTAGCTCATATATATACAATGGATACTAGGAAAGAAAATAGGTAAGACAAGCAGTTGGCTCAGAAATTTTACAGATTATTATTTAGAGAACCCTGTTGATCAATTTATTTTACTAAAAGCCAACAGGCCTTTGATCTGTAGGGAAAGATGGAAATAAATAATATCTTAAAATTATGCTCCAATATAAACTTGAATAGGTAAATAATTTCCTAAATACAAATAAGGTGTTTTTTTTTTTAAAAAAAGCGTTCAAACAAAGAGTTAAATATAAAATGTTTCTAAAGTGAACTTGTTTATCTTTGATAAGATCAATTTTAATGCTAGTCCTATAATCCTGACAAGTTTAGGTCAAATTGCAATACATTAACAAGAAGAAGTATAAATATTTCAATTTCATTACTTATTCAGTTATATTCAGGAAACATATTAAGTGAGCAAGCATCCTATGATTTAAGCACAATGAACACAATATATATATTTTTTAACTAAACACAAGCAAACTACAACTGCATGAAAGAATACGAGGGCACCAGCAAACTGTGGCAAACCATGTACTCCAGCCATGGAGAAGCAGGAAAACAGGGAGACACGTGCTGAGAAAACTAATGTCCTAAGTGACAGTAACATCAGATAAAGGACAGTGATAGCGCCAACCTGCTCTGCATAGAAGGGCTGAGCTCTGAGCACAAAATCCCATCTGAAGACTGGCCGGGACAAGCTGGAGACCCAGACAAGAGCAATCGCACCAGTGAAAGAACCGGAAACTAGAGCATATAAAAGTAGTTGAAGAAAGTAGAGAGGCTTAGCCTGAAGGAGAAAAAGCAAGGCTCAGGTTAGTTATGTAGTCATCCAACTAGGCAGAAAGAGTGCTACACCTGGAAGTCACAGGAAGCCCTGAGTATAACCACCGGAACTGTCCACAGTAAAACGGGCTAGCTTGTAGAACAGAAAGCTCCTACAACAGGCAGTATTTAGAGGTTTGGAAAAGGGAAAAGAAGGCCTGACTTGAGAGGGAGGCAGTTACTGTAAGAGAGGACAATTATTATTTTCTCCAAAAGGAAAAGGGGATAGTTATTGCAAATAAGGACTGAAGGAAATGTCAGAAAAATTGTTCCCTTTCTGTATATACCTCTATATTTCAATTTTTAAAAAATATCTTAGATCAATGTATTGCTGACTTAAATGATCTAACCAAAAGTTGTTTCTTGTTTTCCCAGTCACCAATATAATTTTGAAGCCTAGCTTTTTCAAGATTATTCCTGATATGGAGTCTTTCCTAATTCATCACCACCACCACCACCCCCCCCACACACACACACACATCCCCATTGGTTACTGGCTCTCTCTGTTAAGCCTCCATATTATCTGTGCACATCACCAATACAGTACTCATTGCCCCACAAGTATTATTGATATGAATGGAATTCTACATTATAGCAAAATACTTCAAATTTATAAAGTCAGAAAATAAAATATGGGTATCACTGACTTACGAAAGTCTAAGAATTTATTAAAGAATTTACTAACCAACTCTAAGAACAATGCACCTCAGAGGTCTTCAGAGAGCATGTGTACTAGCTTATTAGCTCAAGAAGTTAGCGATCATTTTGACCAGATAGATTTGTGTCTATTTTGGATGTTTACCCTTTAGAAACTGTTTCATGACCTTGCTCATTTATAGCATTTAGATGAGCTTAGGCTATAAATTACTTGAAGGTGGAGATGTCTTCCTTTCTTTGCCACACAAGATCCCTTAGTAGCTGGTTAAACAGTATTCTATAAGCTAGTCCCCAATAGAAAACAATTTTTCCCTGGAGAACTAAATTGTGTGTGGGCAATGTGTGTAATGAGGGAGTAGTTGTGAAGATCATCTAATGTAGCTCCCTCAATTTTACTGCTTTAGAAAGGTCAAGTGACTTGTTGGTCTAGGACTATGAACAGTTTTTCCCCTTTCTTTTTAAACAGCAAACAAAATATAGGCTGAATCACTCAGAGAAGTCACTGCCTTGGTTTAGCACCACCTAAGATTAATGATTGCACAGTCATTTTAGTCTTGAAATAACTCATACTTGAAAGTCATCACTTAGATAACATACAATAGCAAAAATCAGGACATGGGAGATCAAGTCAATAATTATAGTAATGAGTCACAATGATAAGAACAGCTATCATTTCATGAACTCTTACTATGTACTACACCAGTGGTTGGCAAACTCATTAGTCAAAAGAGCCAAATATCAACAGTACACAATTGAAATTTCTTTTGAGAGCTCATTTTTTTCAACTTAAACCTCTTCTAATGCCACTTCTTCAAAACAGACTCACCCAGGCCGTGGTATTTTGTAGGAAGAGCCACACTCAAGGGGCCAAAGAGCTGCATGTGGCTTGTGAGCCAGGTTGCTGACCGCAGTACTAGACAGTTGACCCAACCCCATGCATACACTATGCTAATGAAAGGACAATATACAAATTAACCATCACTCCATCACAAATATGGCGGTGCCTCTAGCCACAAGATAATGGTGCCCAGTCCTCTCAGTCCCACCAGAATCCCCCCAGTAATGGGGGGGGGGGGCAGCTGCTGAAAGCGGGCAGCGTGAACGGCCCCGTGGAATGCCTTCTTCATCTCCATGGCGAGGCAAGTGTTCTGCGCCCGGCCAGAGATGGGCTTCTGGCCAGGCCGGGTTGCAGATGGGCCTCTGGGCCACGGAGAGCCTCTGGGCAGCGGGCGCGGAGTGGCTAGGCCCCGCAGACAGCTGCTGGTGCACGGATTCGTGTGCAGGGCTACTAGGCTCATGTAATCTTCCCAATGATCCTGCCAGGGCAGGTATAACTATTCCTGGTTCACAAAGGAGGCTCATTTTGCCCAAACACAAAGCCCAAAGTACAAGTCTGGATTTAACCCCAGGCCTGTCTGACTTTAAAGTCTCTGCAGTCTCTGCTGTGAGTACTTTCAGTGTCACAAAGCTGTTCCAGTTCTCTAGGACCACATTTCTGAGCGCTGGGAAAGGCATTCACAGTAAGAGAGGTGGTACAGTTCATTCAACAAGCAAGGGCTTAGAAAACCAGGCCCAGCAGGGTTAGAGTCCTGGCACCATCACTCATTGGTTTGGAATCATCAAGGCACACAGAATAGAGGATGAGGAGAAGCTTAACAGGGTGAATTTTAAGAAATTAAGTCTTATTGAGTAAGAGTTATTCATAAATCATCTCCCTTAAAATTCAGAGCAGAGTATACTCTTTGGATGGAACCTGATAAATTATTCCAAACCATGTATGGCAACCCTAGAAAGAGAAAACTCACCGCCAGAAAAAAAAAAAAAGGTATTTGAAAATGCCAACAGAGAACTCTGTATTTTGCTTCCCTTCTGGGTGTTTATTTTGTATCAAAATTAAGTGGCCATTGGAAGAATAACTTTTTTCAAAGTTCTGGAAAGTCATCTTAAATTAGTCCCCGGAAAGAAATGGAATCTCTGTTAGTAATGACTCTTGTTTTCTTTGAAAGTTCATGTTTGGGTCAGCCAAGTTTTAAATGGTAAAATTATATTGCTGTGTTGTTAGTCAAGTTTGGAGAAGGGGGGTAGGTGAGGCCACTAGCTCTTTGAATCACTGCAGGACAGCTTATCTGGTTTCTATAGAGAAAAGAAGGGTCTATTCTTAGGCAAAAGACAATCATTTTAGAGAAGCAGAAGCTTGCACTGGATTTCTACGGAATGTTCCACATGGGAAGACTCAAGAAACGTCTAGCTCTCCAAATAAAAGCTGATGTCAAAGCTTATGTGATTTTTCTTGGGTCAATGGAATGTCTACGCTCAAGGGGTTTTTCTTTTGTTTTCCTATGTTGCAATTTAACCAGATAGAAAACAATTGTGTAATGATATTTTTTCCATTTATTTATGTTTATTCTTTCCCTTGTTCTAACAAGAATAAAGTGGTGATGAATAAACTCAAACTATTGCCAAGTTACAAATGAGCCAGAAACTGTGCTTGGTTTTATTATTACAACAGTTATTATCCCTGATCTTAAACTTTTAGTCATATAAACCCACACACCACATTCTCACACTCTACTGAAGTTCACCTGACTTTCACATTACCAACTTCTATCTTTAACTACCTTCCTGGAGGTAGTCACTGCACAGTTACGGTAACAAAAAAAGTGGTTTGGTTGATAGGAAGGCAAGACAGGTAAACGACACAGGTTAAGGCAATAATTCCCGAGGGTTAACATTTCACTCCAGGAAGGATTTAAGTAGTCTTGGCAGCAACATCCTCAAGGGACACTGAAGCCATGAGCACCTCTGTGATCAATACTGTGTCACTACAGGTCACCAGAGGGCCTGGTGAAGATTTCCTGTTTAAGAGTAAAGAAAAAACAATGCAAATGAGATGCTGGGCTAACTTGCCTGCAATTTTCTATCTAACCAAAGACCCAGAGCATCTAATGAGACAATGGGATGAAAAATAGTTACTTTTTGCCAAAACTGGTTTGGCTCAGTGGATAGAGTATCAATCAGCCTGCTAACTGAAGGGTTCCGGGTTCGATTCCGGTCAAGGGCACGTACCTTGGTTGCGGGCACATCCCCAGTAGGTGGTGTGCAAGAGGCGGCTGATTGATATTTCTCTCTCATCAATGTTTCTGACTTTCTATCCCTCTCTCTTCCTCTCTGTAAAAAACCAATAATATATATATAAAATAGTTATTTATATATATATAAAATAGTATAGTATCACTTTATTTAAACTATAGGATTATTTCAAATTATGTTAACAAATAGGAGATTGGTTCAAAGAAAAGTGCTCTTTGGAAAGTATAATTTAAAAAATGTAAACTCTTACTTGATGAACAAAGCTGTTATATACTTCATTAGTAATAAGCATACTGATATGCATGAGTAAGAGCAGGCCTTGGTTCATTTTCACATTAATTTAAATATTAAAACTGAATTATACCTACAAACAAGATAACTACTCTTCTGCACTGTAACCACCTGCTTCATTTTTCATTACTCGTGCCAGGTGAGAAAAGAGCCTTTTGTTTTAAGAGAAGGACCTGATTTGTCTTTGCATTTCAGCAGCTTTCACAGTGCCTTGCACATAATAGGCACTTAGTTTACCCTGGAAAAGAATGGACTGTAAGAGGCGTTTTTAAAATTCATAGAACTTTCATCTGTATCAAAGTAAAGTCAATGAGGATGAGGCAGAGGCTATCATTTTGGCCTTTCGGAGAAACCACTAAATATGGTGTTAGCACGTGCCCCTCAGAGACAGCCACTCAAACATGTATAAAAGGATTGCTGCATGCTTCCTCCATATCATCCAATTATCACTGAGGCAGCTCCCACGGACTCAAACACTACTCTCTTCACTCACAGCATTTAAATACCAGTAACTTCTAAAATGTCATTACTGCATTCCTGTTCTTTGGTAGGATATACTTTGCAATGTATTTTGGGGGAATGGATCAGAAGTTATTAAATAACTCACTATAAGATTGATTTTCTGAAAAAATGTGTCCAAAAAGGACATTTCAGGGATACTCATTTTTTCACTTTCAGCTCAACTACACCATGTTTCACATGACAATACAGAATCAATCAAAACATTCAACTTGTTTCTTCTCTGTGTTACATAGCAGCTACAGGTATATAGTGTTCTACATATAATTCTCTCCTCTGCTGCTTCTGTGATTTCACATTTTTTTAATTTGCATAGATTCTATAACCACACAGTTATAACCTAAAGTGCTGTTCTATAAATCCAAAGTTACGGGTTGTGCATTTAACTTATGCTACTATTACTTAATTTCTTCTAATGCTCTCTCTTACACTTTAAAAATAATTTAAGATCACAAACTGACCTATATTTTGAAAAGGGAGGCAATAGCAAACGTATACCGTTTTTTAAAACATGGAAATCTGGAGATAATAGTACCATTTATTGGACGGCTGAACTTAGAAACTGTGTAGACACCAAGCAGCCAACACTGAAAGGAAATTGCTGCAGCCAGTTGATGAAAGGGATCTCGCTGGGTGACTTGCCGACCCAATTGCTAAGAACACATTTGAGAGCTACTATAATCGGCTAAACTTTGATTACAAAATAAGATTGTAGACTGTTTTTGTATTTCACTACCGAAATTTGGGGACGTGTATAGCCATCACAGGATGCGGTGGTTAAGGCTTCCAACACTGTCATTAGCTTAATTGTTTTGCCTTTTTTTTTTTAAGGGAAAACTAAATACCCTCCAGGAGGCCTGGATTTCACTACTTTTAATTTAGGCAACAAATTTAGTTGTGAGAGAACAAAGGAGATACTACCTGGGGAGTCTAGGAAGGCTTTCTAGAAGCAAGCTGTGTGCCTGAAGACAGGCGCTTCTGCAGACAGCAGACTGCGTGGGCACTGGGGCCCACCCCTGCCCCCACCAGCCACAGGGCCGTCCATGCGAAGTTCCTGCGAGGAGGAATGGCACAGACCTGTTCCCACAGCCATGACATAGTGTTACAGGGCAAATCACCCCTCCATTTTTTACCTCAGTTTCCTCATTGTCTAGGGAGGAAAAGCTAGACTAGCAAGCCTTCCAGTTCTAACGTAGTAGCAATACATTTTTTTTTTTTACAGCAAAGATCGAGATTTATTGAACAAGAACAGACTCCTACATGGGGAGAGGAAAGAATCCCACAGAATGGACTCCCACATGGGGAAAGGGGAAGGGTCCCCTACATTTTCTATTTTATTTTATTTTTACTCTTGCAGGATGTCTCTAGCCTGCCTACATATAGAGTACAGCAAGGAAAGAACTCCTTCCATGAAATTTCTTCTCACCACGTGACTTGTCTTAGAAGCAGACATAAATGCTTTGGTGATTAAGTGTACTATGGATTCTCCCAAGGCTGGCATTTCTCCTGGGACCACCCAGGGCTGGGACCTCACCCTTTCCCAAGCTTGCAGAGGCTGCCTCTGAAAGCAATTTGAACAACACGAGGTTTTGAATACATTTAAACTGTAACACCAAAATACTGTGCACTGTATTTCTTTTTTAAGAAGTCATGTTCTACAGCGCCTACTTCAAACTGACTTGAAGCTCTCACATAGATGACTATTAACATTAATACCAGGATGTGGATAGTAGACTATAGGGAGTGTGTCCTACTAAGCCTCTCGCTATCCTGCAAGTGTTAGATTGATTTATGTGATCTATGCTGGGAATAAAGCTTGGAGAATACAGAATTGACTAAGTTTCTATAACTATAAGTAATGTTACCTCCAATTATGGCTGGATATTTTAAAGAATTTTTCACTCACTCAATAATAGCCCCGCTTCAACATTTTGATTAAACTAGAGGCCCAGTGCATGAAATTTGTGCACTGGTAAGGGTGGCTAGTGGCTGCTGGCCACTGGCCACGTACTCCCTCCCTTAGCCCCGGCCAGCCCCACCTCCTGGTCAAACTCCCAGATGAACTCTGGTGGAGGGAACAACTTGCATACTATGCTTTTATTATATAGGACTAGTGGCCTGGTGCCCAAAATTCGGGCATAGGGGTGTGTCCCTCAGCCCAGCCTGCACCCTCTCCAATCTGGGACCCCCTCGAAGGATGTCCTACTGCCAGTTTACAGGGATCAGGCCTAAACTGCCAGTCAGGCATCCCTCTCACAATCCGGGACTGCTACCTCCTAACTGCTCACCTGCCTGCCTGCCTGACTGCCTCTAACCACTCTGCCTGCTGGTCTGCTCACCCCCCCCACTGCCCTCCGTGCCAACTGTCCTCCCTGCTGGCCTGCTCACCTCCACCTGACCTGCCCCTCCTGCCAGCCTGATCACCCCCAATGCACCCCTCCACCGGCCTGCCTGATCAGCCACAAATGCCCTACCCTCTTGGCCTCTAACTGCTTCTACCTCAGCCCCCAAACCATGGCTTTGTCCAAAAGAACATCCTGAGGGTCTCCTGGAAGGTCTCCCAGTCTAATTAGCATATTACCCTTTTAGTAGTATAGATAGAGGGCTGATGCACAGTGGGAGCTGGCTGGTTTGCACTGAAGGGTGTCCTGGATCAGGGTAAGTGTTCCCTTGGGGCATGGGGTGGCCTGGGTGATGGGCCTATGGTGGTTGCAGGCCAGCCACACCCCCATGGGGTGAGGGTCCCCACTGGGGGTGCCTTGCCAGCCTGGGTGAGGGGCTGATGGCTATGTGCAGACTAGCCATGCCACCCAGTGGGGATCTTCACCCCATGGGGGCATGCCTAGCCTGGGTGAGAGACTGAGGGCTGTTTTCAGGCTGGCCATGCCCCCTGGTGACCCAGGCTCCCAGCCCCTCCTTGAGTGGAGGCCAGGGCAGGCAGGAAGCTTGGCTTCCTCCATCACCAAGAGCAACCCAAGCCTCTTGCTCACCATCATTGTTGGGTTAATTTGCATACTCCTAATTGGCTGGTGGGCATAGCTGAGTGATGGTCAATTTGCACGTTTCTTTTTTATTTTATTAGTGGCATGATGATTACCACTGGCTGAATACTTTACCACGTCCCATGCACAACATGCACCAATCTCCTTCGTTCCCCACAAGGCTACAGATGAGGAAACAGAGGCACAGAGATGTAGTAATTTCATCCAAAGGTCACAAGGTCAGGATATGAATCTTGGCATTCGAACCCACCGCAGCTTGCTTGTTTAAACTCTCAACATGTTTAGCAAACATGTTTAGCACCTGACACTGTACAGAGTGATCAAAGATGATTAAGACAAGCACTGGATTTACAGGCAGTGGAGTCTGCCAAACATATAAAAAATAGTTACGACATAATATGTGTGCCGTAACTTGGACCTTTAAAAAGTGCTGTAGCAACAGGGGAGAGGCTGCCAGTGGAGTTGAGCAAGGTTTCTAGACTCAAACTGGGTACTGAAAGATGAGCAGGCATTCCTGGGGTGCAGGAAGAATGGAAGGGCATTCCAGGCAGAGAACAGCATGTGCCAGGGTTCACAGAGGTGAGTGAGCTCGGGGAATCCAGTGTGGCCGTCAGCAGGGAGAGAGGAAGGCAGGGCAGAATGGGGAAATTTTACAGGCAAGCCTACAGTATCCCTCTCTGCCTCCACTCCTTGCTGGCTAGTGGTGGCTAGAAAGCAGAACCCACAGGACTGCTGTTGTCTCCTATACTATCTGGTGGAGTTGGAGGGAATGTGTTCTCTTCCCTTCTGAGATCCAACCTTTCCAGTCTGGAAGACTTTAAAATGCAAACAGTCCTGGGATACAAACAAGAATCTATCTATCTATCTATCTATCTATCTATCTATCTATCTATCTATCTATCTATCTATCATCTATCAAACCCTAATATGCAAATAGACCGAATGCAGAACAACCAAACAACCAGTTGCTATGATGTGCGCTGACCACCAGGGGGCGCGTGAGGAACACGGCAGGCGTCAGCAGCAGGCAGCAAAGCGTGGGCATAGGCCATGGTGGGATGGTGGAGGTGAGCAGGGACACCAGACCAAGGCAGGATGCTGGTTGCTGTCATGGGGGGGGCGGGGGGTGTTGCTGAAAATTCTTTGCTCCCACACACCATGATCCTGCCTGGTGCTCGCACCTGCTGCCAGAGCCACCACTCACACCTGCTGCCAGCGCCTGGCACCAACCGTGATGGCTTGGCACAGGTGTGAGCAGCAGCTGCAGGCCCCGATCACCCTTCAGGGTTTTTCCACCTCCCCCTGCTCCTGAGGGGCGATCAGGGCAGCAGCCACTGCTCGTACCCGCTGACGGCGCCAGCCCCAATCACTCCACACCGTCAGTGGGTGCGAGCGGCAGCGGCAGGACCGGGGCTGCCAGCAGAGAGGGGACTGGGGGCTGTGGCGGGAGGGGCCGAGCAGGAGTAAAAAGAGACCCGGCCCTGTGCCCATCACAGCCTCATTACCCACAGGTCCTTTATTCAAGGTGCATATAATCAACCAATTAGCTAATGTTGAAGCAGGCTACAGAGGCAGAGAGAGGATGGTGGCACACTGGCTCCCACGTTGAACTGCCATATACTCTAAGCCTAGGTTTGTGGCTCTTAAGGGGTTATGAACAAAACTGGGTGTATGTGTTTTGGGGAGAGTGCCCATAGGTTTTAGCAGATTTTAGGGATCAATGACACACACACACACCCAAAAAATAACCAACACTGTTACTGAACAGGTTAAGAGCCAGACTGCAGCCGAGACCGGTTTGGTTCAGTGGATAGAGCGTCGGACTGCGGACTGAAGGGTCCCGTTCGATTCTGGCAAGGGCATGTACCTTGGCTGCGGGCACATCCCCCGTAGGGGGTGTGCAAGAGGCAGCTGATCGATGTCTCTCTCTCATCGATGTTTCTGACTTTCTATCCCTCTCCCTTCCTCTCTGTAAAAAATCAATAAAATATATTTAAAAAAAAAAAAAAGAGCCAGACTGCAGTGTGTCTTATAATACTGGGGCCAACCCTAAGACAAAATATCACTGCAGTAAAATGAGAAAGCCATACCCCTTCCATTCCCCCCCCGCTCCGCCCATGATCCTTACTTGAAACTCTGACAAATACTTTAGCTTCAGACTGTGCAAAGGGCCTTTAAGATCTGAGAATAATTATGTTTGCCTAACCTGACTCAGGTCATAATATGCAAGCCTACCCCTTATATGGTCAATGTTTTCCAATAAGTTATAAGCCCTCCAATTTGTAATTAATCCTCCTAGGAGACCTTCCCTCCAAATGGTGAAAACAGTGACAAAATGCAAGAAGCTGAATCCACAGAGCAGGTACTTAACTTTTCTGGACTAATATTTAAAAGAAGACTTAAAAACAAACCACACTTCAGTGAAACTCACTTTAATTTACTACCACAAGATTAAAAGGATGACTGCCCCCTGAAGAAGAAGAATCGCTGAGGAGTCGGAACACAAGAGGCCTTACTCACTGATTGACAATTTGGCTCCCTGGTGGAACATGAATATCAACCCAACATCTGTCTGTGATCATCACATCTGACGTCACCAGCATTTCAACGTATCCTAATTCCTCTGGTGTCAAATCAGCAAAAGTCTACCACTGTTCAAGCCCACGGTGCCATCTTAAAAAGCAGTGCACAGGGCAAGGGACACAGGCAACTTTTCAAGAAAGAGAGAGAAGCCTTCAAGGCCCAGAGACCAGAGTGGTTGTTAGGAACGCCTGCTGGAGGTGGCAGCTGCAGGGACTCAAATGCCAGCCCAATGCCCTGGGATCTAGGTGAGCTCAGTCCAGCTACCTTCTCTGGTTACTTTACCCATACAATAATAATCAAAGCGGTACCTCCTCATAGGACTGTGATGAGAACTCATTAAGCTGATATTTATAACATGTTCAGTACAGTGTCTGGTTCTCCTAGTGTTTTGACAAATTCACTAAATCTTACCAAAAGTTCTTGGTTAAGTACATGAGTTATTTCAACAAAACCGAAAAGAAGACAAGTCATGTTCAGTAACATGCTAATATCCGGGGTTCATCTGTCCAATGTCCAATGTGAAATAAAACACTAAAAATAACCACTACAATACAAATACTTTAACTGTTAATGGGACAAAAAACTATTGTTTAAAAAGCAGGGAATCAAATTAAGTTAAAGAGACATTGATTGAGCCACGACCACATGTTAATCACTGTGCTAGATGTTGAGGCTAAAGAAATTAAAACTATTCTACATATGCAATGCATCTTTAAACCACGGGTACACAGAATACTGCCAAAGTAGGACTCGTGCGTATATACATTGGAATTCTATACTGAGAAACCTAGTCTTAACTTACTTGTAAGTGAAGATAGAAATTTCTACGTAAGTAATAATGGAGTAGAGTTACTAATGCTATTGGTGTGTGTGTGTGTGTGTGTGTTTTCTCTGAGAAAGTAAAATAATGAAAGGAGTGTCAAGTTTTGGAAACACAGCCATATTTCCAAAGACAGAGAGCACAATGATGTTACTGTAGCATTAACTGCTCTCACTGTACCTTAAAATTTACTATAAAGTAAACTAAGAGATTTCTTTCTCAATCAAATTCTGTGCCAGATATGATGTCCCATGTTTTATGTATGATAGCACCTTATGATTCCATTAAGTAGGAGTCATCATCATTCTCTTTTTTAAAAGTAGGGGGCCAGTGCACGAAATTCATGCACTGGGGGTGGGTGGTCCCTCAACCCAACCTGCCCCCTCTCACATACCGGGAGCCCTCAGGGGATGTCCAACTGATGGCTCACCCCCAGCCTGCCCAAGGCCTAAAGCTTCACCAGAGGCTTTAGGCCTTGGGCACCCAGCCATTGCCCTGCTCAGCTCAGGCCTGGCTGCCTGCGACCACCTGGCCCCGGGGGCTGGGCGCTCGCCGCCACTTCCGCTCACAGTGCTTGGGGGCCGGGCAATCGCCACTGCCACCACCACTGTTTCATCTCCACCCCTGGGGTCCGGTGCTCACGCCTCTTGGCTTCACCCCTGCTCCTGATTGGCTGGTAGCATAGCCAATCAGGAGCAAAGATACGGTCAAATTTGCATGTTTCTCTTTTATTATATAGGATAGTTGAAGAAACTCAACAAGGATAGGAAGTTAAAGTTCACCCCATCCACAAGGAGACAGACTGTGAACCTCATTACGAATCCAACCCAACCATGTACCTTGGGTAACTGATATAGAAGTAAATTTCCAATGTCACGAATGCTGGGCTTATTGACTGCAACCAAGGTATGTACCCTCGATGGGAATCAAACCTGGGACCCTTCGGTCTACGGGCCAGTGCTCTATCCACTGAGCCAAATTGGCTGGGGCTGTCAATGTTGTTATTCCCAATTTACTAGCCTCAGAGAAACCAAGGAGCCTGCCCAAGACAACACAGCCAACAAGTGACAGCCAGGACAGGAAATGAGGAAATCAGGATTCCAAACCTACCCTTCAGACTCCAGAGCTGAAGGCACCATGAAGAAACTAAAAGCTTACCTAAGTTTTCGAAACGCAGATCTTGTGTAAAACCTTCCTATTCACCATCATGCCTTTCTTAGCTCACCCATGTGATTTGTCTCTGAAAACTGAGATATTCTCTTTCCAGAACTCCCCTGCCACTCACAAATGAACCCTGCAAAGTCTTTGGTCCTGATGTGCACCCATGGGCCTGAGATAACAGCAGAGATGAAGAACTAAGAGAAAGGAAAGGTAAAAGGGGTAAAGAGTGCAGGGAGAAAAGGAAGGGAAGTGGCTGGTTCTCCCAGGATAGATTCCCCGCAGCCCCTAGACACCGCCTCCCCCCCCCCCCCCCCGGAGAATACTAATTCAGACTTGACCCAGGCCTCCCCCTTCCAGATGTCATCCCTTGCCCCCCCTCAGAGGCAGCTAGGCAACCAGATCTCACATGCGCAAAGGGGAGAGAGGTGCCAAGCCCTGCCACGCAGGTAGGTCTTCAAACGAAAGCAGAACTGATGACCTATAAATATCAACAAGGTGACCGGCACACAGGAACAAAGAGATAAGGGACAAATATTGCAGAGTCTGCATCCCCAGTGTGAGGAAGAATAAAAAGGCAGCGGTGAGCAGAGGACACCGAAAGGCTGGCCTGGGAAACCAGACACAAAGCTTCGGTGACTCGGTAACAGCGTGAGGAACGGCTGTCCTTGTAACTCAGCCCAGAGGGCTAAGGCACAGACTTAGTATTTCAGTTGCTCCCAGGTCCCCGAGCCAAGTCCTGCCTCCCAACTCTGCTTTGGATCGTTGAAATCAACAGGTAAATGACCTCTACAAAATTAACCGTGAAATTACTGCTTACTGCAGTCAATAGGATTTCCTGTTTACTGAATTCCTCCAGCACATAGAGCAGACATAAACAGGTATTTCTTAAAAATGCAACTTTGTTTCAGTAAAACACATCCTCTCAATACCATTCATTAAGAAAACTGTAATACTTCGTTTTTAAAAGAAGTATTTGTTAAGTACTTTTCCTATGACTTCTTGGGTGACTAGGAGTTTATGTAAGAAAAAAAAAAATGAGGACAATGAACCCAAAGTGGAAGGGATTTCCAAAATCTACCCTCAGATATGTCCACATTTGTTCAGAAGCATATACTTGGGTTTCTCTTGTACATTAACTCCCTTCAAAAGAGGGGCTGTGGAACATGCTCATGCCTAAACAAAGCCCAGGTTTGTGTATAAAATAACAGGGATTAATCCTACACTTCCCAGCTCAAATGCTCCTGTTTCTAAGAACCTTCCCTCACTCTCCTACTCCGAGATTGCTTTATTCTTATCTCTGTTACGGCTAGATGCCTTTTCTGATCTCCTGTTTTAATACTTTCTACCTGTTGCAGGAGTCATCCGAGGGCTTTACAATGCTGGGCACATAGTCGGTATCCAGAAAATTTCTAGAAATTAATCTATGTTATGTTGTGCTTTCAAATTTAAGAACACTAAATATAGTATTGAGATATGACATCTGTACTTTAAGAAAGTTTTAATGGGAAAGACATATGCACAAAGACTGTGTAAGACTCCTGAAAACGTCACCAGAAAGAGGAAGCACAAGAATGCCTACATTCTCTTTATGAAATGTACTTTAAAAATTAATGCTGCAGATGTGCCTGTCCAGAACTCATGTTAAATGAGCCTGGTCGCTGCCGTCTGTTGATAATTTTCTTAGTGCCAGGAAGTTGGTGAGTGTGTGATTAAACATGTTTCCGTCCGTGGCCCCACCCCTGATGCTATCAGTTTGCTGAACAGAAGGTTCTGTAGCTGACCGGCTCCTGTGACATTCAAGAAAAAAACTTAAGAAAGAAAACCAAAACAAACTGCCAAATTTTCATACAAGTAATCACAAATTCTGAATCCCCCTCCCATCCATGCACTTTTTAATCATCTTCTTCATAACACAGCACAAGTTTAAAGCATAGGCAGGAAGTAAATGAAAATGGGCTGTTTCGTGACTTCAAAAACAAAAATTTAGTATTTAAATATTAATTTGTTATTATAGTTAATAAACATGTAACTTACACACACATCCCAATACTATATTTTTAGTTGACAAAATGAGAAATCCCCACGTGGAGTTCTACTAAAAGTTAGAATTATACCCACCTCATCAGTTCAGAAAGGGAGAGATACTTTTAGACTTTAGGAAAACTGTCCTCGCTAGCTCTATGCCCTTCAGCAGTCATTTCCCCTTTCTGGCCTTCAGTCTCCTCAGTTAGTGACTTGTCTTTCTTAACTACAACATTACACTATTTTAAAACATCTTTTTAAACATTGAAATGGGTTTGTATATTTGGTGAGGAAAGTCCCCCTTTATAGTTCCTCTTTTTAAAAATTTTTCTTGGCATTATATATATTTATAAATCCAGTTGAAGTTTAGTACTAGTTTGTTCTTTTAAAATTAGTTGGTGGAAATTTTTATTGAAACTATATTTAACTATAAATTAATCTGAAGGAAATTGATCACTATATAATACCAATCCCTATAAGAAAACAGTGTTTATTTATTAAGGTCTTTTATGTCCTTTAGAATATAGTATACTTCAAGTAGTTCTCACAAATTTGTTTTTACTGCTACCAAGGGTGTTATCTTTTTCATTTTTGGTAGTCTATCATTTCTAATCGATTAGTACTGCTTTCCTATGCTGGCATGTTTTTTTTAAAAGCTCTGTGATTTTGTGTTGATCTTGTTTGTCTACCTTTCTAAAGATTGTTATTAGTTCTAATTTTTTTCCAATTTTTCCCCAATGGATAATCTTGGATTTTCTAGGCAGATAGTTACACTGACAGGAAATAATGACAACTTGGTCCTATCCCTTAAAGGATACACAATGATTAGGGTAAATATTTCCCAAATACCTATTAGAAAGTATATCCATTAGATAATGTTTACTATGTATAGCAGGGATGGGAAAATGCCCAGCCCTTGGGCCATAAAAGGCCCAAAAAATCATTTGGTCTGGCCCAGCCAAGGTATTAGGGGTGAGTTAATTAAATGTCTGACCAAATGTAGTAGCCTAATTAAGGTGATAATTTTGTATGGCTGAGAATGTTATAAATATCCCAATGGCCCTTGGCAGAAAAAGGTTCCCCACCTCTGATGTAGAAAGGGTGCCTAGATATCAATAAAGACCAACAACAACCTAATAGAAAATAAAGAATATTAAAAAAAAACCTGTTAAAAACTAAAACCAGTGAACACATGAAAATGTTAGACTTCATTAAGAATACAAATTAAAATAATGAATGCTTTCTTTCAGCCAATGAATACAAAGTAAGCAAGATAATATTCAAATGTTAGAAAGGGTATGATGAAATGAACTCTCTAAATGAAATTATAAATTGTTTAGGCTCTTTAGAGGGCAATTCAGCCTTATCTATCAAAAAATTAAATGCACATAACTCTTTCATTCACAAATTCCATTCCTAGGAATACATATATATTTGATTTATTCAAATATGCATGTAATATATATAAATGTTATATTTACCATATATATCATAGAGAACAAAGAAAACTTTAAGTTTAACTAGGTAAGTATATCTATAGTTGGGAGGATAAGTTAAATGCAATTACATTGCATAAAAATGCAATTCTAATACACTATTAGAAAAACCAGCACACCTGTGTCCAAAGATAAATATGCAAAGTTGCTTCATGCAATAGTATTAGTAACAGCAAAAATACTAAAACTAACTGAAATGCAAGTTAGTAGGCAATGGTGAGTTGTATTTCATACAGCCATACAATGGAATGTTTGTAGCTATTAAAAAATGTGAGCTTCATTCTGACACAGAAGACCTAATTTTTATTGCCAAGTTAAAATAAATAAAAACAGGGAGCACCCTGGCCAGGTGGCTCAGTTGGCTGGAGCATCACCCCATATAACACAAGGCTGTGGGTCTGATTCCCAGTCAGGGAACATACCTGGCTTGCGAGTTGGATCCCTATTCAGGGCGCATATGGAGGCAACTGATTGATGTTTCTCTCTCTCTTCCCTTTTCTCTAAAAATTAATTTTAAAAAGGGAACAAAGCATGTACTGCATTGCAAGTAGGGAAACGTTTCATTTGCATCTAACTACATAGAAAGGTGCATATTAAACTACTAACTGTGATTATGCCTCTGCAATAGAATAGGGGTAAGAGCTTAAGGGGAAATTAAATTACAGCATACACTTCTATATTTTTACATCTTTAAAAATCATAAATGCTTGTTGCTTTGCAATTTTTAACAATGAAAAAAGGAGAGACCAATATATTTACTAAAAGTTTATAGAAAAAGTTTTACTGAGTATCTCCATGTTGGTTTCGGTCACTGATGATATATCAAGTTATTTGATTCTGAGTTATGAAGACTCATTGTAAAGTGCAGACAGTGAGAAAGAAAACAGACTGCATCGACAATTCCAAACATTTTGGTAAAAGCTTAAATACCCCGTCAATGTCATCTATTGCGTTTTGTTCCCATGTGAAAGTAAAATACCTAAACATTTTAACAAACTTTTTGGTGATCACAAGCACAACCAAAAGATTTTATTGTAGTCTTAGATAAAAAGTCCCGTTCCCTTTGAAGAACAAGCTTCCCCCACCAAAAGAACAACAATAAACGGAGAACATCGGGAGGGCAGAATAAGGGTAAAAGAGCAGATCTGTAAGGCTGAAGAGCAAAGAACAGTCTACTTCTAGGGATTAACTTTTATGCAAACACTGACTCGGCTAATGGAGGGCCTCTTCTACCCTTTATCATTTTGTTTGCTATATCTGGCCAAGATAATGCAAAATGAACCCAGAATGAAGAGGGACAAAGCTACTTTATATGCAACTCTTCCAACTCCTAAGTCACTAGGCATGTCCAGAAACAACACTCTATATCCTGGCTGGGAGAGATTTCCCAACTCTGAAATTCCCACATTGCAATGTAACATGACTTGGAATGTTACAAAAGGGATTCATTTTATTACATTAAAATCTAGCCCCATACATTATAAGTATAAAACTAACACAAAGCCCAACTGACAAACCTCAGAAGCACTTACTTGAGATGAAGAAATCAGATGTCCTCCCTTCTGGGCAATGTGCTTCCCACAAAATTCTTCCCAGGAGCCATCCTTCAAAGTCCAGCAGAAAAACAAGCTGAAATACTGCACAATTTCCACACGCCAAGCACTGTGCTAGCACACGCACTGCTGTCCAACGCGCCGAGCAGTTAACTACATGGGCCCAGCCCAGGTTTGCACAAAGTCAGCGCCATGACAACCTCCGGGCCAGGCCCATGCCCACCTCTGTCTTGACCCCTTCCCTTCTCCTTGAAGTGTGCTCCCAAAACCTAGTGTGTGGCATGGTTAATCAGTAAAAATGCTTACTGAATTAATGAATGAGATAGCACATCAGGGAAGTGAATGACAGAGAGTTTGCAGGAGAAAGTGTCACAGATGAGGTCATCTGGCAGAGGGACATAGTCCAAGATTTTAATAAACAGGAGAGTGACAGCATATTTCCATTCTTTGAAAGGTTACCCTGGCTGGCCCGAGGAACACAGACTGTGGTGAGGCGAGGCCTAAGACAGAAAGGTGTCCCCAAGCTCCTGCAATGCAGAAAGCTTTGATGGTGGCCTGAACTAGGGCAGCAGCAGGGAAGATAGACCGAAGTCAACAGATCTGAGAGAGGTGGGGGAGGATAACTTGTTGGATTTCACAGTGGAGTAAGAGAGGTAGAGGGAAGAGTTGGGTACCTGGAGGAAGGGTGATTCAGAGGTGAGGGATACCAAGGGGTAGAGGGGAGCAGGCCTGAGGATAATAAAATCATCCGGTGTGTTACATTTAAGGCGTATGGGACACAGCCAACTGAGGTGGTGTGGACACCTGGACATTTCAATCTGGAGCTCAGAACAGAAGTCTGGGACAAAAAGCATCACCCATGGCACTACAGGAAAATGAGAAATGAAGGTGCAGGATGAAGGGCTGAAGATTACTAGCAATTAAGGACCAAAGGACAACACATGAAAAGGAGAATGCAGGGACAAGGAGGGAGGCAAGTCCATGGCATCCTGGAATCCAGGTAACGGGAACATCAGGAACGGAAACATCCCAAATGCAAAACCTGTCAGGAATCGGGTAGCAGAAGGTTTTTGTTTCATTACTTTTCTGTATTTTCCTCAGATCCTCAATGGAAAGAAAAAAAAACGAAAAGAGAAAAATAAATAAAGAAAACTATGCAGGAATTTCTTATGATATCCCCATAAATTAAAGAGCCACAGATAGTCTACCATCCATAGGTCATGTGTTTTGAGTTGGTGTTCTGGGTCTGGTGATCTTTCTGCTCCAGCCCGGTGACCAGTGACACACATTGCCCAGCCTCCCAGCCAAGGGCTGGAATCCCAGCAGAGCTGAGCTGGCTGGCCTGCACGCAGATGGTCCAGTGACCTTGGGTTCATCTGCATAACTGTTCCAATCAAATGAGCTAACCAGTAACAGACCTGCCCACTTTGTCCCACTTCCCACCACTACTAAGGCCAAAGTTCCCCAACTCTGCACCATTTCCTATAAACAGGAGGTTGCCTATAAACATTCAAGTAGACACAGGAGGTCCAAGGCTCATCAAAAAATATTTGTTCATTGCCTCTAAAAAGGATTTATGTTTACTTGCAAGGTACTTGCCCTGGCAAGCAGAAATGTATCATTAATGAAAATGACAGTGGCTCACTGAGCCAGCATGAATAGTAACTAACGACTCAATACCCTTTGTTCTAATGATACTAAAAAAGGGGGAATATGACCAAGATACTTCAAGAGTTCAACAAGGATATAAGACGGAACAGTCTAACCTTCTACCCCTCTCTCGACCCAAAACGCCATCTTGACACATTGTACACATCCACCCTCATCTCAGAGCACCCTTCTCAGAGCAGGCTCAGGAGCTATCATTCTCTCCACTTTTTAAATTAACAAACTCAAAATGCAGAAATGGTTTTATTTGACATTAAGGGATCCAGAAAGAGATGATGGATCTTCTTCCAGAGAGATACGGGGTCAATTAGAGAACAATGCAGCCCACTCTAACCAGGAAATGGCAGACCCTGCCCTGGCCTTCAGCTGCCTCACTGCTGAGAGAAGAGGAGGTGGCACAAAAGCACTTTGGAGATCACTTCCAGCTCCAGTGAAACCTATGACAGCACAATCTTTATGCCATCACCCGACAACCAGAGCAGTAGGGAAAGTCTTTAAAACTTGTCTTCCAATATGTACACATTTCCATATTTATATACTATATATTGAAAAGCAGTGTCTATTTTTTTAATGTATTTTTACTGATTTCAGAGAGGAAGAGAGAGGAAGACATAGAAACATCAATGATGAGAGAGAATCATGATTGGCTGCCTCTTGCATGCCCGCTACTGGGGATCAAGCCCACAACCTAGAGATGGTGCCCTTCACTGGACTCGAACCTGGGGTCCTTTAGTCCACAGGCCCATGCTCTATTCACTGAGCCAAACCAGCTCGGGCAGCAGTGTCTGTTTTGTTGAAGGAAAGTGAGCAAACTTTTGCAGTAATCTATATTAAATAGTTGGACATTTTCATTCACTGACTTAAAAATATGGAGCATGAGCCCTGGTCGGTGTGGTGCAGTGGTTAGAATATCAGCCCACAGGCCAAAGGGTCTCAGGTCCAATTCCCAATCAAGGGCACATACCTATTTGCAGGGTCAATCCTAGGACCCAGTAGGAGCACATGCAAGAGGCAACCAATAGATGTGAGAAAGACACACGTCAAGGTTTCTCTCTCTTTCTCTCCCCCTCCCTCCATCCCTTCCACTCTCTGAAAATCAATGGGAAAAAATATCTCGGGTGACAACTGACCAAATAACAACAACAACAACAACAACTATGAAGCACCACTGAAATGCTATTTCTTGTTTAAACACAGCATTTTAAGAAGAATGGATGTACTTCAAAATAATTTTGGGGTAAGTAGCCTACCTTTCCAAGAAAAGAAGTTAAGAACTTAACTTTGGCTGGAATATTTCGAGCAAATGGATTTTTACCATACTTGGTTTTCAGAGAGAAAGAATCACAGAAATGGGTGCTAAATATAGACGTAATAAAGCTGAGGGCAAAGTACTTGTGAGCTGACACCAACAATTAGCAAAAACAGAGGCATCACCAGCATTAAAAGAGGAAATCTGAGCCCATTCTGGGAACACTGTCATGGACTGCCACAGCCATCAGCCTCCCCGGCTGGCCCGGCTCCCCAGAAGGCCCTGGACCCCAGTGGACAGCCTTATAAGGCAACTCTGCTCAGAGTGAAGATAAGAGCAACACGAAGCACTTAACATTTCCAGCCGCCTCTACAAACATTAACTCATTAATCCTCAGAGAGGGAGGAAGAAAGATACCTGACTAATTTCAGTTAATAATTGTGGCAAGGTGCTAGCAGCTTGGGGGAGGGGGGTGCGGCCTGGTGCAGGGCCAGGCTCACTTCAGTTTTGTCAGGAACTGAGGAAGCTTTCCTACAACAAGCAGGGAGGAGGAGGAGAATTTCTCAGCTTGGACAGTCAGTGAAGAACAGACTCCACCCAAGATTCCAATCCTCAGAATTATTATTAAGACTCCAACTTGAATGGCCTAGGAAAGGGCGAGATGCAGGTGAGGGCCTGGGGTAAGGAACTGGCAATCAGCAGGAGGTGAGACTTGCTTTCCTCAAGTTGGTTTCCATTTCCAAGGAGGCTCTTAGTACCCATCCTTGTACCTTCCGGAATTAACCGGAATTAATTCAGCAACTGTGATTATAGTGTCAGTAAGAAATAAGACAGCAACCTATTCACAGTTTGTACAGAATTAAGTGACCCCATTAAGTTTTCTTAAAAATTAAGAAAATTTCAATGTAATAGATATCAAATAATGTTTGCTGAGACTCTACATTGCATGACATACGACCAGATGCTGGAAATATAAGAGTAGCAGATACACACACACACACACACACACACACAATTTTTTAAGTCACTCAGAGTGTAAGCTCTGCTAGAATCTGAAGTCCCCACAAAGGCAAGGTGCTTGGCTTTGTTCACTGATTTGCCCTAAACTGCCTACTATGTGCCTCGCACATTGTAAACATAATGAACACAGGTGTTGCTGTTTTGTTTGTTGGTTTTTTGTTTGGGGGGAGGGGGGTTAACAAAAATGTTCTAATATTTGAGTAATGAAGTGTGCACTTTAGAAGGGTGGATTTTAAGATACCTTATAGAAGGGTGAATTATACCTCAATAAAATAAAATAGTTATTAACAAAAGAAGGGGTAGGCTCACAGACTAGCTGGCATTAAGGAGAGTGAGTGCCGGGGCAGACGGTAGACACGAAGCTTGGAAATGAAGGGAAGGTCTGGATCATGTGGAACTTTACATTCAGCCAATGAAATCTGGATCTTACCCCTAACTGCTCCACAAAAATGTGGTGGACAGTGCTCTCGACTCTTCAGAGCACTTTCTTACACATCAGATCCTTTGATCAAGGAGCCCCCCAGGCAATACCTTTGGAAGAGGAATCTGCCATTAGTATTGAATGGACTAAGGGCGAGTGAAAGTCAGCGGAGGCTCTGAAGGTCTAATTTAGGAGTCCAGATAGGTGAGATGGGAAAGAGGAAAGGCTAGACTGTGACAAGAAGTCAAAGGCCACCCAGATTCTCTGAAAGTAGACACACTATATATAACTGGGTGACTCACCTCCTTGAAGAGAAATTGCCACATTACTGATCACTGAGGGCTTAGGCAGGTCCCATAGCTCAAATTCCTCTCTCTGTGAGGGCAGCATCCTAAGAGGTACTAAGCTCAAGAGACCTCTTGATCTTGGAATAAACTTCTCTGTAGAAAGAGCACTCCTGACTGGCAGTAAGGTTTAGCGTGCGATGGCAGATTTTGAGTTAACTGCTCAGGTTCAAATCCAGGGTTTGCCGTTTATTGGCTGTGTCCTAGAACAAGTTATTCAACTCTCTGAGCCCGCGTTCCTCACCTGTCCATTAGGAAAAATGGCGGTCAGCACTTAGTGTGCTGGTGTAATGAGGACTTAAAGAGTTAACATACACACACTCATGTGAACAGTGCCTGGAACAAAGTAAACAAGGCCCCCTTTAAAGCCCATCAATTATAGTCTCACACGACTATGCCCTTCCTTCAGAGCACTTACCAGTTTGTACGTCTATATTTACTGGTGCTTTTATTTATTATACACTTCCTTACTGCACTGTACGTTCCAGGAAGGTCAAGGACAATGTCTATTTGTTGCCCATTGTATCGCCAGAGCCTAAATACAGTAGGAGCTTAATATCCGTGGGATGACTCTATCCCCTAGGAATTATATATTTCGTTTCGAAGGCTAAGGGTCACCATGACTGATAGCAGGCGTGCCAGTCTGAATAGGCAGAATGAAGACACAAAGAAACAAATGCAGTCATGGCTTCGTCAAGGAAGTGAAGGGGAAACCGTGAAAGAGGGAAATGCTTTCTTGACTCCAGCATGCTAATCCAGACAGCTTGTGTGGCCTTGCAAGCCTAGCTTTAAAAAAAACAAAACAGGCAAAAGGCTTAACATGTTGACACTGGGTTCTGCAGGTTGTACAAATTTGTCACCAATGACAACTGACAAATAAAATTCTTTAAAATATCCTCAAACCTTTACCATTGTCATGCATTAAAAATCAACAGGCAAATAAGGCTCTCCCTGCCACATAAATATGCCAAACCATTCCTACCTCTAAACCTTTATGACAGTGACACTCCCCTACCACAGTGCCCATTCTGTCAACCTATTTGAACCTTATCTAACAAGGCCCATCTCCTTCTTCCAAAGAGCCTGTTTCCCTCTCATCCACAATGATCTCCCTCTTTGGCTGTCTAAGCCTTGTCTCTATGTCACAACGCTAGCCATTAACACAGGAACTCAGATCATTTCCCCACTGTTTTCGATGTTGACTGGGTCCTTCCAAGCAGGCAGGAAAACCGCCTCTCTGTACACACGTCCACATCTGCCGACTGGCCAAGACAACAGCAGGCTCACAGCTCACCTTCAATAAGGGCCAATGACTGTACCCCAGCGGCAACTACCTCTTCCCCACTAATCAACGTTCTCTTCACCCACTCCTTGGCCATCTCTCACCTGAAATCTAAGACTCAAGAGAAGAAGGCATGTTTTTATTTTATTTGCAAAAGAGCTTCCAGTTCCTTTGAGAAAGGAGATATATATATGTGTGTGTGTGTGTGTGTGTGTGTGTGTGTGTGTGTGTATGTAAAAGGCTAATATGTTAAGTGTCCCACTGTCCAACCAGTAGCTATGATGCACACTGACCACCAGGGGGAGACGTACACTGGCCATTTACAGAGAAATGGCACTGCAGACCTGGAGCCCACAAAGCAACACACTTGGCTTCCCCCAAGTGGGACACAGATCCCCACCACAACCCCGGAGCAATACCCCACCAAATCACAGCCAATACTGCTGAGACCTCATGGCACAAAATGTGGCCCACAGCCCAGCCCAGCCCAGAAATGGTCGCTGTGGGTGCCAGATAATGACGGTCACAGAGCAACACCTGGCTTCCTCTCCCTAGCGACTAGCCTCTTCACAGTTTCTTCAGCCCAGGAAAAGGACTGGCTTCATAGCCAGATGGAAACATTTCACACTTCAACCAAATGTCTGTGAAGCGTTTTCCCGCGCCTCATCTCATTTGATCCTCATAGAAGTCATGGATAGGAGACTCGGCGGAATTCTATTTTCTTTTCATTAGCCAGAAAACAGAGATTTAGAAAGCTCAGAAACTTGATCTGACTGAAAAGAAGAAATGGTCAACCTTGAAAATGACTTCAGGTTTTCCCACTGGCAGAACATAGCCAAACGCCACTAGAGTTAAATATTTCACCTTTGTTTTCCCTGCATGATCTACAATAATAATGTGCTTTGTGTTGATATTTACTGCTGTGTTGCTGACAATTACCTGAAAGAGAAGTTGGGGTGATTCACTAGGCTGAGAAAAGTTTAACTAAATCAGAAAGCAGGTCTAATTAAGCAAGTTTGTTCTATACCTATAAAAGGCTAACTTGACTCAGGCATGTGCAATGCATACAAAGCTCTCCTGGTGCCAATTACACACGTGGTTTCAATCTTTCATTGTCGACTGTGAATTTGGTTGACACTTCTATTATAGAGAAAAGGCAAATAGCAATATTAAAGTATTTCTTCTAATCAATTTCCTTTCAATGTGCACAGATTTGTGCACCGGGCCACTAGTGTGCATATAAATTCGATATTATTTCATGATCTCAATGGAAATTTACTCTGTTAAACACTAAATGAGATGCAAATTCCACTCATATGCAACAGTCAGGATGAGTCAAGACTGAGGTTTCTATTACATCTGCTCACTTCCTAGAGTCACACTCTCAGAACATATGTGTAGGCTTTGTGGAGGGTGTGTGCTCTGCAGGAATGTTCTGTTAACAATTAAGGAGGCCTTGAGGGCTGGGGTTAATGGTGATTGCCCTGCCCACATGGGGAGCTTAGCTCCACTCTTCAGACAGTCTTTGGCTCTTGGTATGTTGTGGGCATTCACAGTGAAAAATCCCTTGGGGGAGGATCAGAACACCCCAATAGTCCACTATACGGACACAAGAACACTTTTGGTACCTCTTACACTGAATGGAGCCCTAGCCCTCCTCCTCCATTTACTGGGGAGGAGAAGAAACATTTTCACTGGTATTGCACTGCAGGGTCCACACCTTTGTTTTTGTTTGCTTGTTTTTTAAATACATTTTATTGTTTTTTTAGAGAGGAAGTGAGAGAGATAGAAAGTCAGAAACATCGTGCTGAGACCGGTTTGGTTCAGTGGATAGAGCGTCAGACTGTAGACTGCAAGGGTCCCGGGTTTGATTCCGGTCAAGGGCATGTACCTTGGCTGCGGGCACATCCCCAGTAGGGGGCGTGCAAGAGGCAGCTGATCGATGTTTCTCATCGATGTTTCTGACTTTCTATCCCTCTCCCTTCCGCTCTGTAAAAAAAAATCAATTAAAAATATATATATAAATATAAAAATAAAATAAGAAAGTCAGAAACATCGATGAGAGAGAAACATCGATCAGCTGCCAAGGTACATGCTCTTGACCGGAACAGAACCTGGGACCTTTCAGTCCACAGGCCAACGCTCTATCCAGTGAGCCAAACTGTCAGGGTTTGTTGACTTATTTTAATAGATCTTGGCTAAGCCTTCTCCCAGCTGCACCTTTGTTTTAATTGTATCCATACAAGTTCCTTCCCAGGGATGTAACTGTCTAGCTGTCCACCAAAACTTATGTCCACCTGACCCACGTGTCTAAGAGTGCCTCTACCTTCATTTCAAGAGCAAACCAACCAGTGACCAGAAAAGTGGAGAGGCAAGGACGTATCCAGCAGTTCTGATACGTTTTCCACAATGTAACATCTCTGAAATGGGACTGAATCGGACAATACAGTTAGTGTTGGTAGCTCCCCTGACAAATGCAGGAACTGCCTTGATGAAATGCTGTACATGCACACACAACACCCAAGGTACTGGTCATCGCTAGTCGTGACATTTACAGCCAGCAATATCTATCAAGGACTTAATGTACAAGATCACAAAATCAACACTCTCATGTTCAATGAACTCAGGAATGACATCTCCAGGAATTACCCGCTAAATATCTGGTACCTACGGCAGTACCTGAGACAATTGGACAATGTCTTTAAATGGGATTTGTAAAAAGTCAACATGTAAGATCCAGATGTTGTACAGATCAGACTGGGATATTAATTCCGAATCATAGATAGCGTACAAATGGAACAACTCCACAGTGAAGAGCAACCCTTGAAATATTTTTCAAACTGCAGTGTCAGGGGATGTAGGGAAACGGGCCTGCTGAAGCTGCTGGTGGGAGTTAAGTTAGTACAGTGCTTCTACAGAAGATCGGGCAACAAACAGCTTCTGCCTTAAGAAAGAATGCATGCCCTTTGACCCAGAAATTCCACTTCTAAAAGTTTAAGCAGCGGAAATCACTATGGTGCGCACACGGATTTAGCGAGAAGGATGTACAGGCACTGTTTATATCACAAAGCTGGAAACAAGCAACACAATCAGTAATATCCACTGCCACACCAAGAAGTTCATAACATTGTCAACCGAAAAAAGAGTCAAATGTAAACATTATCATAGCACAAGCTCATCTTTGTTAAAATAGAGGGGTGGGTGTTTGTGTGTGTGTGTACACAAGGAAAAGGACTTTAAAACATCACTGTTAACATTGGTTGTGAAGAAAGGAACTGTAGAACTGTATATTTATTTTTTGTTTACCTCTTTTTTTCTGGGGGAAGAGGGGAAGAGAAGGAGGAGAATTAATATAAGTGAACTTATTTACCAAAAGGGAGAAAAAAAAAGATTTTGTTTGAAAACACACACACACAAGTGAAAAGAAACTTGGGCACAATGTGATCCAATTAGGTAAACAAATGGCTTAATTTTGGTAGTCTCAAACCTAAAAAACAAATAAATTAAAAATCCAATGGATTTATTATTTTTTTAATCTCTAAAATAGAACACATTACTACCCTTCCTTTGAGAAACTCTGGGAGAAATGACCCACAGATGTGAGTGCAAAACAGGATGTAAAATATACAAACATCTCCCAAGAGATCATCTCTGCTGCACCCCCCTGCTATAGGAGTGAGCATGCCCAGTGACAGCATCTACCAAAAACTGTGTTAATATCCCAGAGCTTCAAATAAAGGGAAACCACCTCAGGACCTTACAATATTTCTCTATCCCATCTCTCTATGATAAATTTCCTAATTTATATGACTGCAAATTCATCCACTAGGGGTAAGAAGGAAGGTGATGTATTTAGGGCTTCCCAAGCAACATGATTGCAAATTCAATTTGAAAAATATAATGTTGTGGAGAGATTTCGGAAAGCACTGGAGTGAGTGGGGGGACCCAGATCAAACAGCTGAATTTCTATGCCTGGGTCTCCTGCCCCGAGCGGTACCCAAGTTTACAGGCACCTGAGTTACAGGCACCCAAGTTACGCCTGGACTGACCTCCTCAGTGAATAAGGAAAAACAATCCTTTGTAGTTAACTTTAGGATGAGCTCACACCAGTATGATTTCCCTGTATAATCATGACCCATGATTTACAACAATAGAAATAAGAACAATTTTTAGGTTGATGAAAAGCCTTTGGGATGTTTTGAAAGGGAGAGGAAGAAACAGTTAATGGTTAAAACTTCTCCAAGTATATTTGCCAAAACCAGAAACTCATAATATTCCAAGCCCCACAGCACTGTTGAAGCTTTGTGCCCTCCCCACTGACTTGTTTTTTGTTTTGAAGATAGAGGAGTCAGTAGGTTGGGTGCACTATGACCAAATGGCAACAGATGTGGGTCTTGCAAAGGGCAAGATGCTTCCCTTTGATGTAAGAACACGAAGAGAATAGACATTTCTGACCAGGACATTTTCCCTGGGATTCAAGGTTTACCAGTAGTTGCACCAATGTGAAGAGCTATAGGCAAAAGATGCTCTTCCACCCAATAAAACCAGACTCACTCCATTCCTGACCCCATCAAAACCACAAACAAACCTCCAGACAACATGACAACTGGGAATGCTTGGAAGGCTGAGGCAGAAACGATTATCAATGCAACGCATTTAGTGCCATATGTCGCACAGTTCTGAGCAGCTTAATGGTGAGCTTATCACTCGTGTTTTATTTTCTCTATAAAAATTCAAGTGGTGTTACATAGATAATAGCCGATACCCTAAAGGAAAAACGTATGCTAAATGTACATTGTATATACTAAAAACCTCCAAACAAATCTTAATCAATGTTTATTTCAACATCTGTAAATTAATAGCACGACAACAGTAACCTTTCTCAAGAGTTTATGTGGCATGAAAATGAGAAAATCTACCAGCACATCGGACACTGGAATTTTCAATGAGAGTAATTTTTCCCCTGGACACCTTGGAATTATCAATGATCACATCTCTTTTAAACAACAAGGCATATTTAAAGCACAGTCTTCCACGACATTTAATGTACATGCTGGGGTCTGAGCACCGGCTTTCATCTTCCTCTGTTCAGCAGCTGGTGCTGTGAAGTAAACGGACTTCTTTACCCCAACACACAGTATCCAACAGACACATCAGGCCGCCCTTCTAAAATTGTAGTTACAACCTAAAGCCTAAAAACGGTGTAATCACGTGTTTTCTTCGAGAAGATGTTTGTCCTTTCAAGTGTTCTGAAAACATAGGTAAACCACAAAACCGTTGTCAACAAAATGTGTATTTCTAACTATTAGTGGGAAGATTTATATTCCTGGAGTGGGGGAAGGGGGGTGTGTGTGATGTGCCCAGAAGAGCTGTTCTTTGGTGCAAGTCAGCAAGAATTCGTAAAAGCAAAGTAATTTTGATAAGACAACTGCTTCCCTAGCAATACACGTAAATTCAGGATCCTGCTGTACAAAGACGGATACAGAGACCACGCACTTCCCAGTGAAGACAGGAAGTTACCCCTAAGTTGGGGCGAGGCCTGGCAGGTCCTAGTTCATCTGGGCCAGCTATCCCACATGATTCTGAACACCTCCTCCCCCGCCCCCCCCCCCCCACCATAGTTAGGAGAGAAGGAGGAGGCAGCAGTCACTCCTACTATCCAGGCTGTCTGTTGAGATTTAGAAAAATAAAGACGGTGGTTAACACAGTTTTACAAATCTTTGATTTATGTATAGGATGTTTATTAGCAAATCACAACGCCCCACTTTTTACTTATGGAGAAACACATCATACAAAATCTCCTCCTCCCTCCATTCCATATTTCTGCATTTTGCTGGTGATGGGTTTCTCAAGCAAAGTCTGAACACCAAGGTTTAAAGCTAAATGTCACAGTGGGTATAATTCGGCCCAACCTGGCTCCTTGTTGCCTTTTGGAGGTTAACACCCTCTGGAAGAACTGCCCCGAAGCTCAGGGCTGGTACTGCCTGGCACTTGGGCCCTTGGGAGAAAAGGCAGGAAGGAATCTTCTCCTCCATCTCCTCCCCATTCAGAATGGCTAAAGCAGAGATTAATCTCCTAGCTCTGGTTCTCTGCATAATCCTCCTCAAAACACAAAGATGCAGGATGGGACCTAAAGAATCCCTTTGTTTAGCCACGGGTCATTTCCGGCCCTTAGTGCACACCCAGAAACTCCTACCCCCGTCTCCAGGAGAGGCACTGACTTAGTGAAAAACAAAACAAAGTTCAGGCTTCACACTATTCTCCTCCAAACAGCCTATCCCTCCGCCCAGGTGGAAGCAGGCGGGCCTCGCTCAGAATCATCTCGGGGAAGGGGAGGTGGGAGGTGGGGTAAGGGGAAGTTACAGTTCTTCCCCACGCTCAGCAGGCCTCCTCTGTCCAATCCCTACATTTTAGTTTAGGAAACAGGCTTCACTGACTTGTCAAAGATAAAACGGCTGAAATGACTTGTCCTGAGTCCCTGAGAAAAGGAGAGAAAATCGTTAAGGAAACAGTTTAATAAACGGATGAAGAGTACTGATGATTTGGTCAAGAACTCACTAATATAAGGATTTATGTGCCTTTGGTTCTAATAGTCTCAGACAATGGATGACCGTGAGGTTTAGAAAGTTTGCTCAAGGTCATGTATTGTGACAGGAATGCCACAATGCCACAAGTGAGGCTTATCCAACGGCCTGCGTTTCCAGGAGTGCATCAGTGTGCTCAACAGGCAGTCCGATGACTACAGGAAGAGAAACTTACTTTTCTTTCCTCCTGAAATGTCATCGGTTCTGCTTTACAGCGAAGACCATCGGCTCCTGAGTCTGCAGGCCTGCCCAGGGAGTGTGAACTGTGCCTGTGAGGTGCCTCCATAAAGGCTCACAAAACCCAGGTTAGCCGCTCCCTCTGATGCTCCCTCCAGGCTTCCCATACAGGTGCTTGAGGGCTGGATTTGTCCAGCTAAAGCCTACATTATCCTGAGCTACCTGCCTTGCTACTTGGTAGGCAAACGGAGGGAGAGAAAACACTGTTGAGCTTCAGGCTAGACTAAATCATAGGGCAGAGTGTGTTAAGTCTATCTCCAAATCAATCCCACCTGGGTTACTAACATTAACCCTTTGCAACCCAGCGGTCCCATCTGCAAAACAGGAATCAGAGTCATCTTGCCTACTTTTACTCATCACCCTGTTCCAGGCCCACATTTCACTCCTGGTTCCATGAAATTATGTACTAAGGTTTCCGTTCTAACTGGGCAAAGGGAAGGAAGATTCCTTGGTGTGTAAAAAACTGTGCATAACCCCTAAACGACCCCGTTCCTCCACAAGGAACATACCCTCCCAAATTTCTGCTCTAAAAGCTGTGATAATTATACTTTCTGATGTAATGAAGTGGAGATGGGAATCCAGAAATGATCACCTTGAAGGCAGTATTAATTAAAATTTAATCTAAAAACTGCTGGTGTATTGTACAGGCTGGAGTTTGACAGCTTGGTTTGTATTCTAGTTATTTAAAAAAAAAATTATCGAGCAGCTTCAGGTGTTAGGGGTTAAAGGGCCTTATGACAGAGGTCCCTTCGGTCATGGAGTCACATTCCCGGAGTGTAAGACAAATACGTACACGGGTAATGTCAGTGACTAAGAAGTACTATCCGGAAAAACAAAGAGGAGGGATGTAACAGTGGTTTGGAAAGTGGGGCTACTTTAAGTTTGGAGGTCAAAGGTCTCTCTGGTAACGTCTGAACTGAGATCCGAATGAATGACAAGGCCGAGGCTGCCCTGTAAAGATCTGGGTATAGGCGGAGTAGCCAGCACAAAGGCCCTGAGGCAGAAACAAGTCTGGCAAGTTGGAGGAACCTGAACAAGGCCCAAGCAGCCGAAGCATAATGAAGGCGCCTGTGATTCCTGGCGGGTGAGGTCAGAGACCAGCAGGGCCCGGTCACATGCACCACTGGAGAAATGTTAAGCTCCTACCCACCAGCTGTAAAACCTTAGACCAATGACTTAGCTCAGAGCCTCCGTTTTCTTACCCCTAAACATGGGATGATAACGCTTCATGTGGTTAAAGTACAATGTCTAAAACCGGTTAGACATTCCTCGGTAAACACTTAATGAATGAATGTGCAAAGACATAAAAAATAAAAATCCACAAATGCTTTTACAAATCTGATTGTATTTGGATATGTACCTGATCGTCAATGCTCCCTTCAAATAAGTTTCTTACACATTAAGTGGGACTGAAAAGGAAATGTGAGCAACAAAAATGCTCTCGACATTAGTTAGCTTTAACAAGTCTTTTGCTTATTAATGGGAAAAATGTTTCAAGAACTGGGTTTTGAAAGTAGAGAGGGGAGAAGGCTGAACAGGATTTGGCCTAGCAGTGGCTGACTGAACTCAGGCCGCTCCCAGTTCTTTCTACTGATTAGCAAGGCCCCGGGGGAGAAGCAATTAACAATGTTTTCAATCTTCTGTCACCCAGCATCCCTGGGCAGGCACAGGACGGAAGAGAGTGTGCGAGAGTGTGTGTGTGTGTGTGTGTGTGTGTGTGTGTGTCTATGTGTGTGTCCCTGTCGGACCTTCCCTCCCCTCAACCCCAAAACACTTCCTGCTGGCTTAGAGGGATACTGTATTGAAAAACAGATGCCTCTTTGGAAACTCACACGTTTTAAGTCCTGTAAATCACACATGCTGGGGAAAGTAATTACACTGTTGCAGCACTTCCCCTGCTAGCACAAAGGAAATTCTGGTACTTCTGTAATAAGATAGCACTTTCTAATGCAGTCCCTTCTCTCTTGTGGCCCCAGCTATCCATCCTCCAGGTGAGCATAGGAGAGAGTTTCACAAAACTGAATCCTGGGGGTTCCAGGAAAAACACTGGTTTTTAATCTTGGAGATTTCTCTTAGAATAACGTTGGCCACCTGCCAGCATACCTACCTGGTGACATAATTCAGGAAGAGCAAAAGGAATGTCATTTAAAAATCAACTCAGGAGAAATTAAAGGTTAATTCAAAGTAGAAACTGACCTCCCACTTGTTTTCAAGGGTTGGTGGGATGCATCCCAATTTGGGGACACCCAGATTTCTCGCACCTTCGTCAGATCCAAGGGGCTGGGAGGAGAGAGCAAGGCGGCTTCGGTTATTGCCCTTTGCATTTACATCTGTATAACAATGCGGTATTACAGCCCGGAATTTTAAGCTCATCTTCCTGGTGTGATTGGCATTTATTACTGCTATTTCCTTTTTCTCCACTATTCTACATAATATGCATCATAATGGTTACAGTGGAGTTAACACCTAGGAGACACACAAATGCAGGCAGGTTGTTGTCTTCAATTCCCAGGCTCTTTTTCTTCTCCACCAACAGACCCTAAGCCGAGAGCAGAAAGGGCAGCACATTGAAAATGTGGCCCACAGAATAGACGACTTAGGTCTCTAGCCAAAGGCCCATTTTGCTATTTCACCTTCTCCCCCAAATAAAGTAAAAAAAAAAAAAAAAGAACAAAGCAACTCGGGGAAATTTTTTTCCTAACACTCAAGACTCTCCAAGTCGTCCATCTACCTGTACTTTATAAGCCCACCTACAAAGGTTTTGGTAGCTTGACCTACCCTTCTAGGCACAGGGTGTGTGTGTTGGGGGGCTGGGGGGTAGGGGGTGGGGGAGAGACAGGGAGGAAGTGTGAAAGCCTGGGAGTTAATTGCAAATTTTAGAGGAGAACAATTTCCACTGACTGTGGATGAAAGAAAAGCAAAAAAAAAAAAGTGCATGAGAAATATAGATACCTAGATTTTTCTAAGCTCCTCTCTATTCAGGCTTTCAAATGGATTCCGTATACCAAACACTTACTAGGTGATAAGTAGGCAGGCTATATGTAACACATTTTTATATTTCTACATTACAGAGTGCTTTCACATTGTTGCTTTAATTTTCCCCAAGTTCTCCCCCTCTCCTCAAACACTTTTTTGCACAGATAAAAAATTAAGTAAAACGTATTTCTCTTTTGTTGCCTACCCACGCGGGCTTCCTAGGAAACAGAGTCCTGGCCTCTCTCTTCAATTTTCTGGGCTCTCGCACTCAACTGCCCACCGGTGCTTGAACTGTTCTGAAAATCGCTTTTCACAATCAAACCTCTGCTTCTCCAAACCAACCTCTTCATCACCTACTTCCCTCCTTTCCTGCCTCTTCAGCCTATTTTCTGTTTCTACAAATGCAGCCACCGTTTTAGCTAGCCGTCCACGGGGGGAAACCCAAAAGGCTTCCCAGACACAGCTCGTCTTTTTCGTGAATCTGGCGATTGTTGAGGCCCCTGAACCCCTCTGTCTCTGGTTCAGTGGCCACCCCAAAACTTGCTGCACCCCTCTTTCCCACTGGAACATTCCAGAAGCCACATCTCTCCTACACAGCAGCCCAGATCCCTTCACCAGATAAAGCCTGCCTCCCAGGAATGAAAGGCCAGCTCCTCCATCATCTCCCCTCGGAAGCCTCCCCAGACTCTCCTTCCTCTCCTGCCGGGCCTTGCTTGCTGTCTCCAAAAAGGGTCCTTTTTAAAAAGCCCCTGTATTTTGATATAGGCCAGTGGTCGGCAAACTCATTAGCCAACGGAGCAGCAAACCGCGGCTCGTGAGCCGCAGTTGGCCGACCACTCATATAGGCCAATCTTTCTCCCACTGTCTCAACCCTTTCCTCTTCTGACTAAATCTTTGAGACATAGCTCAACTGCCACCTCTTGTCAAAGCTTTCCTTGACAGCTCCATCACCCTCTCCTTGACAGCTCCATCACCCTCTCCTTGGCACAGCTCCATCAGCCTCTCCTTGACACAGCTCCATCAGCCTCTGTTCCTTGCAGTGTGCACACTGTGTCCTGCTTTAGCACGGTGCTTGATTACACCTGCCTGTTTACACAGGGCAATCACCCCTAACCTGGGAGGATTACCTCTCAGAGGCCGTGGCACCTCCAGAATCTGCACATCAGCCCCGTTACTCGGCCTCTTAGTGGCTCTCTATAAAATGAGGTGCATCATCATGGCAGTACCCACATCAACTTGTTGTGAGGATGAAACAACAATGTTAATACACATCAATTGCTTGGCCATTTCTTGGCACATAGTAAATATTCAAAAGTTAACCATTTTGTGGATGAATGGATTAAAGGAGTTCTGAAAATTTCATAAGACCAAATATTCCAGTATTTTCTTGTTTCTGCTATCAGTAAACATGACAAACTGGGCAACTGTATTCTGATAAACTCAAAGATGTGTATTGGTTTTTATATGCAGTCAAGCACTCCCCACCCCAAACACACACCATACACTGAAGTTGTTTAAAATAGTCCGCCAATACACATTAAAGAGTCATGCCCAAGTTATCCCCAGACATCAAATAAACTCATCCCCATCAGGGATGGTATTCTGATACTGACATAGCATCGATTTAAATATCCGGTCCGAGTCCTGTCCTGCATGGCCTCAAGCCCACGGAGCCATGCAGACACTTTTGCTACAGCTATTATTAAGGTTCATTCCCCTCATTCCTTCCTAAGTTTTTTCTTTGACCAAAGCAAGCACTGTTCAAGAGGAACATTGGCATTCCCTTTCCCCTATCCCCAGGCAGACACTAAGGTGCCAAGTGAAACTGAACACAAACATTCCGAAGTGGCTGTCACACAGGGCAGGCTTGTTTGGGAACTCAGGGAGCTCTGGGCTCTTCCAGCACAGCTTCGAGAAGCCCATGTCCAAAGATCAGAGTTCTGCAGCAGAAACCAAATTCTAACGGTGAAAACCCAAATGCACCACACGGGCGGGGCTGTTGGATGGACCAGGCGTGCTCACCTGTGAACTCAAATGGAGGCTATTCATGGCAGGTGGAGGAAGTTAGTTTCCCAGCTGATCCATTCATGACTTCTCTAAATCCCCGTGGGCAAGGATTGCAATCATAAACAGCTGCTTTTTAACAGCTTACCTATGCAAGGTCATCATCGCCAATCCTACCAATAGGGCTATTTTATAATGTATGCATGTATAAAGAAGTGTGTGTGTGTGTGTGTGTGTGTGTGTGTGTGTGTAGTTTGCAACTGTGTGCGGTACTTCGCTGGTGCGGGGGTACTATCCATGGGTAGGTATTGAGTGTTGGAAATACTGTGATAAGATGTCATTGATCTTAAAAAAAAAAAAAAAACCACAGGAAAGAAGGTAATGATTCAGAAGTTAAATGAAGGTAACAGAAAGCTCAACGGAGATAACTGGAATTCTGAGGAAAATCATCTCTTTGGGATTGAGTGATGGGATCCTGCAAAAATGAAGGCTGAAACTTAAAGCAGTTCAGGCAAAATCAAGAGGGAAACAGTGGGTGAAACCAGTGGTTTGCAGAGTATGTTGAGGCAATTTTGTCAAGTTTGGACCTTACTATGTGGAGAACAGAGCAGGGCTGAGGGGGTTGCGGCTGAGGGCGTCAGGGGACACAATAGGGTGCGGGGATGGATTGAGAAAACAGATGAGAACAGAGAGCTGCTGAAGGCCATGAAAATGAGCCAGGATAAAGGAGTAAGTGAGAAACACTGTAAAGAAAGGCTAGACCAGTGGTCAGCAAATTGCTGCTCTCGAGCCACATGCAGCTCTTTGGCACCTTGAGTATGGCTCTTCCACAAAATACCACGTCGTGGGCAAGTCTATTTTGAAGAAGTGGCGTTAGAATTAGTTTAAGTTTAAAAAGTTTGGCTCTCAAAAGAGATTTCAATCGTTGTCCTGTTGGTATTTGGCTCTGTTGACTAACGAGTTTGCCGACCACTGGGCTAGCAGAATAGAAGAGGTCCTATTCCTGCAGCCACACTTGTGACCAAAACAGAACGTAACCAGCCCAATGGTTTCATGACACCTACAGATAGTGTGCACAGAAATGTAATGACATCTATAAAGCAAATGATGTTGTGTTTGTTCATGTGTTCATTTCAGAAAATCCAGAAAGCACAGAAAAACATCAGAAAGTAAATAAATAAAAATGATCTACAATCTACCAATCTGATAATTTTTATTAGTATTTGACATATGTATTTTTTAAAGAACTGGCATCATATGGCAAAGACATTAAAAATCTTTTCATTTAATGTTATAACAGTGAGGATTATCCCCCCATTTAAAATGCAGTCGGGAGCAGGAAGAGACAAAATCAGGGTCTCCCAGGTTGCCTTCAGAAGGGAATGTGGCAATGTGGACACATTGCTTCTAAAATTTCTGACCTCCAGAACTGGGAGGAAATACATTTCTGTTGGTTTAAGTCCCCAAGATGTTTTTTTCTTCCCTATCCCAACACTGATCACTTGTGTCCTAGCCAAACTATCTATCCCATAAACCAATGCCATTGGAAACAAAGAAGCCTGCACTGAACACGAGGGTTTATTAGGGAAAAACCACCGCTGGGAAAATAACAAAAGCGCATGCATGCTGGCAGTGGTCTTGCAGCCTCATTTCACTATTAAGTCACCACATTCCCATCCAGCACACTCCTCACCAAATCTATCCTATGGCTGAAGTCTACTTTTATTGGGTTAGACTTGATTTGGAGTAACACAAACTCTAAGGTTGGTTACATTGTATAAAATCATTCTGTACTTTTCCCAAGTCATAATATAGATGAATCTTAACACTCAGTGAAAATCTGAGGCTGCCACACCAAATTGACATGGTACCCTTTCGCTGTGCCAATTACAAGAAACAATTTTCTCCATGAGCCTGGTATTTTGGCAAAATTACTAACCACTTTAGAAGAAGGAATGTGAGAGGTAAAGATTTGTATTAACTTCTGAAAAACTGACTTTACCCCATGATTTCTGCCCAACATCTGCCAAACATCTTTTTGATCAATATTCCAACGCTGCCACGTTCTCTGCGTGTTTAGATTTAAGTACGAGAAAATTCAGTTAGTGCAATTTAGGGAGAAATTACTCTAACACCAGCACCTCAACATAATAAAACACTTTCAAAAATAATCTGTAACCAGCCTAAAAAGTACCCAATGACACAGATAAAAGTAAAAATAAAACCAAATTATATATTTAGCTTATTTCCCAAAAAGAAACCCCTATTTTGAAAATTCAGTGACCAAAAAGACATTATTTCTACCTACTAGATTTTAAAAGAGCTCAAATTTAAAACAACTGATAAATTTAAGTCATTACTTATCTATTAATAAAGTCTGATTAAGTGTAATCTACCAAAAGTGTTTCAGAGAATACTGCCTAGTCCAAAATCAGAGGCAGATTCTAGGAATTATTTTGTTAATTGCATAATGATGTAAGAAATCATCTAATACCCTATACATAAGCCTTATAATTCTCAGATCCCAGGAAGATGTTGACAACCGGTTTTCTGTGACAGGAACAACTTGCATAGCAATACACAGGTACAGCCGGATGTGTAATCTCTTACACAGCTGGCTAGCCAAAGCTTAAAATTATTTTTTTCTCAAATTTTTAAATATTATCCAAAGCAGAAGTCTATGTCCTGCCCGAGTTCTTAAAAAAAGACTTCCAAACTTAAAAAGCTGCAAAAAAATTCTCCTAAATCCTAGACTGCTCAACCTATACAATTGTAACCCAGTAAGTGCTTTTGCATCCGTTATTTCTGTGTAAGCTCTAGAAGCTGGGATAAAATGTCCAGAAAGAGAAAAGGAACTTATTTTTAAAATAGGGGGGAAATTACTTGGATTCTATAATGTGGCTCAGAGAGAGTAAATTACCCTGATGATCTATGAAATAAACTATTTTCTCTTGATGATTGGACTCTTCTCCCCGTCAATTCAATCACCACCAGAAACTACAACAGGACACATTGTTTCCTCTCTTGCCATTCTGTGTATACACGTTTTGTGTGTGTGTGCTGTTTACTGGAGTCCTCAGCTAAGACTTTTAAGTGGGTTTGAGGACAAATTACTGATCGCTGGGTGGGCGGGAAAAAGATCCAGTGGTGGTTTTGTATAATACTGAGCACATTAATGGGACTCACTAAAAACCATATTTATTTTACTTGTGGCTTTCAGGGTTAGACAAAAGAGGTTAGGAGTTTTTCTAAATCAAAACATAAACCCAAACCAGGGAATTAGAGCAAAATTACCTGGATCACCCAGGCCCAACTTGCTCACTTTTTCTGAAATTTTAACATTATAAACCCTCTCTCTTCACCTCTTGTACAACTTGGGTTCTGAAATCTCCCTAACTGCCCCCTTATTTTAAAAATAACAAACACCTTGAGCCAGCCACATGCCACTCCCACCTGAAAAGGAACAGCCAGGGCAACAGGACAGAGAAAAGGCAGCGACTGTACCGTGACCGCCTGAGATTCTAATTGGACACAACCTCACAGGCACAACGCCTCAAGTACTGCCAGCAGTTACACTGAGAAAGGTCAAGCAGAAAAATGTGACTTTTCTCTAATTTTATCAAGTTAAATGGGTTAGGATTGGGAATATGCAAACCTCTTGCTACCTACACCAAAAGCAAAAAAAAAAAAAAAAAAAAAAAAAAAGGTTTGCCTGATTTAACTATTTCCCATTTACAAGTTTTCTCAATTGGAGGAACACACAATAGAGCCCCACCTTTAGAAGTAAACAGAATGCCCACCTAATTGAAACAGAAATGTTTCTGAAGCAAGTATTGCAGGTGAATTAGTTACATGTAATAATTCTTAAAAAAAGGCAAACTTTTCACTGTTTCTTAAATTTTACTTCAAAGGTAGAGAAAATAAATAGCAAAGCAACCCAGTAAGGTTCAAGAAAAAGTGGAACTTGAAAATGTGACCTCTCATCTCTTTGAAAAAGAAAATGTCTATTATACTATTGCTTCACTCGTCGTTCAAAACAAGAATGGAAACAACACTTTTCAAATTAACAGTTTGTAATCAAACAGGCAATTTCCTCCAGCGAGAAGGCAAGTTTTGGCCTGCAGCCATTCACGTAGGTCACACTGCCATCTAAGTTTGCATCCTCTCAGGTCTCTCCTCTCTCCTCCCCACTTAAATAAGTGCCATTTTACCGGTGGACGGTGTGCTGATGGCTTTTCTGTACTCGTTAAATCCTTCACAGAGTTTGACTTCACTATCAGAATTTCAGATTACACACAACACAGTATCTCTGCAATAACCTTAACACCCTAAAAACTTCGGAAGCTTAGAATCTGTTCCTGTTGACCTTATCTCTCCGGATGAATACCCGTAAGAATGCTTTACACGTCACATCTACCTGCATACCTGCCTGTATCTACACGCACTCTTAAGTTCTTAGAATGTTTAGGAACCCAAGTAGGTGGACTCTTAAGAAGTGGGCGAAACAGATGGCTTCTTGGACCCCAGATACTGTCCCTGCAGGAACAGAAGCATCAACTAGGATACCACCCATCTATGGACACAGTTCTGAAACCTGAGCTCCTACCCTTCCTGCAATTTTGTTTCTAGCAAAGGAGCGCTGCGCAGCCGCAACCTTTTAGTTGTTATTAGGGACCCACCACAAGTCATTTGGGCTCAGAAGTCAAAGTCCTATTAAAACAGCTTCGATGATCACTTGGTGAACTGTGAAGTTTTAAGCTTTTGTCCCCCCTACTTCTCAGCACCGCGGAGCCCTAAACTTACAAAACCTCATCGCCCAGGTTCGGGGTTTTTGACTCATCAGAGAAGAATGTGGCTCTGGAGTTATCTATTAATCCAAAATGCCTCCGCCGGAGAGATATTTCACCCAGAGTTTGCAACGCTGGGGGGGGGGGGGGGGGAGCAGGGTACAGAAGTTATCTTTTAAGACGAACTTTCCCCGAGTCCTTCCTTAAACCGCACGCACCGGCACACCCCGCCACTGTACACACCCCACAGCGTCCCGCGCCGGGCGCAGGGCTGGGTCCTGACCCTGCGGGTCCCAGTGACCCGAGGTCACTCCGGAGTCCGTTTTCGATTCCGCTTTTTAAATCTCGGGGAAACAAAGCTGCGCATTATGCTTACAAAAAGTCTCCGAAAAGTCCTCAAAGTTATGCAATGCTAGGCACGCACCCACAAAAACACACTCTTGGGGGATACACCCTCCCGGGGCCACAGTCCGGGGCCATCCCCGGCCTCCGGGCCGCCGGCACCCGCCGCGCCCCGCCAGCCTCTCCCGCACTTGGGAGAAAGCCCGCGCGCGGGCGGCCGGGGTGTCCCGGGTCGCCCCGAGCCCCTCCGTACCTCTTCCTCCGGAAGGCTGGCCTCGCTCGGCGTGTTCTCCTCGGCTTTGAGGCCGTTGTTCATCTTCCCGATCCTCCCTCGCCGGGCAGGGCTGGGCGCGGGGCTGGGCGAGGGCGCGCTCGCCCGGCTCTTCCCGTCCCCGGGCGCGGCGGGCTGTGCCGGGGCGGCGGCGGCGGGCGACTCAGGAAGTGCGAGGAAGACTCCGGGCTGGGCGATCGAGGAGGGCCCCGGACAATCGGGACCCGGGCGGGAGACCTGGAGAGCGAGGGCGGGCGCGAGGGGAGGAAGCGAGGAAGAAAGGATGGGGCGAGGACGCGCGCTCCAGGAGTGACCCCGGAGAGTTGGGGAGGCGGCTGGGGGCGGCGGCAGCCCTAGCCGAGCCGCTACTGGAGGGTGGGGGCGAGGGGCGCCCGGAGAGGAGGAGGAGGCGGCGGAGGTGCGGGCGGCGGGGGCGCTGGGACGCTGGGACCCGGGAGCCGCAGAGTGCGCGCTCCAGTCAGGCTCTGGGAAGTCCGGGACCCGAGCAACTCCCTTTCTCTCGCCTTCCTCCCTCCCCCTCCTCCCCTCCCTCTCCTCCTCCTGCCTCCGCCCTCCCAGGCTGGGCAGTTGGCTGTCGCCGGGAGGGACGGGACGGGACGCGGCCGGCGAAGCCCCCCGCCCGCGAGAGGCGGGGCTGCGGGCGGTGGGGGGCGCGGCCGAGCCCCAAGTCCCCGGCTCCGAGGCAGGTCGGAGGGTTAGGGCTGCGGAAGGGGGAGGGATGGTCAGGTCCGCAGGGTGACCTCAGGGCTAGCCTGCTTCTGGGCGTCCCGGCGGCCGTGCGGGGGCCCCGAGTGGGCGAGCTGGCGGGGCGGGGCACGTTGAGTTCGGTGCGGGGCTTCGGAGAGCCGGGCCCTGTCCGTGCGCCCCCCACCCCGAAGTGTGATGTGCTACTTTTGTTTGCGGGATCTGCACTCCTATCCCAAACCTATACCCCCGCCCCTAAACCTACCCCTCCTGCTCAGGACCGGATTAGACCCGTTTATTTCCTTCCTAAGTCGGCGGCTGGAAATGACAGGATGCGAGGACGCAAGTGACATCCGGGGGCGGTCCGCGGGGGCGTTTGGAGGCGCCCCTTCAAGGCGCACCCCCCTCCCCAACGCCGGGTCCCGCGCCGCCGGGCTCCCCGGGCCCCTGGGCAGACCCCCACCCCCGGCCGCCCGGGACCAGTCTGGTCTGGGATGATCTGTGCCGCCTGGCTGCCCTGCTCACTCGTTTGGAGACCATAACCGGGTTATCGCTTAGTGTCCCCGCCGGTGAAATGCTCCACCAGGTTTACGGCAGACCCTGGGCAAAGGTTTGTCCGCGGCGGGAACGTTCCTCTCCGCGAGCCGAGCCGGAGGTCGGAGCGGCCCCGAGAAAGAGCCGGCCTCCCGGGGGCTCGGAGCACCGGGCGTGTTTACGCCCCAGCCGCGGGGGGCGGGGGACGGGACCGTGCGTGTCCTGCCTCCCCTGCGGGACCGGCGTGGCCGTGCTGAGCTCCCGGCACTCGGCTGTCGGGTGGGTTGCAGGTTGGCCGATACAGCGATAGCGCCTAGCGCGCATTCTCACCCAGTCTCAGTTCACAATACGTGGAAGTTAGCATTGTTGTGAACGTTGTTCCACGTACTCCCGGGCCGGGGAGAGCTTTTCCAGCACCCCCGTCACTGAAGCTTTTTTTTTTTTTTTTTTTCAAACGCGACTGCCGCAAACACACATTTAAAACTCCGGGCGGCAGCAGGTCCTGTTTCCCTTCCCACCCGCAGGAATGCTCCCTCCCGGCGCGCGGTTCCTGTAGCTCAGCAACCATCAGCATGGCTCATTATTCGCTTACTTCACTGTTTATCTCCCCACCCCGCCCCCAGGCCCCCCCCTGGACAAGTCCTCAGGAGCTGGGGTGAGTGCTGCTGGGCAGGGGAGAGGGCAGCGGCGGGGACTGCAGATAAGGCTTCCGCGTTGGGGAGCTGGAAGCCGTGCTGTGGCGACAAGATACCCCCAAACAACTCCACGGCGACATAATCGCACATCCTGGTTTGCGTTGCGGGAAGCAAAGAAACTCTCTGCTTTAAGAGCATAACGAGGAGAAGAGCAGTAGTGATACTTGGCGTTTTTCTTGGTGGTGAGGGGCGTCTGAAGATGCTGATACGGAGACTTAATGGCTGTCAGGATGTCATTTCTCTCTCTGGCAAAAGAAAGGTGGCTCTTGGATAAAGATGAACCCGGGGTCTTCAAACAGCAGTAGAAGTTGAGAGGAGGTAATTAATCTGGAAACTTTGGGCAGCCCTTCCCACTTCCAGTCCCTCACTCTGGTACAGGAGGAGCCACGAGGGGGCACTGTGTTCCCGGGCAAAGGCTGAGTGGTGGGCTTGGGCTCCCGTGCCCACCAGTGATGCCAGCACTTGACCCGCCTTGCCCTTCGCTTGCCTTTTACTGAATACCCTTCACAGAGAGGCATTGTGTTGCTGCAGCCTGGCAAAGGCCCAAGAAAAATGACAGTTGATCTAGTCATTGATGGTTCCAGTCAGACTCTTCGTGAGTATGTGGAAGGTGTGTGATTCCAGGATGCTGGGAGACCTCCCGCACCCCCACTCAGGGAAACGTGGCTTCGTTCCAGAGAACCTGATTCTTTTGTCTTTAAGCCAAGCCAGCACTTTGTCCATTGTTAAAAATCAAAAATCTCTGGGATGATAATAATAATAATAGTAATAATAATAATAATAATAATAAACAAGAATAAGTTTCATGAGAGGATCCTTGCTTGGCTTGCTCATTGTGTTCCCAAGACCTATACAGCGCTTGACACATAATAGGCTCTCAATATTTTTTAATGAAGGACACTAGATTCTTCCATGACAGGGCAGGAAGCGTCTGAGCATGGAGAGCGATGATGAGGGCACCAGGAAAACTCGTGGTAGTGATCTTTATTCGTTATTTTGCAGAGGGGAGTCCCCAGATAGAGAGCTCGTGCAGAATAAGACAGCGGAGGAGATTTCAGGAAAGGGAAACATAAAATCGCACCACTCAGCCAGTCAGCTGGTGCTTCAGGCAGTTCACAACAAAGCAGGGAGACCTAGGGTATTTAGTCAGTGGTTGAGAGTGTTTTCAGAAAACTGTATTGGGATGGGGGTACTATGCCAGTAAAAGGAGGGCGCCTATTTTGCCCTTTCCATTAAGAATGTTTAGGCCAGTGATCGGCAAATTCATTGCTCAACAGAGCCAAATATCAACAGTACGACGATTGAACTTTCTTTTGAGAGCCAAACTTTTTAAACTTAAACTTCTTCTGCCGCCACTTCTTCAAAATAGACTCGCCCAGGCCGTGGTATTTTGCGGAAGAGCCACACTCAAGGGGCCAAAGAGCCGCCTGTGGCTCGAGAGCCGCAGTTAGCCGACCACAGGTTTAGGCTTATCGAAAGAACAATAGAATCGTGTTGCCAACAGAACTCAATAAAAATCTGTAAATTTGGCTGTTTATAAAACCCGGTAAGTGTGGGGAAAGAGTTGGACTGTGTGGGAGGTGGTGGGGCTGGGGGGAGAAGGGGCATGTACATTCCTTCAGGATATAAATGATCTTTATTACCTGTTTACTACTTCAAAGGAGGAGAATTCCAAAAGTGAGATCTGCGCGGTAGCAATAGTTTCCAGATGCACGAAGTCATAAGACAACAAAGGGACTTTATATCCTAGGAAACATAGGGCTAATGACCAAGAAACATCTGCTTTCCGTCCTGCCCACCACCCTACCGCACGGCTTCTGGCCTACCAGGTTCCATGCTGGATTGGTAGGGAAAGATTGTATGCACCTGTAGTTTTTATTACTCATCTCTGCTTCTCTGGCAGCGTTCATTTTGAGGCGTGCTTTAAGAAATCTAAACCTGTAATGTATGTCCTAAATGCTTCTCTCTGGGAATCGCAGGCGTGAAGGCCTATTTTGAGGCGTGGGCTTTGTGTCTTTGTTAGCGCTACAGCAGAAAGCTACAGTCTCTACCACATGTGTTGTGGTGAACTGTTCTGCATCCTCTGCTGGACAAAAAAAAAAAAAAAAGTTTTTGAGGCCAGAGTCTGTGTTTTATTGGGTTTTGTCACTCTTGCTGTTGTTTCTTACTCCCTCACCACACTCTCACCCACCTCCGGGCTGTCACCAGCGTCCCCTGATTTACTACTTTTTAATTGAGGCAAAAACACACAACATAGCATTATCATCTTAACCGCTTTGAAGGGTACAGTGGGATGAAGTATATTCACATTGTTGTGCAACATCCTCCTGATCTTTTTACCTCCTAAATAGTTCTGAGATTCAATCACTTCCCTCCGATTATTTGTGGAGGCCCACGCAGCCATGCGGAGAGGCCCGCGTGGCAGAGAATTTCAGCCCCAGCTAAGCGCTCAGACAGCCGGCACCAATTGCCAGCTTGTTAGTGAGTTATCTTGGAAGTGGGTAATCCAGTCCTCGTTTAGCTGCCCAGCTGATGCCGCATGAAGGCGGATGAGCTGTCTTCACTGAGTCTGGCCCAAGTTGTAAAATAGCAAAAAAGTGAGTGCTGTTGTGTAAGAACACTCCGCTTTTGGGTGTTTTTGTTATACAGCAAGAGGTGATTGAAACATAACTGCATACCTAAAAGTGAGGTCCTGCTGTCACCGAAACCCAACAGCAAAGGTTAAGTCCAAGGTGATATCAAGGAAATATGGCTTTAAGGAAATTCAAAGCAAGGGTATAGCTATAAGACCTGGTAGGTAGCCTTTATAATGGCATCCAATGATCCTTACCTGCTGCTGGTATTCAAGCCATGTAGTCCCCTCCCCTGAGTGTGAGTTGGACCTAATGATTTGGTTTTAATAAACAGAGAATGGCAAAGGTGATGGATATCATGTCCAGGTTAGATCACAAAGAGAACATGTGTGTAGGTCCCTATCCTACACACCCTCTCTTGCTCTCTCCTTTGCTGCTTGTTATGGAAGACAGCTGCTATGAGCTACCCTATGGAAAGGCCCATGTGGCAAGGAATACTGGAGGCTTCCTTCCAAGAGCAGAAAGGAACTAGGGTTTTCAGTCCAACAACCCACGGGAACTTCATCCTTCGAACAACCATGTGAGCACGCTTGGAAGTGAATCTTCGCTAAATGCAGCCTTAGATGAGACCTGTTATTGACTAAATGTTTGAATCCCACCAGAAGTCATATTATAAAGCCCTAACCCAAAATGTGATGGCATTAGGGTCTTTGAGAAGTAATAAGATTTAGATGAGATCATGAGGGTAGAGCCCCCACGGTGATATTAGTGCCCTTATAGGAAGAGAGACACTAAAGCTTGCACTCTCTATGCCATATGAGGCTACTACTATGAGAAGTTGAGCATATGCAAACTAGGAAGACCGCCCTCATCAAGAACTAAATTGGTTGACACCGTGATCTTAGACTTGCCAATGCCCAGAACTATGATAAATACCTGTTGTTTAAGCTACTTACTATATGATACTTGGTTATGGTAGCCTGAGCTGACTAAAATGAGACCATATCCCAGCTGACACCTTTGTTGTGGACTTTGAGAGACCTTGAGGCAGGGGGATCCAGCTAAGCAGAGACTTGGATTCCTAACCAACAGAAACAATGAAATAGGAAGAACCAAGATGGCGGCATAGGTGGAACACCTATCTTGCCGTCATACTCAGCAATTTTAATACTACAACTTAACGAAAGAACAAACACCTTCCAGAATCACCGGAAAGCTGGCCGAGTGAAAATTCCACAAATAAAAGTGAAGATAAGACACTGACTCGGAGGAGCGGCGGTGAACAGCATTGAAAGATTCGCAGAGAGAGGTTTGGAGCCCGCGCCGCCGAGAGGGTGGGTGGCTGCAAACCGGCCAGTTTTCTCGAACGGGGAGACAAAGACGTCCCACCGGACTGATTCTTCAGCTCTGGGCAAAGTCCAGAGAACCCACTATCACACAGGGTGAAAACTGGACAGTGGGAGGCCACGCCGAAGCTCGGGTGCTGCGGGTGTCTCCCGGCTTGTGGAGAAGGCAGCTTGCACTCGAACAGCTCAGCTGCGACGGCGCAGAGAGTGCTCTGCGACTCGCTCTCTCATTCGGAAAACCGTCAGACTGCTTTGTTTTACGACCCTGGGTGAGACATTGCTCGTGCAGAGTCATTTAGGGAGAGTCTGAATTCCCCAGCAGCAGGTGGAGCTCCACAGCGGCTCTCTCTCAGAGGTGCTGGCGGCCATTGCCCCCGGCACAGAGTCCCTGGGGCCGCATAGGGTGGAGCTAACGCTGTCTGCTTGGCCTGGAGACTCCGCCCATCCAACCTGAGCACAGCTGAACTTCACAGACAATTGGACTGGAGGTCAACCCCTCCAAGTGCTAACAACGATTAACTGAGCTTAACTTCAGCAAGACTGTGCAGCCCATATCTACCTCAGGTAACTGGGAAGGCTGAGCCACTGTCCCTAGTAGGAAGTCTACCACACAAAGCTAATTGACCAACTCAGGGAAGCAGCCACCATGCAGCGACATGGAAAGAAATCAGATGTGAAAGAAATGGAGGGAAAAAAAATGACTGGACATGGAATTCAAAACCACGGTTATAGGGTTTTTCAAGAGGCTCCAACAGAAGGTCGAGGCCTATAAGGAAATAAGCAAGACCACAAAGGAAATGATTAAGACCAGCGTGGAAATGAATGAGCCCTACAAGAAAATTAACAAGACCCTCAAGGATATGAAGGAGACCTGCAAGGAAATGATCAAGACCAACGTGGAAATGAATGAGTCCTACAAGGAAATGAACGAGACCCTCAAGGATATAAAGGAGACTCTCAAGGATATGAAAAAGGACCAACCAGAAATTAACCATACACTGACTGAAATAAAAAATATTATACAAAGACCTAAAAGTGCTCTGGAGCACCCCAAGAACCAAGTTAAAGACTTAAAATACAAAGAGGTAAAATCCACTCAGCTGAAAAAGCCAGAAACCAAAAGAATCCAAAAAACTGAAGATAGTGTTAGGGGCCTCTGGGACAACCTCAAGCATACCAACATCCGAATTATAGGGGTGCCAGAAAAAGAGAGAGACCAAGACAATGAAAACCTATTTGAAGAAATAGTGACTGAAAACTTCCCACACCTGGTGAAAGAAATTGACTTAGGAGTCCAAGAAGCGCACCAAACCCCAATATATAGGAACCCTAAGAGGACCACACCAAGACACATCATAATTAAAATGCCAAGAGCAAAAGACAAAGAGAGAATAATAAAAGCAGCAAGAGAGAAACAGTTAGTTACCTATAAGGGAGCACCCATACGATTGTCAGCGGATTTCTCAACAGAAACGATGCAGGCCAGATGGGAGTGGCAAGAAATATTCAAAGTGATGAACAGCAAGAATCTACAACCAAGATTACTCTATCCAGCAAAGCTATCATTCAGAATTGAAGGTCAGATGAAGTGCTTCGCAGATAAGAAAAAGCTAAAGGAGTTCATCACCACCACACCAACGTTATATGAAATGCTGAAAGATATTCTTTAAGGAGAGGAAGAAGAAAAAGGTAAAAATATAAATTATGAACAACAAATACACATCTATCAACAAATGAACATAAAAATCAAATGAATTGATAGGCTGATGAACAGGATAAACTGGTGAATATAACAGAGACATGGACATAGAGAGGGAATGGACTGACAATTCCTGGGGAGAAAAGCGTTGTGGGAAGTGCAACAAGAGACTGGACAAAAATCTAGCAACAATGGGAGAGGACAGTGGGGAGGGGGAGGTGAGGGTGGAGGGTGGGATAGGTACAGGGTGGAGGGGAGCTATAGGGGGATAAAAAGGGGAAACAATGTAATTAATAAACTGAACAATAAAGATAAAAAAAAGAAAAAAAAGAAACAATGAAATAATAACAGATTGTAGTTTTAACCCATTAAGTTTTGGGGTAATTTATTATACACCAATAGATAAGTTGATATCTCAGAAAAATTTAAGACAGTGCTTAATAGATCCTTTCAACTAGACAGCAGAGCTTCTAAGAATCTAAATGGTGGTGTCCACAACAGCTTCATACTGGCCCACGGTAGAGAAGGGCCTGTCTTGGAAAAAAACAACAACATGAGTACGGCTTTTGCCTAAGGGAGATGATTGTAATTCGAGGTATAAGAAACCTATGGCTATTTAAGGATATCTACTAGCTTATACTAAAAATGAATAGAGGCATCTGGACCATCAACTTTACAGGCAGGAAGCAGGCTGAGGAAGCGACTCATCTGTAATTATGGGCTGTTTCCAAAAGGGGAAGATGACTGATGATGGAGCAAAAAGCCACTGAGAATCATTTCCAAAGAGCAGGAGTAGGTCAAATTAAGGAACTAATATGACTGAATTTCAGAATTGCTATGGATCACGTTCCACATCCCTCCCATTTTCTTCTCTTTTTGAATGGAAATATGTATCTATTATAGGTTTTCTGTTATATCTTTACCATCAAATAAATGTATGTGTGTGAGAAACAGACACTTTGTCTCTTTACTTCACTGGTTGACATATCAAAGGGAAACATCTGAGGAGCCACAGTCAAGGACCTACATCCAAGGAACCACATCTGCACTTGGATCTGACTTAAACAGCCTAGACCAGGGGTTAGCAAAATTGTGCTGTGTAGAGTCAGATAGTAAATATTTTAAGCTTTGCAGTCACATGTGTGATCTCTGTTGCATCTTCTGGATGTTTTTTTTTTCCTAACCCTGTGAAAATATAGAAACCATTCTTATTTCAGGGGCTGTACAAAAACAGTCCACAGTATATTCACTTGTGGTGCTACATCTTCCTGATCTTTCGACCTCCTAAATAGTTCTGAGATCCAATCACTTCCCTTCAATTATTGGTGGATGCCCACGCAGCCATATGGAGAGGCCCATGTAGAAGAGAATTACATTCCCAGCTGATTTGGATTTGGCCCTCATGCTATGGTTTGCTCATCCCTTTTCTAGACTATGAAATGGTATGTAAGGGGATGAACTATTTTGACATCCCTAAGGAAGGAAATCGTGTATTTTTCACCTGGGAGGGAAATGTATTGTTGTGGCCATAAGGTGGGTAGTGGGAGCTGGTTTTCAAACATGGCCTCAAATAACTTCACCATTTTATATGTGCAAACCATTCCTGCCATCGAGAGTTGGAGCGTATCTGCCCTCCCCTTGAGTCTGGACTGGGCCTGTTTTTGCTGTGACCAATAGAGTAGGGAGGAAATGACATTCTGGGACTTCTGAGCCCAGGCGTTAAAATATTCTGGCAATTTCTGTTTCATCTCTCTTGGAAGCCAGCTTCCATGTAATGACATAGCCTGAACAGTCATCTGGAGAGGCCTGCATGGAAGAAATTCAAGCCCCCCAGCCCTCCCATCCCCACTCCCACAGTTTGATGGCCCCACACTAACAACCAGCCTTGTCAGTGAGCCATCTTGAGGCAGAGCCTCCACATTGAGCCGCCCCAGCTGGCACCACACGGAGCAGAGACAAGCTGTCTTCTCAGAACACTGCCCAAACTGTAAATACACTTGTGAACAAATAAATGTTTATTGTTGTAAGCCACTAGAATTTAGGGTGATTACTTGTGTATATAATAAAAACACTGGGGGAGGGGATAATGTACTGGACATTTTCAAGGATTCAAAAAGCACTAGACATTGTCAAGGGTTCCCAAGTATAATCATCTTTGATACAATAGTTATATCTATAAAATAACAAAATCACAGGTGCCGCCCCACCTGGCATGGCTCAGTGGTTGAGTGTTGATCTATGAACTAGGAGGTCACGGTTCCATTCCCAAACAGGGCACATGCCTGCGTTGCAGGCTCGATCCACAGTATGGGGCATGCAGGAAGCAGCCGATCTATAATTCTCTCTTATCATTGAGGTTTCTATATCTTCCCCTCTCCGAAATAAATAAAAATGCTAAAAACAAGTGCCATTTCTAGCTTATATTTTTCCTTCTAAAAAAAGTAAAGTAGAATTGAAAAATGTATGTGGTCCCTTCATAACCCTAATGAAAATTGCTGAATGCCTGATAAGGAGAAAGCAACAAAACCAGATTCATGTGTGGCTGTGTGGTGCAAGGCATGCTTATGATGAAGTAACTTTTCCTACCTCCAGTTTTACAGTATATGTGATTTGAATTTGTGCTTCAGGAAAAAAAAATTAGCAAATGCCTCTGGCCTTTTAGAGAGTCACTTATAAACAAAGATCAAATGCTAAATTTAAAAAAGTTTAAATGTCTCTTGTACTCTAACTTGTCTAGAATGTAGTGAACTTATAAGTGAGTGTTAGGAGGTAAGGCTAAAGGTTTAGTTCACTTAGTCATTATGAAGAACCACACTTTAGAAAGGAATCTTCAGTGACTAGTAAAATAGATTCAAGTAAAGCAATACGGTAGATGGGAAGCAATGACATTGAATGGCCCAGGGATAGGAAGTAAAAAATGGATGACAAATGATTGAATGTGTAGGGGCTAAGGGAAAATAAGGCATTTGACATAACAGCCAGGTTTCAAGGCTTCAAGAATTTGGTGATATGAACTCCAAAAAGAAAAGAAAAGGAAAGAGAGAGAGAGACATATGCTCAGAGAAGAACTGGTTATATGGAGAGGTGAGTTCAATATAAGACATGTGAAGTTTGCTAGTGTCAGGATCATGCTGATTGTTGGAAAATGAGTCTAGTCCAGAGAGAGGAGATAATACATGTATTTGTGTGCCATCTGAATTGAAATCATAGGTGAGCTCAAGCAATAACAAAGTGGGAGAATAGAATCATAAGAAATAGCTATGCTTGGACAGGATAAGGAGAAAGACTAGTCAGAAAAGACAGACTAAGCAGTCAGATGTCAGAGGGGAGAGACACACTAATAAAAATAATAGCAGCTAACAGCACTGAACAGGGGACCATGCCACAAACTACATGGATTGTTATATTTTATTGTTTGAAGATGGCAGGTTAAATATAAACCATTCTACCCACTCTTTTCCAAAATCCCTAATAAAGACACAGAAAAGAGTTGTTGCTCTTGTCACTATTTTAAGACATGAACTAATAAGGATAAAGAGAATGAAAGAAAACAATGGCAATAAAATTTGGGAAGCTGCCAAGCATATAGATAAATACTGAGAAAAAGGAGCCCTAAGCCTAATGGGAGAAAATTGAGAAACAACCTTACACGGAAGAATCCCCCAAAGACTCAAGCCTGGATAGCAGCTGGCACCTTGGAAGTGAGAGTGAAAATGGGGCTGTAACCTGGAGGATTGATCGAAAGGAAAGTGATGTGTTTTTTTTCTTCACAATTTATTGTTAAATTAACATTTAAAAATTCTCCCTTCTTTTTAGGAATATCCAACAGGAAAAATAAAAACTGGCATTTCTCCCTCCCCTCCCCCCGCCCATAACTACTGAATTTACTCATACGGATTTGAGTAAACTTGCAATGAGTGAAAAAAGAAGATTAAAAAAATTACTTCTTTCTATTTGTGGCAGCTATTATATCTAGACATACTAGTATAATAAGATTAATGTACATTTTATATGCCTATAATATTATAAATGCTAGAGGGATCATCTCTATCAGGGAAAGTTACAAAGAAAAAATGTTAATGCACAGAACTCCCTTATTTTTGTGTGTGTTTTTTTTACCTTTTGACCCTGCTCATCCATTTCTCCTACCCTCCACCCCCTGCCCACCGAAGGGAACCACCAATCTATTCTCTATTTTACTTAAAAATTCCATATATAAGAGATCATATGGTATTCATCTTTCTCTGACTTATTTCAATTAGTATAATGCCCTCGAGGTCCATGCATGTTTTCACAAGTGTTAAGATTTCATTCTTTTTTGTGGCTGAATAACATATATATAGTTTCTTTTAGCCATTCACTCACTGATGAACACAAGTTATTTTCATATCTTGGTTATTGTAAATAATGCTACAATGAAAAGGGAGGTGCAATATCTTTTCAAGTTAGTGTTTTTATTCCAAATTCACATAAATTGCTGAATCATATAGTAGTTTCTATTTTTAAGCAGCTTTAAAATATATATATATATATTTTTTTATTTCAGAGAGGAAGAGAGAGGGAGAGATAAAAATGTCAATGATGAAGGGGAATCATTGATCAGCTTCCTCCTGCTTGCCCCCCACTGAGGATGAGCCTCATCCAGGCATATTCCCTGAATGAGAATCAAACAATGACCTCCTGGTTCCTAGGTCAATGCTCAGTCACTGAGCTATGCTGTTTTTCATAGAGGCTGCACCAATTTAAATTCCTACCAATAGTTCATGAGGGCTCCCTTTTCTCCACATCCTCACCAACATTTGTTATTTCTTATCCCATCTAATAAAAGAATGATATGCAAATTGACCATACCTCCAATACACCCACAAGCCATGCCCACAAACTATGCCCACAAGCCAATCAGGAGCAAATAAACCCCAACCAAATAAACCCCACTAAGAGCAAGAGGGAGGCTTGGGTTTCCCTGGCAATGGAGGAAGCCAAGCTTTCCTCCTGCCCTTGCCGGCGTAGGCCTCTGCTCAATGCTACGAAGTTTCAATTATAGGAGATACATAATCCCAACAGAAATGGTGGCAGCCACAGAGCTGGAGAGAGCAGAGGGTAGGGTTGCCCAGACAATGAGGAAGCCAAGCTTCTGCAGCCCTAGCACCTAGGCCTCACTCTAGGCTAAAAAGTTTCAATTATAGAATTTAAATAAACCCAAACAGAAATGGCTGTCACCATGGAGCGAGCAGAAGGCTTGGCTCTGCTCCAGGCTACAAAGATTCAATTGTAGAACATAAATTAATCCCAGATCCCAGGGCCTCCGCTTGGGTTGCTGGAGGGCATGGTCAGCCTGCAAACCACCACAGGCCACTCACCCAGGCCACCCTACCCGCCAAGGGAACTCCCACTCTGATCCGGGACACCCTTCAGGGCAAACCAACTGGCTGCCACCCATGCACCAGGCCTCTATCCTACCTAATAAAAGAGTAATATGCAGATTGACCATCACTCCAACACACAAGAGGGCTGCCCCCATGTAGTCAAAGATGGCTGCCCCCATGTGGACACAAGATGGCCACAACAAGATGGCCAGCAGGGGAAGGTAGTTGGGAGGTTCAAGGCCTGCAAGGGAGGACAGTTGGGGGTGATCAAGCCTGCAGAAGAGGGCAGTTAGGGCTTGACCAGGCCAACAGAGGAGGGAAGTTGGGGGCAAACAGGCTGGCCGGGGTGCAGTTAGACATCAATTAGGTTGGCAGGGTAGTGGTTAGGGAGTGATCAGGCTGGCAGGCAGAAGCGGTTAGGGCCAATCAGGGAGGCAGGCAAGCAGTTGGCAGCCAGTAGTCCTGGATTGTGAGAAGGATGTGCGATTGCCCGTTTAGACCCGATCCTAGTAGGATCCTAAAACAGGCAGTCAGACATCCCTCAAGGGGTCCCAGATAGGAGAGGGTGCAGGCTGGGCTGAGGGACACCCTGCTTCTCATGCATGAATTTCATGCACTGGGCCTCTAGTCTTTTAATAAAGAGGTAATATGCAAATTGACCATCACTCCAACAAACAAAATGGCTACCCTCATGTGGTCAAAGATGGCTGCCCCCCCTATGGACACAAGATGGCTGGCAGGAGATGGCAGTTGTGGGTGATCAGGCCAGCAGGGGAGGACAGTTGGGAGGGACCAGGCCTGAAAGGGAGGGCATTGGGGGTGATCAGGCCTGCAGGTGGGAGGCAGTTGGGGGTGATCAGGCTGGCAAAGGGGGCAGTTAGAGGTGATCAGGTAGTCAGGCAGGCAGGTGAGCAGTTAGGGGATCAGGCCTAAACCAGCAGTCAGACATCCCCCAAGGAATCCCAGATTGGAGAGGGTCCAGGCTGGGCTGAGGAAACAACCTCCCATGCTCTAATTTCATGCACCAGACCTCTAATAATAAATAAAAATGTAAGAATAAACTCTATTTTATGTACTCACCAATGTAAATCTACTTTTGTCTATCCTATTTGTAGGATAAATAGTTTTTAAGTGAATAATAGTCTTTAATTCATGTCTTTACGTCACTACTTTAAAAAAAATGAGAGCAAGCATATGAATTTTTCTACAATATTGGTTGCCTTTTAAAGACTAGTGACATAGCCTCATCTGACACTCCTATTATATCTATTTATGCCATATTTAAAATGTGAAAATCATTACAGGCAGGCTTGGCTAGATGATTCATATTTCAACCATGATGTAAATCTACTGCATTGTCTTTCACATTTGAAAGCACATCAGTTTAAGCATTCTAGGAAATGTTTGGTTTTTGAAAAGCATTTGGTATGACTAGAATTTATTCCACTAGTGCTGATCTTGATTTCTGCTGACCAGACATGATCAGACTTTGTTAACAGATTACGGGCTATCACCTGTTCTAACTCAACAATTTTTTTCTGCCTCCTGAATGTCAGTTTGAACTGATCAGTAACCAATCAAGAAATATTGAAGAACATTGTGTGGAGGTTATGAAAGAAGGTGTATGCTTCAGCTTCTGTAACATAATCACTAGCAAACACTTTAAGCACCTATTACACTTTCATTAGATTAAGGTTATGGATTTTTGTCAGGGACATCACAGAAGTGATGCTGTGCTTTCCTTACTGCATCCCCACCTGTAGTACGTGTCACTTTGTTCCAAAATAATGTTAATAATGTCTAGTGGCAAAATTAATCTTTTTCTGCTTATAGCTAATCACTATTTTGTGGGGAGCAACTTTGAATCTGTGTAAATATCCTATTCTCATCCAACTTTCATCTTCCAGTTTTAGCATCAATTGATGTTTCTTTTTTAAAAAAAAATATTTTATGGATTTTTTACAGAGAGGAAGAGAGAGGGGTGGAGAGTTAGAAACATCGATGAGAGAGAAAAGTCAATAAGCTGCCTCCTACTGGGGATGTGCCCGCAACCAAGGTACATGCCCTTGACTGGAATCAAACCTGGGAGCTTTCAATCTGCAGGCCGATGCTCTATCCATTGAGCCAAACTGGTCAGGGCCAATTGATGTTTCTTGCCTGAATTAATTTTGACAAGTGGCAGTCTTCTAATGCCATCACTCCTTTAAAACCTATTGGTTGGCCTTCTACTCTAAGAAAGAACTTTTTCTTCTCCCCTGTATTTATTCATTTACCTATTTATGCCAGCATGGACTTATGGATCCCTATTCAGTGGGATATAAGGTTACTATTACTATTTATTTTAATGCTCAAATTGGCCAAGATTTGGCACAGATTTGGATTCCCATTCAAGCTGACTACTGTGTCCTTTTGATGTGTCCCATCAGTCTATGAGCACTTTATTACCTTCTGATGCAAGAAGATGTTGCAGACCCATCTTGTACTTTCCATGTCCCAGACCTGGAACCAGCCATTTCTACAAGGAGCCCTTTTCATGGAAAACTATATTAAATACCAAGGTGTAGACATTAGATAGCTCATTGCTACAGGTCCTCTAGGTGGACAGAGCTAGGGAATCTATAAATGTGTACATATACATTTTTGTATATACATATATATACATATATACATATATATACATAGATATATACATATATATCTGTGTATATATACACACCCACTCACACACACATATATTTGTTTCTATATTTCTATATTTACATCAGTCCCTGTCATTCCAACCCAGCACACAAAGCTCATTCTAGTTCTTTTCCACATCTGTAATTCCCTTCTCCAAAAGTGAGAAGCCTGGCTCTCATTATCCTCAATATATTTACTTATTGCTCAATTCCCTTGTATGTACCTTCTAATGCCTGCCAGGCTGTCACCCTGCCTGGCCGCCTTCCTTGTGTAAACTCCACCTACCTTCCATGCTCAGACCTGCATCATGATTTTTAAGTTAAATTATTAAAAAGAAAGAGAGGGGAAAAGAATGTTACTCGTAATTATTAAAAATGTTAATTAAATATAATTAACATCACCATTGTATAAGGTGCCTTTCAATAACCTAATAGAAAGGTAGTCAGAGGCCTGGCCAGTGTTGCTCAGTGGTTGAGCATTGACCTGGCAACCAGGAAAAGAAAAGTGGTCAAGGATACAGAAAGGCTATTTATTTTAAAAACGTAATATCTAGATGTCGCACACAACCTAAATGTCCATAAATAGGGGATTGAAAAATAAACTATATTACACAGTATATACTGGGCAACCATTAAATAGAATTAATATAGACTTCCATGATATAACACATGAAAACATTGTTGAAAATATTACCTATATTAGATCCTATTTTGTGTATGTATATGTGTGCATTGAAAAAAACATGGGAGGTTGGTTATAAAGGAAAATACCAATACTATTCATGAGTCTTACAAAAATAGTTATTATTAGAGACTCTTAAGAGATACTCTGAAACCACCACTTAATTATTCTTTCCCCTCCTTTTGCCAAAAAAGTGGGTTTAGTAACTTGGACTATTTAGCTAGGTCTGTGTTTCCTTTTCAAGAAAATTATTCACATAAAATCAAGTGAAGAGAATGTATGACATTTGTAGAATTCTTCTGTGAAGGAAGTGCTTGCCTGCTGTTAATTTTACTAAAGAACAGAGAGACTCTCCCCTTAGTACTTGGTTGAGTTAAACATATTTGTAATTGGATTTCACCATTTTACAGCCTTATATGAGGAAAGAAAATTGTCTTTGTCATAGTTTCTACCCGAGAGAAAGTATTGCAAGTGCACACACCATATCTCACCTTGGGGAAGGAACTTGGTCATGCTGGTGGGGCTTGGAAATGGGTCTGCATCTACCCTTTGATCAAATGATCCACACCTGTTTGGAGGTCCTAGCTGTGGCAAAAATCCACCTACAGCAGAGAGCGGGAAGCAGTGTCGGTGACCTGCGAGTGTTGCTTAGCATCATCAGTGAAATGACCTGCCTTTGATGAGTTTCTGCTTTTGGTGTCTTGAATGTGAACGTGTTTTTGTGTGTGTGTGTGTGTGTGTGTGTGTGTGTGTGTGTGCGTGTTTAATCTTGTTGTGATTAAAAGAATCATGGTAAATTTCTCTAGTTTTGACTCTACACAAAAAAATTTGTGCTTCCTGATATTTTTTAACTAAGTATATACAATTTCAACCAGAAAAAAAATTCATTTTAAAATTAAGGAAAAGAATGTCTTAAGAATGCTCAAAACTCGAGAAGAAATCAACCCAATTTAAAAATGTACTGGCCCTAGCTGGTTTGGCTCGAGTGGATAGATCGTCAACCTTCCGACTGAAGTGTCCTGGGTTTGATTCTGATCAAGGGCACATGCCCGGGTTGTGGGCTCAATCCCCAGTAGGGGGCGTGCAGCAGGCAGCCGATCAATGATGAGAGAGAATCAGTGATGTTTCTATCTCTCTCTCCCTCTCCCTTCCTCTTTGATCAATAAAAGTATATATATTTTTTAATGTGTTAAAGATTTAAATATATACTTCAGTAAAGAAGATACATAAATAGTGATTAAATACTGAAAAAATGCTCAACATAATTAGTCCCTGGGGAAATGTAAATTAAAATCATCCTACACACCTATCACAATGGCTAAAATTTTTAAAACTCATAATGCCAAGCGTTGGTGAGGATGTGGAACAACTGGAAATTTCATGCATTGCTGTCTGGAAAACAATTTAATAGTTTCTTGTAAATGTACCATACAATTCACCACTTCTAGGTATTTACCAAGTGAAATAAAAACTTACATTCATGGGAAACCTATAGGTCAATGTTTGTAATGTCTTTATGTATAACCTCCAAAGACTGGAAACAACCCAAATGCTCTCCATCTGGTGAATGGGTAACACACTGCGATATATTCATACAACAAAATACTATTAAGCAATAAAAAGGAACAAACTACAGACATGTTCAACAACATAAATGAGTCTCAAAAGCAAGTTGCTAAGTGAAAGGAGCCAGACTAAAAAAAGCTACACAGTGTGTGATTCCACTGACACGGCCTCCCGGAAAGGGACAGAAAACTGGTCCGTGGCTGCCAGGGGCTGGAGGTGGAGGAAGGGGACGACTCCCAAGGGATGCCAGGAATTTCGGGTGAGGGGAGAGTGATAGAAATGTGGTAGTATTTATAACTGTGTCTTTTTTTTTTCCTGCCAAAGAAAGCACTCAGGAAGACTCAGATGCTGCCGGTAATCTCAGGAGAGAATTAACAGGGTATTGGCGGGCATCAAGAGCATCTACTACAATATTTTAATCAGTTAAAACATTTTAAAGAAAACTCTCTTTCCTGATGAAGCAAGACTTGAGAACTATATATCTTTTGCTGTCCTACTGATTAGCTCAGAAGACAGTTTCGTTAAGGTCATTAACCCTAAATAATCAGCCTGTTGTTATGTTTCCTCCTGCATGGTTAGGTTTGTGCCTTCAGGGTCCCAAGTCATTTCATTTTCCAGTCCAGTCTCCATGGTTCTGAGAAGCCAAAATCCTCATGTCTCTTTTTGACATGAAGGTAAAAGACGTCTGACATTAACATACCTGGTTGTGCTGATAAGGAACATTACCACTTGGGGGCAACCTTAGAGGCAACATTTCTCCAAATTCTTGTTATGCTGATTTGATATTTCTTTAGGAAAAAGAGTAGACAGATGTCAGTTGGATTCACTCGGTTGCAGGTGGGTACCATACTCAAGTTGGGATTTGTCTTTTGGAATTTAAGAAAAGTTTGATACATCAAGATGAGTGAGCATTAAAAAACATGTAGATTTCAGGAATAACTGAAAACACGGTCTAAAATGTCTCTGCTTCAGAGAAATCAAGATGGCGGCATAGGTAAACACCTGAGCTGGCCGCCTTGCACAACCACTTCAAAACTACAACTAAAAGACAAAACGGAGATCATCCAGAACCACTGGAAGGCTGGCTGTGTGAAATTTCTACAACTAGAAGGAAAGAGAAAAACACACGGAGACTCAGAGGAATTGCAGAAGCAAAGTACAGAGGTACAGAGGCACACGTGCGCAGAAAGGGCTGGCAACTGAGGATGCAACTGTCTTTTTCAAGTGGTAGAGAGATACAAACTCCCGACTACTCTGAACTCCAGTTCTGGGTGAGACTACGGGGACCCAGACTCATATCGGGAGAAACTGAACTGCTTGGAAGGGGGCAGAACTCTAGGGCAGCTTTCTCTCAGAGGTGTTTGCAGTGATTACCATGGGACACTGAGACCCAGAAACCTCTTAGGGCAGGGCTGACGGGAAGCCATTGCTGTTTACTCCGCCCTGAGACTCCGCCCCATCCAAGCTGTGCATATGAATGGCCTGTTCATTTTAAATCTAAACTTACCTAACAAACTGCAGCTGAGTCAGAAAGACCCAGAACATCCAAAAGAAGGCCCAAGGCCCCACAGCAGCTTGCATTGCCTCACAGCTGGGCCTCATCTGGGCACCACCAAAATTCAAACAAAGAGGAGGAATCTGCAGATTTCTCTGTAGCTCCTGCTTGGTGGCCTCAGGCAGAGGCTAAATTAGCACCTCTTTGGAGATCCAAGAGCCAGTGTACCCAGTGATCAGAGTGGGACCATCCAGATTACAATGTGTCAAATCCATAAGGGACACACTCAGGGGACAGACTCAGTGAGTACCAAATCCCCACTGAAGCAAGTCTTGCCTCATAAAGGTGTCCAGCACAGAAGTTCTCCCATTGTAGACACAATTGATCCTCACAGCCAATTGGCCTGGAGGTCAATTCCTCCCAGTGATACCAACAACAATAAAAACTTAACTACAACAAGACTGTGCACACAGCCCACAAAGGGGTGCACCAAGACTGTCTACCTCAGGTAACTGAGGAGGTTGAGCCATTGGGCTCTATAGGACACCTAGCATACAAAGCCACTCTTTTAACATAGGGAAGCAGCAAAATGCAGAGACAAAGAAACAATTTATAAATGAAAGAAATGGAGAAAAGCAAATTCCAGGATGTAGAGTGCAAAACCATGGTTATAAGGTTTTTCAATAAGTTTCTAGAAAAAGCTGATAAATTTAGTAATACCCTTGAGGATATGAAAAAGGAGCAACTAGAAATTAAGCATACACTGACTGAAATAAAGAATAATATGCAGAGATCCAACAGCAGATTAGAGGATTGCAAGAATCAAGTCAAAGATTTGAAATACAAAGAAGCAAAAAACATCCAATTAGAAAAGAAAAAAGAATCCAAAAATATGAAGACAGTGTAAAGAGCCTCTGGGACAACTTCAAGCATACCAACATCCAATTATGGGGGTGCCAGAAGAAGAGAAAGAGCAAGATATTGAAAACCTATTTGAAGACTAATGACCAAAAACTTCCCCTACCTGGTGAAAGAAATAGACTTACAAGTCCAGGAAGCTCACAGAACCCCAAACAAAAGGAATCCAAAGAGGACCACACCAAGACACATAATTAAAATGCCAAGAGCAAAAGACAAAGAGAGAATATTAAAAGCAGCAAGAGAAAAACAGTTAGTTACCTACAAGGGAGCACCCATACAATTGTCAGCTGATTTCTCAACAGAAACTCTGCAGGCCAGAAGGGAGTGGCAAGAAATATTCAAAGTGATGAACAGCAAGAACCTACAACCAATATTACTCTACCCAGGAAAGCTATCATTCAGAATTGAAGGTCAGATAAAGGGCTTCACAGACAAGAAAAAGTTAAAGGAGTTCATCACCATCAAACCAATATTATACAAAATGCTGAAAGATATTCTTTAAGAAGAGGAGGAAGAAGAAAAAGGTAAAGATAAAAATTATGAAGAACAAATACTTGTCTATCAACAAGTGAATCTAAAAATCAAGTGAATAAAAAAATCTGATGAACAGAATAAACTGGTGAATATAATAGAATCAGGGGCATAGAAAGGGAGTGGACTGACAATCCTTGGGGGGAAAGTGATATGGTGGGGTGGCTGGAAGAGGCTGGACAAAAATCATACACCTATGGATGAGGACAGTGGGGGATGGGGGTAAGGGTATAGGGTGGGATGGGAACTGGTGGAGGGGAGCTATGGAGGGAAAAAAGAGGAATAACCGTAATAATCTATGTTTCTCTCTCATCGATGTTTCTGACTTTCTATCCCTCTCTCTTCCTGTCAGTGAAAAATCAATAAAAAATTTTTAAAAATAAATTATTTTGAACAATAAAGATTTGTTTTAAAAAAACGCTATGTAGGAAGCACAATAAATAAATAAATATGTAAAATAAAATGTCTCTGCTTCTCTGTGTCAACTCATTTCTCTTGTTATTGGTAGAAGTACAGTTCCTGGGGTACCATGAACAAAAGAATTTCCTGAGGCCTTACAGGAGGATGGGATTTCATGGAAAGCTTTAATTATGATACAAATTAAGGGGGCTACCCTCCAAGGTTTCATCTCTGTCTACCCAATCTTTTGTTCAACAGAGCCAGAATTAAGGAAGAAGTTCAATCTTTTCTTCAGCAGAGCCAGAAGTAAAGCCACTTCCCAGAATTTCTGCTCCATATTAAAGTTCAATCCAGTCTAGCATCTGGCTAGCTTAGCTTAAGTCCCCAGCTGCAGTCCATTGCATGTGGCTTGTACATGGCCAAGGGCCATGAGGCTGCTTAAGGCCACGTGGCTATGGAGAGAACAGGCAAGTGCACGGGTGAGCGCAGGTCATGGAGTAAGAGAGAGTAAGAGTGAACAAGAGAAGACAGGAGAGCAGACAGGAGAGAAGGAACTCTTTGGGGGGTTTAGCTTTCCAAGATACTGCACGTTTCTGGTGGGGTCCACCCTCTAGCCAATCCACTGTTCTCCAGGCTAGACTGACAGGCATGCACCCTCCTTATATCACCCCAACTTCATGTGCCCAGACCATCTCCCTTTTTGCTCCATCCCTTCCTCAGTGATAAACAGGGAGTGGACCATTGGATCCCTGGGGAGTGTGAAGCTATAGCTTCCTAGTAAAGCTGCCCAAATGACCATGCTTATAATGTGGCCTCCCCTTTGCTATTTTCCTATTATTAATATTAACTAACTAATTACAATGATAACACTCTTGCAGACCAGCTTTGTTCACATGTCAGGACATGGCAGCTCCCAGTTTTATTATTTAATTATTTAAAAAATGTTTTTATTAATTTGTTTTCTTTTTTTAGAGAGAGGGAGAGGGAGAGGAATAGGGAAAGGGAGAGGAAGAGGGAGAGGGAGAGGGAGAGGGAGAGGGAGAGGGAGAGGAGAGGGAGAGGGAGAGGGAGAGAGAGAGGGAGATGTGAGAGAGAGATAAAAACACTGATTGGCTGCCTCCTGCACGCACCCTACTGGGGACGGAGCCTAAAACTTGAGCATGTGTCCTGACGGGGAATTGAACTAGTGACCTCTTTTTGCATAGGAGGGCACTTAACCAACTGAGTCACACATATGCTGGGGCTTATTCTGAAATTTTTACAAATGTAGTGATATTGTATCTGGATTAGCTTTAAAATACTCCAAGATGGCTCATGGAAGATTGGCCATGAGTTGGTAAATGTTGAAGTTAAAAGATGGCTTATTTCTTTTATATGTTTGAAATTTTCAATAATACAAGGTTTGGTGTGTTTTAAGTGCCTGGCAAGATAATGTCACCAAGAATGTGAAACAATGCTGGTGAGAATGTAAATTATAAATTGAACTACTATTTAATGTTATCTGGTAATATAATAAATAGAACTGAGATGAGTATGTCTTATAACTCAGCACTTTCTCTCCGAGGCTATACCCTAGAGCCGTGGTCGGCAAACTGCCGCTCGAGAACCACATGCGGCTCTTTGGCCCCTTGAGTGTGGCTCTTCCACAAAATACCACGGCCTGGGCGAGTCTATTTTGAAGAAGTGGCTTTAGAAGAAGTTTAAGTTAAAAAAATTTGGCTCTCAAAAGAAATTTCAATCGTTGTACTGTTGATATTTGGCTCTGTTGACTTATGAGTTTGCTGACCACTACCCTAGAGAAACACTAGCCCACTTGCTCACACATGTGTGTGCATGTAAGACCATTCATACAACATTGCTTATGATAAACCAACATGAGAAGGGAAGCAACCCAATTGATGAGAGAATAAGTGAAGAAGTTATAATATATTCACACAATGAAATTCTGTACAACGACTGAGTTATAGCTACACTAATCATGAATGAATCTCACAACATAAACAAGCAAAACTTTCTAAATTGCAGGAGAATACTATAGTATTACCATTAATTAAAGGTTTAAAATTGGCAAAATATAATTATATATTTATATATTTATATGTATACACACACACACACATATAATAAAGAAAAACAAGTGATAAACATGGGGTGACATAATTGAGTAGAGGCCTATATGGGTTTCAAAGGTTTTGTTAATGTTCTACTCCTTAAGCTGGGTGATGGGTGTCTATATTATTTTATTATTTTTTAAAAATATATTTTATTGATTTTTTACAGAGAGGAAGGGAGAGGGATAGAAAGTCAGCAATATTGATGAGAGAGAAACATCGATCAGCTGCCTCCTACACACACACACACACACACACACACACACACACACACATACACACACACCCCGGGGATGTGCCCGCAGCCAAGGTACATACCCTTGACTGGAATCGAACCCGGGACCCTACGCTCTATCCACTGAGCTAAACCGGTTCCGGCAGTGGGTGTCTATTTTAATATCCTTTTTTAATCCCACATATGTGTTATAAAAACTTACATGTGTAGAAATATTTTCAAAAACAATTTCCTGTTGTTTTTCAGCAGCCTGAGGGCCTGACTCATAGTCAGTGGTGTGGAAAGATACACAGAACTCTGGGTCATCAGAAATTTGGGAAACATGGTTTTTATTTATTTTTATTTTTTAAATATACTTTAGTGATTTCAGAAAGGAAGGGAAAGGCAGAAAGAGATAGAAACATCTATGACAGAGAATCAATGATTGGCTGCCTCCTGAATGTCCCACACTGGAAATCAAGCCCTCAACCAGGAAATGCACCCTGACCAGGCATCGAACCGTGACCTCCTGGTTCATAGGTTGATGCTCAACCGAGCCATGCCGGCTGTACTGGGAAATGTGGTTATTAGACTCAGCTGTACCACTAACGAGTCCTGTGACCTTGCTTACATCTTAACTTCTCTCAGCCCAAGTCCCCTCATCCAGAAAATGGGCTGATGAGCATTTTTTGTTCTTCAGGATGCTAGTTCTAAAATCCGTTACAGATATTTTGTGGCAACAACAATAAGTCAGATTAGTCTGGGGACCCTAGATTAAACAACAGTAAGAGGGTCTCCCTATAGCAAGTCTTCTCAGAGCCTTGAATATACAGTGTGAGCTGTAAATCTGCAAGAGAGGAATTCAGAATTTTTAAAAGTTGTTTACTATGGAATCATGCATATCTATATCAGATCTTAAAAGGAGTGTGGTTTGGGAAATTCTGAAATAACTTCTGCTTAAGATCTCCTTCAACCTAACTTTCAATAAATCTATAATTTTCAGATAACCCTTACTGAAGAATGTAGGATGAATTGTCGGGAAAGCAATGCGGCTGGGAGACCCAAGAGATTGCGACAGTCTAGGCACGTAGCTTGATGATCTTAATAACAGTGTGGTAACTGGGATGGAAAGGGAGAGGCATAGTCAGGAAGTGTAGCCAAAGAACTGTGAAGCAGGACAGAGCACAAGACCACCCGACCTGGTTAAACTCTACATACCAATGCTGGCCAAACACAACTGCCGTGTTTGCCACTGCCCCGATCAGTTGGCTGTGGCTTTGCAACGTGTGGAATATTTTTTAGACTAGGAAGGACTCTTAAAGCTCATCAGATCAATGTGTTGCATTTACATGTGAGCATATTGTATTCCAAAATTTTGGTGACTACCCCAAAGGTCGCATAGTTTATTAGAGTCAAGAGCAGAATAGATCAGGTGTCCTGATTCCCAGATAAGCCCGATATCCTGACATTTGAATATGTGTGTGGAGTGTGAGCACCCACCATGGACTCAACCTAGTTTTTATTCACTTCCATTTCAATAATGATCTTGAGCCATACAGCCTCTATGAAGTGAGTGGGTGTTATGAATCCAAGTGTTTCAGAACCAAGAGAGGATAATGGCTGCTTTTGCCCTAGAAAGCCATCTCATTTCTGCTATTAGTAACATTTGAGAATGTGAGTGCATTAGGGGAAATCTGCCGCAACTACAGCTCCTACTAAAGAACAACCTTGATGTCACACCTATGACTGATATTTTGTGTTTTCCAAAATGCTTTCCTATATTTCAGTTCACTTTGTTTTCTCAACCCTGTGAGAAAATTGTTTTCATTTTAAATAAGAACTGTATTTCTCTAAGGGTGAATAATGAATTAGTGACAGAACAAAACCTGAATCCAGGTTTCGTTATTTTTTATTCCAAGACTGTTCCCATTAAATCACACTTGAATGTTAATGTAAAGATTTTAGAAATACACTTAGTTGGCTTTTGGTTAGTCTACCATCTTGAATGGAAATAATGACTAATGAAAAAAATTTAAATAAGCATATGTTCTATAAGTAGTAATAGGTTTCAAACAGCTGAGACCCATTGGTTTTAGAACCTGATCATCATCAATGGTAGCTTAATAAAATTGTGGGATTTGGAAATTCAGAAATATTCAAGAATGTGCCATATGGGATACTTATCATGTAGCTGCATGAGTTTCATTTTAGTTAACCAGATTAACTGAAGTGCTTAGTGTAGTTTACCAAGCTGCCATCTTCCTATCCTAGCCCTTTCATCAAAAATAGCACCAAGATAACACTAATTTTTTAAAATAACTAGTTAATTAAGAAATAGGAAAAAGACATGAATAGCTATTTCAATGGTGAGGATATACAGATGGCAAATAAATACATGAAAAGAAATTTATTATCATTAAACTTTAGGGAAATGCAAATTGAAACCGCAATGAAATATCACTATACATTTATCAAGATAGCTAAAATTAAAAAGTCTCCATACAAAATGCTTGTGAGGATACAGAGAAACTGGATCGCTCAGATATTGCTGATGGGAATATAAAAGTCTACAACCAGTCTGGAAAAGAGTTTAGCAGTTTCTTAGAAAACTAAATGTGCAACTATCAAATGACCCATCAATTACACACTTGGGCATTTATCCCTTAAACTTATATTCATAAAAAAACTTATTCTTGAATTATTTGTAATAGGCAAAAACTGGAATCAGTCTAGATGTCCTCCAACAAGTTAATATTCAGAGAAATTGTGAAACATTTATACTCAGCAATAGAAATAATGAACTACTGATAATAGGATAACATGGATGAAACTCCAGGGAATTATACTGAGTGAAAAAAGCCACTCCTAAAAGGTTGCCTACTATATGATTCCATTGCTGTACATTTTTTTAAATGACAAAATTTTAGAAATGGACAAAAGATGGATGTCAGGAATTTGGGGCTGGGGGTGGGGTGGGCAAGAAGGAGGTAGTTGTGGCTTAATGAGGCAACAGGAGGGGAATCCTTATGGTGTTGGAATATTCAGTCTCTTAACTCTGGTAGTAGACACATAAATCTACACAAGTGATCAAATTTTAAGAACTCACACATACATGTACACAAATGAGTATTAGTAAAACCAGAGAAATTTGAATGAGACTGGTGGATTGTAGTCATGCCAATAACCTGGTTATGATATTATACTATAACTAGAGGCCCAGTGTATGAATTTGTGCACTAGTGGGGTACCTCAGTCTGGCCGGCATTTGGGGCCCATTGGAACCATCTCTCCGAGTCCTCAATGGGGCCACTGGGGGCCAGCTGGCCAGGGAGGGGCTGTGGGAGGGCTCCAGGGCATGTGCAGTCTCTCTCGCCCAGTCCCAATAAGTCGAACCCCAGCAGCAAGCTAACCTACCAGTCAGGGCATCTGCCCCCTGGTGGTTAGTGTGCACCATAGTAACTGGAGGAATGGTTGAATGAACAGTTGAATGAATGGTCAAATACTTAGCATATTACGCTTTCATTATATAGGACTAGAGGCCCAGTGCACGAAATTCCTGCACAGAGGTGGGATGTCCCTCAGCCCAGCCATCACCCTCTCCAATCTGGGCCCCTCGAGGGATGTCTGACCACCCAGTAGGATTGGGTCTAAACAGGCAGTCAGATATCCTTCTCACAATCCAGGACTGCTGGCTCCCAACTGCTCGTCTGCCTGCTTTCCCGATTGCCCCTAACTGCTTCTGCCTGCCAGCCTGATCACCCCCTAACCACTCCCCTGCCAGCCTGATTGATGCCTGCTGCCCTGCCAGCCTGTTTTCCCCTAAATGCCCTCCCCTGCAGGCCTGGTTCCCCCCACAACTGCCCTTCCCATAGACCTGGTTGCCCCCAACTTCCTTCCTCTGCCGGCCTGGTCACCCCTAACTGCCCTCCCCTGCAGGCCTGGTCCCTTCCAACTGCTCTCTCCTGCTGGCCTGATTGCCCACAACTGTCCTCCCCTGCATGCCTGATCCCTTCCAACTGCCCTCCTCTGCTGGCCATCTTGTGCCCACATGGGGGCAGCCATCTTTGACCACATGGGGGCAGCTATCTTGTGTGTTGGAATGATGGTCAATTTGCATATTACTTTTGTTAGATAGGATAGAGGCCCGGTGCACACGTTGGGGCCAGCTGGTTTGCCCTGAAGGGTGTCCTGGATCAGGGTGGGGGGTCCTTTGGGGTGTAGGGTGGCCTGGGCAAAGGGCCTGTGGTGGTTTGCAGGCTGGCCATGCCCCCCGGTGACCCAAGCAGAAGCCCTGGTATCTGGGATTTATTTTTTTTCTATAATCAAAACTTTGTAGCCTTGAACAGAGCCAAGCCTCCTGCTTGCTCCATGGCCACAACTTTTTTTGTTGGGATTTATTTATCTTCTATAATTGAAACTTTGTAGCTTTTTAATGAAGGCTAAAGCAGGCCAGGGCTGCAGAAGCTTGGCCTCCTCCATCACTGGGGGCAACTTAAGCCTCCTGCTATCTCCAGCTCCATGGCTGCCGCCATTTTTGTTGGGATTTATTTATCTTCTATAATTGAAACTCTGTAGTCTTGAGTGGAGACCTGGGCTGGCCAGGGTGTGCGTAAAACTTGGCTTCCTCCATTGCTGGAGAAACCCAAGCCTCCTGCTCGCTCCGTGGCTGCAGCCATCTTGGTTGGGTTAATTTGCATACTCACTCCTGATTGGCTGGTGGGCGTGGTTTGTTGGTGTATCAGATTTATTCTTAATTTGCATATTACTCTTTTATTAGATAGGATTTTACAAAATGTTGCCATAGGCGAACCTGGAGTGTCTGTTATTATTTCTTACAACTATGTAAATTTACAATTATCAATAAAATTTTTCATATAAAATGTGTAAATCGGGAAAGATTTTACAACTCCTTAGAAGAGTAAATGACAGTATATAATAGAAAGAGGAATTTTAGGGCAATTAAAAAAAATAAGGAAGACAGAAGCTGTAAGAAATGCCTGGGGGCACCTCTGAATTTTGCAAGTATGAGTAACATACTAAGTTGTTAAAAGAACTGGAATTCCCTCTTTGTGTGTCACCTACATTCAGTTTCTGACTCTTAGAGCTGCTGGTCTATTTGTAGTACACAGGTATCGAGTTCTAAATGCATATGGACCTAATTTGATGCAATTCTCTTCATTTTAAGATGGGTATTCTTATTCCCCTTACTTTCAGTGTACAACTCAAGCAGTTTTAAACATTTCTGGTAATGATCAACTTACTTTTGATTTGTCATGTACAACCCTGCCAATCTTTTGACTTTATGCTTCTTGACGTAAGTGGTTTACCTTGAAAGTTGTCCAGTGTTTCATTAATGTAACTATATAAGGCAGGATCAAAAAGTAATGCCTCCTAATTTTCATCTTGCTTGTTCAGTCAATTGCCAAAAATCATTCTTCATGTCCCCGAATCTTCTGTTTCTACTTCTAAAATTGCATTAAAGGACAATGGTTGGAAGCTAATTAGAAATAGCTTTGTAGCAAAGTGATTCCCCAGTCCAGTATGTATATATATATATATATATATATATATATATATATATATACACCTCAGAGAGGGAAAGAGAGATAGAAACATCAATGATGAGAGAGAATCGTTGATTGGCTGTCTCCTGCAGGCACATGCTCAAGTTTTGGGCTCGATCTCCAGTGTGGGGCCTGCAGGAGACAGCCAATCAACGATTGGGAATCGAACGTGACCCAGGGGAGGGCAGTTAGTTCATAGGTCGTCGCTCAACCACTGAGCACATGGGCTGAGCCTCTTTTAAAATACCAGATTCTAGGCTCTACCTCATGCTTATTAAAAATAACCACTCAGTTAATGATTTTGTGAGGTATGGTGCTGTTATTCTAATTTTATAGATGAAGAGGCAGAGGTACAGAGGGGGATAAATAACATGCCCAAAGACACGCCTAGTAAGCCAGGGAGCTGGAATTTGAACCTAGGTAAACTGACTCCAGAATCTGTCCTTTTGACCTCTAAGCCTCTTATACTTCCTGATCAGAGCCTCTGTGGGACTGGTGTCTAGGTATCTCTTATTTTATAAAACAAACAAATCCCCACAGTGCCAGGCTTCGGGATATCTAGGTTAGAATTTCTGCTGGAGATGCTGCGGGAGGTGCTTATGCTCAGTCAGGCGCTGAGAGCTCTCTGCTGACCGACCTGGTTGTCCTGAAATAGGTACCATCTGTTGTGATTAAATGTCTTACATTTTTTTCTCCTTACAGCTGCCCTTCAAGGTAAATACTATCATCCTTATTTTATAGATGAAGAAACTGAGGCTCAGAAAAAATACTCCCCACCCCCATCACTCTCAGCTGGTCTCTGGCGGAGGCACGATGTAAACTCTGGCCGGGATGCAGGGGTCAGTGGTTGAACACTGACCTATGAACCAGGAGTTCATGGTTCAATGCCCAGTCAGGTCACATGCCTGGGTTGTGGGCTTGATCCCCGAGTGCAGGAGCCGCTAACTAATGATTCTCTCTCATCACTGATGTTTCTTTCTCTCTCTTTCTCCCTTTCTCTCCCTTCCTCTATGAAATCAATAAAAACATATTTAAAAACAAAAACAAATTTTAAAAAACTCTGAAAACTAAGCTCTAACATTAATGCTGCCTCTTCCACTGAAAGTCCCCCAGTCAATCTCCATCCACTGGTCAGAGCACCTGCAAATAAGTGTTCCCAGAGGTGCTCTGTAATCTTCAAAGCAGAACCATAAACGTGATCAGCTTTCAAGACTCCAGGGGAAAATAGTAATGGGAGAACCTCAGGCACTGATAAATCTATAGGAAAGATATGTGGGGGCTAGGAGATATGATCTGCTCAGCACCTTCTCAGATTACAGAACTTTTGTGAAAGAGGTTCCCACCCCAGTCCACCCCACTCCACAGCACAAGGCTACCTTCTTGTGAAGCAGTAACCATGAGTTAGCCCCATCTTAGTTTCTCTGACTTCCCCAAAGTCAGTCCTCCTTCTTTCTTTTCCTTCTTCAGAGCTACCATGAAACTTTGTCATGTGCCATAGAGCATTAAGAAGGCTAAAAAAAAAAAAAAAAAAAAAAAAAGTTCTGGGTATGATTGTTAATGCTTGCCCAATTTAAATAAAACACTGTTCATTGTATTATATATAAAGATAAAACTCATTAACTGCATAATGATTTCGTGCTCCCTGGTCTAAAATATAGGATATGCTCAATATTAAAATCAATCCATCAAAATCTACTGGCTAAATAGGGATATTAAAAAGTAAGAGGCATTATTAGGATCCCTGTAAAATTGTCATGGGATTTATACAAATAATTGGCGGATTTTGACGCAGGACAGAGCCCAAGGTAGAACTAAAATCTCAGGTAGACCAGATCTACAGATTCATGATCTCCATTTACGATAAGGATTTGTCTAATTACACTGGAGTCTCAGCTTGACTGAGTCATCAGCTTTCCCCCATCTCTCAGCCAGCTCTCTCCCAGAGCCCCCTTGGACACATCACCAATCTGCAGAGGGAGTGATTCAGACTCAAATCAGCCTTGAACTTCCTGCACTGACTCTGTCTTCAGCTCACCGTAACATTTTAACCATTTCAAAACCTTTCTGGTTGGGTCATTGCCTAAGTTAGTGAAGCCTCTTGCTGTTTCTTATTAAAAATTTTGCCAGTTTTCACTGCATCAGAGAACTGAGTGTGTCTTTACATAACTAAACAATGAAGTTTTGGTAGATATACATGACTAATTAAATTTTTTTTATTGATTTCAGAGAGGAAGGGAGAGGGAGAGAAAGACAGAATTATGATGAGAGAGAATTGTTGCTGGGCCATCTCCCTCAAGACCTCCCACTGGGAACCTAGCCTAAACTAGGCACGTGTCCCTACAGGATATCAAACCATGACCTTGTAATTCATAGGTCGATGCTCAACTATTGAGTCACATCGACTGGGCCATGAATAATTTTTTATATTAATTAAAAACTAACTTCAAGGCTTACAATTTTCTCATTCTTCAGGGAATTGTATTTGATGACAATGGTGGGGGTGAAGGGGAGGAACATCTGTAAAAATCTGAACAATAAAGATAAAAAAGGGAATACATGGTCACTTATCAGTCTTTTAAATCACACAAGTACTTCTAAGACATAATAAGACATAATAGAACATGGTATTGTTGAAAGTGAAAAAAGAAAGTATTTTCTTTTACTCACTAATAAAGGAATATGGATTTAGTTTTTTAAACTATACTTTTTCTTTTAAAGAAGCTTAACATTTTTTATAATTATAAAGTTAATATATTCACTTTAGAATATTTTTTGAAATAGGTGAAAGAGGAAATAATTACCACATAGAATTCTATTGCCTGGTGATAATCTCATTTGAAATTTTTGGTTCATTTATTTAGTGATTTTTTTCCCTTCTGCATACTATTTTTACTGAACTATACTCATAATAGACATTGTAAAAAGTATTTTCCCATATTATATAGTATTTTTTTTAGTTCTCACCTGAGGCTATGCTTATTAATGAGAGAGAGAGAGAGAGAGAGAGAGAGAGAGAGAGAGAGAGAGAGAGAGAAACATCATTTGGTTACCTTCTACACATACCCTGACTGGGATCAAACCTGCAACCTGGGTATTTTGACCAGAAACCTTTCAGTCCATGAGATGATGCTCTACCCACCTGAGTCATGCCGAGCCAGGGCTATATGAGAAATATTTTAAAGAAATAGAATATTTTGTTGAATAACTATACAATAATTCAAAAATTGTTAGGCAGTTTAGACTGCAAATCTTATCTATCATCCATCACATCTGCTCTTCCAGGGAAGACCTGTTAATTTTTCCTTCACATCACTTTTCTTTTCTTTTTTTTTTTTTTAATCATTCCCACACTAGTTCAGGGCCTTGTAATAACCTAACTGATTTCCATGTTCCAATTTACCCTATATACCACAAGTTGTTTAGCTCATGGCACCTACTTGAAAACCTTAGTCACTTTCCTTTGCTTGTAGTTAAAATCTAAAATCTTTAGTATGTCCCTTTGGACTTTCCATAATCTTAACAGAACCAATCTTTTGAGCCTGATGTTGGCAACTTCATCATACAGACCTTTATCTCTAACCAAACTGGTTCCTTCAGTTTTCCACACTCAGGCTTTGAATAGTTTTCTTCCATTTTGCTTTCCTTTCTTTCTTTCTTTCTTTCTTTCTTTCTTTCTTTCTTTCTTTCTTTCTTTCTTTCTTTCTTTCTGTGTTTCTTTCTTTCTGTGTTTCTTTCTTTCTGTGTTTCTTTCTTTCTGTGTTTCTTTCTTTCTGTTTCTTTCTTTCTGTCTTTCTTTCTTTTTTTTTCTTTCTGTCTTTCTTTCTGTCTTTCTTTCTGTCTTTCTTTCCCTCCCTCCTTCCTTCCTTTCCCTCCCTCCTTCCTTCCTTTCCCTCCCTCCTTCCTTCCTTTCCCTTCCTTCCTTTCCCTTCCTTCCTTCCTTCCTTTCCCTTCCTTCCTTCCTTCCTTCCTTCCTTTCCCTTCCTTCCTTCCTTCCTTTTCCTTCCTTCCTTCCTTCCTTCCTTCCTTCCTTCCTTCCTTCCTTCCTTCCTTCCTTTCTTCCTTCTTCCTTCCTTTTTTATTAATACAGTTTCATTGATTTCAGAGAGGAAGGGAGAAGGAAAAAAATAGAAACATCAATGATGAGAGAGAATCATTGATTGGCTGCCTCCTACTTGGAGTCAAGCCTGAAACCTGGGCATGTGCCCTTGACCAGAATTGAACCTGGAACACCCTTCAGTCCACAAGCCAACACTCTAGCCACTGAGCCAAACCAGCTAGGGCTGCTCCTTTCTTTTTGCTGTCCTCACACCTGTCATGCCTTTCCTTCCATTTCTATCAAAATCTTACTCATCCATCAAAGAATCTCCACATCCAGTGTGTTAGGAGCCTCAAAAGATTCCCTCATAAATAGCATTTCTCTTCTTTGCTCAGATTATAAAAATTTGAGGAATAAAATAAAGAGTAAATGTGGAGGCCAAGATACTGAAAACTTCATGGTGGCATTTCTGATAAAGAAGGGTTAAGGAGCTAATTCAGTGTGAGGGCCACATGGGCCTGACATCCAAATCACAAAGGAAAGCAGACCCACTGGCCACCCAGTCCTGAGCAGTGTTTCTGTCCTGTCACTGCCAGAAGGAGCTGAAGAGACCTCTTGCTCTCTGTGGCAGCTCACTCCTGAGAGGAAGAAGAGCTTAGACAAACTCTTTTCATAGGAAGGAAACACTGAATTGAGGAGAAAGTCTTCCATGGTGTCACCCTCTATGGTTAAAAATGGATACCAGCCGAGACCGGTTTGGCTCAGTGGATAGAGCGTCGGACTGCGGACTGAAGGGTCCCGGGTTCGATTCCGGCAAGGGCATGTACCTTGGCTGTGGGCACATCCCCAGTAGGGGGCGTGCAAGAGGCAGCTGATCGATGTTTCTCTCTCATCGATGTTTCTGACTTTCTATCCCTCTCCCTTCGACTCTGTAAAAAATCAATAAAATATATTTTTAAAAAAATGGATACCAGTTTTCACTCCCCAGTATCTCCCAAATTCACCTGCTTCTCTTCTCCAATGTCATCATCGTGTATTGCCTGGATTAGTGTAACTGCCTATATTTGCTCTCCTGCACCTGCTCGGGAGCGCTATAAGTATCATTACCCACACTGTGACCAGAATAGAGTTCTCAATAGACAAATATGGCTGTCTTATCTTTCTAAATTCTTTCTGTAGATTATCATTGTTTGGGGGATTAAGACCAAAGTCCTTACCTAGCCAGGCCCTGTGTGGTCTGGCTCTGGGGTCTTGTTTTGTTCTTCCTTCTTCCCTATCAATGTTGTTCCATTTATGTGGTCATTTAAATTTTTTTAAGTTGCCATGCTTACTCCTACCTCAAGAGCTTTGCATATGCTGTTTCCTTTGACTGTCATGCCCACTCCCTTCTTCTTTCTTTTTACTTTGTTCCCTGTAGTTAATAGCTATTCATGTATAGACCTCAGCTGCCACATCCCTTCTACAGACCCTCTTTTGTGCCCTCCTAGCTCCCTCTATTTCCTTCATTCAATTCGCCATGAGTTATCATTATATAAATGTGTGATCATTTGATTAATGTCTGTTTCCCTTTTAGGTTCTCAGAGAACCATGGGCCATCTCTGTTTTGCCCACTCTTGTGTTCTCTAACAATTAGCACAGTACCCAGTCTTCAAAGACACCCAATAAGTATATACTGAATAAGCCAAAGCCTAGCTCAACTTGACCTTCTTCTGTAAAGCCAGAAATGTTCTCTCCCTCTTCTGAAATCCTATGGCTCTTGAGATCACCACAACTCACAGAAATGACATTAAGGGTACACTGCATAGTAGCGTGGCTAATTGTACATGTCTTATCTCCCCAGATAGGTTGTGAGTCCCTGTGGCCAGGGATCACAGCTTCTATGCAATTGTAACTCTCATAGTGCCTTACCTGATTTCCAGCACTTAATATGTACATTGTAACAATTTATTGAAAGAATTAATAAAGATGTTGGCTCTTCTTTTTCTGTCTATAGCAGTGTTGGTGGTGATGGGAGGAAGTTATAATTCAATGATGTTTGGAAATGCAACAGAGGCTGCATTTTATAGGTTAGAGCTAGGGAAAGATATTAGGATGTTGTCCTTTTATTGTAAGAACATCCTCTCTGCCAATTTGCTTGGCAAAGCAAAGCCTTTCCTGTAAACAAAGCAACTGGCTCTAATTTTATGCAAAAGAAGGAAATATAACCCAAAAGCTGAATATTCACACAAAGATGTGTTTTTATTTATTCATTTGAGTGACAGTTTATTATATTCTTCGCTAATGATCAGAGATATTCCAGTCATGATGAGTGAAACTGTGAGGGATTCGCTCATCTCCACAGTAGAAGATGTGGCGGCAGGCCTGTTGAAATGTGGAATTCACAGGCCAGAACCAAGGGTGTGGACAAACACCAGACTGTCCAGCTCTCTTTCTGGGACACATTGGGCAGGGCCTCCTTGCAGGAAGTGCAGAGGTTTCTGGGCCAGGTCAAGCATTTCCCCTGAGGCATGGTTTCTGAGAAAGTGCTGTGTCAAAGAAGAAAGATGCAAACACAGTCTGAGGATACCAAGGCAGAAGATACTGGGCTGTGAGGTAAGCAAGGAACTGTAGACGGGAGTGAGGTCTGGCCTGGTGGAATGATGAGAGAACGGTGTGAGGAATGAAGTACAGCTAGGGGGAGGCCCTTGAGTGGCGGACACGCATCGGACACCGCTTTCATATGGAGCCACGTTGCGGGAGGCCTGAGGTAGTCCTGCAAGAGTTCCAGGACAGAGCACGAAGGGGGACTTCTGACACATCCCTGCTTGTGAGGTTGGGTTATATAACTTGCAGTTCTTCAAAGATAGTCAAAACCACCAATGACTGAAAGAAAGAATGAAGTCTCACATGGGAAGGCATGTGTCTGGCTGCATACTGCAAAGCCTGCAATTCTGGGTAACTATGAAGAAACTGTATCAGAGCTTTTGCAATAACAAGAATGTGCAATGGGAAAGGGAGGTAGGGGAAACAGTCATGTTAGACATTTCCCTCTTCCTCATTAAACCTCTGCCCTCCCCTTCTACCTTGCTCTGTGTGCCCTCTGGTGATATTCTACCTGCATCCCACCTCCTCCTGGGACCTTCACAATGGTGCTGGCTTTTGACTTGGCTTCTATGCCCTGTCTCTTCACTCACTCTAAGCTCCATGCTCCATGGACCCTCCCCTCCTCCAAGCTCAGACCAAACCAACTCCTATCTAGATAAGGAGTGTGCACATAGAGAGCCCACTTGCTAGTGATATTGAATTGGATGCTACTCGAACTGACTTAGACAGACACATTCACACCCTTGGGGAGCGCATAAGCTAAAACAAAAGAGACAGACATAGAAAGACGTAACAGGCTACATATCAGAGGAAAAGGTCATGAAAATATATATATATCATCACTGAGGACACTCCTCTACACACACTGCCTTGCCCACGTGAAGCCCCGAGCAGTGCCTCTAGGTGGATGACTCCTAAATCTCTGGTTCAGGCTGCTCAATGTTCACTTGGAAATCTGCAATTATTTTTGGTACATCTCTGCTTAAATATGTCTCTCTGTAAGATGGGAATTTCCCAAACTGAACTCTGTCTCCTACCTCTCCCACATTTCCTAGTTTTTCCTACTCGGCTGGTTTCTCTGCACTGGTACTCATGATGGGCATTAGTTTATGTTTTATAGATTATAACATCTGCCCTCACATGTGAGCTCATGAATTCTCCTAGTTTCCTAGGTTTGAGTGTGTAGCATCACTGCCTGCTCCTGTTTTTCCTTCATCCCTCCCGTCAAATTTTCTATCTGTGACCTTGATTTGATCTACATATACTGTAGTTGTTGTTACTTTTTTTTCACTTGGAAAAATAGAATGATCTAATTTATTTATATAGGGAGCCCATGAGTTTTAGAAACGGAAATATCTGCCATGAAGCTTAATAGGCAGTGCTGCAAATTTGAAACTGGCCCCAGTGAAATGCGAAGATTGCTAACATAACTGGGACATAAATGGGTTAATGCCGTCCCATTTATTGATTTGATGTATATACAACATCCACATAATAAAATACCATTTGATTTTTTAAATAAAAATATTGTTTTAGTGGACCCTTGTAGAAGTTAAATTGCACCTCTTATAGGTTTAGCCCCCTAACATTAGGTATATCCACACTAGATTTACTCCCTAAACTACCCCACCTTGCTCCACCCCACCCTTTGCAATTGTTGTTGTAGGGAGATATTTTGCTCCTAGAGCTCTTCTAAACAGCACTGAGAAGTCACGTTACAGTCAATATTTACATTTTAAATCAGAGAGCTAACTAGAAGAGGAGAAGGAATAAAGACAATAGATCTCAGGATAAAGGAAGAAAGAACCTTAGGCACCCAGAAATTTGAGAAAAAGGCAACCCAGGGGACTAGAGAGAGATTAGTTAAGCAATTTCCCATGGAGGGAGATGGCTTAAGCTGAAAAGGGGCCAGAGTAGTGAAGTGTCGGGAAGACAGTGGCTGCTCCACAGACATGTGAGCTATTTTGGGAGGATATCTGGGTATCTCTCTACTTCCCTGAGCCCTGGGGTCAGCACTTCCAGCCAGTGGACACTTGAGTGTCGGCTGCACTAAGCAGGTTTATTCATTCAAGGAGTCTCGTGCTAGAGGCGGCTAAAAGAATGTTTCAAATATTTACTTAACCTGGAAGCTCTGCTTAGTGTAAAGCTTGCCTGACAAGAGAAGAGCTGAGGTTCAACATTACTGATAACAACTTCTAACAATAGACGTTTATAATATGCTTGCTTGAAAAACTTGTATTCTTAATGTGTCCTAACATGAATATTGCATTTATAACCATATTAATTGTATAACAAATGATACACTTATCCATATATTTTAGTAGCAAGTCTGAGCCCACAACTTTTGATTTTTGCTAATCTAACCTTTTAATATATTTGGACAGAATTCATTCAGGTACCAGGTTTTCTCCTATTTAACATAAGCTCACTTCTCCTTTCTTTTAATTTTTGAAAACCCCCTAAAAGTCCATTTCGTTGTTCTTGATCACTTTAAAATTGGTGAAAATGTCCCCCCGCCCTTTTTTTTTTTTTTTTTTTTTTTGGTCAGGAAAAAAAAAAGCAGATTCATTTTTACACTCATAACTAAAAATGGTTTTGTTTTTTAATAACTAACTTTGACATGTACTAAATTTGGTTGTAGATGAGGGATAAGACCTTATTTAAGAAAACAGATTTGAGTATCTATATTTGTGAATGTTTAAAAAATTTCTTGCTGCACAGGTCTGCTGCTTTTATTTAAATGTTACTGTCCTTTTGCCTGTGTTCATTGTAAACATGACTCAGCCAGCGATAACTTGCCTTTGTAAACAACAAACTTTGGAAAGTATGTGATCTGGGTCAATATGACTTTTAAATAATTAGGTTCTAGAAAGGACTCTAGGGTCCTTTCTGGACTAGATTATACAGCTTCACAATACTTTTAGCTGGTGGAGAAGAAAGGAAAAGGCCACCTAAATAAAACATTTAAATGACTGAATGCTTCATTCTTAAGAAATAATCAGTTTTATCACTTAATAAATCTACAGAAGCTCGAACTGGTAACCACCACAGTGTTGTCAAATATAGGATAGTGGGTGAGCTCTGATGGCATTAACGGAGTCCTTGATTTCACCCCAGCATGGGATGAAGGTGAGTGGAGGTTGAGGGACACATGCCTTCCCAGAGGGGACTTGTTCCCTGCCGGGTTTCCTGCTGCCTGACCTTGGTAGGTAACTTACAGTTACCTGGCGACCAGATCAGGTTTCCAGTGGGAGCTTCCTTCTGCAGGATCCAGGCTGCTAGGCTGCACTCAGGCACAGCCCGGACTCCCAGAAGACCAGAGCCCATGGAAGACGAGCCCAGGAGTGAGGGCTTCCAGGTGTCCAGAAGAGACCGTGAGAGACTTTGGACACAAGAGTACTACCTCTCCTTGGAGAGCTGATGGAGGTGCCACAACCCCACTAGGAAACTAATTTCATTCACAAACATTTTATGGAGCAAATTCTGCCGGGCTGCAAATGTTACCATTAGCTCTGCTCCACACCAGACCACTAGTCCTATATCTTCAGATTGTGTCTATCTTTTTAAAACCAAATTCTTCACAGTGAACTTGTGGCCTGTTATAAAATTCCCAGAGTTAAAAATAAATTGTTTTTAATCAAAGCGCACCTTAGGTTAATTCTCCCATGGCCTGCCTTAGTTTACTTTAAGATTAGGTATGTATTGGTGCTATTATATTTTATGTTTTGGATTTTTAAGCTGTCGATCTCAGCTATCAAGTTAAAACGAGAAGGAAATCCACACATATTAAAGCTCTACCTTGGGTCTCTCACTTATGTTGTGCAGTTTAATTTTCACAAAGCCTCTCTCAGGTATTCTCATTTTACTGAGACTCAGAGAAGGAAATGGAAGCTCACAGCAGCTCCTGCGGATGGTGTGGGGCACCCTCCAACATGCCAGCAGTCCCTTATGACATGGGGTCAATTGTAAACCTGATAAACTGGTCTTCCATGTTCCCATTTGGAGCTGACAAAACTATTCAGGACTAAGCACACTTCACAGGCTGTGCACCCACCTCCCCACACAGGGGCATCGCTCTACAGGCTCCTGCAGGGCCAACCCACTCAGGTGGTTTTATTAACTATGGAGTCTGTATCCTGCCCATGGAGCCCATGTGTTGCCTTTTGGCCGAGAGGAGACCATGAGAGGTTTTGTTAAATGTGTTGCAAATCATGATACAACAGTACACAGCCTTCCCCTATTTTTTAAAAAATATATATTTTTGTTGATTTCGAAGAGGAAGGGAGAGGGAGAAAAAGAAACATCAATGATGAGAGAAAATAATTGATCCACTGCTTCCTGCATGTTCCCCCCCTCCCCCCCCGCCCCTCCTCCTTCCACTGGGGATTGAGCAGCAACCCAGGCATGTGCCCTGACTGAGAATCAAACCGTGACCTCCTGGTTCACAGGTCAATGCTCAACCACTGAGCCACGCCTGGCCAGGCTCCCCTATGTTTTTTTTTAACGAATGCTTACAAAAAATAATTAAAGGTAACAAGTTAATTGATTGCATCTGTCCCTGGTTCCTTGTCTCTGTCATTTGTCTATTTTTGCTGGGGATCAAAATTGATCTACATGCTCTGGACGACAGTCCTCTTCCCTGGTTGCATTGTGGCACAGTTGGCTGCTACCTGTTTTAGGTTTGGAAATGATGGCTGAAAACGGCTCCCATTACATTCTTATGGTAGCACGTATTGTTTTTCACATTGCTTTGAAGTTAAGGCGACAAAGATTTTATATTAAAAGTATCTCTGTTATTCCTGGTTCTCTTTCTCTTGTAAGGCTATTTTGATGCCCAATTTTTACTGACTTCAATGTTATCTGTAAACAGAAGCAAGGTACTTTCCTCCTCACTGTTTGTCATTGGAGTGCTTCAGAACCGAAACAAGTGTTTATTGTACCCCGGAGAGCTACGGTTTCGCCTGGTCTTCCACAAGACCCTGGAAGTCGAGACAAGTTTGAGTTCAAGGGCAGACTTACGGTTCTAATATTTAATCTAAAGTGCGTCTGGGTGATTTTTCTTCGAGCTTTCTTGTCATGTGAGTGCATATAAAAAGCAAGTGAAATGAAACAGCAAAGGGCTTGTGTGTTGAATTTCAGATTTCTGAGGGTTCAGTGAGTCTGCAGCGCGCTGGGCCAGGCTGCCCAGTGTGGGGTTGCCACTGAGGGACCAGCCGGCCCAGCTGGATTCACTTACGGCACCGTCACCACTTATCTGCTCCCTCACTTCAGCACCACTCTTCCCACATTCCTGCCGGTACTCAGCTCAACCTAATGGACAGATGGGATTCCCAGATGATACTGCACCATAAATCCAACCTACCCACCAGACATTAGCGTCTGCCGTGGGCATGGCCCTATGTGCTCATTTCAGCATCTGATATGTTGAGACAAAGCAGGTGCCCTTGCTGGGAATTTTAACAACTCCAGAACAAATCCTCACAGTTGTTTTTGTTACGTCTAGGTATGGATTGTAGTAACGCTGCTGAACTAACAGGGCTCATCCTTGGCAGGACAAGTGAGTGACTTGTCTACAGATGTGAAGTCTTCTTCCCTTGTGTCATCTGTCACAGTTGCCAAGAAGCCTTGACTGGGATAGGAGAGCGGATGTGCTGCACTGAATGGGATATCAATCACCCAGTCATAGGGAAGCTCTTCTTAGAGTCAGATGTCTGTTCACTCAGGATAGTGAGCACCTAAGTGAGCAAAGCTCTGCTCTAGGCTCTGTAGAGAACATTCTAAATATACACGTTGGGTGCCCTGGCTGGTGTGGCTTGGTTGGGTGTTGTCCTATGCACTGAGTGGTCGTAGGCTCAATTCCTGGTCAGGGCACATGCCTAGGTTGGGGGAACAGTCCCCGTGGGGGTGGGGTGCAGAAGGCAGCCAATGGATGTTGTGCTCTCACATTGATGTTTCTCTCTCCCTCTCCCTTCCTCTTTCTCTAAAAATCAATTAAAAGATCTTTAAATATACATGATGGGCTCCATGGCATCTGATGGTATAGGGAGTTGGGGTGTCATGCTTTATGTTGAGCAATGTGCTGTTTATTTCTTCCTCCTCTTCCTGTGGCACTGTATCTCCTCAGTCTTAGCTCTTGGGCTAGATATTATTTCCCTGAGACGCCTGCCCTGAGCACCTTATCTGAAGTCGTCACCTCCCTCTATCACAGCACCTTATTTATTTACTTCACTAGGGGCCCAGTGCATGAAATTCAACGTTCCCCCTCACACATACTGGGAGCCAAACCTGCCCCCTCACACATACTGGGAGCCCTCAGGGGATGTCCTACTGACCACTCACCCGCAGCCTGCCCAAGGCCTAAAGCCTCTGGCTGTGGATTTAGGCCTTGGCAACCAGCCATCACCCTGCAATGGGGCTGATGGCTGGCTCTGCCCCAATGCTGCTCCCCACTGGCCTGGGCCTTTGCCCCAGCCAGCTCATGCCCGGCTAGTGTGGGCCTCAGCCCCACCACCCCAGGTCCTGGCCACCTCAGCCCTGCCCCTCATGGCCCTGGCCGCCTTAGCCCCGCCCCCAGCTCATGGGCATGGCTTATGGGTGTGGCTTGATCAGAGGTATGGTCAATTTTCATATTACTCTTTTATTAGATAGGATGGCACAGATCACAATATGCAGTTAGATGTTTGCCTGCATTTGTATTTTCTGTCTCATACACTTGTTTTTAACCTCACAAGCTCAAGGCTCCTCTGACTTTTTTCTTTCTACTATATTCCCAATGCATAGCACACAGTGCCTAATTGGTATTTAGTAGGTTCTTGGTAAATATTGAATTAATAAATGAATCAATCATTAAGTGCTAGCACTACTTAAATTCAATGGTGAGAGCCCTTATTTTTTGTTTTCAATGTATTTGTCATAAAGTGGCATATATTTTACTAGGGGCCCAGTGCACAAATTCGTGCACCTTGAAAGGAACTGTGAGCCACGAGGCTGCAGTGGCCACAGGGGCAGGTCTCAACCCATCCTCTGTGCCCCCATCCAGCTCCCCCTGCCTCAGTCCCTGGTGCCCTGTCAACCAGCAGCCCCACTCCCACCACCACCACTTCCACATGCTGATGGCACTGGCCCTGCTGATGGCACTGGCCCTGCTCGCACCCACTGACAGTGCCAAGTGATTGGGGCCAGTGCCAGCAGCAAATGCAAGCAGTAGCTACTGTCCCAATTGTCTCTCAGGAGTAGGGGGAGGTGGAGAAGCCCTCAGGGGTGATCAGGACTGGCAGCAGCCGCTCACACCAACTGATGGTGCTGAGCAGTTGGGACTGGTGCCATGCTCTGGTGTGGGCAGTGGGTGTGAGAAGAGCCTTCTGGCCCTGATTTCCCCTCAGGAGCAGAAGGGGGTGGAGAAGCCCTGAGGAGCCATTGGGGTTGGCAGCCATCACTTGCACCCATTGACAGCATCAAGCAATTGGGTCCAGTGCTGGGCACCGGCAGCACATGCAAGCGCCTGGCAGGACCACAGCACATGGGAGCAAAGAATTTTCAGTAACCACCAGAGGGTCACCCCAATGACAGCAACCAGCGCCCCGCCTTGGTCTGGCAGCCGCACTCACCTGCTCTACCATCCTGCTGCAGCCAATGCCTGCCACCTGCTGCCGAATGTTCCACATGCCCCCAGCTGGTCAGTGCCTGTCATAGCGACTAGTTATTTGATTGGTTGGTTGGTCTATTTGCATATTAGGGTTTTCCATAGAGAGATTATAAAAATTTTGTTGGTCATACTTTTAAACTGGTTTGTGAAAAATTGTTCAAACCTCAATTATGTTGGTATTTATTGCATATTTCCATTCTCTTAAATCCCGATGTGTTTGGTCCTGTTGCAACTTATCTGATATTATCAGACTTACTTCTAAGTTAGCAAGATCTTTGGTCTCTAGAGTAAATGCTCACTTGAGGGTTTGGAGGAGGGGGGCAGGCAAAATGATCCAAGAGTTTGGGAAAAAATATGAGAATTTCTGCTTTTATCTACAAAAAAGAAAAAAAGAGAGAGAAAGCTTTAAAAATATTTAACTATCGGCCGAGACCGGTTTGGCTCAGTGGATAGAGCGTCGGACTGCAGACTGAAGGGTCCCAGGTTCGATTCCGGCAAGGGCATGTACCTTGGCTGAGGGCACATCCCCAGTAGGGGGCGTGCAAGAGGCGGCTGATCGATGTCTCTCTCTCATCGATGTTGATGACTTTCTATGCCTCTCCCTTCCACTCTGTAAAAAATCAATAAAATATATTAAAAAAATATTTAACTATGTTTTGACACTAGTTCATGTATAAATTTATACATTAACATTCATACATTGGGGGTACATATTAAATTTTTTTTTTTTTTACCAACAGCAGTTTTCAATTTAAAAAGTATGGAAGCCACTAGTCTAGAATATCATGTTTGTGTACATTTTTGGAAGGCAGAGATTGTGGCTAATACTTTTTTGCATCCCTTAATGGGCCTCCTATAGTGATCAAAAGACATAAATCGGTGATTGATAATTATTTGCTTGATTAATGAGCTCAAAGATCACAGGTGCTGTTCAATTCAGGACAATTAGCTTTTCACTGGAAACCGTGAATTCAACTGGTTGTGTGTCTGGGCTGTCTGTAGTACATCACAATATCACTTTACAAACACTCATGAGGAAAACAACTCAAAATGGAAGATCCTCTGACAGTGGATCAGTAGGATTATCTTAATATATATGCCATATTTACTAGAAGGTTTCCCCTCGGGACTTCATGGATCAGAGAAACTTTGTCCCCTGGTTGAAACATAAACCCACTTAAGTCTGCAAACGTAAAATTGGACGGCCATGGAAACACAGACTATTAGTTAAATGATGGACCCACTTGGCTCACATACATCTGGTTGTGTGGCACTCGTGCCTCTTTTGAATGACTCTGCTCCTCCTAACTTGAACTCTGCTCTTCCATAACTTCTGTCCACGGCTCTTGGTGATTCCCAAACCTCAAACAAGCCCACAAGAATGCTTCCCTGGGGCTAAAGGAGACTTCTTGGTTCTCTGATAGGTTTTCCTGCTGCTGGTGAGACATCCTTAGGATTTTCAAGCTCTTTTTTATATGCCCTGGTCTTTAGTCACATCACATCCTGGTTAAGCAACTTGAAATAAAGTCCAGTTTGTCCATCACCTCTGGAATGCAGTGCCTAGAACTGTAATTATTGGGTCTTGGCCTGTGAGTGTGGGCCAGACACCCCCTCCTTGCTCGGAACACGGAGTCTCCGTTAGGTGGGTGAGCATGCATGGCCTTGGCTCTCCTTACAGACATGTTCTGCTGCAGATGCTCACTGAGCCTTCGGAGTAGGAAATCCCCTCTCCTCACCATAAATAAAAATGAATGATGGATCCTTTTTAAAAAAATATATTTCATTGATTTTTTTACAGAGAAGAAGGGAGAGGGATAGAGAGTTAGAAACATTGATCAGCTGCCTCCTGCACACTCCCTACTGGGGATATGCCCGAAACCAAGGTACATGCCCATGACCAGAATCGAACCTGGGACCTTTCAGTCTACAGGCCAGTGCTCTATCCACTGAGCCAAACCGGTTTCGGCTGATGTATCTTTTTTTTTTCACTTCTTTCCCCCATACCAAAAGTACTGTGGACTTCAGGGTGGGGGGAATGCTATAAATATAGAGCACAGAGCTATTTGTAGCTCTGTGCTTTTCTGATTCCTATCATTGAGCATACACACTCATTAGTTTGTAGCCAGTGTGTACATTTTCTTTTGGATTCTTCTCTTTTAACATTATCTTGCATGTGTATTTTGAGGTATAAAAATAATCTGTAAACTTAATTCCTTTTAATAGCAAAAAAGCATTCCATTGTCTTAATAGACCACAGTTTACATAACCTTTTCCCAATTTGGGTATTGGGTCATGTCCCATTTTTCCACTGTTATGAATGATGTTACCATAAACATCTTTGTGCTATTTGCTTTTTTTTTTTCTTTCTCTTTTGCATGTTTGCTTGGGGTCTATTCCAAAAGTGGGAAGATTGGGTCAAAGTGTATGAGCAGATTTTTTTTTGTGCTCTTTTTATATATTGCCAGACTGATGTCCAGAGGGGATGAATACTTGTTGAAGAAAGTGCCAAATAAGACAATAGGGTCTGGAGAAATGGTGGCTAAACTGGAAAGAATGCCCTTCATGTTGCATCACATTCCCTTCCAGTCCTCTACTTTTCGCTCCAGTGATCTAAGTGTGGGGAAAGGGTGTTAAGAACCAGCGCCCTCAGTAAACCTTTCTGCTTTACCCAGAAGTACATCTTGCTTCTTTCCTATGAGAGGACTTTTATCTTTTGAGAAGAGGTTTCACAGCTTGACCTGAGTTGTAATCCCAGTTTTGCCACCTCTCACTGTGTGCCCCTCGAGAAGTCACCTAACTTCTCTGATTCCTTCCTCAACTGTACATGAGGTAAAATGACAGCTCCTCTACAGGGTTTTGAGAATATATTTGTAAAGTGCTGGGCTACTGCTATTACCTATGACCCACTTGGTGTAGTGAGACCATGTATTTCTTCCTTCTCCCTGGTACTACCAGGGTCCAGCTTTGTGTTTAACCATGGTTGAGGGCAATGCATGTCTATTGTGGAGTGCATATGCTGTTTTTACCCACGATCTTGCTTTACAGTGTTTAGTAAGTAGAGAAATATAATAGAAAATTTTATGAAAGAATTGATCTTTCGCATGTGGGATGTGGCAAGTTTGAGGCCTGTGCTTTGGTTTATTCACCAAGTCTAATTGTTGCTGTAGGAAGAGCATCTCCAATTTTTCAAGACTCCCAGAGGTGGAAGAGTGTAAAGACAGGATGGGCTGGAAGGTTAAGGAGAAAGCTATGTTTCAGAGAAAGGTACTCACAGGGAAGGCCCTGGGGCTTTAGGATGTTTGTGGTGCCTCACAATCTTCGAGAGGGATTGGGAGAACGTGTTCAAGACCTGCCTCGTATCTTCCCAGTCTCCTTCCTGCCATTGACAAAGGAGCCAGACAAGTGAAAGGATGCTTGTATAGGTGGTCACTTTCACTGGATAGAAATTTCTTCCCTTAGCTGATGTTCTAGGTCAATGCTGGCTACAAGATTTTACTATTTCTCCCATTGCTGGCCGTAGGGACTTGCTAGAGCAGTGACATTCCAGAATTTCTGAGGTGGGGACATAAGAAGCTTTGCAGCTGCTACCTGAGTCTCTTAGTACACTTTCCATTTTCTTTGAGCCACCATGTAAGAAATAGACTACCCTGAGACTACCAAGCCATAGAAGCCACATGAACATGCTCTGGTCAGCGGTTCCAGACAAGCCCTCCAAGGCTCTACGCATGTGAGTGGAATCATATTGGACCCTCCAGAGGAGACCTCTGCCAGCTAACCACCACTGACTGACCTCAGCTGATGCTACATAGAGCAGAAAAACTGTCCTGCTGAACTCTCCTGAATTCCTTATCCGTAAAGTCATGAGATAGAATGTTGTCTTAACCTGCTCCGTTCTGGAACCACTTAATACACAACAATAGATAAGTGAACGTCAGAGCTCCCCAGGCTGTGCTGAGCCTCGTTCTGTCTCATTCCCTCCACTCAGCTCCACTCGGCAGAACCAACACTGGCATTTGCGATCTCACTTCTCACTCTTTGGACTAAATATCAGAGGCTGTACATACGTCATTGATGTCAGACATTCTATTTGACAGGATCCCCCAAATGTATTTTTTTGGACTGTAATCTATTATTTATGATCTCTTGTTGAATTTTACAGGCAGATAAGGTAGGAAGAGTTGGCAGTGTTCCAGAATCCAGCTAAATGGACTTTTTAGTTGTTTTTAAAGAGAAAATGACAAGACAAAAATCTTAGAGTCCTCCTGTTAATCTAGTCCCCCCAGTTTTGTGCAGAGTAACTCTGTTTATGGCAACCCATTCTGAGAGTCTCAAATCCTAAATGACGACCTATTTAGGGCAGTCAGTATGCCTTCTTGACTACCCTCATCTCTTTTCAGCTAACCCAGGAGATTTTGTTTAAATTTCTTTTATTTGAATTTGTTTAAATGCAATACTTCAGAAGATTAAAAATGTATCTTCCCTTGTTGATGTTCCTATGTATCCCATGATGACTATGAGCCCAGACACACAGGAAAATCCAAAATAATTAAACAATTGACATTTCCGTTTTCAGGCTCGCCATGGCATGTCAAATATTAACTAAGAAATTAATCATTAAGGACATTAAATAAATTGGACAAATGTCTTATCGGGCAACTCTGCTCCTTACACAATGGAGCTGGTTGCCTTCCATTGCTTACCTAGCAACCTTGTCTCTCTGTGCTGAGTATTTCTAAGTCAATTCTGACTTCCATTTACTTCTATGGATTTGCTGGTGACTGCTAGAGACATCCAAACTAATGAGTTACCTTGACCTTCAATTCTTCTAAGCAGATTCTCAAAGGTCAGTATTTTTATATTGATTCATTTCTTTGTCCTCATTTATTTTTTTCCACCCTCGCAATTATTTACTTTTTCAATAAGCATTAAATGTGCCAGGTACTGTGCTAGGCATCTGGGATAAAGATGAAGAAAAAAGGGTTCAGAGTTATAGGAGCTCACTGTATGTGATAGATCTTCAATAAACAGTTGCTGAATAAGTGACCTTTCTCTGAGAGAACAGGCTGGGAATTCTTGTTGTGGAAACTGAAGTTCAGGATAAATAAGCACAAAGTTGGACAATAACAAAGCAAGAAGGAACCAAGGAGTGTCTGACTCTGCATCCTGACCACGTCTCTGTAAACTCTTTTTTCTCCTATTCTGTTCTTACTGTTTCTTCTATTGCCTTAGTTATACATTGATTCAAAGTCTGAGGCTTCAGAGATTTATACTAAAAAAAGATCTCTTAATGGATTCTAGCACACTTTGTCTTCTAACTTCAAGGCAATGCTTATTGGAGAATCCTATTGCCAATTATAGACCATTCTCTATTTTTCTGCTATGGAAAAGTAACAACTGAAAACAAAGGATAGCTCAGGATAAATTTTAGTCCAAAAAAGATGCCAAAACCCCTTTCTGAGGGCAAGAGAAGGCCAATCATTATCTTTGTAGCTAGTGAGTTGGTTGGCACTGAAAGCTTGCTCATGGGAACTTTCATGTAAGGAGCCTGCAAGTCCTAAAGCCCAGGACATGAGGGCACTTTGACAAGACCTTGGAGACCCTGGAACTGAAGAATAGTCTGAAACCAGCTGATTCGGTAAGGGCATTGCCATCAACTCTACCCCTCACCCAACCTCCTATTTTAACATTGCCTAATCTTTTCTTTAAAGCCCTTTTTTCTATTTTGAACATAGACATGACCAATCAAGGCCAAGGTTCCAGAAGACAAGGGAATTCCTGGCCAACACCCAGGCAAACAGAATGGAGTAATAATTGAAGCAATTCCCAGAGGCAGTTATTTAAAGGGTTTATATGTCAAACATTTATCCTGACTCACTTTCAAACTATGGTTCAGTTACTGAGCAAGCAGAAAGTTATACACAACTCAAAGGTGGCAGGTGAGAAAGTTGCCTTAGTTTCAGAAGAGGGGCTGGAGACCCTATCTAGCAGACCTACTGGATGTTCAGCCTGAGTGAGTGGGGTTGATCCTGGTGTCCAATTTATACAGCCTCTGAACCTTGGGTAACCTTTTGCCTATATCCCTGGCTCCTCTCACAATAAACACTCAAACTTCCTTCCACCTTGGATTCCTGGTCCTACCTCTGTACAGAGAACCGAGTGTTAGTATAGAGGGAAATACTTTTAAACTCATTCTATGATTTCGGCATTATCCTAATACCAAAACCAGACAAAGACATTACAAGAAAAGAAAACTACATACTAATATCTCTTATGAACACAGATGTGAAGTACCTCAACCAAATATTAGCAAATCAAATCCAACAATGTATAAAAAGAATTATATACTATAAACAAAGGGGATTTGTCCCAGGTATGCAAGGCTCATTCAATTAATGTAATCCATCACATCAATAGATTAAAAGGGGAATGGGCAGGAAATCACATTGACAGATACAGAAAAAGCATTTGACAAAATCCAACACCCATTCATGATAAACATTTTCATAACTAGGAATTTTCTCAATTCGATAAAAATGTCTATAGAAAAATCTATAGTTAACCTAATTAATGGTAAGAAACTACATGCTTTCTCACTAAGACCAGATACAAGGCATGGATATTTGCGCTCACCACACCTTTTCAAAATCATATTGCAAGTCATAGCTAATGCAATAAGACAAAAATATATATAAAAGGTATAGACTGGGGCCAGAGGAACCAAGATGGCAGCACAGGTAAACACCTATCCTGCAGCCCCACACAACAATTGCAAAGCTACAACTAAACAACAGAATGGACATCATCCAGAATCACTGGAAAGCTGGCTGAGTGGAAAATTTCACAAATAAAAGTAAAGATAGAACACTGTGACTCAGAAGAGCTGCGGAGAGCAGAGTTGCAAATATGCATGGAGTCAGAGGTTTGGAGCTGCATGCAAGCAGAAAGGGCAGGCAGCTGCAAATCCGGCTGGTTTTCTTGAACTGGGAGGGAGACAAAGGTGTCCCACTGCACTGACTCCCCAGTTCTGGGTGAGGTCCGGGGAACCCACACTCATACGGGGTGAAACTGGATAGTAAGGAGGAAGCACGCTGAAACTCGGGCGCTGCATAGGTCCACGAGCTTGCGGAGAGGGCATGTAAACTTGGTAACTGCAGAAGCAGGCGAGCATGCAGAGAGGACTCGTGACTTGCTCTCTCGTTTGGAAGAAAAAAAGAAAGAAAGAAGGGAAACCACCGGTCTGCATTGTTTTACAATCCTGGGTGAGACTTCAGGTGTGCAGACTCATTTGGGGAAAGGCTGAATTGTCTGGCAGTGGGTAGAGCTTGACGGCAGCTTTCTCTCAGAGGTGCGTGCAGCCATTACTGCCAGGCACAGAGACCCAGGTGCCGCATAGGGCAGAGCTGATGGGAAATCAAGGATGCCTGCTCGACCCGGAGATTCCACCCATCAAACCTGAGCACAACGGCTCTCGCAGCATAAAAGCAGCTGATCCTCCCAGCCAATTGGCCTCTCCAGGCTACCAACAATAATCTAGTGCTACCCTCCTAGTGCTACCAACAATAATCTAGGCTTACCTACAACAAGACTGTGCAACCCATAAAGAGCTGCACCAAGAGTATCCACCTCAGGTAACTGGGGAGGCTGAACCACTGTCCCCTAGAGGACATCTACCACACAAAGCTAATCAACCAACTCAGGAAAGCAGCCACAATGCAGAGACATGGAAAGAAATCACATTTGAAAGAAATGGAGAAAAAAAACGACTGGACATAGAGTTCAAAACCATGGTTATAGGGCTTTTCAAGAGGGTCCTAGAAAAGGACGATGAACTTAATGAGACCTTCGAGGATATGAACGAGATCTTCGAAGATATGAACGAGACCCTCGAGGATATGAAAAGGGACCAACTAGAAATTAAGCATACAATGACTGAAATAAAAAATATTACACAAAGACCTAAAAGCAGTCCAGAGGACTGCAACAATCAAGTCAAAAATTTGAAATACAAAGAAGCAAAATCCACTCAGCCAGAAAAGCAAGAAGCAAAAAGAATCCAAAATATTGAAGATAGTGTAAGGAGCCTCTGGGACAACCTCAAGCATACCAACATCCAAATTATAGGGGTGCCAGAAAAAGAGAGAGCAAGATAATGAAAAACCTATTTGAAGAAATAGTGACTGAAAACTTCCCCCACCTGGTGAAAGAAATTGACTTAAAGGTCCAGGAAGCACACAGAACCCCAAATTATAGGAATCCAAAGAGGACCACACCAAGACACATCATAATTAAAATGCCAAGAGCAAAAGATAAAGAGAAAATATTAAAAACAGCAAGAGAAAAACAGTTAGTTACTTACAAGGGAGCACCCATACGATTGTCAATGGATTTTTCACCAGAAACGATGCAGGCCAGATGGGAGTGGCAAGAGATATTCAAAGTGATGAACAGCAAGAATCTACAACCAAGATTACTCTATCCAGCAAAACTATCATTCAGAATTGAAGGTCAGATAAAGTGCTTCGCAGATAAGAAAAAGCTAAAGGAGTTCATCACCACCAAACCAATATTATATGAAATGCTGAAAGATATTTTTTAAGAAGAGGAAGAAGAAAAAGGCAAAAATAAAAATTATGAACCAAAAATACACATGTATCAACAAGTGAATCTAAAAATCAAGTGAATTAAAAATCTGATGAACAGAATAAACTGGTGAATATAACAGAATCATGGGCATAGAGAGGGAATGGACTGACAATTCTTGGGAAGAAAAGGGGTGTGGGAGGTGCAGCAAGAGACTGGACAAAAATCATACACCTATGGAAAAAGACAGTGTCGGGGAGGTAAGGGGAGAGGATGGGATGAGTACCAGGTGGAGGGGAGCTATAGGGGGGAAAAGGGAACATTGTAATTAATAAATTGAACAATAAAGATTAAAATATTAAAATAATAATAATAAAATAAAAAATTTAAACTAAGGTATAGATTGGGTAAAAATAAATAAAATTATCTGTTTGCAGATGACATAACTGTCTATGTAGAAAATCCTAAAATATTGACCCAAAAGCTCCTGGGAATAATAGATGATTATAGCAAATTTGAAGGCTATAAGTTAAATATACAAAAGTCAATCGTATATTGTAATGAACTAGTCAAATCTGAAATCAAAAGCAAAAAACTATTTAATTTAGCACTCCCTATTAATAAAATACTCAGGTATAAATATAACAAAATATGAATAAAGTCTCTGAGGAAAGCTACAAAAAGTTGGTGAAAGAAAACAAAGAACTGAATAAATGGAGAAATATTCCATGTTTATGGATAGGAAGACAATATTATCAATATGTCAATTCTTTCCAACTTGATTTATAGATTCAATAGAATCCCAGTCAAAGTTCTGGCAAGTTATTTTGTTGGTATAAACTGATTCTAAAGTTTATATGGGGAGGCAGAGGATCAAGAATAGCCAAAACAATATTGAAGAATAACAATATCGAAGGACTGGCATTAGCTGATTTCACAACAGTAATGAAGACTGTGTGGTATTAGTGAGCCGGGCCAGCACAGCTCGTGGTTGAGTGTCGACCTACGAACCAGGAGACCATGGTTCAATTCCTGGTCAGGGCACATGTCCTGGTTGCAGGCTCCATCCCCAGCATGGAGCAGCTAGTCAATGATTCTCTCTCATCATTGATATTTCTACCTTTCTGTTTCCCCCTCCCTTCCTCTCTGAAATCAATATATTAAAAAGACAGTGTGGCCAAACCAGTTTGGTTCAGTGGATAGAGCGTTGGCCTGTGGACTGATTCCAGGTTCTATTCCGGTCAAGGGCATGTACCATGGCTGCAGGCACATCCCCAGCAGGGGGTGTGCAAGAGGCAGCTGATCGGTGTTTCTCTCTCATTGATGGTTCTGACTTTCTATCCCTCTCTCTTCCTCTCTGTGAAAAATCAATAAAATATATTTTTAAAAATAAAAAAATAAAAAGACAGTGTGGAATTGATGAAAGAATAGACAATTAGATTAATAGAACAGAATAAAGAACCAGAAGTAACCCACACAAGTGTAGCCAACTTATCTTTGACAAAGAGCAAATGCAATACTGAAGAGAAAAGATAGTCTTTTCAACAAATAGTGCTACAACAACTGAACATTAACATGAAAAAAATGAATCTAGACACAGACTTCATACAAAAAAATTAATTCAAAATGACATACAAACCTAAATGTAATTGTAAAACTATAAAACTCCTATGAGATGACAGAGGAGAAAATTTGAAAGATCTTGGCTATGGCAATGACTTTTGAAATATAATACCAAAGGCATGATCCATGGAAGAAATAACTGACAAGCTGGGTGGAATTCATTAAAATTAAAAATTTCTGCTCTGCAAAAGACTCCATCAAGAGAATGAGAAAACAAGCCACAGAATTGTATGAAATAGTCGCAAAAAACATCTGATAAGAGGATTATTATCTAGCATATACAAAGAACTATTAAAACTCCACAGGAAGGAAATAAACAACCAAATTAAAATATGGGCAAAATATGTGAACAGACTCCTCACCAAAGTATATATAAAGATGGAAATTGAGGAGAAACCAAGATGGCGGCATAGGTAAACACCTGAACTTGCTGCCTCACACAACCACTTCAAAACTACAACTAAAAGACAAAACAGACATCATCCAGAACCACAGGAAGGCTGGCTAAGTGGAAATTCTACTATTAGAAGGGAAGAGAAAAGCACACTGAGACTCAGAGAAGCTGTGGAAATAAAGGCAGAGGTATGGAGGCGCACACGTGTGTGGAGAGGGCTGACAACTGATTATGTGGCTGGCTTTCTCAATCTGGAGGGAGACACAGGCTCCCGAATGCTCTGAACTCCAGTTCCCGGTGAGACTTTGGAGACCCAGGCTCATGTGGGGAGAAACTGGACTGTCTGGCATCAGGTGGAACTAGACGGTGCCTGTAGCGATTCCCGAGGGACACTGAGACCTGGGGCCTCTGAGGGCAGGGCTGACAGCAAGCCGTTGCTGTTTGCTCCACTCTGAGACCCTACCACAAGAGTGGACAGAGGCTTTTGCATATGAATGGCCTGGTCCTTTGAAATCTAAAATTATCAAACAAACTTCAGCTGGGTTAGACAGAACCAGAACATCCAAAAGAAGGCCCAAGGCCCCACAGCAGCTTGCATTGCCTCACAGCTGGGCCTCATCTGGGCACCTCCAAAATCCAAACAAAGAAGAGGAATCTGCAGATCTCTCTGTAGCTCCTGCTGGGTGGCCTCAGGCAGAGACTAAATTAGCACCTCCTTGGAGATCCAAGAGCCAGTGTACCCAGTGATCAGAATGGGACCATCCAGATTACAACTCCTCAGAGATACAAGAGACACACTCAGGGGGCAGACTCAGTGAGTTCCACAGCCCCACTGAAGCAAGTCTTGCCTCATAAGGGTGTCTCCAGCACAGAAGTTTTCCCATTGTAGACACAATTGATCCTCACAGCCAATTGGCCTGGAGGTAAATTCCTCCCAGTGACCTCAACAACAATCAAGACTTAACTACAACAAGACTGTGCACACATCCCACAAAGAGGTGCAGCAAGAGTGTCCACCTCAGGTAACTGGGGAGGCTGAGCCACTGGGCCCAATAGGACACCTAACACAAAAAGCCACTCTTTCAACACAGGGAAGCAGCCAAAATGCAGATACAAAGAAACAGGTCACAAATGAAAGAAATGGAGGAAAGTAAACTACAGGATATAAGTTCAAAAAGACGGTTATAAGGTTTTTCATGAAGTTTCTAGAAACTGCCAATAAATTTAGTGAGACCCTCAAGGATATGAAAAAGGACCAACCCGAAACTAAGCATACACTGACTGAAATTAAAAATAATATACAGAGATCCAATAGCAGACTAGAGGATTGTAAGAATCAAGTCAAATATTTGAAATACAAAGAAGCAAAAAACACCCAACTGGAAAAGAAAAAAGAAAAAAGGACCCAAAAATATGAAGATAGTTTGCCAAGAGGCCGATCATTGTTTTTTTTTTTTTTTTTATTGTTCAGTTTATTAATTACATTGTTTCCTCTTTTTTTTATCCCCCTATATCTTCCCTCCACCCTGTACCTATCCCACCCTCCGCCCTCACCTCCCCCTCCCCAATGTCCTCTCCCATTGTTGCAAGATTTTTGTCCAATCTCTTGCTGTACTTCCAACAACACTTTTCTCCCCAAGAATTGTCAGTCCATTCCCTCTCTATGTCCATGTTTCTGTTATAGTCACCAGTTTATCTTGTTCATCAGCCTATCAGTTCACTTGATTTTTATGTTCATTTGTTGATAGATGTGTATTTGTTGTTCATAATTTATATTTTTACCTTTTTCTTCTTCCTCTTCTTAAAGAATATCTTTCAGCATTTCATATAATACTGGTTTGGTGGTGATGAACTCCTTTAGCTTTTTCTTATCTGTGAAGCACTTTATCTGATCCTCAATTCTGAATGATAGCTTTGCTGGATAGAGTAATCTTGGTTGTAGATTCTTGCTCTTCATTTTTTTGAATATTTCTTGCCACTCGCGTCTGGCCTGCATCGTTTCTGTTGAGAAATCCGCTGACAATCGTATGGGTGCTCCCCTGTAGGTAACCAATTGTTTTTCTCTTGCTGCTTTTAATATTCTCTCTTTATCTTTTGCTCTTGGCATTTTAATTATGATATGTCTTGGTGTGGTCCTCTTTAGATTCCTATATTTTGGGGTTCTGTGTACTTCTTGGGCTTTTAAGTAAGTTTCTTTCACCAGGTGGGAAAAGTTTTCAGTCACTATTTCTTCAAGTAGGTTTTCATTAACTTGCTCTCTCTCTTTTTCTGGCACCCCAATAATTCGGATGTTGGCTTGCTTGAGGTTGTCCCAGAGGCCCCTTATGCTATCTTCAATTATCTGAATTCTTTTTGTTTCTTGCTTTTCCAGCTGAGTGGATTTTGGTTCTTTGTATTTCAAATCTTTGACTTGGTTCTTGTGGCCCTCTGGACTGCTTTTAGGACTTTGTGTAATATTTTTTATTTCAGTCTGTGTATGCTTGATTTCTAGTTGGTCCTTTTTTTTATCTGTGAGGATCTGGTTCGTATCCTCAGAGGTCTTGTTCATTTCCCTGAGGGTCTCATTCATCTCCTTGTAATTCTCATTCATTTGCTGGTTGGTCTTGTTCATTTCCTGGTAATTCTCATTAAGTTGATCGGCCTTTTGTAGGAGCCTCTTGAAAAGCCTTATAACCGTGGTTTTGAACTCTATGTCTTGTCGTCTTTTCTCCTCCATTTCTTTCACACCTGATTTCTTTCCATGTCTCTGCATGGTGGCTGCTTTATGTGGTGGCTATCCTCAAAGGGACAGTGGCTCAGTCTCCCCAGTTACCTGAGGTGGGTACTCTTATTGCAGTCCTTTATGGGTTGTATTCAGTGTTTTTGAATTTAAACCCAGGTTTTTGTTGTTAGCCCTAGGAGGGTTTGACCTCCAGGCCAATTGTCTGTGAAGCTCAGCTGTGCTCAGGTTGGGTGGGCGGAGTCTCCGGGCCAAGCAGACAGCGTTAGCTCCGCCCTATGCAGCCCCAGGGGCTCTGTGCCAGGGGCAATGGCTGCCAGCACCTCTGAGAGAGAGCAGCTGTGGAGCTCCACCGGCTGCCGGGGAATTCAGACTGTCCCCAAATGACTTTGCATGCACAATGTCTCACCCAGGGTCGTAAAACAAAGCAGACTGACGGTTTTCCGAATGAGAGACAAGTCTCGGTGCACTCCCTGCGGCGTCACGCAGCCGAGCTGTTCGCACAAGCTGCCGTCTCCACAACCTGGCAGACCCGGCAGCACCCAAGCTCCGGCGTGCCCTCCCACTGTCCAGTTTTCACCCCGTATGATAGTGGGTCCCCTGGACTTCGCCCAAAGCTGGAGAATCAGTCCAGTGGGATGCCTTTGTCTCCCCGTTCAAGAAAACTGGCCGGTTTCCAGCCGCCCGCCCTCTCCGCGGTGCGCACTCCAAACCTCTCTCTGCGTGAGAATCTTTCAACGCTGGTCGCCGCCGCACCTCCGAGTCGCAGTGTCTTGTCTTCACTTTTATTTGTGGAATTTTCACTCGGCGAGTGTTCTGGTGATTCTGGAAGGTGTTTGTTCCTTCGTTAAGTTGTAGTATTAAAATTGCTGATTATGATGGCAAGATAGGTGTTTCACCTTTGCCGCCATCTTAGTTCTCTCCCGATCATTGTTTTAATAATAAAGAGGTGGGGACAGGGAATCTGGAGGGCTGGTCAAACTTAATTGCTCTAAAGAGTTAAAGCTAATCATTAGATATTGGTAGCTGAAGCAGCCTCCATCTGTTAGTTTTAAGTGAATTTGCTGATTGGCTATTATTAGAGTTTCCTGCCTAGGAGATGTGGGTGGATCCTATAATCTTAATCTTAATAAAAGGAAAGGGAAAGCCAGAGCCCATAGTAGTCCTCTCTTGGATTTCTGCCTGGCCCCCATTTCCCAAATTAATGCTTTTCTACTCTCTTTTCATTTGTGTGTGGCCTTCTCCAGAACCCAAACCCTGAACCTGAACCCTGAACCACATGGGATGTGAAATGGGTCCCCACAATAGTGTAAGGAGCCTCTGGGACAACTTTAAGCGTACCAACATCCAAATTATGGGGATGCCAGAAGAAGAGAGAAAGCAAGATATTGAAAAGCTATTTGAAAAAAATAATGACAGAAAACTTCCCCCACCTGGTGAAAGAAATACTTACAAGTCCACAAAGCACAGAGAACCCCAAACAAAAGGAATCCAAAGAAGACCACACCAAGACACATCATAATTAAAATGCCAAGAGCAAAAGACAGAGAATATTAAAAGCAGCAAGAGAAAAACAGTTAGTTACCTACAAGGGAGAACCCATACAATTGTCAGCTGATTTCTCAACAGAAACTATGCACATCAGAAGGGAGTGGCAAGAAATATTCAAAGTGATGAACAGCAAGAACCTACAACCAAGATTACTGTACCCAGCAAAGCTATCATTCAGAATTGAAGGTCAGATAAAGAGCTTCACAGACAAGAAAAAGCTAAAGGAGCTCATCACTGCCAAACCAGGATTATATGAAATGCTGAAAGGTATTCTTTAATAATAGGAAGAAGAAAACAGTAAAGATAAAAATTATGAACAACAAATACATCTCTATCAACAAGTGAATCTAAAAATCAAGTGAATAAAAAATCTGATGAACAGAATAAACTGGTGAATACAATAGACTCAGGGGTATAGAAAGGGAGTGGACTGACAATTCTCGAGGGGATAGGGGTGTTTGGGGGAAGAGACTGGACAAAAGTCATACACTTGTGGATGAGGACAATGGAGGGGGATAAGGGCATGGGGTGGGGTGGGAACCGAGTGGAGGGGAGCTATTGGGGTGAAAAAGAGGAACAACTGTAATAATCTGAACAATAAAGATTTCAAAATAAATAAATTCTCTCAACCTCCAGTATTCCTAAAATTGCTTCTATTATATTGTTACTTAAATATGTATAAACACAAAACTGTGTATAAACTTATTCTTATAGCTGTTATAAACTAAAAACAAATTGACCTAAAAAAATAAAGATGGAAATTGAGTATATGAAAAGAAGATAATCATCATATGTTATTAGGGAATTTCAAACTTAATAAATAATGAGATGTTACTACACATTTAATAGACTAGCAAAAATCCAAAACTCTAACAGCACCAAATGCTGGTGAGCAACACAAACTCTCATTCATTGCTGGTGAGGAAGCAAAATGGTACAGCTACTTTGGAAGAAAGATTGGCCTTTTCTTACAAAACTAAATATGCTCTGACTATCTAATCCAGCAATTGTCTCCTTTGTATTTAACCGGACAAGTTGAAAACTTCTGTCCACACAAAAACCTGCACATGGATGTTTATAGCAGCCTGACTCATCACTGCCAAAACTAGGAACAACCCAGATGCCCTTCGGTAAGCTGATCCAGCCAGACAATGGAATATTATTCAACACTAAAAATGTGCTACGAAGCCATGAAAAGCCATGTGGAAGAATCTTAAATACATGTTACTAAAGACACTAATCTGAAAAGGCTACACATGGTATGGTTCCAACTATATGACATTCTAGAAAAGACAAAACTATGGAGACAGAGACTTGGAAGTTGTGAAGGGAAGAATGAATAGGGGGAGCACAGAGGATTTTTATTTTATTAAATATATTTTTATTGATTTTAGAGAAGAAGGCAGAGGGAGGGAGAGAGAGAAACATCAATGATGAGAGAAAACCATTGATTGGCTGCTTCCTGCACGCCCCCTACTGGGGATGGAGCTCACAACCCAGGCATGTGCCCTTAACCAGAATCAAACCCGGGATCCTTCAGTCCACAGATGGAAGCTCTATCCACTGAGCCAAACCAGCTAGGATGCACAGAGGATTTTGAGAGTGGTAAAACTATTCTGTATGAGACATAATATTTGATACATGTCATTATACAATTGTCAAAATCTATAGAATGTACAATATCAAGAGTGAACCCTAATGTGAACTGTGGACTTCAGGTGGTAACGATGTCACAGTGTAGGTTCTGTGAGGCTGTGTCATGTGGGGGGAGGGGAGATATGGGAATTCTCTTATCAATTTTACTGTGAACCTAAAATTGCTTTAAAAAGTAATTTTTAAACATCAAAAGGAGCAGGACATAAAACATCAAAAGGAGCAGGACATAAAATAATATAGCAAAACATAAACGTAGACTGGAGAAAAGGACACTAAAATGTTATTAGTGATTATCTCTGGATGGTGGAATTATTGATTTTTTTAAAAATATATTTTATTGATTTTTTACAGAGAGGAGGGAAGAGGGATAGAAAGTCAGAAACATCGATGAGAGAGAAACATCGATCAGCTGCCTCTTGCACATCCTCTACTGGGGATGTGCTTGCAGCCAAGGCACACTTCCTTGATTGGAATAAAACCTGGGACTTTTCAGTCCACAGGCTGTCCACTGAGCCAAACCGGTTTCGGCTGATTGTTTTTATTTTATATTTTGTCTTTCCAAATTTTCTATAAAGAATACATATTACTGAGATAATCATAAAAACAACATTTATTTTTAAATCAGAGAAAATAAAAGAACATGGAATTCAGTCTCGGCTCCACTCCTTACGAGCTAGTAATATATGACTCAGCAAGGTACTTAGCACTGCAAACCTCAGTTCCTGCATCTGTAAATGAGGACAATAAAACCCACACACGGTGGTGTGTGCATATGTGTGTGTGGATATAAAACTGTATATGAAATAGAATGAGCAAGGCACCTAGATGATACTCAATATGGATTAATTTCTAAGTCCTAGGAGATGTTGCTTGGCATACACAAAGCATTTTGTTCATCCTGCTTCCTTTCTCATCTGAACATTCTTGCTGAAGCGGACAACCAGGCCTGGGGCAAGCCCCTCCACTTTAGAGGAGAGAAGGGGCCCCTAAAAAGGAAGCCATAGTAACCATTTCTACTTTGAAAATCCCAGAAAGTGCAAGGCTCTGGACCTGGCTGATTTTTGTTCTCTTGCTCCCTCTGCCATCCTATAAACATATCTCCGTGTTTTCGGTTCCAGCTTGAGGGAGAAGCTAAGGGTGCATGTCACCATATAATAGCCACAGGGCCAGAGTCTTATGTGAGGATTTTGACAGACAAGGAGGAGACTGTTGCAGCCATGGGGCAGGGAAGAAGGATGCTCAGAGCCACAGGGAGGACAGGAACAAAGAGAATCTCCCAACAAGCCTGGACCGAATCAGGCATTCTCCGGGGAGTCATGAGCAGGAATCTGGTCCCCTCCAGCTTGGAGTGAGGTACAGAATGTGAAAGGAAGGTGAGCTCTGTGTAATGAGGGGACATGGGCTCTTCTTCACATTTAGTTTTACTCTGTCTGCAGCATTCAAACATGGTGGGAGCAAAGCCAGTTTGGAAAGGATTGTGGTTATCTGAGGCCAGGGCAGGATGGAAGGCATAGGGCAGGTGCCCAGGGTGGGTGTGATGGCTGAGGGCTCCAGAGAGCATTGCTTGGAGATAAGTAAAGGCAGAAGGTCAGAGATGATTCCGTGGAAGTCTGAAGAACTGCTTGTTTCATTCCTGTGAAGATGTGAGAAGAAATAAAAATAAGAACTCTCAGTGCTATATTTGTCATAATGCTGGGATCAGTTGTTAGATTTCCAGTAAAGACAGGTCTTCTGACTCTAAATTTTAATTTAGGAAAACTTGTCTATTCATTTTCACTTGTATAATTTTCATTGGCAGCATAGGATTTTAAAAGCTAACAAAATTTTAACTAAAACTGCCAGGGATGGTCATCTTACTGGGGCTGATCTTGACGGGAGTATAGCAATAGATGACAACAAAATTCTATACGTACCGTTGAGTGATTAACTTGACTCCCTTGTCTCTGTCACCTTACCTGCCTCCAGCCAAAGTTCTTATTGTCCCATGGATTCTTCCTGTGCTTTGGGGTACAAGCCATTTTTGGGGTGGAGATGAAGGAGGGTAGTGCAAATGCACTCTCAGCATCATCCACAGACATTCACTGACCACCTGAGAGTAAAAAGATGTAGAAGATTCTTTCCTGCATTCAGTGACCTTATCCTGTGCTCTTGGGAAATGTAAGAGTCTCCAATGTTTGAAATGGATAAACCATGAGGTTATGGAGGACCCCACTGAGAGGCGGATGGACCATGTCTGAACCTAGTGTATTATTACACTGCATTCTCTCTCCCGCATCCAGGCTCACGACATTAACTCACTAAAATGTGGTGTGGGGGGAATAAGCAGGCCATTTGCATTTGCTGTTTCTTCTGCTGTATTGCTCTTCCCCAGATCTCAACAGGACTCACCCCCTAGCCCTTCACCTTCAGGCTTTTGCTCAAATGTCACCTCCACAACAAAACCTGTTAGAAGTTGAATTGTGTCCCCATAAAAGATGTTGAAGCCCTAACCCCCAGTACTTGTAAATAAGATTTTATTTGGAAATAAAGTGCTTGCAAAAATGATCAAGTTAAAGTCAGTTGTTACAGTGGGCCCTAGGCCAGTAGGATTGGTGGTCTTTTAGAAAGGGAAAATTTAGACGCAGAGACAGACACGTGCAAAGGGAAGATGATGTGAAGACACAGGGAGAGGACAGCCATCTACCAGGCAAGGAAAGCCTGAGGTTACCAGGCACCCAAGAGAGAGACATGGAACCAAGTCTCCTTTCACAGCCAGTCGTCGGAGGGAACAAACCCTGCCGACACCCTGATTTCAGACTTTTGTGAGATAATATATTTCTGTTATGTATGCCACCTAGTTTGTTGTACTTTATTACAGCAGCCCGATCCTTGACCCACACTATTTTAAATTGCACTCTCTATACCCCTTCTTTTGTCCAAAACACTTATTATTGGCAAGGAACTATTTACTTATGTATTTGTTTATAGTCTGTTTCTCTCCACTGGAATGGAAGCTCCATCAAGGTAGAGATTCTTTTTGATTTCAGAGAGGAAGGGAGAGGGAGAGAGAAACATCAAATGATGAGAGAATCATGGGTTGGCTGCCTCCTGCATACTCCCCGCTGGAGATCAAGCCCGCATCCCGAGCAGATGCCTTGACCTGGATCGAACTGTTACCTCCCAGTTCACAGGCTGATAATCAACCATGGAGTGTCATTGGCTGGTGCATTGATTACTTGTTTGCTATTGTAACCTAATCCTTCACATATAGAAGCACTCGGTACTTATTTGTTGAATTACTAAATAACTGACAGGGTAAGGTAGAGAAAAGTTGAAGTGTACATTATCAAGTAGTTAAAGAACCTGTATGCTTTTCATGAATAGCAAGTACCCCGAAGTTTACTGTGTATAAAAATGTGATTTTAATAGTGTTCAGAATAGTTACTGATTACCAAAGTATTTTCGAATACCTAGGTTTCACAAGTCCTTTGAAAGCTAGATATGTTACTGTTAGAAAATATATATATACAAAATATTTTGTGGAAGCTATTAGGATTCTCTAAATTGAAATTAGGCAATCAGGGTTCTCTAAATTGAAAATAACAGATACTCAGTTTTCACTTCACATATTAAATATTTTGTCATAATTTTCAGTAATTTCTTAATAATCTACTAAATTAATGTGCCACATTTAAGCTGTTATTTCCAATTTTCTGTTATTTTTAATAATCCTATCTAATAAAAGAGTAATATGCAAATTGACTGTATCTTCGCTACACTCATAAGCCATGCCCACCAGCCACACCCACCAGCCAATCAGGAACTGGGGCAGAGTCAGCCAGTGAGCGTGCGGCCTGGGTGGGGGGCAGGGCCAAGGAGGCCAGGGCCGTGGGGGGTCTGGCTGATGTGGGCAGGGGTGAAGTGGGCAGGGAGGGACAAGGCAGCCAGGGCTGTGGGGGAGAGGGGCCTAGGCAGCCAGGGCCCTGGTGGCTGAGGATGCAGAGCAGGAGTACGGACGTGTGGGTGTGTGTATGAGCACAGACCCAAGCGACACACACTCACACACCAGCACCCACACAGAGTCCTCGGCATGCCACCCACGCCTCCCTGGACCTCACCCATCAGCCAGGATCCTACTGAGTCCATGCGGGCGGGAGTCAGTCTGGGGAAACTTTCTCAGACTTGCTTGATGCTGGGACTGGATGCATCCCAGCTCACGGGCTCCACGGAGGTTCCTGGTGGCCGAGGGTGCAGAGAGGGAGTGAGGGCATGTGGGTGTGTGCATGAGCGTGAACCTGAGTGACACATACTCACATGCCTGCAACCACACAGGGCCCTCAACTGTGTCACCTGTGCTTCCCTGGACTTTACCCTCCAGCCCAGATCCTCCAGGTCCCAAGCCCTGGGGTCACTCAAATTCAGCAAGAGTTTGCAATTTGTCCAAGGCACGTTGAACAGTCTTCTCCTAACCCATTTGTGGGAGTGTAATCTGACTTAAAACCAATGGACTAAACTAGAAAGTCAATTTGGAAATGTGGGTCAAAATTCAAGTGAATTAGCTTTGGGCCAGGAGTTCCATGTCTGTGAATGTGTCCTAAGTAAACAGTCAAATACGCAATTATGTTTATTATCATTGTTGATGATGGGGAAACCAGAAGCAACCTGCCCCACAATAAAGGGTTAGTGAAGTAAACCATAGTAATGTCAACCAGTCAGGGATAACATTGTAGCCATTAAAAATTGTCTGTACATCCAATTCGTTGACATGAAAAGAAGGCCATAGCCAAATATTAAGTGGAGGGCAGGGGAACATCAGAAGAGGGCATGTATACTTATATGTATGTATATTTTGTATGTCAGGGAAATAACAGTTTTAAAACCAGTGATTCTTTCTGAGCTCTGCAATTGTGTTAGCAAATTGTGTTTCAGGTGTGACAGGTGTCATTTGGTGTCCCATACACACAGACATCCTTGCCTGTGGGACAGCCTGAACCTTTGCCACACCTGCCCCTCTCTGGTATGGCAACGGCCCAATCAGACATTCCCTTTTTTGGGCTGGTTACCTTTTCTCCTTTGCCCAAACCATGCCGTTCCAACAAAAGAATACTAAGCAAGCAATCCTAACAAGTTTTGTTGCCGACTGCAACTTATGCCCTTTTATGCAGATGTTGTTGCTTTCAAGTCTATAAGGTTGTATTTAAAAACTTTTGTTTTTTCTGCAACTTGACCATTTGTTATTCACTTAAAATATTCTGCAGTATTTTAAGTACATATAGAAAAGTAGAGAATAATATGACAAATGCTTATCTATACTAATAAAAGGGTAATATGCTAATTATACCAGACATCTTCTGGACATCCTTCTGGACATCCAAGGACTCTGTGTGGGTGTGGGTGTGTGAGTTTGTGTTGCTCAGGTCCATGCTCATGGACTCACCCACGTGGAAAAAGCCACAGTGGTTGGGGCCAAGGCAGAGGTAGTTAGGGGTGACCAGGCCAGCTGGGGAGGGCAATTACTGGCAACCAGGCTGGTAGGGGAGGGCAGTTAGGGGCAACCAGGAAGGCAGATAGGTGAGCAGTTAGGAACCAGCAGTCCCAGATTATGGGAGGGATGTCCAACTGCCAGTTTAGGGATCAGGCCATCCCTTGAGGTGTCCCAAAATGAAAAAGGTGCAGGCTGGGCTGAGGGGACCCCCGATTTCCTCCCTCCTCCCCACCCCATGCACAAATTTTATGCACCTGGCCTCTAGTGCTTTATAAGCATCTTTGTATCTGGAGCTTTTTTTTTTTTCTTTTGAACTAATTTCTCAATAAATTTTCAGGAGTGGCATTTCTGGCCTAAAGGCATGGATGACAGCAAAATAGGATCAGGGTTATAAAATACTAGAGGCCCATTGCAATAGGCTTTCCTTCCCCTGGCTGCTAGGACCAGTTTTCCTCTGGAACCTGGGACCAGGCCTTCCCTCTGGCTGTTGCCTTCCGTTTTTGCTTTGGCCGCTGGAGGCTTCACTCCAGCCGGAGCCTGCAGTCTTCTCTGCTCTGGCCGGAGTGCTACGCTGCCTCCACTTTGTCTCCACCCCTGTTCACACTTCTCAGCCCCGCCCCCTGCTCCTGATTGGCTGGTAGCATAGCGAAGGTACGGTCAAATTTGCATGTTTCTCTTTTATTATATAGGATAATATTTGTACAGCCCTTGGTTCTAAGAAATAAAACTGCCATATTTCTTAACAGGTGTTGAGCGGTCCTATTATGTGCCCTGACTAGCAATGGAACTGTGACCATCTGGTTCATAGATCAATGCTCAGCCACTCACACCAGTCAGGAGATTCTTGTTCATATTCTTCACGTGTTCCCAGCATCTAAAATCAGCACTGACTTTACACACATGCTTCAGGAGGTCCTCTCTGGCCTTCCTCTACAAATGTGTGTCCAGTAGCTACTCTGTGCCAGGCACTTTGCTACATTCTGAGCACTGCAATGGTGAGCAAAATTGGACCTACTCCCAGACTCAGAGTGAATAGGCTAGTGAGGAGACAAATGATCAAATATCCACACATCCTATCTAATAAAAGAGTAATATGCAAATTTGACCATACCTTCACTACGCTACCAGCCAATCAAAAGTGGGGACAGGGCTGAGCAGCGCGAGGTGGGGGGTGGGGCCGGGCCGGGCAGCAATGATGGACCCCCAATCAATAGCAGCAGCACAGTGGCTGGCCTACAGCTGGGCTGGGGCCGTGGCCAGGCAGCAATCAGCCCTGATCTCGGGATGACCACTTCCCTGGGTGTCCCATGCTAGAGGCAAAAAGGCCTTGCCAAGTGGCCTTTTTGCTCCCAGCCTCCGGCAGGCCAGGCCAGACTGGGGGCTTGGCCAGGCAGTGATCGGCCCTGATCGCAGAGTGATGGCTGGCTGGGATTCCCTGGCTGAGGTCCCCTGCCCAAGGACGGAAAGCCTGCTAGAGGCTTTCGGCCTTGGGCAGGCCAGGGGTGAACAGTCAGTAGGACATCCCTTGAGGGCTCCCAGTATGTGAGAGGGGGCAGGTTGGGCTGAGAGACCACTCACCCCCAGTGCACGAATTTTGTGCACCAGGCCCCTAGTATAAAAATAAAACTGCACATGTGACAAATGCTATAAAGAAAGAATTTGCTCTCTCTGACTGCTTTTGAGCTGGGACATTGGTTTCCTCCTGTACATCGACTGGAACATAAGCTCTCCTGGTTCTCCAGCTTGTGGAGAGCAGATTGTGGGGCTTCTCAGCCTCCATAATCACATGAGCCCATTATCTGTCTGTCTATCTATCAACCTATCTATCATCTATCTATCTATCTATCTATCTATCTATCTATCTATCTATCTATTTATCTATCTATCTATTCAGTTTCTCTGGAAAACCCTGAATAACACAATTCTGGAGCCAACAATAGGATTAGTTTTTCCCAAAGGGCATTGACTGCATGAGCAAGGAATGGATGACTAATAAAAATTTGCAAGTTGCAATTCTGTTATTGAAAGGAAGGAAGAACAAAAACAGGAGAGAGAGAAAAAACAAGCATGTGTTACACTTGAGTTTATCCTGTCTTTAGAGGCAGAGCCAGGCCTAGTACTTATATCTCTAGATTCCATACTACCTCTTACTATTTATTTCCTGTAATGGACAACTCACTCTGCCAGGTGCTGGGGTGAAATAATCCCCTGAATGTCCAAGAAACCAGAGGTTTGATATGTGATAGAAGACATCCACAGATAGCTAGAGTAGAGGGTAGTATATAACACGCCATCAAAAAGAAATGTGGGGTATTTTCCCTGTAGAAAAGCTCCCTATATAGACAGCATGGTTGGACATCACTCACTTGTTGCACTAAGTCTGAGAATCCTTACCTCGGGGACAGAGGGTTCACTGAAATAGCACATTGCACAACCATTCTTTGAAGTTCACTTGTAAGATGAACTAATATGGAAAACTAATATGGAGAAAATCTCATTTCCAAGACTCTTACCACATTCTTCAGAGAAACTAAAGGTGTATTATTCAAACTTAAGCTTTAAAATGTGTCCTTCAGCCTCCAGAAAATAATCCTGAAATATTTTGCCCTACATGGAATAATGTCTAGTGAGAACCGTCCTCCCTTAGTCTTAAAATATCTTTCTTTTTTCAGATCTCCTGACTCAACACCAAAGAAGGGGGACTTCTTTTGTTCTGAATTTAATGGATTATGTTTTTTAAAATGCCTAGCCTACAGCCTAGTGCATAATATGCCCTTGATAAATAGTTGTTGAACTTGAGTCTACAGCTACACATGATAATCATGTCTGTCTTCTCTTTAAGATATTCTGCTTAAGCAACACCTGATTTCAAAGTCTCCCTGGCTAAAGGCTGTATTCCCCTGAGCTACTTATATGGAAGTTACCATTATACTTATTCTCTTGGGTACCTAACATTATCCTCATCAAGAGCTGCAAGCTCAAATAGCTACAGGGGCCAAGCAGGTGCACAAAGTAGTAAAGCAGTTAGGGTTGGTTTTCCATGGTTAGTTTAACACCAATCTTGACATTGTAGACATTGATTTTTTTGTACCACCCACTCCCAATAGACAATTCATCAACAATGAGAAAATGTCAATTTATACAAAATTTTATGGAAAAACAGGTCAGAGCATATGAATACCAAGAGCAGAAACAATCAAATTCTCCATTTCATCCCAGTATTCCCTGTCAGCTACCTTACTTCTCTGCCTTCTCTTTCCCGTACAGCCTCTCTCTGAGCACACCAGCTTCCCAGAGCTTGATTCTGGGAGGGCAAGTGCTCATTCTCTTCAGGCAGATTCCGCCCTTAAGAATAAAGTGTGGTGAACACCCTGTACAGCTACCATGATGGAAGCCGGAGACCACAGTGGGGAGAGCTGTAATAGACCATGGAATGTTTTCTCTTTACAACATGGAATTTAGAGATGGAAGGAGCACTCTGGGTGCAGGATAGAAGAAGTATTTCAAAGACCCCAGAATGAAAATTTTGCTCACCTTCAAGTCTCTCCTTTTTAAAAAAAAAATCTTTATTGTTCAGATTATTAGAGATATTGCTTGTTTTTTCTCCCATAGCTCCCCTCCACCTGATTCCCTACTCCACCCCATATACTTACCCCCCACCACTGTCTTTATCCATAGGTGTGTGATTTTTGTCCAATCTCTTCTTGCACCCCTCACACCCTCTTCCCCATGAGAATTGTCAGTCCACTCCCTTTCTATACCCCTGATTCTGTTATATTCACCAGTTTATTCTGTTCATCAGATTTTTCATTTACTTGATTTTTAGATTCACTTGTTGATAGGCATGTATTTGTTATTTTGTTGTTCATAATTTTTATCTTTACCTTTTTCTTCTTCCTCTTCTAAAAGAATACCCTTCAGCATTTCATATAATCCTGGTTTGGGGTGATGAACCCCTTTAGCTTTTTCTTTTCTGTGAAGCTCTTTATCTGACCTTCAATTTTGAATGATAGCTTTGCTGGGTAGAGTAATCTTGGTTGTAGGTTCTTGCTATTCATCACTTTGAATATTTCTTGCCACTCCCATCTAGCCTGCTCAGTTTCTGTTGAGAAATCAGCTGACAGTCATATGGGTACTTCCTTGTAGTACCCATACTGTTTTTCTCTTGCTGCTTTTAATATTCTCTCTTTGTGTTTTGCCCTTGGCATTTTAATTATGATGTGTCTTGGTGTGGTCCTCTTTGGATTCCTCTTGTTCGGGGTTCTCTGTGCTTCCTGGACTTGTAAGTCTATTTCTTTCACCAGGTAGAATAAGTTTTCTATCATAATTTATTCTAATAGGTTTTCAATATTTTGCTCTCTCTCTTCTTCTGGCACCCCAATAATTCAGATGTTGGTATGCTTAAAGTTGTCCCAGAGGCTCCTTACACTATATTCATATTTTTGGATTCTTTTTGTTTTTCTGGTTAGGTATTTTTGTTTCCTCATATTTCAAATCTTTGATTTGATTCTTGGGGTCCTTTGGTCTACTGTTGAATTTCTGTATATTTTTTTATTTCAGACAGTACATGCTTAATTTCTGACTGGTCCTTTTCAATTTTTTGGCATTCTCATTAAGATCCATAAAGGTCTCACTAAGTTCCTCAGAGGTTTTTAGAAGATTCTTGAGTAACCTTATAAATGTGGTTTTAAACTCTGTGTCCAGTAGTTTGCTTTCCTCCATTTCTTTCATTCGTGACATGTTTCTTTGTCTCTGCATTTTGGCTACTTCCCTGTGTTGATGGGGTGGTTTTCTGTGGGAGGTGACCTATAGGGTCCAGTGATTCAGCCTCCCCTATCACTTGAGGTGGACACTCTTGGTGCACCGCTTTGTGGGCTGAGTGCAAAGTCTTATTCTAGTTAAGCCTTGATTGCTGTTGGTCCACTGGGAGGAGTGGACCTCCAGGCAAATTGCCTGTGAGGACCCACTGTATCTATAATGGAAGAACTGCTGTGCTGGAGACACCCTTATGGGGCAGGATTTATTTCAGTGGGGCTTTGGTGCTCAGTGAATCTGCTTCTTGAATGTGTCACTTATGGATGTGAGGAGTTGAAATCTGGTGTCATCTCACACTGGTCACGGGGTACACTGGCTTCTGGATCTCCAATGGGGTGCAGGTCACTAGTGTCTGAGGCTACCCAGCAGGAGCTACAGCAAGATCTGCAGATTTCTCCTCTTTGCTTAGGATTTGGAGGTTTTGGAACTGTCTGACCAGAGCTGCAGTTTGTTGGGTTAAGCTATGATAGGGCAGGCCATTTATATGCAAAAGCCGCTGTGCAGAACTTGGGTGGGTTTGTAAATTGTGCCATCTCAGGGAATCACTAGGCTAGGGAGTGGCAAACAGTGATGGCTGCCAGTCAGCCATCTCTGCATCTCCGAGTTTCCGTGACCCACATCCCACACCCCAGTGCAGTAAACAATGATTCCTGCATGCACCTCTGCAAGAAAGCCACCCTCACTTTCCAACCTAATGGCAGACAGTCCAGCTTCTCCCCATATGTGCCTGGATCTCTAGAGTCTCGCCAGAAACTGGAGTTCAGAGTCAGCAGGAGCTTGTGTCTCCTTTCGGGTTGAAAAAAGAAAAACAAACAGCACACCCAGTCGCCAGCCACCAGCCTGCTTTGCGTACCTTCATACCTCAGCTTTTCCGCGATTGTGCACTTCTCAATGCTCTTTTCTCTTTCCTTCTAGTTGTAGAACTTCTATTCAGTCAGCTTTCCCATGGTTCTGGGTGCTAGACATTTTGTCTTTTAGTTGTAGTTGTGGTGTGGTTGTGAGAAGCAGCACATACTGGTGTATAACTTATGCCGCCATCTTGGTTTTCTTTCAAGTCTCTTTAGAATTCCTTGCTTCGAGACAAAAATCTTTAGTCCTCCAAAGATTATTAAGCACTTGACTGATACAGAGCAGAGACTCCTGCCTGACAGGAGAGAATGCAGCGTTAATTAACTTCCATGGGAGAGTCAACTCCCTGAAGGCCGAAGAGCATTCACTCTTATTTGGCCAGACTTTATCCCTGATGGTAAGTCAGGTTATTCAGCAATACCCTTTGGGAGAGAGCATCTAAAAAGAGAAAGAAAAAAATGTTTCATAAAAGCTTCAAATTAGTGACCAAATAGAAAAGAAATATCAGGTCAAAAGCTAAAAGAAGGCAAAACTCCAGAGATAAGCAGCACCTTTGAAGTACTTTTGTCTTGACAGTGTTTGCTGACTGTGTCTGAGAAAGTGAGCTGTGGTTTTCACAGACTCTCCGTGTGAAAGGGACAGAGACTGAAGTCCACAACTCTAAAGGTAAAGGTTTAATGGAAGCTTCCACATTAAGTGGGACTCTCAAAGGTGAAGTCCCCCAGGGAGTTTGAAGAGGTTTAACTGAGTCAGAAGGAGCAAGGGAAAGAAAATCCATAAAAATACAGGTAGTTACCCTCATGGATTCAAAAGACTTGGGTGGTTTAAGAAACCTTATACCCTGACTGAAGTTTAAAGTGGTACCAGGCAGGGGTACCTACTTGCCTAAAAGAAGCAAATACTCATTCAAATTCTCCTGGAAGAAGGGCACCTTCATCTTAGGCCATAGGGTCTCTTCACAAAGAATTTTCTAAGGGCAGGGAGCAGCATGTAATTTAAAATATCCACACATACAAGGAAACCAACAGGAAAAAACAGAATCATAAAAATACCAGTGTAAGCTTTTGATTATTTTTATAAAGGAGCTGTCATTTAAAACACACACATTTTTATTGATTTCAGAGAAGAAGGGCGGGGGATAGACAGACGGAAACATGGATGATGAGAGAGAATCACTGATGGCTGCCTTTTGCATGCTCTACACTGGGGATCGAGCCTGGGTTCAGGACCTCCTGGTTCCGACGCTCAACCACCGAGCCATGGCAGCCGGGCTAGACATGTGATTATTGGAGGAGTATTTGTAAGCTATAATACATATATGCTTAGTGTTAGAAACATCTGTAGGGAGTGGTACTTTTGATGCTTTTAAATTATTAAAAGTATCATTAGATTTTTTAAAATTACAAAGTTTAAGTTTTAAAGGAAATTAAAAACTCAGAGGACAGATCAGACACAACTGAAGAAACAATCAGTGAAAGAACAAAATAAGTTTTTTTCTGAATGCAATGCAGAATCCAAAAGATGGATAATATGAAATAGGGTCAAGAGACATGCAAGATAAGGTTAAAGAGGAATTCCAGAAGGAAGGACAAAACAATTGGGCAAAGTCATCCTCCAAAGACATAAAAACCAAATACTTTCAGAACTGCTTCAAACACTTATCTGGAGATTCAGGAAACCCATCAAATTCCGAGCAAGGTAAGTAAAACATGCTTAGACACATCATAGTGAAATGGCGGAAAACTAAGATAAAGAGAAAAATCTTAAATGCAGCCAGAAAAAAAGAAAGAAAAGCTTGTCTTCAAAGGGGCACAGTTAGACTCACAGCAGATTTTTGACAGCAAACAAAGGAAGCTAGAACAGTGATATATTTTCTGTGTGCCAAAAAAAAAAAAAAATCACTTGCCAAACCCAGAAGTGTATATACAATGGAAAATAAATAAATAAATAAATAAATATTCCATAGAAATAAAAATTGTTAGTTCATCACTAACAAAAGCTCCGAAAGAAAATACTAAAGGACATACCTGAGGCAGAAAAACAGTGATCCTATATAGAATGTTTGAGATATAAAAAGAGTGAAGAGCAAAGAAAAGTGGCCCAGGCAAATGAACATTGACAATATAGAGCTGTCATGAATAATTTTTGGTGGTGGTATGACAATTAAATTAAAATATATGAAAAAAAAGCCAACTTATAAGAAGATAAGGGGGGATGGAATTTAGGTAGGTTAAGATAGTTGTATTGCCTGGGAGGAAGAGTAAAGATATTGATTAACAAAGACTTTAGTTAAGTAAACAAGTTGGAAATTCTGGAGTAACCAACCAAAAGAATAGTTTGTATAATCTCCAGTAAGTGTGTGTAGGGAGTTGGGGAGCTGGGGTCCGGGGTTGGAATAATTTAAAACTATCAGTTAAATTAAAAGGATACAACAGTATGAGCATCCAAAGCTACACCATTTTCCATCTAGTTTTGAGTCTGTTAGAGACATGAAAAGAGCAGACTGCCCACCTCAAATGATTCTGCCGTGGGCCACACCGGCACCATCTGGCTGTCCACAGAGCACAGAGACCCCCGACTCCGCTGCACTAATCAGACCCTCTCACAGGAGCTTGAGAACATGAGCAGAGATGGGCTGCAACTCATGACAGTAGCAGCCAGAAAAAAATATTCATGGCTCTGTGTCCTCCTAAGGTGCCTGGCAGATCCCTGTCCCCTGTCCCACTGTTCTTCTCAAGGCCACGCTGGTCTGTGAGCTCTGCCACGTGCTTCCAATACATTATAGCATCAATCCCTTCCCCCTTTCCTCCTTTTTTATTTTTTTCTTGCTTAATCAGCCTTGATTTCCTTGAAACACAAAAGAAATTTAACTGATGCCAAGAATCATTGCGGCTTTCTGCCAGATGTAGCTTCATTCTCTTACACAAAAATCCAAATGTTTGGCACGAATGGTGAAGTTGTCTTCTTAGCAACAACTTAACCTGAAATGCAGCTGGATTTTTTAACTACCATCAAATATGCAAGATAAGGATCACCAAGATGTAACCCATATGGGGAGCCTCCCATGGCAGGCCTTGGCTCTTACTTTATCCTCTCTTTGAGGCCATACTCACCACTTTGTCATCTCCTCCAAAACACATCCAAAACCACAACACACTAATGAGAAAATTGATGTTTTACTGAAGATTCTTTGAAGTCTGTGAAAGAAGGGTCACATCCCATATATATCACTAAGAGAACCTTAATCCATTACCCTATCAGACAGCTTTTCTCTTTTTACCAAAAAACCCACCTCTGCCAGTTGCCTCTTATCTCTTCTTCCTTTCCACCCACCCAACTGTAAAACTTCTCTTTGTTATCGTAAGAAACTAGCTTGGCTGGTGTTGCTCAGTGGTTGAACATCGACCCACGAACTAGAAGGTCTCGTTCCACTTCCAGTCAAGGCACATACCCAGGTTGCAGGCTCGATCCCCAGTAGGGGGCATGCAGGAGGCAGCTGATCAATTATTCTGTCTCATCATTGATGTTTCTCTCTCTCTCTCCTTCTCCCTTCCTCTCTCTGAAATCAATAAAAACATATTGAAAAGAAAAAAAGAAGAAATTCAGCCTTTGCCCTTGGTTTGTATACTCTATTCAGCAAAACAAAAACCCTGGTAGTTTGCAGAATAGCATGTCCCTGGAGTTTGAGATCTTGGTTCCCTTTACCCCTCTAGCTGAGGTGTTGTTCTTCATCAATAAACTGAGTGTCCCTCAAGAGTGGGAATTCAATAGCACTCTTAGCACTGTGAAAAGTGCCTGGCACAATAGGCTGTTCATAAAGAGTAACTGAATGAATTTTGTACAGTTCATAGAGCCTAGAAATGTGTATCACATAAAATATGTGCTTGACAGCTGGTCCTTCAATAGATGACTTCATCACCACTATTTAGGAGCCTATAACAGGATTAAAGGTTGTGACACTGGACTAGCAATGCAATGTATCCAAAGTTAGAGGCTGTCAAATTAACAAAGGGCATACTAACAGAATAGACGATCATTAACTCAATGTAACCATTGATTAAATTATGATGTTTTAGTGCTCCATGCTAAGAATATGGGCCATATGGAAGAAAGTTTAAAGTAGAGAAGAGCAGTTTACATTTAAATGTCAAAGACAGTGAAAAAAAAAACTTTGGGAAGGTATATGTATATAATCACTATTGATTTAAAATTCAGACAGTGTCTATACAAGGTGAATTTACCTAATTTGAGTAGAATTACCAGATAAAATACAGAATATGTGGTAGAATTTTAATTTCAGATAAACTACAAATAATTTATTTAGTATATTGTGAGTATTGCATGGGGCATATTTACATTAAAAATATTTCATTGTTTATCTCAAATTCAAATTTTACTGGGATCTTATATTTTTATTTGCTAAATTTGGCAATTCCAAATCTATGAAATTAAATATTCAGTTTATTATCTAGATATTTGATTTTGTATCATCTGGATAAATTAACTTCCTTTTCATACAGATATTTGGCTATTGGGTAAAGCAGTGATTTTCAATCAGTGTATCACAGCACACTGGTGTGTCACAAGAATTTTTAAAACATGCAATCCCTGATTATTTATTTAGTCAGAGGCACTGACCTCTTTTCCCTTAGGTTGTCAAATTACAAAAAAAGGACAACAGCCAACATAATAATAGCCATCTGGTGTAAATGAATCAAAATTATACCTATTTTTTGTCTGATTGACAAAATTATAAAATATTTTTGGTGTGCTGCATAATTTTAGTAGTTTATGTGTACCATGAAATGAAAAAGTTTAAAATTGCTGGTATAAAGTGTTAAAAGCCCAGTTTCTCCTATTCTTACATCTTTTTGCTCCTTTCCTCCCTTAATCATAAGTGTTCACTTGAAGCAAAATGTTTATTTGCTATCCCTCCAACTCTCAAGGACTCAAGGACCAGAGTTTCTGAGTAATTCAGTTATTATTGACTTTCAGTGGAGGTGACATTGATAAAAGGGGTCAGAATGACTACTCTGGATATTAAAGATCTCAAAGTGTAAAAAAGTTCAAAGTGACAAAACCAACTCATCCTTGACATACTTTCCAATCTGAATCACACAGCCCTGGTCATAAGGGACCATGCCAGAGAAGCCAATCTTAAGGAACATGTTCATAATTTTTCATAATAAATAATCACCAATGTGGGCAAAAGAAACAAAGGTGCTCTCTATATTCACAAATGCTGGGATCCAAGGTAGAGAATGTTAATAGAAGTAGAGAAGAGGAAATTGGTCAAAATACACAGGTATTTGTAAAACAAAAAGCTGTAATTAGGCTTAATGCCATTTTTGTTGTTGTTGAGGATCAGACATGTACACATGGAAACTTCATCAGCCAATTTTCCCGTTCATTTTTATAAAGAGTGCAAGGGAGCGGGAGAAACAGAGAGAAACATATCAATCAGAGAGAGACACATCAATTGTTTGCCTCCTGCGTGTGCTCTGACCAGGGCCGGGGATCCAGCTTGTAATCTAGACATATGCCCTTGACCAGAATTAGAACCCGGGGCCTTTCAATCCACAGTCCAGTGCTCTATCCACTGAGCCAATTCATTTTAGTTGGAAGCAAGGCCCATCTAAATTAGGGGAAAGTTTGATTTTAAAGGTCCTTTAGAACAGAATCAATTTTATTCCCTGCAAGTGTATATTCTAATTGAAATCATACTAAGCAATCAAACTGTTAAAAGACCTACTTTAATGAATAGGTCAGAATAAGGTATATGGTTAAAATGAGAAAGAATCTCCATAAGCTGTGATTAACCTCAATGGCACTGCTGCATAATTTCTATCCATTTCTACAAATATTAAAAAACATATTTTTATAAATTTATTACATACAAAAATGGTATCATTCTTGGGGTGCCTGGCTTAGAAGGATTCTTCTTTTCTAAAAATGGTTACAAAACTCAGAAGTAAGTTCCTAACAGACTGTTCAGGAGCTGACACCTGACTCGGGCTGGATCATTCAGAATATCCTTCTAAGATAGTATTTTTCCAAACTGAAACTTAAGTCCAGGTTCTCCTCAAAGGTGAAAGTCTGCGTTGTAAGTCTTAGGAGTTCTCCATGCCATGTGGTGGGATCTTGGCTACTGCAGGAAAGTGAATTCAACATGGAGAGAGAAGCAAAGAGGTACAGTGTGTGTCCTGTTGAATTCCAGTCCCCAGTTCTAGTTGTCCCTGAGGCTCTACAACAGCTCCTTATGCTTCCTATTGCTGTGTGAACTGCTGTGTATGTTGATCTGACAAATTCTCTCTCCCTCTCTTGTTTTTTGTTTGTTTCTTTGCCAATGACAGCCATGTTCCTGTCATTTGTAATAAAAATATCCTGAATATTCCACCATTGTGTATCATGTTCTACATTGCTGCTAGAGAGCACATAGAAATGGACAGAATAGGCTTTTTCCCTTTAAGGACCTTACAGTTTTGTGAACCAACTGTAATAGAGGGTGGAAAGTAATAAATGCTGGAAGGAGATTCAAGAGCTAACAATAAAAAGTTAAGTTGAGGGAAATGGCCTCTAGTAAAAGGGATTGGGGACAATTTCTTGCCTGAGAGAGCTTTTGAATTTGCCTCTCAGGTAAGATAAGATTTAATCACATGGGAATGAGGGAAAGACCCTGGAGACAGAGAAGATAATATGAGCAAAGATTTAGCAGGAGAAAAAATGAAAAGGAAAACAGCCATGCCTGGCAGGTCAAGTTCACTTAGCAGCAATGGGGAGACCCGAAGATTTTTAAGCAAGAGAGGAGTATGGTCTTTGGAAAAATTAATCCAACAGTGGATTGAAATGGAGGAAAGAATAGGCTTGTGCACTTAGGAGGTTACTACAGCGTTCTGAGATGAAAATAATAAATGTTCTAAGTATGAGGCGGGCAACAGGGAGTGGGAAGAAAATGAGAAAACTACTTCAGATAGTATTTTTAGGAGAGAAAAAATGGTATCTGAAAAGCAGGAGACAGTGATGGACTGAAAACTTGAGGAGTGAGGTAAAGGCTTTCATAGACTGGGAGGGAGGAGGAGGTGGGTTCCTATGAGAAGAAGTGACAGCTAACTAAGGACCACTTAAGTCTTTCTTGAGGTTAAACAATAGAACTAGAAGTAAAACCAGCAACCAGGCCCTGCGATTTGGCGGCCTCACAGCAGAGAAGAGAAAGTGGAAGGTGCAGATTACCCAGAGTGGAACTTCATGAAGTCTGTGAAGGAGAAAGAACAGAAATGCTGGAGGGAAAACCTTATAGAAATGGTTGGGTCCAGAATGGCTCATCCAGGGGGTTGCATGGCTAAAAGTGGAGAAGTCTGTAGCCTGGGTGAGGATACAGGCAAAGCCAGGAGGGCACTCAGAAAACAGTGAGAAGGGAAGTGATGGGATCATCAGTTCAGTGGGGTTAGGTTAGGTGAGATCCAGCAGAGTCGAAAGGAGGATCTCAGGGCTCCAGAGTGCAGGCCAAAGTGGTTCTATACGGTCTTCTCGTGTCTTGATGACATAAGATCAGTGGAGATAAAGGTCTCCAAGCCTAAGGCAGGGAGGAACTGTAAGAAAATGTTTCATGTAGATGTTTCCAGAATGGGGAAGAATAAGAGACTAGAACATCTGAAGAATATCCTCAAAAAAGGTAGGCAGGAAGAAGGGTTGGAAAACAGAATGGTGGAGACTTCATAGAGGTTGTTGAGAGCTGATGATGAAAAAAAAAAATAGTCAGGAAAAGGAAATCTGGAACAAGGAATAAGGAGAAGCCCTTAATGGTATGACAATTTGGAATGGGAAAAGTGGGGGATGGGAGGTATGTGTGTGGAATGCTGTGCAAAAACAAGAGGAAAGTGTCCTGCAGATAAAGACGAATTTTGGTTGAAGGGGAATGATGAAAGGCGAATTTGAAGTAAAGATTGATGATGTAGGATGATTTATTTCCAAAAGATGATTGGTTCCCCGGGTGCCCTGAAGAGAGCTGCAGAGAAACAAGAACACAGAAGGGAAAAGTCTATGATATTAGTTGAAAAAAAAGCATATATAAGAAAGATGAGCACTGCTGATGATTTTCCATAGTAAGTTTAATGAGGTGAGAGGTAGCTCAAGACTCACAGTAATGATAAGGAAGCATACATAAGAAGACGGGTTCTCCCGAAAATTCTTCTTAAAAAACTGTTTTCACAAATGAGTATATGTCCCCCTCCCACCCTTGAACCTTTTATTTGCTTGGTAAATCATGTCTGTATATACATACGCAGGTGTGTGTGTGTGTGCATGCATGTGTTTGTGCATGCAATATGACAAGAGCTCACTGAACCTTGCTATGTTTGGAGATAAGGGACCTGTGCTCCCTTTTTTTGATCACTGCAGTCATCAGCTGAGTGTAAAAGATCTCAGAGCAAATGCTTCCTTGGCATTCTTATTCAATTTTTGTGGGTACAAAAAGAAAAAGAAAAAGAAAAATGTCAAGTCTAATAGCAGAAAGTGGAAGCAAAGGTTGTCTAAGGGGACTTTATGAAATAAAGTCCATTTTTCTTTTGTGGTTCTTTCCCAAAGCCTCATGATCTGAAAAGGCTTTGGCTTCTCCCCACATCATGGATGTAAGATAACCCTCTCCTACTCATTTTCAAACCCACCTGGCAGTGCTTTGGGGTGGCCCCAGTTCCACCACCCCAGATGCATGGAGTCCTGTTTGTTGAAAATAAAGTTATATAAACGGGGTATGGGTCCCAGAGCTATGCCAGGAGCCTATAAAGATGACTGGGCATTTGTCATCCATGTCACTAATGGAGCGGCAGCACAGTGCAGTGATTAGGACTTCAACCCATTGGCTGTTGAACCTTTGGCAAGTTGAGTTTTGTTGGCTCCTACCTGAATGAATCATCAGTATGATGATCATATACCTGATTTGTGATGATTCATGGAGGATGCAATTAGCACAGCAGCTGCTCATGCGCGCGCGCACACACAAACACAGAGTGCTTATTATTGTAGACTCAATAAACTGTCAGTGGGATGCAGTGTGTGTGGTGTCACCTAGTCCTTGAGGACAGATTGTAGACTAGGAGCACCAAGATGCTGGGGAAGCCCAAGTCCTTGGAGAGGAAGAGGAACTTTACAAACCAGGGGCTGGAGGACAGCCCTTAGGTGTCCCTAGGTTGGTTGTTCTGTGTGTCTATAACAAGGACCCTCTGCTCCTCAGCTGCGCTACTCGAAGTGCTGTCTGAACCAGAGTGCTGGCATTCCCCAGTTAGCAATGCTGACTCGCAGCCCTCACTTGAATGGAGCTGCTGGAATCAGAATCTGCCTTTAAACAAAACAGGTAATGAACAGGTTGGAGCTTGAGAAGCCCTGCTGATGTGAGCTGAGGCACTGTGCAGTCAGCACAGCCTTCCGACAAAGGCAGGAGTGCTCACAACCCTCCTGTTGCTTCTGTGAGTGAATCAGAGGAGGTGATGGTCAAAGAAGAAACCTTTCAACTGTCTGCCCTCTAATCAACTACATTTCACTGGCCCCACTCAGGGAAGGCCATTCATATGGAAAAGAGTTGGACAGACCTTACCCAACACTCAGCAATGGCTGGTGGTTTGAGGCCTCCGAAAATCAGATGAAACACTTTCGGGAAGCAAATTAATGAAGTACCAAGAGCAGAGGAACCAAAGCCTAGGTCAGCCTGTACAGGCTGCTTGCAAAGCGCCCATCGCTGTACTTGCAAGTGTGCATGTGCGTGTGCATAAACAATCCTCCCATAGCACGCACGGTCAGGAAAAACGTCTGCTTTCTTTCATAAACAGAACCAATGTGACTGCATAAAAGGAGGTAGTGTTTTAAGACCTCTTCTGAGGGTACAATATCCTCTCTCCAAAGACATGGAAAGGATTTTGCTTTCCTCGGAATGTTACTGGTCTCTGAATCCAGCTCCCCCTTTATCTTTGCCTTGTCCCCAACAGATTTTCTTTCAGTTGTTATTTGTTTAACAGAGAACATAAGTTTCCATTTGACAGAGTCCATGCCCCACTCCTCCACTGAGCATTGCACAAGTCACATGAGCCTCTGGCTGCCCCAGTAAACAAACAAGTCAGGAGACACCAGAGTGTTCCAGCTCGGGTCCTCTGGAATCAGGGAATCAGGTCCTGGGAAGGAAGTGAGTTGTGGTGGGGCTGCCCCGCCCCACCCCGTGCGGTCAGCAGATCCCCTGTCCATCAGCACTCCCCTGAGATTTGCCCTGGTTTAGTCAGGAATGTTCCTCAGATAAAGAACTGAGAGGAATGCAGGCCCTCCATCAAAGTTACCCAATGACAGCGGATCTTTATCACGTACGGACAAGGGCAGGCGTGCTATTCAAACAACTCCGGTGAAACCTGAAAACAATGACAATGAACTCATGGAACTGAACTGCCGGAAAAAAATGTGCTGGTGGTGCCTGCTCCAGGGTACCTTTGACCTGGAACTGCAAACAACCACTTCTTTCCCTGCCTAGTTTCTCCTATTAGAATGACCCGTGACTGCGGATTACTTAACAGTTATATTTAGCAAGTCAGGGAAGGGACTAGCCAGTTCCAGCCAACCAGCCTTCCTTCAAGCCTGGATTCCTTTGCCTCCCCTCTTGTTCCTTCCTGCTGGCTGACTCTTAACCCCTTCATGCTCCTACCAGCCCCAAACATCCGCAGAACAAATAGAATAGAAGACAGGCCACCTGAGTGCCCAGGTCCAAAACTTGGCAGCCTGAAATTCTGCTCTACAAACTTCTGTCTTGATGACTGAATATTGTGTGTGTGTGTGTGTGTGTGTGTGTGTGTGTGTGTTATTTCAGAGAGGGGGGGAAAGGGAGAAAAAGGAACATCAAGGATGAGAGAGAATCATTGATTGACTGCCTCTGCATGCCCCCAGCTGGGGATTGAGCCCACAACCCAGGCATGTGCCCTTAACCAGAACTGAACCCAGGATCCTTCAGTCCACAGGCCAACACTCTACCCACTGAGCCAAACCAGCTAGGGCGAGCCTGAATATTTTTGATCATCCAGTGTTTCCTAATAAAATTATGCAAGTACCCTTTGGACAGGAAATGACAAGTTTTTCTTTGATTAGCTCATAGACTCTGAAGAATGGGCATCCATCAAAGCTTTGGAGGAGAGAGGACTGACTGATAAAAATAGAAGGTAGATCACTCGCCCTCATCTACCAAAATGGAGCAGAGGAATGAAACAGGGCATAAAGTGAATGGAAGAGAACACAGGAGAGAGTGCACGCCTTTGCCCGGCTGTGGATGAAATTGAAGAACAATAATAATGAAAGCCCTAAACATTGATTTAATCAGCATGTGTGAGTGGGAGGAGGGGAAGGGTGTGTAGCAGGAGGTGGAGATGAAGAGCTCTACACCTTCACCTTCCATTGGAGAAAGGCAGTAGCCAATACCTAAATGTGAACACCGAGACAGGGCTGAGAAGATGGCTTGTGTTTGAGCAATACAAAGTAAACACCAGAAAAAGCTACTTAACATAGAGGGGATTAGAAGTAGAGGAATGAAGCTCAGTGGCTGAGGGTTGATCTATGAACGGGGAGGTCACAGTTTGATTCCCTGGGTCCGATCCCCAGTGTGGGGCTTGCAGGAGGCAGCCGATCAGTGATCCCCTCTCTCTCTCTATCTCTCTCTCTCTCTCTCTCTCTCTCGATCTCTCTCTCTCTCTCTCCCCCTTCTCTCCCCCTTCCTCTCTGAAATCAGTAAAAAAAAAAAAAAGTGGTTTTTTTTTTAAGTACACGAATGCAGTAAGGACTGTTGTTTTCCCTTCAAATTATTTTTAAACTATGTAATTTTTCGAATTAAAAACTAAAACATGATAATGTGAAAGAAATGAGAAGGAATAAAAGAGAAATGCCTTAGATTTCAGGGTTCTATCCAGGGCTGGCTCAACTGGGTTGTCCTAAAGCCTGAGCCATTCAGAGACAGACTCCATTGAACTATTTCCACCACACCCTTGAGAGGAAAGCAGAAAGCCCTGCCAGTGTTTTTCCCAAGAAGTCTGCTTGCGAAGACAGAATCCCCCTTTGTTCCCGTTTGGCTTCAAAGGGGACACACCTGAGGTAAATCTGTGGGACTCTAAACTGCAGATCTTGAGGGGGGGCAAAAGGGGGAAGCAGGGAAAGGGCCTGCAAAAGGTCAGTTCCAGTGGGAGAATGTGCGTCCCCTTTGCTTCCCAGGGATTTCTATGTTCCATGTTTGCAGATTCCACACACAAAGTAGACCTGGCCTTCCTGTGATTTCCCTTCCTCCCCGCTCTTTCCCGCTACACTTGGGGCTCAGCCTGCACCTGTGGTGGGCACTGTGTGGTGGATGTGCTGGCACCTGGTTGGCTTCAGTGGCAGGGCCAACTTGGCTCTGAGCCTCAGTGACGACCCTGCGTCACTGCTCCTTTCCTCCGGTGTCTGGGGATCCTGGCTTGGCAGTGGGGGTGGGTGGTGAGCCATGAAGTCCTTCTCTTTAATGTGCAGAAGTGCATTAAAACCTGGGACCCAGCTGCTAGCGTCCCCAGACTGTAACTCAAAAGACACCATCCTACAGGGGCAGACATACTACCTAAGAGAAAAACAAAATGCAACATCGTGTATGGGCAGGCCTTGCAAAAATGCATCAAATGAGAAGAAAATGAGATGGTATAGAGCATTTAGTAAAGCCTTTGGCATATCGTCAGAACTCACCAAAATATTAGTTACTACCATGACGATGATCATTATCACTACTTTGAACAGGAAATGGGCTAGAAACCATGATAAACTTACATTGTTTTTCTCTTACCACAATACATGCCTTTCATCTTTTAATTAACTAAAAATAGTTCAATAAATCCATTGTTTGGTTATAAACAAGTCCCTGGATTCCAGAGATTTCGGCTTTGTGATATATGAAAACAGAACAGCCGATGCTGCCCAGACAAACTGTACGGAGAGTTGCTAGCCTTCTCCAACCCTGGCTCTTTGTCCCAGCGTCAGCTAGATGTGCTGGCGGCCACTTTAAGCTTCTGCGGAGTGAAGCTGCCACAATTTTATAATCATTCCCCCAAGTGCTGGATATTTAGATTATTTCTTACTTTTCCTATTATTTATAATGCTGGATGAGCATTTTTGTTCAAAAGCCTTTTTTTCCATATTTAAGATTATTTCCTTATGCTTGAGTCACTAGAGGGAAATATTAAAGGGGAGTGAAAATTTTTTATTTATTTAAAAGGCTCTTGGAGTTTATTCTCTAAAATTTGTACTAATTTATAGTCTCACTGAGAGTATTCCCATTTTATCTTGCTAGCATCAAATAATTTAATGTACTAAATATTTTAATGTTTTGAAAAATATGGTATTTTCTTTTAACTTATATTTCCCAGACTAGTGAGACTGAACATTTCCACGCTTGCTAATTAGTTATATTTAGTTAGTTAAACATATACTAGTTGTATGTGAATTTTCTCTTCATATCCCTAAGGAAATTGTGACTATTTAGGACCAAATATAATAAGTATAAACACTGATTATTGAGATCCTAAAGCATCACACTTTTAATTACTTGGAGTTTTTGCAACTTTTTGACTCTTGTGAGAAAGTGGGCTATTGTAGAATACATGAATGAAAGAATAATGTTGAGTTAAAGAAGCCAGAGACAGAAGAGCACATGGCGTACGCTTCCACTCATATAAGCCTCAAGAGCAGGCAGAGCTCATCTCTGGAGATAGAGCTCCTAGGAGTAAATCCTTGACAAGAAGGGCAAGATGAAGCAGTGGGGAGGTTGAAAAAAAATAGATATAATATATACATATATTATACACATATATATGTGTGTGTGTGTGTGTGTATATATATATATATATATATATATATATAAAATATATTTCTAAAACATCCTACAGAGTATACAAACACTGGAGAACATACAAATACTAAGATAAATTATATAAAATATATGCTAAAATTGCCCTAAGATGAACACATTTTGCTGTGTCTATTGTCTTTCCTCTCTCTCTCTCTCCCTCTTCCCCTCCCCATCTAGATACACAGACATACATATATGCATACTTATTTTCCCCATGAACTTACTCTTACAATTTCCATGAAGCATCCTAGGATGAGAGCTCTGAGCATCCCACAGTAGCACAGGGAGTTAGCAGTGCCACTGTGGAGTTTGAGGAAAAGGCAACAGACAGCCACTTGGGTTTTCCCCTGTGTGATAAATAAAGAGCAACAAAAGTTCACTGTGAACACAGAAAGGAAAATAACTAGATTTTCATGAGGTTGTGAACTAGGAAATTTTATGAAGTCTACAAGATATCAGTGCTTGAAGACCACAGACACCATGGAGCGAGGTATAGAGCGAGAACAGACTAGAAACATCTGGGAAGAGAGCTGTGAAGCTGGCTGTGCTGACATTTTGCAAGAGACTAGGGTGTCTATGGAAGATCTCAGGTTGATCTCCTAGGACCTTCTTGAAAGGAAGCAGACAAGATGCAGACATCCTCAGGGCATGTGAATGAATGTTTAGAGTAATGACCCCTTGACATCTATAGATCTTCATAACACTGAATTTGAAGTGATTCACTGGATACAACATCAAAATAACAGGCAAGAACAAAAAATAAATAAACTGGAGGTATCAAAATTAAAAACTTTTGTGCATTCAAGGATACCATCAAGAGACTGAAAAGGTAGCCAACAGAATGGGGGAAAATACTTGCAAGTCATCCTATCTAATAAAAGAGTAATATGCACTTTTGACCATACCTTCATCACGTCCACAAGTCATGCCCACAACCACACCCACCAGCCAATCAGGAGCAAATTATGCAAATAAACCCCAACCAAGGTGGCTGCCACCACTGAGAGCAGAAGGAAGGCTTGGGTTTCCCCGGAAACAGAGGAAGCCAAGCTTTTTGCCTCCCTAGGCCTCCACTCAATGTTACAAAGTTTCAATTATAAAAGATACAGAAATGGCGGCAGTCACTGAGCTGGAGAGAACAGAGGCTTGGGTTTCCCTGGCAACAGAGGAAGCTTTCAGTCTGCCTTTGCTGGTCTAGGCCTCCACTCTAGGCTACAATGTTTCAAACAGAAATGGCTGCCGCCACGAAGAGAGCAGAAGGGTTGGCTCCTCTCCAGGCTACAAAGTTTTAATTGTAGGCATAAATCAGTCCCAGATACCAGGGCCTCTACTTGGGTCACTGGGGGGCATGGCCAGCCTGCAAACCTCCACAAGCCCCTTACCCCAAGGGAACCCCCACCCTGATCTGGGACACTCTTCAGGGCAAACCAGCTGACCCCCACCCATTCACCAGGCCTCTATCCTATTTAATAAAAGAGTAATAGACAGATTGACCATCACTCCAACACACAAGAGGGCTGCCCCCATGTGGTCAAAGATTCTGCCCCCATGTGGACACAAGATGGCCACCACAAGATGGCCAGCTGGGGAGGGCCGTTGGAGGTTCCAGACCCTACAAGGGTGGGCAGTTGTGGGCAATCAGGTCAGCAGGGGAGGGCAGTTGGGAGGGCCCAAGCCTGCAAGGGAGGGCAATTGGGGGCGATCAAGCCTGCAGGGGAGGGCAGTTAGGGGTGACCAGGCTGGCAGAGGAGGGAAGTTTGGGGCAAACAGGTTGGGAGGGGAGCAGTTAGACATCAATTAGGCTGACAGGGTAGTGGTTAGTGGGTGATCAGGCTGGCAGGCAGAAGCAGTTAGGGGCAATCAGGGAGGCAGGCAAGTGAGCAGTTTGGAGCCAGCAGTCCTGGATTGTGAGAAGGATGTCCTAGTAGAATCTGGCCTAAACAGGCAATCAGACATCTCTCGAGCGTTTCCAGATTGGAGAGGGTGCAGGCTGGGCTAAGGGACATCCTGAGCCCCCCATGCATGAATTTCGTGCACTGGGCCTCTAGTATATTATAAGAGATTAATACTCAGCATACATAAAATAAAAAATCATGCAGCTCAACAACAAAAAGCCAAACAAATCATTCAAAACTAGAAAAAGCTTTGAACAGATATTTCTCCAAAGAAGATATACTAATGGTCAATTAGCACATTAAATCATCATTAGTAATTAGGGAAATCAAAACCACAACAACCTGGAAAATAGCAAATGTTGGTGAGGATGTGGAGAAATTGGAATTCTTATTTATAGCTTGTAGAAATGTAAAATAGTATAGCCACAGTGTGATGGTTCCTCAAAAAATTAAACATAGAATTACCATATGATTCATCAGTTAGGTAGATACCCAAAATAATTGAAAGCAAAGACTCAAATACCTGTAAACCAGCATTTTTCAGAAAGTTGAAGAAACCCAAGTGTCTATCAATGGATCAATGAATAAACAAAATGTGATTGATTTATACAATGGAGAATAGCATTCTGCCTTAAAAGGAATTAAATTCTGACACATGCTAACTACATGATTGAACCTTGAAAACATTAAAAGTGAAATAAACACATTCCAATCAACTAAACCACTAGCCAAGGCAAAACTAGTTCTTTTTTAAATGGTAAAAGTAGCTACATGTTCATTGTAAAAAATTTGGTCAATACAATAAAGCAAGAGGATAGCATCCAAAACCTTTGCTAACAGTTATTCTTCCTACATTAATCAAGCATCCTATTCTTGAATGTGTAGCTCAAATTACGTTTAAGTCAAAAAGTACAATTATTATATTATCCAGTGATCTGATTCCAAAATGTGTTTGTTTGTAAGACAAGCAGTCAAGAGCAGGCTTATCATCCACTTCCTTCATCTGGCAGCTTCTCACTTTTACAATTTCTCTATTCCTCTCCAAGAGTTTTGAGGATTAAAACTTTGCCATTTCCAACTCATTCTCACAGGATTCGGCTGCCAGCTCCTGGAAGACAAGGATCTGTGGCTTCTCTTGTCCCCTGCCTTGGCTTTCCTTGGCCCTCAGCACCTTCACCTTGTCTGTTCTGCAACTTTCCAGTGAAGAATCCTTCTCTGTGCTACCGGATTCAAGTTCATCAGCAGCCCAAGCTGCTCTGTGAGCCTTCTGTTATTTATGCCTTCTTCAGTTCCAATGGCCTTAAAGTTGTGTCTGCTTGCACTCAAGCAACATTTCAGATGCCTCAGAAAATTCTAGGCAAATTTTCAAAATTGGAATAAAGCCTTTCCAATAATAACATAGAAATCCCATAGACCTAGAGAATCTCACGATAACAAAAACAGTATGAGGTTGAAAGAAAAAAGCCCACTGGAGCTGCCCCTTGCCATGGGCTCTTGCTTATAAATAGTTGTCCAAGCCTGGAAAGCTTTGGGCCCCCAAACATAATGCAAAATTTTCTGTATCTCTAAACTTGTATTGTGCACCAGACTACCACTGACCCAATTTACCTTTTTTCTAGAATTTTTTATGGGGTTGGGGGAAGAAGGATCGCAGGTCTGAAATAAGTACATTCCAGAATGTTTTCTGTTCAATTACATGTTATTCTTTTTATTTTTTATTTTTTTTAATTTAATAAGTCTTTATTGCTCAGATTATTACAATGTTGCTCTTTTTTCCCTCCCATAGCTCCCCACCCCATCCATCCCATCTTCTGCCCTTACCTCCCCGCCCCCACTGTCCTCATCCATAGGTATACGCTTTTTGTCCAGTCTCTTCCCACTCCCCCCCACACCCTTTTTCCCCAAAAATCGTCAGACCAGTCCCTTTCTGTGCCCCTAATTCTATTATATTCACCAGTTTATTCTGTTCATCAGATTTTTAATTTACTTGATTTTTAGATTCACTTGTTGATAGATGTGTTTTTGTTGTTCATAATTTTTATCTTTACCTTTTTCTTCTTCCTCTTCTTGAAGAACACCTTTCAGCATTTCAAATAATACTGGTTTAGCAGTGATGAACTCCTTTAGCTTTTTCTTACCTGCAAAGCACTTTATCTGACCTTTAAATTTGACCTTTAGCTTTGCTGGATAGAGTAATCTTGGCTGTAGATTCTTGCTATTCGTCACTTTGAATATTTTTTGCCACTCCCGTCTGGCCTGCATAGTTTCTGTTGAGAAATCAGCTGACAATTGTATGGGTGCTCCCTTGTAGGTAACTAACTGTTTTTCTCTGGCTGCTTTTAATATTCTCTCTTTATCTTTTGCTCTTGGCATTTTAATTATGATGTGTCTTGGTGTGGTCCTCTTTGGATTCCTTTTGTTTGGGGTTTGGTGTGCGTCTTGGACTTGTAAGTCAATTTCTTTCACCAGGTGGGGGAAGTTTTTGGTCACTATTTCTTCAAATAGGTTTTCAGTATCTTGCTCTCTCTCTTTTTCTGGCACCCCCATAATTCGGATGTTGGTATACTTGAGGTTGTCCCAGAGGCTCTTTACACTATCTTCAATTTTTTGGACTCTTTCTGCTTCTTGCTTTTCAGGCTTAGTGATTTTTGCTTCTTTGTTTTTCAAATCTTTGACTTGATTCTTGTGGTCCCCTAGTCTGCTTTTGGGTCTCTGTATAATGTTTTTTATTTCAGTCAGTGTACGCTTAATTTCTAGTTGGTCCTTTTTCATATCCTCTAGGGTCTCGTTCATATCCTCGAAGATCTCATTAAGTTCATCAGCCTTTTCTAGGACCCACTTGAAAAACCTTATAACTGTGGTTTTGAACTCTATGTCCAGTCGTTTCTTTTCCTCCATTTCTTTCGCATGTGATTTCTTTCCATGTCTCTGCATTATGGCTGCTTCCTTGAGTTGGTTGATTAGCTTTGTGTGGTAGATGTTCTCTAAGGGACAGTGGCTCAGCCTCCCCAGTTACCTGAGGTGGATACTCTTGGTGCACCCCTTTATGGGCTGCACAGTATTGTTGAAGTTAAGCCCAGATTATTGTTGTTAGCACTAGGAGGGTTTGACCTCCAGGCCCATTGGCTGTGAGGATCAGTTGTGTTTATGCTGTGAGTACCTCTCTACATGCTATTCTTTTTAAACTAAAAGTTTTAAATTGCTTTTAACAACTCAGGTTATTTTATTTTTTTATTTTTTATTTTTTTAAGATTTCATTATTGTTTTATTTTATTTTTTATTTACAATATAACTTATATTTAATAGTAGTACATATGTTTTCCTTTCCCCCCCAATATCCTCCCCCAGCCTCCCTTACCCCCCAGCACATGTCCCCACCTGCCCCCTCCCCACCCCAGTGTCTTTCATTCATTGGTTATGCTCATATGTATGCATACAAGTCCTTCGGTTGATCTTCCCCTGCATCTGCCTCCTATCCACTCCAGCCTTCCCCCTGTAGCTTGACAGCCTGTTCGAGGCCACCCTGCCTCTATATCAATCACTTCCCCCTGTTTCTTTTCTTCAAAAATATCTTGCCTCTGCATACTAGAAACAAACGTATAAGAGCAAAAAAAAAAAAGTTTGAGTGTCAGTTTCAATGTCCAACTGTTCTGAGTCCCAGTTTCAACATCAAATAGTTCTTCATGTGTACATGTCAGCAATGGTATCCAGATGGTGGACACATCGTGGCAATGCAAGATCCATCCTCTCTGGTATGGTCCTGGGCCACCTGCAGCCATGCACAGCTGCCGACTGCTAGCATGGCAAGGTGTCGTCAGCGTCCACCATTTCTGGACCGTCCTCATGGCTGGAACAGACCTGTCAGTTCCTCACTGTTGCAGGAACCCACATGGTCTTGGAACAACTGAGGTTATTTTATTCATAAATAGTCTTATCTAATAAAAGTAATATGCAAATTGACTATACCTCCAATCAAGCCATGCCCACAAGCCAATCAGAGCATGGTGGTTAATTTGCATATCTGCACACAGAAGACAGTGTAGAAGGAAGAAGGAAGCCAAACACTGTGGAAGGGAGCAAAGCTGCAGAGAAGTAAGCAAGCGGGGCAGGGGGAGAAGGAAGGGAGCAAGGCAGAGGAGACGGGAGCGAGGCAGTGGAGATGGGAGAGAACGAGGTAGTGGAGAAGGGAGCAAGGCAGCAGAGAAGGGAGGGAGCTTTCTTCAGGCCACAGGAAGCTCTATTCTTGCAGGAATCTTCCTGCAACAGGTCTCTAGTTTTACGATAAAAGGCATGCAAAGTCTTTATAAAGATTCCATGTTATTTAAACAAAGGTAGTATTAAAAGTTAGCAGTGAGCCCAGCCAGTGTGGCTCAGTTGGTTAAGCATCATCCATGCATAAAGAAGTTGCTAGTTCAATTCTCAGTCAAGGCACCTTCTTAGGATGCAGACTCGATTCCCAGGAGGGGGAGTGCAAGAGGCAGTGGATCAGTGTTTCCATATCATTGATGTTTCTATCTCTTTTTCCCTCTCCCTTTCTCTCTCTCTAAAAGTAAATTATATATATATATATATATATATATATATATATATATATATATATATATATATTTTTTTTTTTTTTTAAGAGAGCAGTGAGGTTTGCCAGTGTTTTATTGTATTATGGCCAGAAGCCTAGGACTTTTTAAATCCCATGGCCCATGTTTCCAAATGGTTTATATGCAGGGAACAAGAGTCAAATGGGGGATAGGGTCAAAGTACAACTTAGTAACAGGTGGCCAAGATCTCTATATTCCCAAATGTAGGTCATCTGGTGGAAATGGATTGGAGAATGTGTCCAAGAAGACACAGTAGGACTTTCTGCATTCTGCCTTCTTGAATCCAACTGGCTATCTGCAGAGCAGCCTCAAGCTAATTGATATGTCCCTCCAAGGCATAGAAGAAGAACAGAGAGGCTTGGCCAGGCTTTACTGCCAGGGAAACTGACCTTGACTCCTTCTGCTTATTATCTTGGAATACAAAAGGCAGGCAGGGCATGAAACTGCCTTAAGGATAAAAAGCCTGGAGAGCAGGGCAAGGGGGGGGCGGGGGGAAGAGTCAACACAAGGGAGCAGAAAGGTGAGGGGAATGCCATGATGCTACTGAACTTCAAGGTGAAAATAACAACTTTTAAAATATTTCATAATGATTCAGAAATTCTCCCTCCCTTTATGTAAAAGCAGAGATGGGAAAGGGGCACATAGAGGGGCAGAAATGAGTTTGGAAGAGTCTCCTTTCTAGAAGGCAATACCTAATCTAGAATTTTATATTTTGTAGAAACCCTACTAGGTATTTGCTGTTTGTTTGACTGTTATGATGGGATGAGCATCTTTGTTCTTATTTATAATGATAGGCCTGGTGCAAGAAATTTGTGCACTGGTCCCTCAGCTCAGCCTGCACCCTCTCCAATCTGGGACCCCTCAGGGGATGTCCTGCAGGATTGGGCCTAAACTGGCAGTTGGACATCCCTCTCACAATCTGGGACTGCTGGCTCCTAATCACTCGTCTGCCTGGCTGCCTGACTGCCCCTAACCTCTCTGCCTGCCAGCCTGATAGCTCCCTAACCACTACTCTGCCAGCATGATTGACACCTAACTGCTCCCCTGCTGGCCTGATCACCCCCAAGAGCCCTCCCCTACAAGCCTAATCACCCCCAACTGCTCTTATGGTGGGCCCGGCCTTGCCACATGCCTGCCTCCAGAGTCCCTCAGTCCCCTCATTCCCCCAGCCACCCAGGGCTGGATTGAGGTGCAGGCAAGCTTCCAATGGCGGCTGCCCAGCTTCCCAGAACTGCCTGAGGCTCAGGTAACCGGGGCCAGCCAAGGCTTGCACTGCCAGCAGTGGCAGCAGCAGAAGTGTGATGGAGGCGTCACCTTCCCCTGATTGCCGGGTCACCTCCCACCCTAAGGGCTCCTGGACTAAGAGGGGGCATTCTGGGATGAGGGATCCCCCCTCCAGTGCATGAATTTTCATGCACCAGGCCTCTAGTAAAAGATATAAAGCAGCCAATTGTTAAGTGTCCAGTAAATTATAAGGACAATATTTACTAAAGTCTTCCCAAGGAAGGATGGACTACTTTGAGCTATGCTGGCCAGGGGAAGGCCAAAGGAAACAAGATTTCAGAAAACTGGCCATAACAATACAGTTATAAGTTAAAAAGGAGAAGAGAAGAGGGGATATTCCAAGAAGATGTTGGCAAATATAGAAAAAATCAAGTTAGATATCAGACAGTGAATAAAATGGTTTGACCAGAGCATAGAGCTCATTAGGGGAACTTTATTTATTTATTTTTTTAAATATATTTTATTGATTTTTTACAGACAGGAAGGGAGAGGGATAGAAAGTCAGAAACATCGATGAGAGAGAAACATCAATCAGCTGCCTCTTGCTCACCCCCTACTGGGTGCCCGCAGCCAAGGTACATGCCCTTGATCGGAATCGAACCCGGGACCCTTCAGTCCACAGTCCGACGCTCTATCCACTGAGCCAAACCGGTCTCGGCCATTAGGGGAACTTTAGAAAGTAAGATTGACAGGTTATATGGGCATCAGAATTTGAAAGAATTTGAATGGTGAGCTAAGGAATCTGAACTTTAGTCAGGCAATGGAAAGCCACTCAAGGCTTCTGAGCAGAGTAATGACAAGATCAAAGTGGGGTTAAAAGTAAGTCTTTGGGAATAATGTTATGGCAGCATTAGAATGATGAGTATTGTTTTTCTTCCCCATTTTGCAAATATTTAATTCTTATAATCAAAATTATAATGAGGTCACTTCTTGCTAAAAGGATAAGTGATTGCCTTCATAGTATCTCTATACTATGTTTTCTCTCTAAAACCTTCTTAGTTTTAGGCCTTTGGTTTTGATTTGCAATAAGTTGAGATGTCCAACTAGCTTTCTGTCTTATTTGAGATTCCTAGAGTGTGGCCATCCCCTTACCATCGGCATAATATCTCCACAGCACTTGGCTAGTGATTACCTTGCCATGAAGGCTAATGAGTTGCTCCTATAAACATCTAGTTAGAAAAAAAATATTGATGGTTTCTAGTCATATCCTGGCTGCATTCCTGCTCCTTAGTTCCTTGACACAACCTGTGATTTCATTTTTTCCTCCATTCCATTTATGAGAGCCCTCGTTCACCTTTATTCCTGCCCCCAAGGAACTGTAACTGATAAGCCAATAGGAAGATCTATTTTCTTGGTAAAAACTAATTAAAAACTGATTGTTAGTTGTTTCTTTATTATTATGTTTCTTCATCCAAAACAGAAATTCTGTTTTTTAAAAATTGTCTAGACCTGTTGGAAAACAAGCATTTTCAAACTGCTAATCTATACTAATAAAAGGGTAATATGTTAATTAGACCAGACATCTTCCAGTCAACCTTCTAGACGTCCTTCCGGACAAAGCCACGGTGGCGGGGCCAACACAGAGGCAGTTAGGGGGATCAGGCTGGCAGGGGAGAGCAGTTAGGGGGAACAGGCAGGCGGGGAGAGAGGTTAGGAGCAATCAGGCAGGCAGGCAGAGGCAGCTAGGGGTGATGAGGCAGGCAGGGGAGCAGTTAGGGGCATCTGTGAGGCAGGCAGAGTAGTTAGGAGTGATCAGGAAGGCAGGCAGGTGAGCAGTTATGAACTAGAAGTCCTGGATTGCAAGGGATGTCCAATTGTTGGTTTAGATCAAATCCCACAGGCATTGGGCCTAAAATAGCAGTCAGACATCTCCCAAAGGTGCACTAATAGGGTCCCTTGGCCTGGCCTGAACCCTCTCACAATCCGGGACTCCTTGGGTGATGTTGGAGAGCTGCTTTCAGCCCAATCCCACAGGCCACTCCCCTCAGAATGGCACCAGATGCAGGGCTCATGGCTGGTGAGTGCTGCTGCAGTGGCATGAGCCTCTCCCGATCGGGACTGATTGGGCATCGGGATGAGCGGGAGCAGCAGGTAGGAGCTGCAGGTGGCATTGGACTGCAAGTTTTGGCCCAATCTCCACAGGCCACCCCGAGGAATCCTACGCATGCCTAAATTTGCACACCAGGCCTCTAGTAATAAGCATATTTGTCTGATAGCAATAGTGAAAACCACTTCCATTGAATTTTGGCATCAGTCTCTCTTTCTATGGCAGTCATCCTGCTAAGTGAACATTCTTATACTGAAACACAATGTGTCACCAATGGTTTTATGTTGGAGCGCAGGGCTTGGCACATGAAAGTAGGATTCAAATCCTAGCATTGCCATTTACTACTGTGTACCCTTTGATAAATGTGTAAACTCTCTGACCCTCAAACACTCCATCTAATAAATAAAAACAATTCCTTCCACACAAAGTTGTGACATGAGATATTGTGACATATCACACAAACTGCTACATGCTAAAGCCATAAAGCTCTTTATAAATGTGAATTCTGAATGCTATTTGAATGTCTATGTTGTAACATAGTAGAAAACACAAGCAAAGGAAGGAAGACAAAGGGAATACTGTCAGACAATGGCCTTGCAAGTGGAGGGCCAAAACCTCAATGGAAAATTCCCCTTCCTCCACAATTAATCTAAAATAAGAATGACTGTAATGACATAGAAATGAGCTCCTTTTTTGTGTTTACACTAAAGTAGAGAAGCAATGTTTTCCCCACAATCCAATCATATAAACATAGGCATGAACAGAAACTTTAGCATATAGATTCAAAACCACACTCCTATAGTTTTCGCTCAATTATATAGATGTGGCATGTCATCTACAAGTACAAACACTCCTGTGGATGTATGAAACACCCTATATTGGCATGTATATATTTATACAGAAAGTAAGAATTCCAGAGAGAGAGCCTAACTGGGGTATCCACTGGGAATTCAGACATGTTCAGGCCTGTCTGAAGGCCCAGGGTGTGAGACCACCCAGATCTATTTGCCTGAGGGCCTGGTATGATGCACACATGGGACAATGGCGGGGCATGCTGGGACAGAGGCTACACTCACCAAGAGGAAGATTACCTGGCTTTGGGAAAGAAGAAATCCCTCTGCCTGAGAAGAAAGGGGTTATATGGATAAGCCCCTTGGTCCTGAAACTGTAGTTTAGGGTTCAAGGGAGAATTGAGTCTCTATAGTACCAGGATGCTGTGTTGGTGTCACCAGATATCTTCAGTATCCTTAGTTCCTGTGACCAAAAAGATGACTATATTCCCTAGAGTCTTTGTGGGCCAAGTAAGGGTGTAAGAAATATTGATGGAGCACCTGATGGATGATTTTCTCTCATCATTGATGTTTCAATCTCTCTCTTCCTCTCCCTTCTTCTCTTAAATAAAAATAAATAAATAAACTTTTTTGGTCTTGAGAAAAAAATATTGTCAGAGGTCATTTCCTCCCCATTTCAATATGGTGCTCATTTGTTAAAACCAATAATGCCCATGGAAACAAGAGATGACTAAGAGTAGCACCTGACCATTGTGATCTGGCCTTGGAGGTCTCTCCAGCTCACTTCTCCCTATTTCCTCTCACCCTGTTTATCTGGCCTGTGCCTATGGCAAATTCCTCCTCACCCAATGGTAAAGGTGCTGGCACTCTCTAAAATCCTCCCACCTCGTGACTCAACTCAAATGCAGAGGTTTGCATTTGCTTTGACACAGCATCCTGGTATACCATGTCCCTCTCTTAAAATCATGAGAGCCTTTAGGTGATGGAAAGCCTTTAATGCATGTCATGTCAGTTCCCTGCTCAAAACACTCTAATGGTTTCCCACTTACACCGTCAGAGGTATTTTATCACAGAAGTCCTAGCAGACTAATACACTAATACCTAGCAGAAAATTTGTTGAGTAAGTAAATGGAAAGATGAATAAGTCTCCTGCTCTCAAGTATTGTACCACCTAGTAGAGCAGCAATTTTCCACCTTTTTCATCTCATGGCACACATAGACTCATTAATAAAGTCCTAGTTTGCTTTAGGGAACTTAGGTCAAGTATGCCTCGTTTCCTTGCTCAGTTGTGATGAAGCCAGTAAAGGTTCTGTTAAACTAAGTGTTGTGTGTCAGTCATCACTATGGAAGGTATCTACCCTTGCGCCACAGGCCTTCTGACTGTTGCCAGAAATTGTGCCAGAGGGGCATTCCTTAAGACACAGTTTGGAACTAATCTAAAACCCATGGGAGCTTTGTTCCAGTCTCGTAGAATTTGCTAGCATTCAGCCTGGCTTTACCAGCTGGCTGGTCTACCTGCCCACCAGTTTCCAGGTGAGGAAGTCCACATGAGCTGCACACCCTTCTGAAAGAAGGCAAGAAAAAGCTGGAACTAGGAGTAGCTCCAGGAGTCTCTACCAATCACAGCCTGTCCAGGTGAACAGAAGACCACAGCAGTCCTTAACTGGCTTGCTTTGAACAGTAAGGGGAAACTAAGAAAATAGTACTGTCCATTTGTGAGTGAGCGTATGAATTTCATAGCATTGCCTGTGGTTTCTGTAGTGTTAAATTAATGAGAAATGGTTCTAAAAGACACTTCTCACCTCTCTATATTTCACATGGCTGTAAAATTATCACTTTAAATCTTAAAGAAGTAGTAAAAGATCTGCCCTCCCTCTCCTACTTCTTTTTTAAAAAATCATTGTATTGCTTTTGAGAGAGAGAGAGAGAGAGAGAGAGAGAGAGAGAGAGAGAGAGAGAAAGAAAGAAGCATTGATCCTAGGCATGTGCCCTGACTGGGAATCAAACCACCAATCTTTTGGTGTACAGGATGAAGCCCAACCAACTGAGCCACACCAGGGTTCCTTCTTATTATTTATTTATTGAGAACACTCAATCAACACTGCTTAAATGTGGTGTTCAAAAATAGCAGAGAGTACCACATTTAGTGTGTGGACTCCTTAATTTTTTAATATAATTTTATTTATTTCAAAGAAGAAGGGAGGAGAGAGAGGTAGAAACATTAATGATGAGAGAATTATTGATTGGTTGCCCCCTAAATGCCCACATTGGAGAGCAAGCCCACAACCTGGACATGTGTCCTTGACTAGAATCGAACCTGGGACCCTTCAGTCCACAGGCCGATGCTCTATCCACTGAGCCAAAACTACTAGGGCATCTATTTAATTTTTCGTGTTTTTTTATTTTTATTTTATTGATTTTCTACAGAGAGGAAGGGAAAGGGATAAAGTCAGAAACGTCGATGAGAGAGAAACATTGATCAGCCACCTCCTGCACACCTCCTACTGGGGATGTGCCTGCAACCAAGGTACATGCTCTTGACCGGAATCGAACCTGGGACCTTTCAGTCCACAGGCTGACGCTCTATCCACTGAGCCAAACTGGTTTTGGCTCTACTTAATTTTTTAAGTTAACATTTTAATTTAAATTTTGCTTAATCCCTGTCCTCCACTGGACCTACTATCACCAGAATCCCAATCCTTTACAGTTCAATATATCTAGAAATAAAACTTCCCAATTCCTGCAGTTTTTAATTTTTTTTCCTTTGGGACAATTTACTTACAATTGGACAAGAAAATTTAAATTCTCGAAATCAATGCTAAAAGGTGTAGAACAAGAGAGAAGAAGGCTATGCTGTGGATGGGACTCTTCCCTGTGGACTTACAGAATTACTCATTTTAAAAGCTATGGGGAAGAGATCAACAAAACAAAACAAAATGAACAAACAAAAAAGACCAAGTTGAAATGAATGAGAAATTTTCTAAGTGAAAAATTTGACAAAAATATTTATAAATACAAATCAATTTTTAAGATTACCTATTTGTTTAAACAAAACACCTGCTTCTGTAAATTCCTTCTTGTTCTTCAAATAATACACAATTTATTGTTCATCACACTTAATGCTTTGCTTCCTTTTATTCATTGATTCTCCTTAGGGTCTCTGGCAAATTGTGGAGTTCATCATTGGCCTCCCTGACCTCTGCTCATTCATTTATTCATTCACTCATTCATTCAAACAACATTTGTTGAGAGGCTGCTGTGCTTCAGACAATATACAAGGCAGTGTGGGTGCTGACCAGGAAGAACTCATAATAAATGGTGAACAAGAAATATACACAGGTGAGAGCTATGGTAGAGAATTATGTATGAAATATTATGTGACTACAGCTGAGAAACCATAAAACTTTCATTGGGAATGTGGGATGGTTTAGCCATCAAGGAAATAATTAAAATCGCCTCCATCCATATTATCTGACTCATTCATCTTCACTACATGCAAACAAAACATAAAGCCTTTTGTGCTTCCCATTAGAATAAAAAGATGGGTTGGCGTTCTCTAGTGCATTGCATCCTTTTTCTACTCCAGGTTTTCCCATGAGGAGCCTGTGATATAGTGGAAGGTCACAGACTTTGAAATAAAAAATTACAATTTCCCACCACTTGATTGCAATGGACCTCGGGCAAGTATAAGTTACTTGACCTTCCTGAAACTTAGAGTCTGCAAAAAGGGATGACAGTAACAATTACATGGCGGGAGTTGTCAGTGTTATCAATAATGTGTTTAAAATTACAGACCATTACACTAGAGGCACCCAGTGAATCAGGCCCACTGGTATTCATGGTATTTAGAGACATTGACTCTGGTTTTGGGTTTACAACTGTCTTGGATAATGAGATGTAACTGTGATACAGCAGAAGCTTGATGAGCATTTACACGTTGGGGTTTACTCTTTGAAATCAGATGCCATGTAAATAAATTTATCCTGTGTAAAAAGAGAGGTCTCAGTCTTCTAGCTATGCCTACCAAGTGAGACCACCTTAGACCTTCCCGCTCCAGCCAGCACACCAGCTCAATGCAGATTCTTGAGTGAGCCCAAGCAAGACCAACAAAAGAACCACCCAGCCAAACCACAAAATCGTGAGAAATAATAAATGGGGTTGTCTGTCTTAAGCCACTAAGTTTTGGGATAGCTTGTTAAGCAGTAATACATAGTGACTACATTAATTACTATTAGATCCGCAGAGCAAGGACAATGGGCCAGGTACATCAACTCACCAGGGCAGAAAGTCTCAGATGTCTAGCAAGAGGCAAAACCGGGAAAACAAGAACCTCGCTCCCAGGGTAACCTTCCCTCCCCCTAGTCAACAGAGCCAAATATCAACAGTACAATGATTGAAATTTCTTTTGGGAATCGAAAAACTGTGCTAGGGCACTCAGCAAACCGTGGCTCACAAGCCACATGCGGCTCTTTGGCCCCTTGAGGGTGGCTCTTCCACAAAATACCACATGCAGGCACGTACATACAGTGTGATTGAAACTTCATGGCCCATGCACAGAAGTCAGTTTTTGGCTCTCAAAAGAAATTTCAATCATTGTACTGTTGATATTTGGCTCTGTTGATGAATGAGTTTGCTGACCACTGTCATAGGGTATTTATATTTTCACTCTTACTGGGAATTACTGAATTGTTCTCCATAGTCACTGTACTAATTTATGCTCTAACCAAAGTTTAAGAATTTCTCTTTTCATCACATCCTTGCCAAATTTAATATAAAATTTCTCAATTTCTGCCAATCTGATGGGCATAGCCTCATCTCATTTTTTTTAACAGTGATAAAATACACACAAAATAAAATTTACCTGGATCCCATTTTTTGAAATTTTATGGAGATAATCATAGATTTACAAAGTTATAAAAGATGATACAGAAAGATCCATTGTTCAATGAATTTTTACGTATGACCATAGCTATGTAACCACCAACCACATCAATATACAGAACATTTTCAACACGTCAGAAAGCTCCCTTGTGTCTCCTCCCAGGCAATACCCCATCAAAGGCAAATTATATTGATCTAAAATTTTATTGCATGATAATAATAAACACAGTGTTTATTATAAAAAAAGATGGGGGGTAGTTTGGATCTGTGAAGTTGAGAGTCGCTGTGTCTCTACGACTTTTATGGCTGGTAGGTTAGAGGTATCAAAAGGCACTTTCCCTCCCTTTGCTTATTCCCACTGTCTGTCCCAGACTACTGTAGTCTCTGGCACTGTGCCTCGATAGGCACCACATTAAAATGATTAAGTATTTTTTGATAATAACTAATGATGATCTTAGAAGTCTCCCCTCCCAAATTCTCCCTGCTGATACGTAGTTTTTTGTGTTTTTTGCTGGGAAAGGAGCAAAACAAGGAGCATGGATGGTAGAGGATGTTATCTTTGAGCACCAAGCAGGCGCACAGGCCAACTCTCGCCCAGGACCAGGCCTGTATCCTGTATTCTGGTTTATCAGGAGTTGGTCACTCTTGGCTGTGGGGACTAAGAGTATTGTGCATAGGGAGCTCTCCTGAGCATCATGTGTAGATTTTCTCATTGTGTTCTCACAACCACCCCTCGAGGCAGGTGTTGCTGCTATTTCCTTTCTGTGGATAAAAACTAGACCAGTTATTTTGAAATGAGGCAGACAGGGATTTCCATCCCAGCTCTGCCGGTTAACCAACCGTGCGTGTGACCTCAGCAGAATCGCCCACCTCACTGAGTTCTTTCCTGCCTCAAATTGTATAACGTGTGTGAGGTGTTCTACTCAATAAAATGAATATATGTAATACTATCAATCATTTTTACAGATCTAAAACACATTTTGCTAGAGGCCTAGCAAGGGGTTGTGGCTTCTGGGCTCAATATGTGAGTGGAATCTCTGGCTCCAGAAATGAAAGCCTCCACAAATTGAAGCAATGTGGGGCAAATCTCAGCCCTATCTCCTTTTTCTCTCTCCTCTTCACCATCCCAACCTAGACCTCTGCTGCACAGAACTGCCTCTCCCAGCAACCCTGCCTTGGTGGCCCATTGCAATTGGGTTTAGGGGAAATATTGGGAGAAGGTGATTACGAATTAGCATACCGCTGCTACCCCCGGGGCCTGGATGCCTCAAGCCTGCGTGGTTTCAGTTCTGATTAGGTGTCTCCGTAGAGAGCATGTTTGCAATATAAATATTTTCAGAGACAAACCAGAGCAAAATGGCTCCAGGGCCTCCTTTCCTCTGTTAATGACTCCCCCTTCCTCCTCTTCTCGACCTCCTCTCCCTGTGTGCTCTTTGGTAGCCGGTGCCTTTTCTGGGACCAATCAACTGAGTCAGAGAAGACTATCCGTGCTTATCTTGCGCTGAGGATTCAGTCCGGTAATTCATTCCCTCGAGGGCCTGCTCAGGCTCTCCACTGGTTTGAGTTGCTCTTTCCTCTGTGTCTTGGAGCCTTCTCTTAATTCCAGCGCTTACTTCCTAGTGCATTCTTCTTCTCTCCCACAACATTAAGCAACTAGCCCTTAACCAGGGCCTCACATTGCCCCTTTGAGTTCACTGATAAAGGCACTCCCTCTGGGCCCAGGAAGGCCTTCTGCTTTGGGGCTTGCCTATAAATATGAACTGGATTTTGGCTTATGCTCCTTTCCTCACTGGCTACTTTGTGCAGGGCACATCATGTAGGTACTATTCGGGGAAGCCCTGTCATCAGCTACTGTGTTTTAGTCATCTCTGCATCCCCCATTGCCACCATTCTGCCTGATGTCAATGAACATTTTTTTAAATATATATTTTTATTGATTTTTTTACAGAGAGGAGAGGAGAGGGATAGAGAGTTAGAAATATCAATGAGAGAGAAACATCAATCAGTTGTCTCCTGCACGCCCCCTATTGGGGATGTGCCCACAACCAAGGTACATGACCTTGACTGGAATCGAACCTGGGACCCTTGAGTCCGCAGGCTGAAGCTCTATCCACTGGGCCAAATTGGTCAGGACCATTTTTTTATTAAGTACCTATACAGATGGATGAATTGCCTCTTCTCTGACTCTAGTGACTTACAGGCTCATAGGTGACTGTCTAAACTACCTAGGTATAGGGTGAGCCAGGAGCATTGCAATCATACACACAAGGAGTGTTATTCATATGCAAAGCCATACTTTTGTGAAAAGGGGCTTAGAAACTAGTAACGAGGCCAATCATAACTAGACACCAGCTACAGGCTAGGCCATTTGAAGGAGATTAAGGAGTGAAAGATATGCTCCTGCTCCAGGACACTGGTGGCCAGTCTAGTTTGAGAAGAAAAGAATCACAGAGGGGATGTAACTGTAACTATGACATCAATCAACTCATCACACAAACTAATGAAAGGTTATACCTGTGACAAGTGGGACATGAAAGGAGAGTTACATACATGAGAAACAATAGGCACAGACCCAGCCAGAGAGTTCATGACAGGCTTCCCTGAGGAAGTGACATGTGAACAACCAAGTCAAGCGTTTACCAGGAGAAGCGGGGAGGGAAGCACTTTCCACGCAGGGCATGACTCATGCCAATGTCCTACCCTGGAAGGAATCGTGGCAAGTATGAAGTAATGAGAAAGGATGCTGAAGAAGAAGGGAGGAACAGACCATGAAGATCCCTGTGGGCCACTTAGAGAGTTGCCTTTTCTTAATCCCGAGAGCAGTTGAAGCTATTGAAGTATTTTAAGCATATACATGCATATAGGGTACTATGCTCTGATTTGTGTTTTGAAATTCTTACTTTCACTGTTGTGCAGTGTTAAAACAAGATGACAGGCCCAAAATGGAATCACTTATGTTAAATTCCATGTCAGCAAACCAAGACTTAATCATAGTTTCAGCTCTCCTGGATATGGAATCTTAAACTAGTCAATCAGAATCACCTAATCAGTACTAGTTAGGTAATCTGCCTGATAAGCCTCTGACATCCCCTAATTGAGAGTAATTTTGCAATAACCAACATTTTTTTAAGCCTAGTATGACTTCCTTGTTCCAACTCCTTTCTACTTATAAAAGATTTTCATTGTATACAATCCTCTGAGATCTTTTCTATCTGCTAGATTTGATACGACCCAATGCAAAATTATTTTTGCTCAAATAAACTGTTAAAATTTTAATATGCTTCAGTTTATCTTTTTAACAGGCCAGAATGGGATGGGGAGGTAAAAGTGGATATAGGCAGACACAGTTAATATGTTATTACAAGAGTCCAGGAGAGAGAAGATGAGAGCTTGAACTTGGGTGATGGTGACAGAAATGTAGAAAAGTAAACAGATTCATGAGATATTTTAGAGATAAAATCAATAATATTTAGGAATAGACTGGATATGTGAATGAGAGAAGTGCTAAGAATGCCATCTAGATTTCTGGCTTGTGCAACTTGATGGATAGCGGTGTCAGGTTTTGTGGGGGAGGTCTAGAGTTTGGTATTTCAAAGTGTTCAGCTTGTGATGGCTTATAGATTGCAAAGGAACATATGTCAGATTGGCAATTGGCTATAACAACTGGCCTAGAGAGATAAATGTGTCAGTTGTCCACCTACAGAGCATGCCAGAGACTTTGGTAATGAAGAAAGTCACATGAGAGAGAGAGGATAGAGTGAGAAAGAGTGCAATCATTATTTTAATAGATGAGCAGAGAGGAAGAGCCCACAGAGGGGGGAAGAGGCCAGATGACAGGTGGGGTGCATGGCAGCCAAGAAAGTAGACAACGCCAGGGTGAATGGTCAACATGGGTCAGCACTGCTGAGAGGTTGAGATGAGAATGGAAACTCATCTATTGGCTTTAGCAACAGGGGCATCTTTGGTGATGCTGCTGAGGGGGTTGAAGTGATACCATGGAGGCAGGGAGTGTAGAGCACTCTTTGGAGAAGTTGGGTTGCAAAGGAGATATGAGTGGAAAAGATATATCAAGAGTGTTGTTTTGTTCTTTTCATAAATTATTTGTGTATGTTATGGAATTAATAGAAAGGATCCAGGGGCCAGAGACTGAGAACATGATGGGAGGAAAGCAGATAATGGGCAGTTTTGTGTTCATACGAAGAACTCTTGATCAAGATTCAAGGCAGGAATGGAGGGCCTAGCTTTTGGTAGGAGGGAGCACCCTCCTCATACAAGACAAAATGGTTGGCTTTTCATTGGGTGTTGGGAAAAAGAGGCAATTTCTGTCTCAACCATTTCTATTTCACTGTACAGTAAGAGAATGAGAGGATCTAAGGAGAGTAGAGTGAGTTTCAAATCGTGCTTGTGAGAGTAAAAGAATAGCTGGACTGGCAAAGCATAAGAGTGTTGGTCGGTAGGTCTAAAGAGCCATTTGTAAAATGGAACCAATCTGGTTAGGCTCAAAGTGAAATCTATCTCATATACATGAATATAGTCTAAAGAAAGAGCACTAGAAATGTAAAGATGATTAAAAACCAGTCTTTGGTCTCCAGGACTCACAGTTTACTGGTAAGTGTCAAGGACAAGAATTTTATAGTAAGGATTAGGTTTGGCTGGGAGTAACAGAGAAGCCAAAAAAAACACTGACTTAAATAAAGCAGAAGTTCATATCTCTCTCAAAAATGACATACATAGTAACTCAGAGCTAGTGTGACACACTACAGCACTGTGAGCCAACACTTTTCTCCTGTTACTCTGTTATACACAGCTTCCATTCCCAAGATCATCTCATGGTCTCAGATGGCTGCCATGGCTCCAGCCATTATATTGCTATTCCAACCAGCAGGAATAGGGAAGAGAAGAGGGAAAGTGTTTCTTGAAAGCTGTCACACATTATTTCTGCTTGCATCTCACTGGCCAGAACTGAATCACATGACCACAACTAACAGTAAGAGAACTTGACAAATATCAGCCTTATTCCATTCAGCCATGTGCCAACCACAAAGCTTGGAGAAGGAAAGTTTAAGGAAGAGGGAAAGAACAAAAATTGGTAATAACTAGCAGTTTCTTCCACAACCTATCTAATAAAAGAGTAATATGCAAATTAACCATCACTCTGCTATACCCACAAGCCACACCAACCAGCTAATCAGGAGCAAGTATGCAAATTAACACAACCAAGATGGCTGTGGCCACGATGCCAGCAGGAAGCTTGGGTTTCTCCAGCAATGGAGGAAGCCAAGCTTTCTGCACACCCTGGCTAGCCTAGGCCTCCATTCAAGGCTACAAAGTTTCAATTATAGAAGATAAATAAATCTCAACAAAAATGGCAGCAGCCATGGAACTGGAGAAAGCACAAGGCTTGAGTTGTCCCTAGTGATGGAAGTTGCCAAGCTTCTGCAGCCTTGGCCTGCCTTAGTCTCCACTCAAAGCTACAAAGTTTCAATTATAGAAGATAAATAAATCCCAGATACCAGGGCCTCTGCTTGGGTCACCAGGGGGCATGGCCCACCTGCAAACCACCACAGGCCCCTTGCCCAATCAGGAAGGCAGGCAGGCGAGCAGTTGGGAGCCAGCAGTCCTGCATTGTGAGAGGGATGTAAGATTGGGCCTCAACAGGCAGCCGGGCATTCCTCAAGGGGTCCCAAATTGGAGAGGCTACAGGCTGGGCTGAGGGACACACACCCCCGTGCACGAATTTCATCCACTGGGCCTCTATGAAGTAAATAAATGGGTAAATGCCATGCAGTGATGTAACTTAAGAATCAAGTTCAGCCCTACCTGGTTTGGCTCAGTGAACAGAGCATCAGCCTGAGGACTGAAGGGTCTCAGGTTCAATTCCAGTCAAGGGCACATGCCCAGGTCATGGGCTCGCCAATAGGGGATGTGCTGGAGGCATTCAATCAATGATTCTCTCCCATTACTTATGTTTCCATCTCTCCCTCTCACTTCCTCTCTCAAATCAATTTTTTTAAAAGTGGTTTTTAGGGTTTTTTGTTTTTTTTTTAGAAAAGGGAGAAGTCAACTCAGCCTGGCAAGGTCAAGAAAAGCTTTGTGGAGGAGTTCAAGTTGGAGCTTTTTTGCAACTTACGGAAATCACCTAGGGGCAGACAGATAGTTATTCCTCCATATCCATTCTCTCCTTTATAGATAGAGAAGCCAATTCAAATATCATTTTCTCATGAGAAGAGAACAGACTTGATTCTAAGTTTCATTTCACTGGAATTTTTAGTAACTCACTTGTCATTGTGATAACACTTGTCACTGCTGATGGGCAATAGTATGTCTCAGGAATATGAAATGTGCACAGTAAAACTGCCAAGGGACATTCTATTCACACAAATGCCTATGGATTTTTAAACCCTGACAGTGCAAATAAAATTGATAGCAAATCTAGAAGATATGAAATTGTTTCATGAATTACTTAAAAGTAAAGTTAGATTGTGTGAAAAAAGAGATACTTTCTGACCAGACTGCTAGTGGGCACACTGTCGCCTCGTTAAAGACTACATTTCCCAGCCTCCTTTCAGCTAGATGAAGCCACATGACTAGGTTCATGCCCTGGAATGTAAATAAAAGGGTAGGTGCACCTTCTGTGTTTCTTGCTTCAAAGGAAATTGCTTGCCTTCCACATATTCTGTTTCCCTTCCCAGGCTGAAGCATGGAAATGATTATGACCCAGCTTTGACCATACAACCAAGGACAACAACTATGGATGATGACACAAGGACAGTATCTTATGGGTGAAGACACGCTACAAGATGGGAAGAAGCCAGATGCCCACCTGACTGATGGAGAAGTAAATAAATTAAATCTTTAAGCCAGTGTGTGTGTGTGTGTGTGTGTGTGTGTGTGTGTGTGTGTAAATGTCTCTTTCACAGCTGCTCACTGTCTATTCCATCTTTCCTAGCAGAGAAGAAATCTCTTATCTTTTTATCTCTAGCACCCAGCATATCACCTTATAAAAAATAAATGTTCAATAAGCCTCTGCTGATTGAATGGGTGCCTGAATTGGTAAGATCTAAAGCCACGAAAAGTGAGTTAGATCACATCTGAAGCAATGTTTTACTTAGGAATTTGTACTTTGCCCACATTTAGGTTCCATGGAAAGTTTTAAAATAGGGACAAAGAACTTGGCATTTTCAGGCTTCTCTGAATCGTGTTAGCTGGCGGCACCTGCTGGCAAATTGAAATACAGCAGCTTCATCAAGCTATACTTCCTCGGTCAAGTGAAGAGATAAGGAAGCAGTTGTTAAAAGTTACAAATAGGAGAACTAATGCCCACGTGATAAATAACAATTTGGAACTATTCTGGGCCAATAACTGTGATGTGTGCTGTAGTGGGGACGCACTAGACGTGATTCCTAGTCTGGGAGTTTAAGTTTCGTTTTTTGGGTGCTTTTGTTGTTATTGTTTTTACAGATGCATTTCTGTCCTCTGATCTGGAAAAGCTGTAAAATGCCTCTCCCACCCTTTCCCTCTTCCTGTGATTCTTCCTTATCCATTTGCACTGACTTTGATGCTTTTCTCGTTTCTACCAAAGGAATTAGTTACCATAGCAATGCTATTTGAGTCAAGTTGTGACTTTGATTTTTGAAAAAAGAAAGAACCACAACCAAAACAAAACAAAACAAAAACACCACACTGTCATAAAAAAAAAAAAAAGGAGCGGCGTTCTCAGATGAGATGGTACAGCTGGACTCTGGGCTGGGCTCACCAGGGAGATTTTTCTCAGTTCTGTTTTGAGAGAAGATGCTCTGATCCTAAAAACCAGCCTGATCACACCGAAGGGGCCTGGACGGCTCCTGCACGGATGGTTTGCCCTTTAACTTTGGCCTCCAGGAGACTTAGAAAAAAATTCTGGCCCTTTTTTGCAGCTGGATAAGACTTTTCTTTGAAACAATATTATACCTGAGTTTTTACCATAATCTTTTTGTTTTTGTAAACCACCTCAGATCTCTAATACAACATAGAAGTAAACATTAGAATGAATGACCCAGATTAAAACGTACCCAGGTGATTGTACAAAGGGGAGCTCTAAATGAGCGATGGCCTTAGGAAAGGGTGAGGAACAGGGAGGTGGGGGCTTGATTAAGTCTTGAAGGTAGAAGGTGGGCTCCTTCCCATCCCTGTCAATTCTGTCACCCTTTCCTTATAACTTCTGGCTTCTGGAGAGTAGAAAGGGGATGAGGAGATAGGTAGGTATTGATATGAGAGAGACACATCTATTGGTTGCCTCCCTACATGCAGCCCAACCAAGCTGGGGATCAAACCTGCAAGCCAGTTTCAATGTCCAACAGTTCTGAGTCCGAGTTTCAGTGTCAAATAGTTCTTTATGTGTACATGTCAGCAATGGTATCCAGATGGTGGACACATCGTAGCAATGCAAGATCCATCCTCTCTGGTTTGGTCCTGGGCTGCCTGCAGCCTTGCACAGCTGCCACCTGCTAGCTAGCATGGCAAGGTGTTGTCAGTGTCATTTTTTGTTCTTATACATTTATTTCTAGTATGCAGAGGCAAGATATTTTTGAAGAAAAGAAACAGGGGAGAGTGATTGATATAGAGGCAGGGAGGCATTGAACAGGCTGTCAAGCTACAGGGAGAAGGCTTGGGTGGTTGGGAGGTGAAGGCCGGGGGAGATCGACCGAAGGACTTGTATGCATGCATATGAGCATAACCAATGAATGAAAGACACTGGGTCGGGGAGCGGGGTGGGTGGGGATATGTGCTGGGGGGTAGGGAAGGCTGGGGGGAGGATAATGGGGAGGGGGAAAGGAAAACATGTACTACTATTAAATATAAGTTATATTGCAAAAAAATCAATAAAAAATTAAATGTTAAAAAAAAAACACCCTACAAGCCAGGTAGGTGCTCTTGACAGGAAATGGAACCCGCCACCCTTTGGTGCACAGGCAAATGCTCTAACTACAGAGAAACACCAGCCAGAGTTTTTTGAATTGGTTTTCAAAATACCTGGTGAACCTTCTGTACATAGTGACCCCCCCCCCCTCAGGTTGGTCTAACCACATGACTCCACCTTGGAAGCCTAACTTTGTGAATGTCACTCAGCACTACTGGAGGCAGGAGGGCAGCTTTCCCTGCATGGACAGCCAGAGCAGGTGGAACAGATGGGGGACAGAGTTTCTGCCCAAATGCTGACATCTGCTTTGATAGCCACGCACCTCTGTGCACCATTCCCTGCTTCCACCCACCAGACAAAGAGCAGAAGGGACACTCCTGCCACTTGCTCGTGAGGCCAGGCTTTCAGACATGAGCAGTAACTAAGGTTAGAGTGAAGTCTTCAGGTAAATGTGCAGCGCCTTTTGCACAACCTCAGATTGTTCCCGGGCAGAGCTCGCTGGGGCCCCATGCTGTTCTGCCAGATGGGCCAGGCTGTCAGCCCATCACTGACTCTCTGTGAACTCCATGCCCAGGCCCATCCCTCAGTTGCAGAGAGAGGCTCATCACCGTATGTTGTCAATGCCTTAGTGCAGGGGACTGCTGCAAAACTGAGTATAAACACTTACAATGACCAATAGTGAGAATGACCAATCACTGTCTGGAGCATATTTCTTTCCCAAGACCAGCTGAGCAGTGAGGTTGGAAGGGATTCCTAGGGGTTTGGGGTGGGTAGTAAGCCCCGTTAGCTTACCAAGGGCTCAGGGCAATGAGGCTGCAGAGCGGAGTGGGCTGTGAATCTACACCTAAACATGGTGTTTACCCAGGTGGGCCTCCATGGCTCCTACCTCACCCTCCTGGAGACTCAGAGGGTCAGGCTGGCAGTGGGAGAGAATCAGACCTGAGTGCGAGGCTGCTGGTATAGTGTGTGTGTGTGTGTGTGTGTGTGTGTGTGTGTGTGTGTGTGTGTGTGTTGGAAAGATAAGTGTACTCTTAGCTCAGGAAAACTTGCCTGTGCCCTGGGGGGAAAGGCTGAGAAGAGGGAGGTTTGTGTAAATAGATAGACCTGAAGACAAAAAAAAAAAAAAAGAGGAGAGAGGACTATTTTCCAGTGTCTAAGGTAACTTGAGGAATAAACAAAAGCTCTTTCCCGTCCATCACAAAGGTTCATGTAAGTCATTCCTGGGGAGGGGGACATGTGAGTATGTGGGATGCACTGTGGAGGGGTCAGCTACCAAAGAAAAGGAAAGAAAGTTCCTGTAAATATTGCTGAGATAAATTGCCCAGAGGAGTTGAGCAGGTGAAGGAATTTGGGTGACTATTCAAGCCAGGACCGAGTGCTCTCTGGATGCCATGGAGAAGGGATGGAGAGAGAATTGCGGGGGAGAGAGAGAAGAGGAGGGATCAAGGTCAGGACATGGACTCTGTACCTCCAACCCCTACCAAATTTCCTACAATATGTACCTGCACTTTTCTAAAGAATGTTGTTGGAGACACTGAATATGGACTATATATTTTTGTATCAATATCAAATGTCTTGGGCATGATAATGGTATGGAGGAGAATGTCTTTGTTCTTAGGAGCACATGCTGAAGTATTTAAGGATGAAGTGTCTTGTATCTGCAATTTTCAAGGGGTTCAGGAAAGAGAAAGAGAAACTGAAAGAAAGCAAATGTGGCAACATTTTATTAAATGGTAGCTCTAGGTCAAGGGTATATGAGGGTTCATTGTGCTATCTTTCAGTTCTGTAGGTTAAAATTTAAAAATAATGTAGGGAACAAAATTACTAGTGCATGACAACTGAAGAAGAAACTAAACACAAAAGAGTATAATTCCACTTACTTGAAACTAGAGGCCCTGCCCATGAAATTTGTACACTGGGGGGGAGGGTCCTTCAGCCTGGCCTGTCCCCTCTCACAGGCTGGTGATAGATCATCCCAAAGAGGTAGGCCCTGCCCACCTGCCACAGCCCACTAGTTGGTGGCCTGGGCCTCCCTCTGCAGGGCGATCATGGGGTGATGACTGGGCCCCTGACCAATCACATCACACCCACCTTGGCTGGCTTGGCGCCAGTGGATGTCATAGCATGGTAGACCAGAAGGTCGACCAAATGGTTGTTCTGCTGTTTGGTCATTCAGTCAATTTGCATATTATGCTTTTATTATTATAGATTCTCAACCACATAAAACTGTGCAGTAGAAGGCTATCAAAACAGTGGTTGCGTGTGTGTGTGTGTGTGTACGCGCACGCACTGCGTGGAAGGAATGTGAGGTAACTTTTTAAAATATAATTTATCTTTATTGTTGAGGTGGGGGGAACTTTCTGTACTTCTCCAGGGGTTTTTGTTATGAAGGTATGAGGCATTATTCAAAATCGAGCAAATCTCTACCTAAGAAATTTGTGCATGTAATGATATGTAGAATTCGCATCAAAAGAAACATCTGGTTAAAGAGAGTTGGGGGAAATGTTGAGTAAGAGTAGAATGAAGTTTGTCTTAGAGTTCTGACCTCTTTGGGATAATCCTTGGCGTCTCTCCCAGGTTCCCAGTAAGGCTGGACATATTTTGAATGCTTCACTTTGGGGTTAAGAAAAAATACATTTTTTGCTTGGGTTTTGGAAGTTCCCAGCCCCCAATACTTCATCAGCCATGGACCCAATGTAGAGCGTGGCAACCAGCCTCCAAGATGACACCCAGTAACCCTCACTGCTGGGTTTTGTGACCCCCTCCCACACAGAACAGGAACCTGCGTAGCCAATAGGATGCTGTGGAGATGATACAGTGTGTGACCTCTGTGGAGCAGTTCACTTGGCCCGGAGCTGAGGTCTCCTGCCAACAGCCAGGACCAGTCTGTCAGATGTGCGAGGGACCTTGTTGGGAAGTGATCCTCCAGGCTCTGCCAATCCTCCCTCCACAGGACTGCAGCCTCAGCTGACATCTAGACTGCAAGCTCTTCAGTGATCACAAGCCAGAATTACCCTCCTAACTCACTCCCGAATTCCTTACCTACAAAAACTATGAGGCAACCAACATTCACCATCGTGTTAAGCCACCAAGTGTTGAGATTCCGCTGCAACGGATAGCGGATAGCTAACACCCAAAGGGATGCTGGGGCCCCCAGGGGGCCCCAAGGCGCATCTCCACAGGTGTGGCCCGCCTTCCTGTGGTGAACCACAGGCGCTTTCTCTTCTGCCCACAAACCTCACCCTCCTTCTGCAGGTTTCATTCACAACAGCTAAGCGAGAGACGGAGAAATGTTTTTTCTTGCCGTTATGACCACAGAGACATACTATGAACCCTATCCATACAATGAACCCTATACATACATACTATGGTCTTTCCTACACATGCAACCATAATTGTACTGAAAGTCATTAAACTCCTTCAAGACTCTGCTTTCTAGCACCATCCCCACCCCCACCCCCACAGGAAGAACTGATCCCTCACCACAGGCTCGCCTCAGGACCCCATGGGACCTCTTAGCAAAGTAAAGACAATTACTCCTGGGGCCTCAGTGGTCCCCAGCTCTCACACATTAAAATGTTATGGCTTACATTTTTCTCACCAACCTTAAGCCTCGCCTCTGAGGAGAATCTCTCCATCCCAAAGCAGTTTCTGTGGCAGATGCAACACCCCTCTGTTAAAGGAAATTTTATAAAAACGTTTTCTCTATGAAAGTAATAAAAGCTCATTTTAGAAAAATTGGAAAGCACAGCAATCATTGTTCAGGTTTTGGGGTGTGCGCATGCGTGTTCTGAAAGCAAATACACTATAAGTAATTTAAAAGAAATGAAGGGCTGAAGTACTGTATTTTCCGGCGTATAAGACAACTTTTTAACCCGGGAAAATCTTCTCAAAAGTCGGGGGTCGAAATCAAATCTGATGTTTTTTTAAATTTTATTTGGTGTGCTTTGGGAGAGGGGTAGTCTTATACGGCGAGTATATTCCAAACTCTATATTTTAACTGGAATAGTTGCCGGAAAATATGGTAATTAATTTTGTCATAACCAAAGCTTTGAAATTAACATAGTTTCGATCTGGAAGCTCTGTATATTAAGGACATATTTTGGCAAATGACAACATAAATCTTCCAGAAATACTATGGACAGAGGTAAAAGGGTCCACAGTACTGTGTGTTTTCTCCATCTGACTAGGAAGAAATGGCCACCAGGTGGGGATGATCGAAGAGAAGGAAAATGACACAAAACACTGCAGTCTGATGGGACTTTTGCTCAAAGCCTGGCACCAGTGATGTCTGTGGCTGCCCCTAGATACCTCACCACTGCCCCTGTCCCCAAGCAGGTGCCAGAGCTCTGCTCAGACCCGGGTCGCTCTGAGGCCACAGCCCACTGTACGCAAGATATACTAACCCAATGGTCAGCAAACTGCGGCTCTCGAGCCACATGCGTCTCTTTGGCTTCTTGAGTGTGGCTCTTCCACAAAATACCACGGCCTGGGCGAGTCTATTTTGAAGAAGTAATGTTAGAAGTTTAAGTTTAAAAAATTTGGCTCTCAAAAGACATTTCAATCGTTGTACTGTTGATATTTGGCTCTGTTGACTAATGAGTTTACCAACCACTGCACTAAGCCCCCTGATCTACGGGGAATCCTTTTCAAGACCCCCAGTGGGTGCCTGAAACCACAGACAGTACCTCACCCTATACATACTATTGTTTTTCCTATGCATGCATACCTACAATAAAGTTTAATTTATAGACTAGGCACGGTAAGAGATTAACAATAGTAATAATAAAATAGAACAAGCATAACAAGATACTGAAATAAAAGTAATGTGAATGTGGCCATTCTCTCTCTCTCTCTCAATATCTTATTGAACCGTACTCACCCTTCTTGTGATGATGGGAGGCCATAAGATGCCTTATTAAGTCGAGAAATGTCACCTTTCCACTTCAAGGCAGCATTTGACGGCTTCTCTCTAGACTATCCAAGTTGCCCCATCACCACACTTGTGCTTAAGGGCCATCCTATCTAATAAAAGAGCAATATGCAAATTTGACCATACCTTTGCCACAAGCCACGCCCACAAGCCAATCAGGAACAGATTATGCAAATAAACCCCAACCAAGATGACTGCTGCCAATGAGAGCAGGAGGAAGGCTTGGGTTTCCCTGGCAACAGAGGAAGCCAAGCTTTCCACCTGCCATTGTGGGCCTAGGCCTCCACTCAATGTTACAAAGTTTCAATTATAAAAGATACAGAAATGGTGGCAGCCACTGAGCTGGAGAGAACAGAGGCTTGGGTTTCCCTGGCAATGGAGGAAGCCAAGCTTTCCGCCTGCTGTTACCAGCCTAGGCCTCCACTCCAGGTTACAAAGTTTCAAACAGAAATGGCTGCTGCCATGGAGCAAGCAGAAGGCTTGACTCCATTCCAGGCTACAAAGTTTTAATTGTAGACATAGATTAATCTCAGATACCAGGGCCTCTACTTGGGTCACTGGGGGGCATGGCCAGCCTGCAAACATCCACAGGCCCCTTGCCCAGGCTGCCCCTCACCCCAAGGAAGCCCCTACCGTGAGCTGGGACACTCTTCAGGGCAAACCAGCTGGCCCCCACCCATGCACCAGGCCTCTATCCTATCTAATAAAAGAGTAATATGCAGATTGACCATCACTCCAACACACAAGATGGCTGCCTTCATGTGATCAAAGATCCTGCCCCCATGTGGACACAAGATGGCCACCACAAGATGGCCAGCAGGGGAGGGCCATTGGGAGGTTCCAGGCCCTACAAGGGAAGGCAGTTGTGGGCAATCAGGCCTGCAAGGGAGGGCAATTGGGGGTGACCAGGCTGGCAGAGGAGGAAAGTTGGGGGCAAACAGGCTGGCAAAGGAGCAGTTAGACATCAATTAGGCTGTCAGGGTAATGGTTAGTGGGTGATCAGGCTGGCAGGCAGAAGCGGTTAGGGGCAATCAGGGAGGCAGGCAGGTGAGCAGTTGGAGCCAGCAGTCTTGGATTGTGAGAAGGATGTGCAATTGCCCATTTAGACCTGATAGGATCAGGCCTATCACGATCAGGCCTAAACGAGCATTTGGACATAACTCAAGAGGTCCCAGACTGGAGAGGGTGCAGGCTGGGCTAAGGGACATCCCCATGCCCATGCACGAATTTCATGCACCATGCCTCTAGTTGTTAAATAAAATAAAGGTGACTGGAATGGAAGCGCCTCAATACCTGCTAACAGAGCCCCCTACGTGCTGCGTGACCGACGCAGGGCGAGTGTCCTCAGCGTGCAGACGCCGGACCCAGGGAGGACAGGACGGGTCCCGAGAGAGTTCATCCCGCTGCTCAGGACAGCGCCCAGTTTAAAACTTAGGAATTGCGTATCTCTGGAATTTTTCACTTAATGTTAAACTCGGGTACCACCTTGATCGGAGTAACCAAGTGTGGAAAGGAAAGCACAACAGAAGATAACCACAAACTGGTGGCTCAGAACAACAGACACGAAGGCTGGCTGGTGTGGCTCAGTGGTCCAGCTTTGACCCATGAACCGAGAGGCCACGTGCGATTCGGGGTCAGGGCACATGCTGGGGTTACAGACTCCCTCCCCAATAGGGAGGAAGCTCTCTCATCAATGCTTCAATCTCTCTATCCCTCTCCCTTCCTCTCTTTAAAATCAGTAAAGACATAACAAACACACAACAGAAATCTACTTTCTCACAGTTCTGGACACCGGACATCCAAAATCAAGGTGTTGGCTTCTTCTTAGGGGCTTTTTCTGTTTGTTTGTTTTAAGAGAGGGAGAAACATTGATTTGTTGTCTCGTTTATTTATGCATTTATTGGTTGGCTCTTGCATGCACCTTCACCGGGGATCAAACCCACCACCTCAGTATACTGGGACGATACTCTAACCCAGTGGTCAGCAAACTGTGGCTCCTGAGCCACATGCGGCTCTTTGGCCTCTTGAGTTTTTAGCAAAGGCCAGGTTAGGAGTACCCTAATTAAGTTAATAACAATGTACCCACCTATACGGTTTTTAAAAATTGTCTCTCAAAAGAAATTTCAGTCGTTGTCCTGTTGATATTTGGCTCTGTTGACTAATGAGTTTGCCGACCACTGCTCTAACCAAATGAGCTAGCAGGCCAGGGCTCTTCTTAGTGGCTTTGAAGGAGAACCCGTTCCTGCCTTCCGGTGGTTGTCAGCAATCCGTGGTGCTCCTTGGCTTGTAGATAATTTTTGTCTTGTCTTCCCATGGCCTTCTCCTCTCTCTGTGTCCCTGTGTCTTCACGCAGCCTTCTTTAAGACATTGGTCAGTGGATTCGGGGCTCACACTAATCTAATATGACCTCATTTTAAAGAATTACATCTGCAAAGACCCTACCAGTATTTTGAAATAAGGACTCCTGTTTTTTTCATGATTAGATTGAGGTCCGAGTAGATATGAATTTGGGGGGGGAGGGACACTATTTAACCAACTACATCAAGGTTCAAACACTCCACATTTTAGTCATCAGCAATGACAGCACCAGCGTTATCACAATGGATTATAAATCCCTACATCGTGAGAGATAAAGGCAAGGGAAAGGAATCAAGAAAGGAAAGGCTGTCCCCTAGAAGTCTGCTGAAGCACATTGGACTACACGAACTTTCTGGGGACCCCGGGAGAACATGGATGAAGACCTGGTAGCTTGGAGAAAGAAGAGCCATTCTTTGCAGGAGGAAACATTCTAAGGCCTGGGTAATGAAAGCAAATCTCCTGGAAACATAAGGGCTGGATCACAGCTAATTTGGGCAAGGAACCAGTGCCATGAGTATTACACAGCCTATAAAATGGTCTTTAAGAAGTTCTTAAGAACATGGGAAAATGCTTATGCTCTAAGGCTAAACAAAAAGCCAGGATTCAAAATTGCATTTGCAGCATGAGCTCAACTCTGCAATAAAGAGAGAGCATTCCCGGAAAAGAAGGCTTGTGCCAACGGTGGGGAGGGGAGATGGAAGCCAAGGGCCATTGCCTTTCGTTTTATAGACTTCCGTGTTGTCTGAATTTCCTCCCAGCGACCAGGCAGCCCTTTTTAATGATCAGTTTAAATCGGAAAATAGTTTCCAATTTATAGAGAGGTTGCAAAGATAATGCAGAGAGATCCCATGTATTCAGTACCCAGTTTCCCCTATGGTTAACACCTTACATTTGCCACGAGCAATGCACCAAGAGTGATACATTATTTTGGACTCACGCCCATTCTTTGATCCTGTCTGGGATACCATATTACAAAGAGTGATTATGTCTCTGTAGGGGCCTCTAGACTATTACATTTTCTTAGACTTATCTTGGTTGTTTTGTTTTTGTTGTTTATTTTGTTTTTTTGCTTTTTTACTTTTTAATCCTCACCCAAGTATATGTTGTTATTATTGATGAAAGAGAGAGACAGAGAATGTGAGAAACATCCATTAGGTCCCTCCCCTACGCTCCCCAACCTGGGATCGAATCTGCAACCTGTTGGTGTATGGGACGACATTCCAACCAACCACCCAGCCAGGGCAGACTTGTCTTATTTTTATGACCTTGATAGTTTTGAGGAATTCTGGTCAGATATTTTGTAGAATGTTTCTCAGTTTGAGTTTGCCTGGTGTTTTTCTCATGATTAGACTGGGGTTATGATTTATTGGGAAAGAGACCACAAAAGGTAAGTGACATTCTCATCATATCACGTTAAGAGATACACATGGGGCTCAGAGGCTCATTTGATTGGGGGTTGTCCTGTGCACCGAAGCATTGCCAGTTCAATTCTGGTCAGGACGCATGCCTGGGTTTGGGGTATGATTCCTGGTCAGGGCACATGCAGAGGGCAGACAATCAATGTTTCTCTCCCTTCCTCTCTCTAAGCATGCCCTTGGGTGAGGATTAAGAAAAAGGGAGAGATACCGGTAGATTACTTTTTATTTATTTTTAAAAATATATTTTATTGATTTTTTACAGAGAGGAAGGGAAAGGAACAGAAAGCTAGAAACATCAATGAGAGAGAGACATCGATCAGCTGCCTCCTGCACACCCCCTACTGGGGATGTACCCCCAACCGAGGTACATGCCCTTGATCGGAATCGAATCCAGGACCCTTCAGTCTGCAGGCTGGCGCTCTATCCACTGAGCCACACCAGTTTCGGCAGATACATTACTTTTTAAATGAAATATATTTTAAATAAGGATTATGCTAGAAAAGTAATCCAGTGTTTCACCCTGGATTATGAAGGTTTTCTCAATATTTTTCTTGATAGTCTTCAATAAAAAGCATACAATGTATTTAAAGAAAGCGTTTGATTCCTCCCCTAAGTATGAAGCAGGGCCTGGGCGGCCTGGCTTTGGGGGAGGGGGGGGCGTGAGGCGCCTGGGCCCTGGCCTAGCGGGAACAGAGTGTCAGCGTGATGGGGAACACACCAGGGCCTGGCTGCATGCTGGGAGCAGTCAAGATTACTAATGGCAGGACAGACAGTAACAGCAACAACAGGAGAGCGAGGGCCCGAGCTGGGCAGACAGACAGCGCTAATGAGAACATCGAGATGCATTCCAGGCGAAAGGGAAACCCAAAAATGTAAGCAAGCCTGGAGCGGAGATTACTTATAGCCAAATAAGTCATGCAGGATTCAGAGGGTGCAGGCGGCCCAGTGGGAGCCGGGGCACCTCCGCGTCTCCGAAGCCGGCAACATAACGCTTTGTATAAATACTGACTTTTTAGGGAAGACAGAGAGGAGCCTGTCTCTTTTTCCACTGCCATTCAGAACAGTTTATTGATTTTTAAACAGGCTGTTTCTATTCAGGGCTTGTTTTCAATCTAATAAGGCTGTTAGTATTATATTTTTAATTGGGTGCAGAGCAGGGCATTCAGTGCCAATCTGTGAGTCAAGTATTTTTAATGGCTTTGGGAGATGTGACATGGAGACCTAGATTGTAGGTCACACGCGAGGTCCAGGGGCCCTGACACCACAAGGCTGTTCCCCTAGAACCGGTATGACGACCAGCTCTTGGTCCAGCATTAAAGTGTCTGGGAAGATGGGTCGGCGTCCATAGGATGAGGTGAATGAATATAATTTCCAGAGAAAGCAATCATTTAGTTATGACTGGCAAACTCCTATTCATCCTACAAGACCCACATCAAGTGTTTTGATGGAATAAAATTGACCAGATGGGAGAAATGAGGGACCTGCTTCAGACCTGCAGAGCAGCCACTGCTGTGGGATGGAACATGGGGAGCGGGGATGGAAACCAGCCTGGAACTTCCCCATAGATTTTAGAATCCTTGGGGTGAAGGCCTAGGGTAATGGCATGGCTACTGACTGACCGAAGAGGTCAGCTGCTGAAACCAGAAGCTGGGACTGAACCAAGTCGGATTGGGGAAAGCTGTGGGCAGGCTGGCGGAGGCCTAGACTCCCAATACCCCACCTGCCCTGGGTTGCCAAGGAATAGTCCTGCTGAGGCGCCTGCCTTGGGCTTTAACAAGTTGCTCTACTCATTTGTTTTTACAGATATATGTTCAGATGTGACCCCTGTCATTATACCTTTACAAATTGCCACACCCGCCAATATTTTAATAGCTTTCTGCTCTAATTTAGAGTCTCTGCTCTATTTTAAACTTTCTGAGGAAATAACAACAGCAACAAAAAAATAGCAACTGATTCTAGACCACGATCCGTGGGCCCAGCACTGGGCTAAGTGCTCAGCGCCCTCCCCGTGAGGTCTGTGCTATGTTCCTTTCCACAGGCGAGGACACTGAAAGTCGAGAGGCTACGCCAGGGTGGACACCTGGCAAGTAACAAACTTGGGATTCTGACCAGAGCTGTCTGGTCCAAAGCCTGTGTTCCTGACTGTGATGTGACCCAAGTGAGCGGACCACACAGCTGTGTAGACAGCTGTGGAACAGACAGAAACACAACTGAGCTCCCCAACTTTACATCACGTAAAGTACATACATACTTATTATGTTCCATTCCAATTAACGAATAAATAATTCAGATAAATTAAAATTAAATAAAATTTTCAAAACAAAAATGAAGAAAACGATTGTATTTTAATTAAATAGAGTAAATGAAAATTTGAAAGGGTAATTGAATTCATGTGATGCTGGAATTGATGCTTAATTACATTAAGTAAATTATACACAAATTACATAAAGTAGTGTCATGTACTTTCAAGGTTTTATTACATTTTCAAGTTACATGTGACTTTTTCTTCTGGAAACTCCAAAGAGCCAGTGTCCATGCTACCCCAATCTTCTCCAATGCTTTGCTGTTCGTACCGAAAGTGATCTGCGAGGAGCTGTGGGAAATATAAGGAATAATCGGACATGGCTTCTGCCTTCGGAGGGTTTTTCATGTGAGAAATAAATGGGGGTGGAGGAAGTGCTGAATGAAGCTTTAAGCAAGCGTCTTTGCCATTTCCTTTTGGCTGTTTAGAAGTGGCATGGACTCGTTTATTCTGTTGAATACCTCGAGGCGGAAAAAGGCCTTGAATGTAACAGCCAATAGCTAAGTATTAGGAGCCCAATTTTTTTTGTGTGTTTTCAGGGGTGAGTCTAAGACTTAGAGGGTGGTGAGTTGATGGTATGACTGTCAGTTGCCATGTAAGGCTGCCATCTGTCCTTGCCCCCAAATTTGGAGAGGAGAGTAAATTTTGGCTTTAGTCACTGTGAAAGCCATTCTGTTTCCCAGTCCTTTTGGCCTGCCTTGGAATTATTGTTGGGTTCAGTTTAGCAAACCTTTATTGATGGTCCACTGTGAACAAGGTCAGAGATTTTGGCACACATAAAGTAATTATTAAAATTCTGCAGCACACCAAAAATATGTTATTTTTATTAATTGATTTATTTATTTTATTTCAGGACGGAAGGGGAAGGGAGAGAGAGCATCAATGATGAGAGAGAATCATTGATTGGCTGCCTCCTGCACGCCCCCTACTGGGGATCAAGCTCACAACCGGGGCATGTGCCCTTGACCTGAATCAAATCTGGGATCCTTCGATCTGTAGGCAGACGCTCTACCACTGAGCCAAACTGGCTAGGGCAATATATTATTATTATTTTTTTGATGATCTGACAAAAAATAGGTATAGTTTTGATTTATGCACACCAGATGGCTATCGTTGTGTTGGCTGTTGTCAATTTTGTATTTGACAATCTAAGGGAAAAAGAGGTCAGTGCCCCTGACTACTAGTAATTAACACGTACTGCACGTTTTAAAAATTCTTGTAACACATCAGTTGAAAAGCAATGAACTAGACAGTGTGTGGGTGAAGGTAGTGTGTCTAAAGTTGCAAAAGACATGATGTTTGACCTTGAAGAATTTACCATTGAGATAGGACAGACTTGTCAGTAAAAGCTGGTCAGTTCAGTGACTGAAGTCCAGAGAAGGTGCTATGAAGCCCATAGAAGGGTTTTAGCCCAGTGTGGTGTAGTGTGTGTGTGTGTGTGTGAGCGCGCGCGCCTGTGTCTGTGAGTGTCTCTGAGTCTCTGCGTGTGTCTGAGTGTGTCTGTGCGTCTGAATGTCAGTGTGTATATTTTCCTTGAAAACAGACTCCTGATCTAAATCTTGGAAGGAGATCCCAAGCAAAGAGAAGTCATAAACAAGTGTACTGAGGCAACAGATGACACACACAGACCTCAAAACAGGGATGTAAGGTGGGAAGGTCAGGAGATGAGGCTGAGGAAGCAGGCCAGGCTTAGGACTGGAGGCCCGTGGCTGCTGGCTGCGGCACTTGGGTTAATCCTGTAAGAGAACCGGGCCCTGGGAATCAGGAGAAGACATGGTTAGCTTAGCCTGTCGGAGACACAGCTCTGGCAGCAGCCCGGAGACCAGGCTGACAGTGAGCGTGATGGCGGCGGTGGGATGCTGAGGTCAGTCACCAGGGAAAGCGATGCAGGAAAGAAGCAATCAGGGCCTGAATTCCAAGAGGGGAGAATCCATTGGAGAGGAGAAGGCTCCATACCACACTGTCTTCCAAACGCACTGATATTTCCATCTCCTCTTCGTGGCCTCCTCTCTCTGTGTCCTTGTCAACCTTACCCCCAGCAGCTCTCTGGCCTCCCAGATGACCCTGAAGGCTTCTGAAGGCTCCCCTTAAGTTACTGGGGAGAAGGAAGTTTGGGGAGGGGAAGAGGCCACACCGGATTGTTGGCAGAATCAGAGCCTGCCAGGACCTCCCCATTCCACACATCCTTATCTGATCACCATGTAGTGTAGTTTCGTTTGCCTTTTGCAGTGGATTAAGTCCAGTTACTTCTCCATCAGCTTAATAGGATTGTATACTTACTAGTACACCCATATGAGGGGTTAAGTAATGCTGTTACGGGGATGGGGTATGAACTTGGGGAGGTTTTACAGCACCATTTCATTTTTCCTTTTAATGGAGATAAGGTTTCCTCCTCCCACCATCTTCTCCACCTCCTGGACCAGGTGATGACCCTATGACTACCCAAGGGGAGATTTCTAGAACCTCGGGAGCAGGCTCCCACGGGGAAACTTCCTTGTAAGAGCTTACTAGTAATCTTTGCTTCTAGATGCCATTCATATAAATATCTATCACATTCTTTATATATATATATATATATATATATATATATATATATATATTATTGATTTTTTACAGAGAGGAAGGGAAAGGGATAGAAAGTCAGAAACATTGGTCAACTGCCTTTTGCACACACCCCCACTGGGGATGTGCCTGCAACCAAGGTACATGCCCTTGATCGGGGAGTCAAACCTGGGACCCTTGAGTCCACAGGCCAACACTCTATCCACTGAGCCAAACCGGTTTTGGCAATCATCACATTCTCATTTAAGTAGTATGTGTTGTGGGAGAGGAGATCATTAAAATGTAGTGAGACTGTGAGGCATAGGATCTGTGACTTTTCAGCTTTCTGATTCTCATGAGATCCAAACCAATGGGCATTCTGAGAGTCCTGTCCATGCATCGCACCACAGAGGGGGGTTGGTGTGCAGATGAAGCAAGAGCCCCCCAGTCCTGTCCTCCAGGGGTAGGTTCACTGCTCGTGAAAGAACTCCCTCTGCCCAAGGGAGTCTGAGTAGTTCTGTCCGAACTGGGCTTTTGAATGTTAAGTAGATGTTTGACAGGGAAAGACAAGCGCATGCCAAGTGGAGGAGGGAGCCTGACCAATGGCGTGGCAGAGAATGGTGTGCAGGGTGGGGAGGAATATCGCATGGCTGGAGGCCTGGGTGCTAGTGGGAGGGGAGGGGGAGTGATTGGCAAGCAGTTAGAAGTCACTGCAAAGGCCCAGACTGGGTTCGGGCTTTTCTTACAAGCAACTGGAAGTCATGAAATGTATGTAGGCATGATGCATTTTGAGCTTTTGGAAAATAACTAGATAGACTAGAGAGAGGGGGATATAAAAATGAATATGGAAGCTGTTAGAAGATAAAGATGAAGAATCCTGCTTTAGGTAGTGGGATGGAGAAAAAGGACAGTGTCAAGAGATATGAAGGATATAGAACTGAGCTGCGTACTGATGGCACAGAAAGGAGGAAAGTATGATAGAAAGGTTGCTAGTCTGGGAAAGTAGGTGCCTCCGATGCACAGTGTAGGATACCAGAGAAGAGATAACAATTTTATAAACTGACTTCTGCTATCATCCCAAATGCCTCTAAGATGGGATTACCTACAGATTGGGTAGAAGGCAAAAAGGAAGAGCGGAAGGAGGGCATATGTCTTTGTGCTCAGGTGGAATCTGCTCTTTTTCCTGAGGTCTGCAATTGTGCCATTGGTGCCAACCAGTGTCTGCTACATGCAGTGGGGCTCTCACTCCGAACCCCCGCACGTGAGACTCACCGGCTGAAAGCACATGTTGAAAGCCATGCCAGAGGACATCAAGGTGGAACTCTCCAGAAGGCAGCTGGAGCTTGGATGTCAGGAGATAACTTGGGTGGAAATATGAGCTGCAAATAATTAGCATACCGGATGTGGTTGAAGCTCCGGGCATAGGTGAAATCAGCCAAGGATGGCCCAGGGCAGAAACCCAAGGAACCTGAGCATTTAGGGAGCAGCTGAGGAGGAGTGGGCAGTGGAAATTGAGGTCTGAAGAGGGCAAGGAGAGAGCAGAGGCTGGGGATCTGCCGTATAATGGAGTAGGCTGGTTAAAGGGCAAGTAAAGCCAGTAAGGGCTGTGGGGCAACAAGCACAATGGGGCAAAAGGAATTGGGCAGGGAGACGGTGGGTGCCAGCTCATCAATGTGGGGCACATTGCAAGTGAGGCAAGTACAGCTGACCATTGTGCCCCTAACTGTTGTGTACTAACTCCTTTCAATCCAGGCCCAGTTTACTTCGCTCTTGGCTCCTAAAACCCTTACTCCAAGGAAGGCCACCATCTTGACCTTTGGGGGCTCAGATGGTGGAATCAGAGGTGAAGCAAGAAGGAACTTATAACTTCACTTATCTCTGGGATAAGATCTCTGGACCACTAGGTGAAAGCTGTTCTTTCTTGCTTTGCACTGAGAAGAAATATCAGCTTCGATACCATGCAGAGATATTTCTGCACATGGCTTTGATCTTGTGTAGGAACATTCCAGGAGAAAAATAAGAAAAAAGTTTCTTAGGAATCTGGTGCTTGCTGGCTGAGAGATTGGGTGTTGGGCTGATTGATGAAGGTCACGACACTCAGCAGTCAGGGCGGGGGAGGGGGGCAGCACTCCCCTCACTATCAGAAGAACCGCTTGGCATGCTCTAATCCTGGCGAGCCAGCTGCTATCTTCATGGTTAAGCACCTCTAACAACTACCATGTGTCAGCTGGAAATTTTATGTAACCAAAGAAATAAGCAACAATATGTAATCATGTTATAAAAAGTTTGTGTTCATATAAGAAGCAGAATCCATGTCTATTAAAATTCTATCCTATATGCCAACATTAGAATTTTTAATACATGCCTAAAGTTTTGTAATCATCTGAAGATTTTTAATATAAAAACTAAAAATGGGACAGGGTTGGAGAATTTAACCATGATATAAAAGGCTCTACAAGTCAAATCGTTCTCTTTTTCTTCTTTTCATAATCACAGTGTAAAGGTACATCTATTAGTCATAATGCTTATTTCTTTGTTTACATAAAAATTGCAATGGATGGGAGGTAGTTGTAGAGATTCTTAACTATGAATGAATGAAGCAGGACAATAGTAATGAGCCTGAAATAAATTCAATAAAATTACATTCACCTTGGTGGATTGAGACCAAGTGCAGATTTTTAAAGAAGAATTTGACCCATAAATTTTCCCTTTAGAAAATTAGTATTTTCTATTTGATTAAGGATATTGATCATGTCCACATTTTTTCCTTTCCCTTTTAATCAACTGAGAAAATAGAATGTATTCCATCTGCTGTTCCTTTCCTCACCCCAAATCTTCTTAATTTCTTTCAAGACAGAATTGCTAAATAATAATAGTTGATGGTAGTTTCTGATAAGATGAGAATTCGATAATAGTAGAGACCGAGGGATTTTTAACAGTTATGATCAAAGGAGAAGACTGTCTATGGGGAAATCTATGGGTCTCATTTTGAGAATGTTGACAACCCATTCAACGCTTTAAAAAATATTTTCTGAACTGAATTTGAACCATTAGGGTCATTCTTGTTCCAGATGATTTTTGGTTCTCATTCATTTACTTATGGAGCACTGAGAGGAGGTAATGATTTTATTCACTGCCTTCTGCGATTTCAAGCGAATATAAAAATGAAATCACCTCAGGATTTGGCAGAAGGCAAAAAGGAAGAGCTAAAGGAGGGCATGTAAAAAGAGGGTTGGCCTTTTCTAAGGTTTGAAATTGTGCCATCGGTACCAACCATCATCTACAGCAATGGGACGCTTACTCCAGACCTTTGGCATTTCCTGGAGACTCTCAGGGACTGCAGCAGTTTGTTCTCTCTCTCTCTCTCTCTCTCTCTCTCTCTCTCTCTCTCTCTCTCTCTTTGTTAATCCTCACCTAAGGTTATTTTTCTCATTGATTTTTTAGAGGAGAGGAGGTAGGGAAGGAGAGAGATAAAGAGAGAAACAGCAATGTGAGAGAGAGACATCGATTGATTGCCTTCTGTACTTGCCATGTGGGGCTGACCGGAGATTGAACCTGCAACCCAGGTATCTGCCCTTGGTGATGGGGGAATATAACCTGCCGCCCTTCCGTGTGCAGGCTGACAGTTTACCCAGAACAACACCAGACAGGGCTATAAGTTGGTTCTCAAGGGCATCCATCTCAGATGAGGAACAAGTGGAAAATCCTGTTTGGTTGGATTCCCCAGTCTCTCTGACCGGCACTAGCAACACTTTTTGAGTCTTCTAGCTGAGACCTCCCATTATATGTGATGAGAACAATGTTAACTTACCCTTTTTCTTATTATTTGTCATGGCCACCAAGAGTCACGGAGATGTGTTTCAGACCAAAATATGGGGGACTTTATTGCCTCCACATTTTGCCGTCAGAGATGAAAGAGCTAAACATATGGCAAAAGCACATTGCCAGTTTAATCATTCTTTTTTCTTTCCTGAAACACAAGAGTCAAATGATCCTGAGTGAGCTCACACACAGCCCCGTAGAGCACGGTGCTGGACTTGTATAGGAGATTCCAATCGATGGCTTCTTGTCCCAAAATCACTTTAAAAATGGATGTAGTGGCAACTCCATGTGGTGAAATAACATGGGTATGAGACAAGAAATGTAAGAGTGACTATGAATTATAATAATATTAGCCACCATGTAGTAGCCTTACCAGGCTTCAGGTTTCCTAACTGCTTTGTATACCTGCTCCTTAAGCCAAATCTGATTCTGAGTCACAGTGGTTAGCACATCTGCTTCTCCTCATTTTTCTACTTTATTAGTCTTAACACATACGCATTTTTTATCTTAACCCATTTCCAATTTCTCTTAGAAAGAGGCAGCATTCTGATTAATGAAATTTTCAGAATGCTTTTATAAAGACTGGTTAATTAAGAAGGCTTCAATCTGTCTTAAATTATAAAGAACTAGAAGCCTGGTGCACGAAGATTCGTGCAAGAATGGGCCTTCCTGCCCCTGGCTGCTGGCGCCGCCTTCGCTCTAGGCTGGAGCCGCCTTTCCGCCTTCCCACTCTGCCCAGAGGCCTGGAGCGCCTGGGGTGGTGCAGAACACCTGTGTCCCGACCCGCCCCCAGCCACTCAGTGCCTGCATATGCAAATTAACCCAACTTTGGGTTAATTTGTATGCTCATTCCTGATTGGCTGGTGGGCATCACGAAGGCTTAGTTAATTTGCATCTTACTCTTTTATTACTGTGGATTAGAAGGAAAACAATAGCCCTTCTTCCCTCTTGGCTTTTAAGTAGTTAAACGATATAGATCACACATCTACAATGATGCCAGCCAGCCCTAAGTGGAAAGGAGACATTTTAGGCACAGTTATAGGGTAAGTTGAAAGACCTAAAACCATTCTTTAATCTAATAGGCTTAAACACATTATACGTGATTAAGTTCTAAAAATCTGCTGTATTAAAAATGAAGCACATCTAACCCAGAGATAAGGGACTCTATGGGTATTCTTTAAAATGCGAGGTTATCCATTTACAAGTATGTGAGCCATTGGCATGTGCTGTGGTCCAGGCAAGTCATTAATGGCCCTACATCTGTGTCTGCTTGGCAGCTCCTGGATTTTACTGGAGGCTCTCTTCCCCCTTGTAGTCAAAATCTGTAGTTGGACAGTTAAAGTAGGGAATCTCAAAATTATAATAAACTAGAGACCTGGTACACGAAATTCATGCAAGAGTAGGCCTTCTTTCCCCCGGCTGCTGGCACCAGCTTCCCTCTGGCACCTGGGACTCAGGCTTCCTCTAGAAGGACACCCAGAATGACAACCGGTCTAATTAGCATATTACCCTTTTATTATTATAGATATCCTTCAAACTTTATTTTTATTTTAAAACGTACACAAGTCCGTTCAGCCATCATTCCTTTGGTACCAGGCTAAAGCCTTTTCTTTGAATGGGACTGTACATCACACCTCCCTTAACACAGCAAGGAGCATTGTTCACTTCAGCTTCAGTGGGTTGAGGACCCGAGATGCTTATAGAGTAACTTCAGGCAGAATTCTAGATTTTGTTTCGCTTTGTTTTCAAATGATTTGATTTAATTTCAGGTGGCACAGAATTCAGGATAGAACAAATCCTGAAGAACACACTTTGCCAGGACATGGGCTAGATTTGCTCTGACCTCACAACTAAGATTGAAATGGCAGAGTGAGAAGAAAGGAAGAGATGAGCCATTGTATTATTATTGTTGTTGTTGTTGTTGTTATTATATTAATTATACAAAGTTTATTCTTAAATGTATAACAGGCTCCAAGACAACACTTTACTCTAGCTATAGGTGAAAAGAGATGTTACGACAGGGAACCCAGATGTTAAAACAGGAATGGAACTAAGGATCACCATTGCCCAGGCACAAGGAACAGCTTACTTTTTGCCATTCTTCATTCTACCTGTGGCCAGGAGGCCCTTCCCCTGGGCCTTTGCTTTTAGCTCCCCAGTTTTCTTCCGCTCCTCTTTTTGCCTCTGGAACGCTTTATCTCAACCATCCCCATAGCCTCCTTCTTGGGCTGCTTCAAGGCTTCTTATTGCCACTTTCATGGCCGGACATGACACCTGCCGCCCCTTCCCCAGACTCTGCCATGGAAGCTGAATTCTAGATTTTCACAACACTTTCTCCACCCAAACTTTCATATGTGTCGACTCACACCTAATTCCATAGCCTTTTTCTCTTTCCCTTGAGAAAGACCTGGCTTTATCATGTTTCCTCCTAGCGTTTAACTTATTTTCATAGATGACCATTCTCTTTACCTCGTGTTTACATGGTTTTGGTAGTATTGACTTAAGCTCTATCATAACTAAATACAACTTGAATGAACAAGTTTGGGAACAAATGACTCTTGGAAAACACACAATTCAATTAGGGAGAGAAGTGATTAACCCATCAGGAACTGGCCCACTTCCTAGTTGTAAAAATTGGGTGGGCCTTGAGCTACAGGCATATTATTCACACAGAACAGAGAGTCGTTCAAAGGTCGGAACCATAGGAAAGGTGAGTTCAACAAAAAATCTAAATTCAGCACTCAAATGCACATGAAAGTAGTGCTGAAATTCCTTGGGGGGGAATGCTAACAAAAAGGATTTGAGGACCCTTTCTTTGCTGAGTCTCTAGTAGGGCCAGCGATGCCTCTCCGTGGGAGGGTGTAATGCCTGAGCCTCCATGTGGATGTGATTAGTGTCACTGGCTCTCCTCCTGGTAAATGCTCTAAAATATTAAAATATATCTTCCTTTGAAGGAGGCAGGGAAGGAACTGTTCCTAGTTTGTGTTTAATAAAATATCGAAGCCTAAAGTAGCCTTAATATGGGTCAGATTACCAAGGATAATAAATTCTCCAAAAGAACCCATTTGCTAACCAATAGGGGGAAACCTACCCTGTGTCCTGGGGCTCTCCTGTGGTGAAACAGCAGGTCTACATTGGGGATTACAGAGCTGCAAGATTAAAGTATCTGAAGAGATCTCCATTTACCTTCGTTAATGGTTGGATTGCACACGTAGAATTAGCCACCGGAATGGTAAAAGTGGTGGTGCTTTGAGGGTGGGCCATGGAATTAGAAATACTTCCACTCCACCCCCTAAATTATCTAAAATGAAATTAATATTACTTAAAGTAAAAACAACAAAAACCCACCATAACTTACCACCACAGTTCATTAGTAATAATACACAGAACCAGTTTAAAGTTTTAGGCAGAATGACCTATAGCCTTAACAAAGGACCCCTTGGGGTAATTCTTATTGAATTCAATGGGAACACCAAACAATTCTTTTACAATTTTCCTATTATTTTGTCTCACGCAATTTAAGAATTTTAAGAGAAGCAAAGACAAAGCAATGCAAATCCATAGCTCTTTTCCTAACTGGCGTTTAGGAAGCCCACTGAATTGTGGAATCTTTAGCTTAAAAGGCTTAGCTCAAAAAGCAGAATTGAATGGGGTTAAAATCATGAACACTGGAATCAAAATGCTGAGTGGCCTTGGACAGTTATTTAATCTCTCTGTGCCTCAGTTTCCACATCTATAAAATAGTGATACCTGTTAAGAGAATTAAAGGAGTTAATGTGTAACTAGTAAGTATAAACTGCTTTTAACAGTGCCTGGCATGCAATAGGTTCTATACAACTTTAATAAAGGAGTGCAAATTTAAAAAATATCAGTACGTTTATATATTTTATTGTTAAGAATAGTTTTGTATTATTTTCAACATTCATTGAGCATTCTTATCCTTCAAAAATTTTACTTATAATAATTGTAACTAAGCTGAGTTAAACTGATGCTTAATGAAATATATATAGGGTGTCCCCAAAAAATGTATACACACTTTAACAGCTGGTAGCTTAATTTTGAAAACGAAATTTTAATAAACATTGCTTTTATAATTATTTAGTGTGTATATACATTTTGGGGGGACACCCTATATTTAGGATAATTCAGGTTTTTAAGAAGATAGGGTTTATAGGTTATAAGATGAAGACTGTTGATATCATGGGCTATGCTCATTAATAAACAGCCCTCTTGCCGTGTGGAGACCCCTAGAGATGCCAACTGGGAGGCATGTTTAGGCAGTTTAAACATGTGTGTATATATATGCTAGTGGTTGTAGAATATGAATTCTTGGATGTGTCTCCTTTCAAAGGGTGAAGCCTAATCCCCTCTCCTTCAGTGTGGGATGGACTTAGTGACCTGCTTCTAACAAATAAAATGAAGTGGAAGTAACGGTGTGTAACTTTAGAGACTAGGTTAAAATCTTGGATAGTTTGGACCAGAAATTACTTATTAGCATATCATAGCTTGCCCAGACATAGTGTTTTAGAATTGGCATAGCATTTCAAAGGCAGTTTTGTGATTTCGGATCTTTTATCTAACATAATTTTCATGACCAACAAAATCCTGAATTGAGCACCAAGAGCTAAAAATGAATACCAGTTATCAAAACTAGGCTTTTATCTGATGTTCTCCTTTTTTAGACACTGTACACAGTCATATAGTTTTCTGACTTGAGTCATAAGTATTCTTAGCAAAACCAATTCAATCAAATTTGGGACAATTAGGCTAATTTGTACCTGTCAGTTTCAGAAATTCAAAAATAGGTATTACTACCCACATTTAAAAATTAAATTTCGTCCTGACTAGTTTGGCTCAGTGGATGAAGCGTCGGCCTTCAGGCTGAAGGGTCCCGGGTTCGATTCTGGTCAAGGACAGGTACCTTGGTTGTTGGCACATCCCCAGTGGGAGGGGTGCAGGAGGCAGCTGATCGATGTTTCTCTCTCTTCAATGTTTCTAACTCTCCCTCTCCCTTTCTCTCTGTAAAATATCAATAAAATATATTTAAAAAATTAAATTTCAAGAGAAAATATCTTAGTATTTAATAGTATTTGTTAATTATTGATTCAAAAGTTAAAAAGTATGTTTCATTAAATGTATGCACTTGAACTATTAAAAATAGATTTTGTTGGAATTACAACAAAAATCTTCATTATTTTGCCCATTTTGTAATTAAATAGAATTATAATGAGCTCAATAATTAGTAATATGCCAAAATAATTTCATACATATATCAAATCTCTTCGTTTCATTGTCCTCAGAAACCAAAAAGAGCCACACAATTAATGGTCCTTGTCATTTTCATTCTTTTTGACTTTGTATTCTATCGAATATAATATCTTTCCCTGACCATTTTTGTTTTACTAAAAAGGAAAAAAAAATATTTTTCTTGGAAACAAAATGAGTTAATTCAATAGTTGCTAAAATTTCACCTTAAATTTTAAAAAGCTACAAATCCACCAAAGGAAAAGGCAAACACATTAGCTTTAATACAGCCAGTACATAATAAAAATTAAGTTATTTTGGGGAAAGCTAATGTAAATAGAAAAATTGATTAAAATATGCTCACTAAAAATCTTGTCACCAACATTTTTTATTTAGTTTAGCATGTGGCAGAATATAAATACATAACAACACGTCTTTCCTTATCGTGGGTAGTCTTCTGTGTAACTAAAATTTGTAGCTAACATTTTATAACGAAAGAAACAAAATCTGTAAACGATCAGAAAAGGAACTGGGATATAGGAAAATAATACATTTCAATTAAAATATAGAGAACAGTTACATTGAAAATCCATCACTTTCCTTTCTAAGTTTGTTTTACAAAATAAAATCAACCTGGATTATGCTGTGACCTACTAAGAGGGCAGAAACACTGTGGCCATTTCAAAAGACAGTGGTCAAAGACAAAATATTATCTTGATGTCACAACTTGTTCTTAGTTTTTAACTGGAGTTGAGCTTCCTTTCGTAGTCTTCTTTAAGTGGTGATAGTTTGGCAAGATTTTCATCAGGAAATCCAGCTGTAGTGTCTGGGGCTGAAATGAAAAGATCATTAAGAACTAACAGAAAGCAAAGTTAAGAGTACAGATAGAAATGATGATCACCAGATTATGAAATTACAGATGATTATCACTTATTACTGCTTACCACATTTTAAAGAAAATTTACAATGAACATATATATTAAACTTGATAATTAGAAAACCCAAAATATGCTATATAATAAAAAGATAACATGCAAATTGATCCTCATGCCCTCACAAGATGGCAGCCTACGTATGACCAGACCAGCAGCAGGGTTAGTGAGGGATGACCCAAGACTGAACAAGCATGCTGCATGGGGCAACCAGGCCAGTAGGGGGGTTAGTGAGGGACAACCAAACGACTGAACAAGAAGGCTGTGTGGGGTGACCAGGCCAGCAAGGCGGGGGGTCAGTTGGGGGCAATCAGGCCAGCAGGGGTGGGGGGGGGGCAGCTGGGGGGCGACCAGGCCAGCAAGGGGGGCAGTTGAGGGAAATTAGGCCAGCAGGGGAGGCAGTGAGGGGCAACTAGGCCAGTGGGGGGGAGCAGTTGGGGGCAACCAGGCCAGCAGGGAACAGTAAGGGGTGACCAGGCTGGCAGGAGGAGGCAGTTAGGAGCAACCAGGATGGCAGGGAGGGGGCAGTTGGGGGCAACCTGGCTGGCACGGGGGGCAGTTAGGGACAATCAGGCCGGCACACAGAGGTAGTGAGGGGTGATCAGGCCGGTGGGGAGGGGGGCAGTTAAGGGCGACCAGGCAGGCAGGCAAGTAAGCAATTAGGAGCCAGCAGTCCAGGATTGTGAGAGGGATGTCCGATTGCCGGTTTAGGCCCGATCCTGGGCCTAAACTAGCAGTTGGACATTCCCTGAGGGATCCTAGATTGGAGAGGATGCAGGCTGGGATAAGGGGACACCCACCCCCACCCCCCGCCCCTTGCACGAATTTCGTATATGGGCCTCAACTTTATGTATAAGAATATGTAAATGACTCAGTTTTCAACACTGCTTTTATAGATTTCACCCTGGCTTCTAAAATGTTAAAAAAAATTCCAGTTACAGAAGACAACATAAGTAAAATACCCAGAGTACACAGCTTTCCACAAGACCTACCTAGCACACATCTGCAATACTCATCTGCTCTTCACTCCTCATATGTTAACTTTGCCCAAGCTTCCCTGTTATAAACCTCCCTAGAGGTAATTGTGAAAAATATGATTTTTTTTTTTTTTAGGCCCTTGCCCTAGACACTCTGATTCACTGAGTCTGGGGAATCATTTTTCAATAAGGACTTCTACATGATTTTTATGATAACTGAAATTTGAAAAATAGTGTTGCATACCATTACGTATTAAATATCAGATATTCTTACTCAATTCTAATCTCCCTTCCCCAGCTCCAGCCTCATTTCTCCCCCTTTATTCATTTTTGCTGTTACGTAGAGAGGTAGTGAAATGATACGGGAGTGGTTATTTCCTTTTCAGTCTACAGAAGTAAAACTTGCTTCTAATAATAATCCTATATAATAAAGAGCTACTATGCTAATTAGACTGGACGGCAGAACGACCTTCCGGAATGACCTTCCAGAACAACCTTTGGAATGACCAGTGGGCGGGGGTGGCAGGGCCGCGAGCAGCCAGAGCTGCGAGGGCCGAGCACCTTGCAGGAATTTCATATATTGGGCCTCTTAGTAGTAATAGTAAAAGCCAAACGTTACAGAAAGAGAATAACCCCAAACCACTTGAGTTTAAATTTCTGATAAAGTATGGCTAAGAATCAGAGGCAAAGTGATAAATGTCTGGAAAAATATTGTCTTTCAGAGGAGCGGGAGGAGGTTGGGCAAAAGTGTATTGAGTGTGCTAACCAATGGGGCGCCAGATTCCAATCAGAGTGTCTTCTGTCAAAAGGAAGCTCCCAAAGCCCTTTCTGACTCATCTACTGCTCCAACAAGAAACTGCAAATACGTGCTCCTCGTTACTCTTGATTAGGAGGGGATAATTTCTCACGAGCCAGGAAATTACCCAAACACACCTGCATATTCACAAGCTGTGTTTACTTTCAACCTCTGTTAGTAAACTAATCGATGAACCCCAGCTGATTGCCCAGTACAAATTCGGTAGAGTCACTCCTAACCCTTGAAGATTGATATTTTAGGAGAAATCAATACATTTTAAGATTTCGTGATAAATCTTCAGTGAAAATACATGAGGAAATACATTTAGGAATAACATCTCTGAGTTTTCTTTTCCTATAATCAGTCTGTCATTGTCATACTGTGCATACTTTTTTATATTAATTAAAGAGTGAAAAATTCCACTGCAGATAAATTCTAGTTTTAGAAATGTTTCTGTGATGTTTTGTTATAATTATGTGCTTTTTAAAATAGTGGACTTGCTGCACCATTAAAACAATCATGTGGTATTCTGGGGAAATTGGCAGCTAGGAAGAACTCTCTAGAAAGAGGTTACAGTACCTGCGGTCGCTCAGTCTGGACCCGACGAAGGCAATCGACACCATAGATCACTGTGTTATCAGGGATGACTTCAAATGTATTCAGGTTGCAACAAGCTCCAATGATGCAACCGCTTGTCAATATTACGTTTCTGCCTACGTATGCTGCAGGAAAAACAAAGGGAGAGTTACAATGAAGACATCAACTGACAGAACACTCTTATTTTCTACAATGATTTAGTTATAAAAATGCAAACTGGCTTAAGAAAAAAAAAACTAAAGAAAACATTTCATTTCAGAATTTGTGTAACACAGAGGCACGCACCAGACCAGTATTCAAAACCGAGTTTTGCTGCTGATTTACTGTGTGACCTTGGACAGGCACTGTAAATTCTCTGAGCAAGTTCATCAATAAATGGGAATTTTGCCGAAACCGGTTTGGCTCAGTGAATAGAGCATCGGCCTGTGGACTGAAGGGGCCCGGGTTTGATTCCGGTCAAGGGCATGTACCTTGGTTGTGGGCACATCCCCAATGGGGGGGGGGGGGTGCAGGAGGCAGCTGATTGATGTTTCCCTCTCGTCAATGTTTCTGACTCTCTATCCCTCTCTGTAAAAAATCAATAAAGTATATTAAAAGAACAAACAAATGGAAACTTTTTTCATTTTGTTGTAAGAAATAAATGGAATAGTAATGTATAGGGCTGAGCACAGCTTTGACACATAGTAAGTATATAATAAACAGAAAATGACAACGACAATGGTAATAATAATTGGCAACCAAATTAAAATAAAACCGCAAAGTAGAGCTGCAAAAGTCTAATTTCATTATTTAAAAGAAGAAGCATTTTATTTCAGGCCAATGAGAACCAAGGGAGACAAAGCATTATCTAAAGACGTCTCACTGAGCAGGGACTTTCTGGACCTTCGCGGGACAAGTTCTTAGAGCCGCTTCCCAGTCGTGGCTTTGCATGAAGCCCTGCCCGGCCCCATTTATGTGTGTAGCTAGATTCGTCCCTCACTGGCGAGGGTAGCAGAAATTAAGGCGAGCAATGGCCTGGCTGGAGTGGCTCAGGTCATGGTTCAATTCCTCGTCAGGGCACAGGCCTGCGTTTCAAGCTTGCTCCCAGTAGGGGGCGTGCAGGAGGCAGCCAATCAGTGATTCTCTCTCATGGCTGCTGTTTCTTTCTCTCTTTCCCTTTCCCTCTCTCTCTGAAATCAATAAAAAAATATATATTTCAAAAAATTTTTAAAATGAAGAAAATGGCTAGACAAACTGATTTTTTAAAATTCTATAACATTAAGTCCATTAAATTATCATTGACATTAGTGCATTATGTAGTAGAAATCTTTTCCCAAACTTTTATTTAAACTTTCCATAAATTTCAGTTCTGATTTAAATATACATAGCTGACTATTAATTTAATGTATTCAATGCATTACGGGGTTGGATTCCTTCAAGGCAAAGAATGGAATGAGTCTCACAGCTATTTTAGTCCACTTCCACGCATACCACTTTGCCATAGTTTGGATAGGCAAACCTTGAAAATACTGCAGGTTTGGTTCCAGACTCCCATAATAAAGCAAATATTGCAATAAAATAAGTCACACAAAATTTTTGACTTTCTAGTGCATATAAAAAGTTATGTTTACACTATACTGTAGTCTACTAAGTGTCTAAAGAAAAAATGCACACACCCCAATTAAAAAATACTTTATTGCTAACCATCATCTGAGCCTTCAGCAAGCTGCAATCTTTTTGTTGGTAGAGGGTCTTGCCTGGATGTTAATGAAAACCCATATCTGGAAAGCACACTGAAGCGAGGTATGCTGCACTCAGGCTGCATTCCAGATACCACAAAGAGAAAGGGGGTAATCACTTTCACAATAAAACTGCCAACAGAGCTTACCTTTTGATTCGATAACATTATTATCTCCTATTTTCATGGCTTGGGAATCTGCAAGCCAGAGTTAAGTAAATATTAAATATGTTCCTTTCCCCCCTAATTCACTATGACCTTTTCTGCCTGGGCAGAGGACAGGCGTGGGAAGGGCCCTGCAAGCTCAGCCTGGCCAAAATTCTTTGCTCAGGGGTGACTGAAAGTGAAGTTTTAATCTTTCAATATAAATATGTCTAAGTATAAACAAATGACTGCTATGTTTTTTAAAGAAATGAGCACCTCATGCCCCAATTCTTTCATAATTGTTTTTAAAAAGTTAAATACCTATCACTCAATAACTCAATGATAACACTGTTGATGGTTTGATATATCTTTATATAATTATGCATACTTCCCTTTATATAACTGGGAATCAAACCACAAAATCAAGCTGTATAAACTTTTGCAGCTCACTTTATTCGGTCCCTTTAAATTTATGAGCATTATTACATACCATTAAAATTGTTAAAAACATAATTTTAAGTGATTGCTTAATGGGCACAATAGTCCACTTTATGTTTTATGTAAAGATTTTGCTATTGTTAAACATTTGGCTTTTTTTTCCTCCCAAGTATTTTCCATTATAAAATAATATTTTTCTGACAACATAAAAAAAATATTTACCATCTTTTTTGAATACAAAAAAATCAAGCGAAAGAACTGCTGACACTTGGGGGGAAACAAAGAATGAAATATTTTCATCCCCGTCCACCATTTCCTTACATCAGACAAGGTACTGTCATGCTAAAGCTATAGAGCAGGCAAATGGAAACAACCGTGGTTCTTCAATCCGGACAGAAGCTAGTTTTACTGTTTCTGTGTCTATCGTCACTTACTCATTGCTTCCTGTCAACAAGTTACAAGAACAAGATGGCGCCTTCAAAATGCTGAGCTAAGTGTGTTTGTGTGTGTACACCTGCGTGCGAGCACATCTGAAAATGGCGTTCTTCCTTTACCCTCCTGGTTATGCAGTAGAAGAGGGTGAATCATTTTTCCGATACACTACAACTATATCTTCTCAAAGAACTGGATAGCATGAACCCCTAAAAATGTAATTAATGTATACATAATAAATATATTTGATAGATAAACTATGACAATTTCTACAAAGTCTTAGGAATTAAAAAGCAGCCGGGAATGGTTTATCCTAAATTACTGTAAAGGATACAGCAGCCAACTTCAAACACATTATTGGTGCCAATGATCATAGGCTTGGGTTCCACATCTTCAGTGTCAGGAGTGATATTATCAGGGTGACTATAAAAAGAAGAGACAAATCATCAACTCAGTAACGGAATATGTGATTCTCCAGTTTTAGAATTTGGGTTCATTCTCTCAATTTTACCTAATCAAGCTTAAAATAAGTAACTTCTTAATTCAAGTGAACTATTTATTCCTTATACTCGATTCGGAGTTAAAAAAGAAGTGCTGACATGTAAAGAAGTCATAGGTACATATACGAGGATGGCCTTCCTTTTATTTTTTACACTCAAAGCTCAGAGAGCCTTGTCCAGGACAAGGTAAGACAGATCTGGCTATGACTTTTAGCTTGTTGAATTGGAACCAAAATCATGCCTAGGTTGAACATTTTCCATTCTTAATACTCATTTGTAAACAGATATTCACATAAAATAATTGTTTCATGCTGTCGGGTAGTTAGTTGAAATACTGGAAGATAAATATTTGTGGTCTAAGCCCTGGTCACCTGGGTGGCTCAATTGGTCAGAGCATCATCTGGATTCGCCAAGGTTTCGGGTTCGGTCTTGGGTCAGGGTATACACACACCCCAAACATTTGTGCCCTAAGAGGAGGAAGTCACTTTAAAATGGTGATTTATCCCCGACAGCTGAGTTACTGCAGAATATAGCTGTTAATTGACTCATGATAAAGGTGCCAAAATATATTTTAAAAAGAAATTGCTTAATATAGTAAGAAACTCCCCAATCCTAAGTAAGCTTTAAGGACCCCCCTCCCACACACACAAAAAAATCTCTTTATCAGTTAAATATTTTCCCACGGTCTTTGTTAAAAATTCCACACATTATTGCTATATATTAGGTATAAGCTTGAATTTCCTGCCGAGATTTTTCTAGAAAGCTTTATAAATGCTTATGAAATTTTCATAGGTATTAATTACCCTCTAGCTCACTAAGATCATGTACATGTTCTAGTATTTTATTATTATTTTAATCTTTAAAATTGCCTCTAGAAAAATAAAATAAAATAAAATTGCCTCTAGGACCCCAACTTTCTCAAATATAAATACAACCCCTACAAAGAATATGATGATAGCATTTCAGCTAGAACCAAAAAATCCAACCAAAAGACTCTCTTCAGGGGGGCAGCACGTGGCCATTGGAGGCACCTGGGAAATGTCTGCTTAAGGAGTAGAGGGGCAGTGATGTGTACGGGGAAGATCATCAGACTGAGAGTCTAGTCAGCTGCAGCCCACCAAGGAGCCACCTTCCCGTGGACCAGTCTCTTTGCTCATCGGGCCTTTCCTCTCCTCAGGTACCGATCCCTTGTGCTGCAAATGATCCTCAGTGCTTCTCTGGTTCTCAAACAACGGGCTTTCCAGGGGTCAGTCAGAAAAGGTTCCCGTAGTTAGGTGACGTTAATAAAGACACTCCCGGTGGCCCTCCGTTCAGAGGGTGTGCCAGGGCCTTACTCACGCGTTTATGATCACCGCCTGCTCTTCTATCAGGTTACCTTCACCGATCACTATGGGGCCGGCCTCGGCGAGGATGCGTGCCTTAGGGTGGATCACCGTCCGAGGCCCTGTCAAAAGGAGGGGGAGGAAATGATCGGGGAGCCTATGCTTCACACAGCAGAGGTGAAGGGAGGAGGCTGTGGGGAGGAACGTGTTCTGAAGTACGTGCCAGGCACCACACAAGGCCCTCTGCGAATGTTATCTCCTCAGCTGCTATCACTAGTGCTCAGTGCCAAGCCTCAAACCAAGGTGAGTGGAGACAGCCCAGGCGCTGGGAGCCAGACAGCCCTGGCTCGCCCTCTAGCTTGAAGCCCCTGTTATCTCAGCGGCAAAGGGGAGGTGGTGAAAATAGCAGTCGTGCAGTTTGTTGTAAGGATTCGATGAGATAATATTTGCAGACCCGGTATTCCGACACATAGTTGGCAATAAAAGTTAACTCTCTTCCTTCCTTTCCTCCATACGGGGGAGCCACCGAACACTTTCTTGTGCTGGTGCAGCACGGGGTCAGTCTTTCTATTACAGGATTAAGAGGGAATAGGGGCGGGCTGGGAGTCAGAAAATAGGGAAACTAACCTTAGCTTTGGTACTTTGCCACTATCGCTATTACAGGTTTAGCCACGGGGAGGAAGCAGAGCTTGTCGTCTGGTCTGGGACGGGCTTTCTAACCAGCAAAAGGCTGAAAGGAGACAGCGGAAGGAGCCGAATGTGATGACTGGAGCCTGCTCTGATGCCGGAGACCCGAGGCAGTGACTCCCATCTCAGACGGCAGGAGAGGCTGGCACACATCCCCTGCCCACCGCACGCCCAAGCACAGGCTCCGGAGTGCCAACCGCCCCCCTCCCCTCTCCCGGCTCTCGTCCACCCTCAGGGCCCCCAGGCTGGTGACAACGAAACCACTGATGAGAAAACAACCGCATTTTAGCCTCGCCCTCAACACCCGCTCTACCCACCCCCAATTCCAAAGCTATTTTCATTGGTAAACCAGCGGACAGGAAGGAACGGATTCTGAGAGCGAGAGAGGCAGAGAGTGGACAAAAGTGAGGAGGGAGACACTGGCATGAAATGCAATTGTAAAATTACAATTATTCAATAGTCATTACCTGCTTGTGACAGGTAAGATTCAGTGCTGTATGTTATGCGGAAACAAAGGGACATTTTATTTTTGACCGTTGGGCTTGACATCTTAAGAACTGGAGCACGTCACACTCACTCACAAGCGAGCCAGGATGGATGAGGTGCCCAAAGCCAGGGAAGGAACCTCAGCGCAGCTTATTCTCCCCTGACGAGGAGCTGGGGATTGACGAAGGGGTGGGGGGAGCTACCACAGGAAGCACAGCCAAAGCACACACGGTCTGGGAAGATAGAACATGAGAGTGGCTTTGCTATTTCTGTCACCCTGTTATGGGAGAAAAATGTAGCTTGTCTCTCTCCCCGTCCCCCGTTGCTAGTGGGAGTGGGATTCTTGGGGTTCCACTGGAATAATCACATCCGGAGGCTCCCACAGGACGAGGTATTGTAGAAAGCTGTATTGCCATGGAATTACACCTGTGGGTTTCCAAAGTTCCATTTCCCTGAATCCAGTCCTGGGAGATGTGCAGCTGAGGATTTAGGACTCAGTGGTTAGAATGTCAGCCTGTTGGCCACTGCTCTGTGGTCAAGGGACACAACCTATTTTGAGTTTTCTTTGTAATTAAAGCCCCAGCCAGCACCTCAACCCTTGTATAGAAAGTCCAGACTCTAGCCTCATCTATGTGCTTCATCTCTCAAAAGACTGCGTTCCCCATCTACAAAAAGATGAGACTTAGAACTACATTATGGGGCTGAAGTGTGAATCACAGGAAACAATGTTTGAAAGGGCGATCATGGGGTCTGGTCCATAGCTCTTAAAAAAACAGAGGTTCATCCCTATCTCACACTCAGAGCTAGCAAATCACTTTATCATAGTCAGCAAAGGCACTCCTGGTCAGGGACATGGAAGAAAAGGGTCTATTTTACTCCCTTACTCGGTCATCAGGGCAGTACCTCCCTTTAACCACGAGAAATTTCTGCCCCTTGTTTTAAGACAGTAGAAAGAGCCGGACAGCTATCGTTTACACTAGAATTAAAAACCGCGGACAGGCCGAGGTCAGGACCGCGATAAAAAGCAGACCCTCTGCCACTCGGAGGTAAGTGGCCGGAAGCACTGGATATTCAGCTGGTCCTCAAGTGGTTGCTTCTGATAACGAGCAGACTTGCAAGAAGATTCCCCAGAATGGACTAACAGGACAAAGGTTCCACTGGGATCTGCGTTTCCTTAGAATCTGCTTTATCCCCTTTCAAAGATGATATAATACATGCTAATTATACAAAAAACAAGACAGATAAACTCAAATTTTAAACAATTAAACGAATCCCATCGCATGTCTTCTTACACGGCATTTTAAAAAATGCCTGAACTATTTTGGCCAGGTGTTTTCTTACTGTGACTTTTAATCATTACTAATAAGTTAGTAAATAACTGGGAAGCTGGTTTTAAATCCGAGGGCCTTGCCCTGGGAGTAGAGCTTCCTCAAAAACGTGGGTGCGATCTGTGCTTAAGACACTACCGCCACCTGGCGGCGGCCCTGCCAAACTACAGTCCCGGTGCTTCCGGGCTGAAATAAAAGGTCCAACTATCAACTGTGAATTGTGAAGAAACAGCAAATGTCGTGGGCCCCAATAAACTGAAATCGGTCCCATAAGCCTCTTGTAGGTCTTTTGTGGGCAGAGATCAGAAAGGTTAGAATTCATAAGCTTCCAGTAAATGTGACTGCTAAAATATTAGATTGGTGAACTTCTTTAATCTTTTACTGGCTGTATGCACTTATTATGGTATTTGGGAAGAAAGCTTAAATGGTCTCTCCCGTTATGTTGCCCACGTACAACATAATTTGCATGGAGCACAGGCCCTGTCTCCTCCTCCCCCCACCCCCCCTCGCCCCCAATAGGCATGCACTAGTGAGCACTGGAGGTGGCAGTCTGTGCCCCCCCCCCCCCCCCAGGTGCAGAACTGTCAGGCCAGTCCCTGTCTGCCCTGTGTGGCATGCCCAGAGAGCAGAGCTCTTGCATTGCCTCTGGAGGGCCAGTTGGGGCGAAGGATTGCAGACCCAAGCGTGGATTTACTGTTGTCCAGGACATAAGGCTGTGTTTGCTTCTCTCCAGTCAAACCCCGGGCTCGTGGGCGTTTCCGTTCCAGCTGATACACTGATAGTAAATGTGGTATCGATTCCCGTAGTGCGTTCGGACCAGTGACGACATGCTGGAGTGGTGACCGCTTAAAGGGACGCCCTGACTCAGCTGAGCGCTGCGTCCAGCGCAGCTCTGTCTCGGCGGGTTTCGTGCCGGACGCCGGCGCCGGACGGCGACGTGCACTGGCCTGCGGACACGGGTGCTCATGCTTCTCTGAATGCAAGGAGCACTCTTACCTGGGATGGGTCTGATTTCAAACCAAGTTCAAGGGTCCTGAGGTTAAAACGCTTTAAAAATAAAAATGTCACCGTGGAAAGGTAGAAAAGAAAAACGCTGTTGTGAACCTTCTTGGGCTCTTCCTGGCAGGGCAGTTTGTATATTTTCGGGCCACATCTGGTGAAGCCCTACTTGGCTCACCTCCTTGTTTGGATAAACGTGTCTAGAGTTGGAGCTGCCCTACTGGCTGATGAAATATTTTTCTAAATGGTTGGCTGGGCTTGATGCAACGTAGCCAGAAAGACATTCCTTGCATCAAATTTCCATTCTCCTCATATGGTTAAGGACATTTTTCCTCTCTATCCTTGCCACAGAAAGCAATCTTTGAGTTCGTTTTCATATGTCAATAAATAGTTGAAAAAGCCACAAGCTTTCTTTTGAAAATTAAAACGATTCCTTTGACCTGTAATTGAAGTACCTGTAAGAACTGCTTTGTAGTCCACGGATTACTCAAGTCAAAGCCACTGTTCCGCCTTATGGAAAAAGATTTCCACAATAAAAGGGAAGCTTTTGATCTAAATTAAAAACTATAATGAAGAGAAAGACAGAATGAAGCGGGACAAAGTGCTTTCCCACTGTGCCAAGTTCTGCCTTCACACTGTCTGTCTCAGCCACGCCCGGTCCTCACCCAGGAGGGTCCTCACCCAGAGACGGTGGCCTTTCACCCTATCGTGGGACTACAGAGTCGTGCTTGATGGTACTTTTCTGAAATATTTTCAGCATTCAAAATAAAATCTATAGGAAGTAATGCATGGCCCATAAATCAAGGCAGCCTAATTAAAAACAGCCTTGGTGTTATGAAACCGTATTCACTCACGTTACAATTAACAAGAGAGCTGTTATTTTTCCCAAGGTCTGTTCTTAGCAGCCCCTAATGAAGCAGCTCCAGAACCACCTCGAGTCATGGGTTTTCTGGTTAAGGAAAATACGTCAAAGCTTCGGACTAGTTTCTTTGTTTAACCAAATACCTGATTTTCTAGGGAAATAGAAGACTGGGTTCTATTACAGTAAAACACAGCAAAGGAAAACAATCCCCCCCCCCCCCAAAAAAAAATATTTCAGAATGGTATAATATAGTAAGAGTATATAACCAATGAGGGGATAAAAAGTTATATATAACATCCTGAAAAAATCTATAAGTTAAACTACACTTGAGTTTATTGTCACTTAACTCAGAAAGCAGCTGTATTAAATGCTCAAATCTCCACAGCACAACAGAAAAATGACAAACTAATTCTTCTGGCAAATTAATACAAAACAAAAACAATAAAAGCCAAAAAAGTGAAAAATAAAACATGGCAGGGAAAGAGAGTTTTAATTAGATAACTTATCTCTACTCTGTGCTTTGATTTAACTCTAATTATAGGAGAGGCCCCATGCATGGATTCATGCTCCGGTGGGGTCCCTGGGCCTGGCCTGGGGGGATGGGTGGAAACTGGCTCTCCAACACCCCGGGAGGGGTCCCAGATTGTGAGAGGGCAGTTCTCGGTGACACACCCAAGAATTGAGCTCCCTCCTCTCTGGTTCCCAATGTGTCACCTGAGAACTGCAGCTGCTAAGTCACAGCAGCTCAGCAGCTCCTGCATTGAGTGTCTGCCCCCTGGTGGTCACTGCACATCACAGCTTCTGGTCAGTCACTTAGGCTTTTATATATATAGATAGACTAGAGGCCTAGACTGGGGGGTGGGGAGGGGCGAGGGAGGGGGACGGTGTCCCTCAGCCCAGCCTGCACCTTCTCCAATCTGGGACCCCTCAAGGGATGTCCGACTGGCTGTTTAAGCCCAATCCTGGTGGGACTGGGTCTAAATGGGCAGTCAGACATCCTTCACAACCCAGGACTGCTGGCTCCAAACTGCTCACCTGCCTGCCTTCCTGACTGCTTCTAACTGCTTCTGCCTGCCAGCCTGATCACCCCCTAACCACCACCCTGCCAGCCTAACTGATGTCTGCTCCCCTGCCAGCCTGTTTGCCCCCAACTTCTCTCCTCTGCCGGCCTGGTCACCCCTAACTGCCCTCCCCTGCTGGCCTGATCGCCCACACTTGCCCTCCCTTGCAGGCCTGGTCCCTCCCAACTGCCCTCCCCTGCTGGCCATCTTGTGGTGGTCATCTTGTGTCCACATGGGAGAAGCTATCTTATGTGTTGGAATGATGGTCAATTTGCATACTACTCTTTTATTAGATGAGATAGAGTTCTGGTGCATGGGTGGGGGCCAGCTGGTTTGCCCTGAAGAGTGTACCAGATCAGGGTGGGGGTTCCTTTGGGGGTGTGGGGTGGCCTGGGCCAGGGGCTTGTGTTGGTTTGCAGGCCTGCCACACCCCCCAGCAACCCAAGCAGATGCCCTGGGATCTGGGATTAATTTATGTTCTACAATTGAAACTTTGTAGCCTGGAGCGGAGCCAAGCCTTTTGTTCGCTCCATGGCAGCAGCCATTTCTTTTGGGTTTATGTATCTTCAATAACTGAAACTTTGTAGCATTGAGTGGAGCCCTAGGCCAGCCACATTAGGCGGAAAGCTGGGCTTCCTCGGTTGCCAGGGAAACCCAAGCCTTCCTCCTGCTCTCAGTGGCTGCAGCCATCTTGGTAGGGGTTTATTTGCATAATTTGCTCCTGATTGGCTGATGGGCATGGCTGTGGGTGTGGCTTGATTGGAGGTACAGTCAATTTGCATATTATGCTTTTATTAGATAGGATTATTTTCCTCCTAATTATAGAAATAGTGTGAGCTAATATTAGATGTTATTCCTCAAATCATGATGAAAACCATAAAAATACCAGAATAGAAATAATGCAGAAGACTGTTTTGATAAACATATGGCCTCATAATTACTCCTCATACAGAGTTTGCAGGCGGTTGAAGAGTTAACAAAGAATTAAGATAGCACTGAAAATAGTCACCTTCTAAAAACTTTGAAATTTAAGATAAATTCAACCTGGCAAATTCCTAATGATGTTCCTTAACAACTGGCACAATCTTTACTATTTTTATATGACCTGATGCCTAAATTGGTTGAAAGATTAGACTTACTAAAATTTATGATTTTTTTCCTATTAAAGAAAGATACTGTTACTATAAGGGAACAAGGCATATTTTCTCTCTGAAAATGTACTTAATTCACATTACCTCTACTCTGGGGACCATATCTATAAAAACATGTAAAAGAACCTGGGGAAACTTAGTCATGTGCATATAAGTTGCCACAGGTTGAATTGTTCAGTTGTTTTAAATGTTGGAATTGACCTCTAGCAAGGCTACCCTGATAAGATTTATCAGTTCGATATGTTAGCTAACTTTTATTGAGTGCTTACTATGTGTTAGGCTTTAGGCAATCACTTGCCCAAATATTCTCTTATTTAATCCTTCAAAAGCCTAGCAGGTAGGAACTCTTATTTGCCTGGGACAGTCACTGCTAATTGCCACTGGATATCCACTCTTCCCTTTTCCTTGTAACAGAATCCTATTTCATTACGGGAAGCAAAAGGATGACTATGTTCCCCAGCCTTTCCTGCAGCTACATGTGTCCATAAGACTAAGTCCAAGGCATTAGACCACAAGAAGGATTATGAGGGACTTTCAGAATGACATTTTAAAGGGAGCTGACTCAACTGAGAGGTGCACTCTTTTGTCTCCACTCCTCCCCTTTCTTAATGTCACACCTGGTACTTTAAGTCATCACAGTTTGGCCTGCAAGGTTGGGACTAGCTGGATAATCAACTGACAAGCCCTGAATTGCATATACTTCTAGATGTTTTTGTTTTAATCCTCACCCGAGGATGTTATTAATTTTTAGAAAGAGAGAAAAACACTGATGTGAGAAACACAGATTGGTTGTCTCCCCTATGTGGCCTGAGAAACCTAGGTATATGCCCTCACCTGGAGTGGAACCCGCAGCGCTTTTGGTATACGGGACAACATTTCAACTAACTGAGCCCCCCGGAAGGCAAACCTTTGCATGTGTAAGCCACCCCTACATGCAGCTGAATCCATTCTGAGACACACACGGGGGAAATGAGGGCTTCTGAGGTTAAGTAGCCTCCAAGTCCAAGTTACACGGGGGAAATGAGGGCTTCTGAGGTTAAGTAGCCTCCAAGTCCAAGTTAACCCAAGAAGTAAAGTGCAAGGATGCTCACCGAAGTCTGTCACACTCCATGGTTCACACTGTTAATAATCAGCCAGAAGAATGTAAGCTCCAAAGCCGGCAGGAACTTTTTCTGCTATATTAATTGCTGTATCCCTATGCTAGCACACAATAGATGTAAAATGAATGACTTAGATTGCTTCACTAGTTTATCAGATAGAAATTTAAATAGAGACTCCATCACATTACATTCTTTTAGACACATAAAACACTTGGGGGAGAAAATACATTGTTTCGGCAAAAGTAGGACATCAGCGAAAAAGACAAATAAAATACCCCATTACTGTGAAACGTTGAAATTAAATCACATCACTTCTAGAGAAACAACACTAGTAAACTATTTTCTTACCTATAGTTACATCGCCCCTGATTTCACTTTCTACACACACAACTGCTCCGGGAGCAATCTTCACACTGAAGGAAGAAAGAAGGAAACATTTAGCAAGGGTAAGGTTTAATATAGTATAAACGTTTTAGCTGGCATATTATACATTAGGCTAAAATCATATATGAGCCCTTAGTATTAATTACAATGCTTGAGAGAAAAAGAGGCTTGAATCCTTTTCTTTCAACACCAGCACCAAAAAGCTGAAAACACAGATATCCATTAGTAGGGGACTATGGACTAGTACACAACCATAAAAAAGAACAATTCTTTTTAAAGTATATATATTTTATTGATTTTTTACAGAGAGGAAGGGAGAGGGATAGAGAGTTAGAAACATCAATGAGAGAGAAACATCGATCAGCTGCCTCCTGCACACCCCTTACTGGGCATGTGCCCGCAACCAGGGCACATGCCCTTGACCGGAATCGAACCCGGGACCTTTCAGTCCACAGGCCAATGTTCTATCCACTGAGCCAAACCGGTTAGGGCAAAAAAAAAGTAATTCTTTACGTAAAGATTTAAAATGATCTCCAGACTAAATGAAGTGAAAAAAAGCAGAGCCAGCCCTGGCTGGTTTCTCGCTGGTCACAGCATTAGCCAGCAGACCAAACGGTCTCAGGTTCAATTCCCAGTCAAGAGCACATACCTTGGTTGCAGGTTACCCAGCCCCAGTAGGGGTGTGTCCGGGAGGCAACCAATCAATGTGTCTCTTTTATGCCAATGTTTCTCTCTCTCTCTCTCTCTGTCTCTCTCTCTCTCTCTCTCTCCCTCTCTCCTCCTCCCTCCCTCCCTCCCTCCCTCCCTCCCTCCCTCCGTTCCTTCCTCCCCCTGTTTCCCCTCCCTCCCTCCCGTCTTTCTGAAAATCAGTGGAAAAAATCTCCTTGAAGATTAAAAAAAATAATAATGATAAAATAAAAATTAAAAAGAAAAGCAAAGCCAGAAAATGGACAGTTTATATGCTATGCCACTATTTTTGTAAAAAAGGGGGAAAATGTATATTCAAATTATTTAACCAGCAAGGGAATATTAATATAAACATCCGTGTAATGCATACATGTTCCTATTTATTTTCTAACTGTATATAAAACTGTTTATCAAATGATATACCTTATAGTTCAAGCTGTTCAAAACAAATACTGATATTCTGCCCTGATCTTTTGTTTGACACAGCTGAATCTAGCTAAATGCTGCCCTAGCCAAGTCTTGTGCTGATATAAACTGCACCAAATGACTTTCCCAATAAATTGACAGTCATTACGTCACTTGTTCACATTATGCAAAGAATTTTTCTTAGTGAACAATGCTATTATACATGGTATTAAATCTACTCTCAGCTTCTATGAAATAATACCATTTTAGGTATTTTGACTTTAGCCTTCTATTTGGAGATTTCAAAATTTTGATTTCTAGTTGTTCACTGCTAGTACATTATAAAAATACAATAATTTTGTATATTGACCTTGTGTCCTGTGACCTTGCTAAACCCACTCAGTTCAAATTTTTGGTAGGTTCTCTGGAATTTTCCATGTAAAAACTTTTGTGTTCAGTGAATAGGGACAGTTTTAGTTCTTCCTTTTCCAATTTGTATGCATATTATTTCTTTTTCTTGCCTTACCGCTCTGGCTAGGACTTCTAATACAGCCTTGCCTTGTTCTAGCTTCCAAAGACCAACAAAAGCTATCAAATTATCTTCTACGCCATAAATTTTGCATTAAAAAAAATTACTAAAATCTGGTATGTGAAATCATTGAAGTTTTGTTGACCAAAATGTTACTGCATTGATTTATAAATTTTTCAAAAAGTTCTTTTCTCATTTCAGCAAATATTTTAGCACCAGGAAGGACCAGAAATCTAGATTGCAATGAATCACTCATATCAATATTATTTTATAAGTTCTATAAATATTAATGTATAAACATGCAGGATACAAACTCTTTAACATGTCTCTCCATCATTCATATTTCATAATCCCTCCAAATATTGCAGTATAAGTGCAAAGTAATACCAAAAATATTTTAAATCACATTAACTTCCCTACTGATGATAAAGTAAAGAAAGACATACACAAATTCTTCTTCCATAAATTTCAGTGAACAAAACTTTCTACTACAAACTATTTTTAAAGCTCTAAGCAAAAAGTCTATGTCAAACAAAAAACGAATAATCCCTGGGTCTAACTTTAAGAAATGTTTCTGAGATTAGACACAGCTGCATGTATTTCCATCCTTTTGACATACACTGACTTTGTACAAGCCTCAAGTTAGTGAAATTTGAAAAGTGATCTATCTGGATCACTGTGTGCCACCTGACTCTGCCGAAATCACAGAAAATATAGAACCTTTCTACTAAAAGAAGAAAGAAAAACTTGAGTAACATAACTCAGAAAATAATCTGAGGAAACTGAAACCCAGAGACTAGAAATTTCTTGAAGCAAAGTTCATTGGTTGGGCATCACTATCCTAGTACTAATCATCTCTTTTCTAAGTTTTCTGGAAAGAACCTGTCATTTTGGGTATTTTCCCTTTCAGAGATGTGATCCTTGAATGTATCACCATTTGTAAATGGCAATTCTCTAATGCCTTTCATTTAGAGTGGGTTTGTGTGCTAAACTATGTGTTTGAGTAAGCCTTGGTCAAATAAATTAGGCTTTATATATAAACTAGAGGCCTGATGCATGTAAATTCATGCACTGGAGGGGGTGTCCCTCAGCCCAGCCTGCCCCCTCTCCCGGTCTGGGAGCCCTCAGGGGATGTCCTACTGATGGCTGCAGTCTGGCCTCCCTCTTTGGGAGGCGACCTGGCCTATCAGGGAAAGGTGCCGCATCCATCACCTTCCTGCTGCTGCTGCTGCTGCTGCCACTGCCAGCTGCCAACTCTCCTCAGCCATCCTTGGCCCTTGCAGCCACTGCAGCTTTGTCTGGAAGGACGTCTGGAAGACGTCAAGTCTATCTGGTCCAATTAGCATATGATCCTTTTATTAGTATAGATGCCTCTTGTTTTAGACCTTATTTCCCATTCCTTCAATCTCCTTCTATTTTTCTTATGACAAGAGCATTGTCTAACATTTGATTTGTCCTGGACAAGTGAAGACAGGAGCAATTCACAAGTTCCCCTCTGTCTTCAGTTTTATGCCTAAGCGCCCCAGGTAGAGTTTGTGTCATAATCAGCATACTTCTCTGTGACGCAGGAAGTCATTAAATTCATTATATCAACTAAAACAAAACATGGTCCAAACATCTCTGGGTAGACACACTGCCCCTGAGTGGTGGGGCAGAGAAGCAGCAGGCAGCTGGGAGGAGACTTAGCCAAGATCTATTAAAATAAGTCAACAAACCCTGACGGTTTGGCTCAGTGGATAGAGCGTAGGCCTACGGACTGAAGGGTCCCAGGTTTGATTCCGGTCAAGGGCATGTACCTTGGTACCAGTTGGGGGTGTGCAGGAGGCAGCTGATTGATGTTTCTCTCTCATCCCTCTCCCTAGCTGTCTTTCTCCCTTCCTCTCTGTAAAAAATCATTAAAATACATTTTTAAAAAATAAATCAACAAGAAATACCTTCATCCCCATCGTACACTATTGTATACTGCACGTAACAGTCATAGGTCTGTTTCTCTGTAGCTTATGGAAAAAAATAGTGACCTGCTTAAGTAGAAATTTTACATGTATGGCACCAGACACAAAGTTTGTTGGCTTTCTTTTTAAAAAAGTCCGCAGAGGGTGGGTAACACTGATGCTTTTAGACACAGCTTAACCCCAGCACCTGTCTCACCTAGGCTGTTCCCTCCCTCCACCAACTCCCGGCAATGAGCCACAACCCCGTCCCCCCGTTTACAAAGCAGCTGGTCCACGCAGGGCAGAACGTGGATGCGTTTACACCCACACACCGCCCACGACAGGCAGGCAGGGACGGGGTGCGGCCAGCGCCGACGTGGGTGTCTGGGGGCACACACCCGAGCAGGCAGCTCCGAGCCGTCGGTGAGCCGCTGCACCCGGCGCAGCGGAAGGAGAGAGGCAATCCCTCTCCCCGCAAGGCCCCCGCCTCCCTCACCCCGACCCCTGTGCGCAGGCGCGTGCAGGGGAGACGGCGAGGCGGGCCAGGGATGCAGCAACAAGCCCTTCCCGGCCCCGCTTCCGCATCTCTTCCCAGGCCTCCCTCCCGATCCCCATTCGGTCGCCTCCTCCCTCCGCGGGAGCCAGGCCTGGGCTTTAGGAAGCATTCCGGCCGAGGGCCGGGGATAACACTCCATCTCAGTCCCCGCCGCTGGCGATCGGAACAGGTCCCATCTCTGCGGAGAGCGGACAGCAGGCTTTCCTCACGCAGCAGACCCACCTCTTTTGAGTCTTCTCCGCCATGGTGTTTGGCCCCGTCTCCGAGTGGACTCCTGATCGACACAAGCGCCTGAGAAAAGCGATGATCTCGACAAGCGATTGGGTTACCTGGCAGGGTTGGAGGGGCGGGGCCTGTCCGCGGGGGCGGGGCCAGAGTGGTGCTCGCCCCTCCTCTGCTGCCTGGGTGAGTCGGCTTGTTCTGGGCGGAGGTGTATGGCCACCCGCTGGTGTCAACTCAATCCCGGGATCGATAGGCTCAGATTCAAAACAGTCAATTTAATCCAATCTAAGATACATCATTTATGGCCTCATTATACCCCACCATTCATTTTTAGTCTTCTTTCCAGGCTCCATTCTTTAAGATTCTTCCTGCTAGGCCAATGGGCCCCTTTCTTGTTCAGCGAGTTTTACCTCTTCCTCGATGAGCTCATCAATCCCATAAATTAAGTACCTTTACTTGCTGGCTTTCTCAGGTTAATCCTTTACTGAACTTAACTCCTGCTTATTCAATTGCCTATTGCCTCAAAGTCTTATCAAACCTAGCGTTTAGAACGGAGCTTTCAATTCATGTCTGGCTCTCTCTCCAACCAGTTGGTCCTTTGATCTCCATCTCAGTAAAGCAAGCATGTCAAACTCAAAGGCTAACACGGGCCAAATAAACAAAGTTTAAGTTTATGTGGGCCGCAAAACAAAAAGCTTCAATTTTCATAGAAACTTAGGTTTATTTCGATAGAGGCAGGCTGAATACAAAGGACTGAAATAAATGAGTCATTGTTAACATAAAATAATAGATCATTTTAATAAAAATTAATATTTTTCTTGAACATTAACTCACCAGACACTGAATAACTGCACAAATTAATGCACGTGATGCAAATAAACCTATTTTTCTTGTTCCCTGAAAGTGAAATATTTCCTGTTGCGCACACCAAACAAGTCAGCACAATATTAACGATGTGGCAATCGGCTGCTAAAATATTCGCTGCTATTAATAGTGGAGAGAAATAAAAATGAATGCAACATGATTATAGTAATCAGTCATTAGCGAATGTTGTAATTCATTATTAATAATTATGAATAACAGGATACTGTAAAAATTAAGTTATAAAATTTTTATTAAAATGTTTCTTACATACCATTATATTGGCTGGGCTGCAAAAAATACTCATTGTGGGCTACATGTGGCCTGCAGGCCACGAGTTTGACATGCATGTTCTAGACACTCCTCACCTCTCCATCTGTATAATTCACCAGCAAGTTCTGTTGGTTCTATATCACCTCTCTATTGTAATCTCAGCTCCCCTATTGTCTACTCCCTCCACCCTTCACCTCTAAAGTCACCCCACCATGCCCACCCATACCCCACACAAGCCTGTAGTTAAAACCATCCTTTAAAAACCAAATCCAGCTTTCTCCACCATCCCTTCTCCTTCACCATGTCTTCCCACAAGACTTTCAGGATCAAGAGGTTCCTGGCCAAGAAACAAAAGCAGAATCAGCCGAGACCGGTTTGGCTCAGTGGATAGAGCGTTGGACTGCGGACTGAAGGGTCCCGGGTTCGATTCCGGCAAGGGCATGTGCCTTGGCTGCGGGCACATCCCCAGTAGGGGGCGTGCAAGAGGCAGCTGATCGATGTCTCTCTCTCATCGATGTTTCTGACTTTCTATCCCTCTCCCTTCTGCTCTGTAAAAAAATCAATAAAATATATTTTATAAAAAGAAAGATGACTGAAATTGGAGTAAGCCCATTGCTCTGAAAATATGTTTAAAAAAAAAAAAAAAGCAGAATCGGCCCATTCCCCAATGGATTCAGATGAAAACTGGTAATAAAATCAGGTACAACTGGAAGAGGAGACATTGGAGAACCAAACTGGGCCTATGAGAAATCACATGAGAGATGACTCACATATTTATGCTGTATCTAGGTTGCCTACACCTTTAAATGATTGAAAAGATGCTACTGTCTGGACAGTTGGGACATTTTAATTGGAGAATTAATGAACTTGTGATTTTGTTCTGTTGATTTTTTCCTCCTGCAATAGTAGGATGATTCAGTAATAAATGTGTGAGATCTTTAAAAAATAAATAAAAACCAAATCCATTTTGGTTTTTACTTCCTATTCCTTATAAAATCCAGGCTAGCCTGGGTTGCTCAGTGATTGGGCCTTGACCTATGAACCAGCATGGTTCGATTCCTGGTCAGGGCACATACCTGGGTTGCAGGCTTGATCCCTTGTGTGGGGCATGCAGGAGGCAACCAATCAATGATTCTCATCATTGATGTTTCTACCTCTCCTTCCTCCTTCATCTCTAAAATCAATTAAAAAATTTTTTTAAATCCAAACTTTTTTCCGTAACCGATCTCTGGGCTAGAACCTATACTTGCCTACTTCTCTCTTCTTTAATTTCATGTTCCTCTTTCTCTAATCACACCTTATTCTCAAAGAAGCCAAGCTGACATTCCACCCCAGATGGCTTCCACCTGTCCTTTGCCTGCTCCCTTTTGACCCTTCATGTCTCAGATGTCACATGCTCTGAGTTTCCCTTTTTTTTTTTCATTATAGTTGGTGTCAGTGAAGGGAGATTTGCTAGAATCCTGGACATGTGATTTGGGAAAAGAAAGTATAAAAGGGTAGGGAATGAGGAACTTTTGATCCCTTATGGCTACTGTCAAAGTTAGTTGGTGCCAATTCAAAGCCAACAAGAATCCTCAATTTGGGGTGCAGTGAAAAAGGAAACTTCATAGAGCTCCATGGCAATACAGCATGGCTATAAAAAACAAAAAACACTACTGTGAAATAGCTAAGTAGTGCTACAGCAAGGTCGCGAGGCTGCTTGGGGGCCAGGAGTATCCTGAGGTCAGGCCCCCTTTCAGCTAGGCAGCTCTGCTCCGCTCCGCCTGGGGAAAGGTAGTCCTCAGTGAAAAATGAAACCCTGGAGCCACTCTGATTGGTCAGAACTGGGCATGGGGAAAGTGTCAGTCCTGTCGGTTGAAACGGGACTGGAACTCCTTTATAAGAGCTGGCTCAGATGGTGGAAACAGTGCAGGCAGGTGGTTTAACGCAGAAGCAGACAAGTTAGAGGCTTCTGCCTTTTTATTTTTAACAAGTATTTACTGAGTACATAGCATGTGCCTAGCATTGTTCTATGTGGTGGGGATACAGCAATAAACAAAACAAATGCTTTTCCTTGTAGAGCTCACATTTGTAGCAGGGGGACAGGCAATAAAGTGAGAAGTAGATTTATAAGGGGGTGGTAACAGATACTATGGAAAAAAAGAGCCCTAACCCGTTTGGCCTGAAGACTGAAGGGTCTCGGGTTCAATCTGGTCAAGGGCCCTACCTCAGACGAAGGCTCCATCCCCAGGAGGCAACCAATTGATATGTCTCTCTCACATTGATGTTTCTCTCTTTCTCTTCCCCTTCCTTCCACTCTCTTATATAAAAAAAAAAATCCTCAGGTGAAGATTTAAAAAAAAGAAAAAAATAACATAAAGAAGACAGTGGGAGTTGGGAGGAGGGATCTTCTTACTCTTTGAGAATCCACCTCCCTTCCTCATACTCATGTTCTTGTCCCCACCCCACCCCAGTCTGCAGAATTGTCTGTCCACAGCTGGAAAATAGGATTTTTTCTTAGCTTAGTGAAGAAAATATGACAGTCAGATGGCTGGAAAGACAAATACTGTGATATGTAAACTAAACGAAACCAGAAGCAGTGTTTTTAGTACAGGTCATTATTAAGTAATATGACCACAAATAATGTTTTGGTTTCTATAGTGCAGTTCCTTTTATCAGAAAACCAACTTTTATGCTGTGATCCCTGGTGCTTCTGTTTGCCTTTTGCTCACCCAGGCCTTCCTGTCCCTTATAAAGAGACCAGGAAGCCCGGCTGAGGATTCTGCTTCAGGAAGACACCAGTTAAGGACTCTGGAAAGGACAGGATCATCTATCTGTGCCAGCTCCTAATGGGTTGGCTTCGGCTGTTTTTCTTCCATCCCGTCTCACTTTATCAAGGGACTGCTTTTCCCTTTGCACTTCTCTTTAATTATCTCTGCAGTATGGATTCATTTTCCACTCATGCCAGGTAGGTGTGATGGCTGATTTTGTCTAGACATTTATGAATGGTATAGTAGGTCAAATGGCATAGAGTGCAGTGCAGATTAAATATAATCACACTTTTTTATTATTATTGATTTCAGAGAGGAAGGCAGGAGAGTTAAAACACCAATGATGAGAATACTTTTTTACTTTATGTTTTTATTTTTTAATTACAGCTGACATATAATATTACATTAGTTTCAGATGTGCAACCCAGTGATTGGCATTATATAACTCACTAAGTTAGAACCCCAATAAATCTGGTACCCTTCTGACACCATACATACTTATGACAATATTATTGACTATATTCCCTATGCTGTGCCTTACATCCCCAGGACTATCCTGTAACTACCAGTTTGTACTTTTTGATGAGAGGACATGTAGAGGGATTTTCTAGATCCTCAACACCAGGTTGATCCCCTTTCTTATCAGATCTCGAAGATGTTCCCAAGCAGGAAACCTCCTGGACCTGTCACCCGCAGAGCTGTCAGTGGGCAGGTGTCATTCCTCCTTGAATGGGGAACATCAAAGAGAGGCTCCCAGCGTTACTAAATCAGGAATCAAGATTGGTTTCCTAGGGTAATTGTTCACAAATGGACTCTGGCTCTTCCTCCCATGGTTCTTTCCTTCGGAAGAACTGAAGGAAGGTTCCGGAGTGATAAGAGTATGACTCCTTCCGGTGCTCTGTGTCGCCTGCTTCAACGGAGTCACCCAGAGTGACTGAAGCGGCTCACGTCTCACAGGCTGTCTGTCCTTCTTCTTTCAGGCACCTCTTTCTCCTGGCTGGAGGCGGGGCCCTGGCCTTGGCGGCTATGGGTTCCTTTGCTGTGCTTGTCTTCGTCCCTGCTCTGGGCGCTGTGGTTCTGATCTGCTCACTCGGCCCACAGGAGGTCCACAGGTGGACTTTCTTCTTTCAGATGAGCTGGCAGACGCTATGTCACCTGGGTCTGCACTACACTGACTATTATCTGCAGGAACCTCCTTCCATGAGGTAAAGCAGTGCAGCCATGTGCTTGTACTGAACCGTCCAAAGGGGTTGTTTGCACTGTGGTGGCAAAACTGGGTATTGAGCTTGAATCCAAATTCTTCCACATTTGACCAGTGTGAACTTGAACAAGTCATTTAACCTCTCCCAGTCTCTCTTTCTTTTTCTGAAGAAGAAGAAGAAAAGTGTGTGGTGGTGGTGGAGTGTAAAAAAAAAAACACAAAAACAACAACAAAAAAACCTATCTTGCAAGACCCTTTATGTTAGAGATAATGAATTAAATGTAATTATGACTCTTAATAACTACCAGGTGTCACCTATGAAGCATAGTCTGGCACTTAGCTGTAATTGCCATTGTGCCAGAGAAGGTTGACCCAGGAGTCCCCGGGCACACAGACGAGGCTGCCTGGGAGTGACTAGGCACAGCTTGCTCACCTCGTGAGCAGCCAGCAGCCTGTCCTCCCCTTCAGCAGGGCAGAAAAGGTATAAATCCACTGTAAACCTTTGATGCCTTCCCATGGCACCTGCTGTGTAAGAGTTGTATTGTCATTGGGACTCACTTTTCCATCCTCTCAGAAGGAAAGTCACCCAATGTAGAAAAGAAAAAATTGGTGCTAATTACAGCCTAGAGAAGTGTTTTCATGAGTCCGTGACATCACGAAGATTAGGGGAAAGAATATCTCTGCGATTTTGAGCCTATTTTTCGGGCTCCCACTGTTAGCACAATCGATAATGTGTCCATGGTCAGTCAAAGAAATGGGGCTTTGACCTGTCAAGGGTCACATCTCTTATTCCAAACTGTCATTGATTCACTCACTTTGCCGATCCTTCCAAACCCAGAATCCTTTTTTTTAAAAAAAATATTTTTATTGATTGCAGAAAGGAAGGGAGAGAAAGAGATAGAAACATCAATGACGAGTCATGGATCGGCTGCCTCCTGCACACCCTCTACTGGGGATCCAGCTCGCAACCCAGACATGTGCCCTGACCAGGAATTGAACCTGGGACCCTGCAGTCTGCAGGCCCATGTTCTATCCACTGAGCCAAACCGGCCAGGGCAGAATTCTTTTCTTTATTTGTTTTACCAAAGCTTCAGGGTTTGCTTCTCTGAAGAAAAGGCAAGATGGTAGGTGGATGGGGGAGGGGGGAGAGATACTGATGGGGAAGTGATGGAGTAGGATTTCAATAGGAGGAACAAGTTGAGCAGGATCTGGCCTGACAGAAGCAAGGCTGAGCCAGAGCTAAAATGGAAGGTGTACTAGTTTGCTCTGTCATAACAAAGTACCACAGACCAGGTGGCTTAAACAACAGAAATTTATTTCCTCTGGAAGCTGGAAGTCCAAGATCAAGGTGTTGGTAGGTTCAGCTTCTTCTGAGGCCTCACTCCTTGGCTTACAGAGGGCCACCTTCTCCCTGTGCCTCCCTATGGTCGTCCCTCTGTGTGTCTGTGTCCTAATCTCCTCTTCCAATCCAGTAACAGTTGTATTGGATTAGGGCCCACCCTAATGACCTCATTTTAATGTCGTTACCTCTCTCAATACCTTTCCTCCCAAAATAGTCACATTCTAAGTTGCCAGGGTTAGGACTTCAACATGTGAATCTGTAAGGGACACATTCGGCACTTACCAGAAAGTGAGTGAACAGGGGTTGGTGGCATTCGGAGGCTACTTGGCTTATTGTTAGGATAAATCAACTGAGGAGGTCAGTTGTCTTTAAATCCTGATGCACAGATAAAAACAACGATGATTAGGAAACATGCTATTTTCTCTCCAAAGGACAGCATTCCTGATTGTCAAGTACGTCACTCTAATTTTCATTTTCGCCACAATAATCTTGCCAGTGGGATCTTCTCCACTTTGTGATGGTGAAGCAGGGACATTTCAGGTGATTGGTTTAGAACACATTTCGGTTGTTAATGACTCAGCATACACACTGAACCTCTAGCTCGATTCACCATTCCTTAGCACAAATCGCCAGCAAAAGTGGCCTGGCTGGCATGGCTGTGGTTGAGCATCAACCCATGAACCAGGAGGTCACTGTTTAATTCCAGGTCAGGGCACATGCCCGGGTTACAGGCTGACTCCCAAGTAGAGGTGTGCAGGAGGCAGCCGCTGATCATGATTCTCTCTCATCACTGATGTTTCTCTCCCCCTCTCCCTTCTGCTCTCTGAAATCAGTAAAAACCTATTTTTTAAAAGCTCAGGGATTGCCTAAACTGGGTTGGCTCAATAGATAGAGCGTCAGCCTGCACACTGGAAGGTTCCGGGTTCGATTCCAGTCAGGGGCATGTACCTTGGTTTCCGGCACATCCCCAGTGGAAGGTGTGCAGGAGGCAACTGATCGATGTTTCTCTCTCATCCAATTTTCTGGCTCTCTATCCCTCTCCCTTCTTCTCTGTAAAAAGTCAATAAAATATATTAAAAAGTAAAAATAAAATAAAAGATCAGGGATTGGTTCATTTTTACCATCTTCAGCTTTCTATAATCTTTTCACTACTTTTTGTTTCTTCTATGGCAAATTTCTCCCAGGCCCCTGATCCTAATCTTTATAAGCCATTCTTAGAAATAATATAATCAACTAGAGGCCCAGTGCACAAAATTTGTGCAGGGGTGGGGGTTGTCCCTCAGCCCAGCCTGCACCCTCTCTAATCTGGGACGTCCCTCTCAAAATCCAGGACTGCTGGCTCCAAACTGCTTACCTGCCTGTCTGCCAGATTGCCTCTAGCCACTTCTGCCTGCCAGCCTGATTGCCCTCTAACCATTCCCCTGCCAGCCTGGTTTCCAGTCTTCCCCTGCAGGCCTGGTTGCCCCCAACTGCCCTCCCCTGCTGGCCCAGTAACTCCTAACTGCCCTCCCTTGCCAGCCTGATCGCCCTACTTGTTTTCCCCTGCCAGCATGGTCCCCCCCAACTGCCCTCCCCTGCAGGCCTTGTCTCCCCCAACTGCCCTCCCCTGCAGGCCTGGTCCCCCACAACTGCTCTCTCCTGCAAGCCTGGCATCCTCCCCAACTGCCCTCCCCTGCTAACCTGGTCACCCCTAACTGCCCTCCCCTGCTGGCCTGCTTCCCCCCCAACTGCTGGCCATCTTGTGTCCACATGGGGGCAGCCATCTGTTGGAGGTGTTGGAGTGACAGTCAATTTGCATATTACTCTTTTATTAAATAGGATAACTCCCCACAACATTCCTTGTCATTCTTTTATCTGCCTCTTTGACTGATTAATTTTCCCATTTATCTTTTTATTCTTCCTGGAGTAACTTGTGGTTTTGAATTAACTCAAGACTCTTTGGGAAGGGGGTATTCCAGGCCATGCGATTAGTCTTAATTGTTTAGAACCACCCCCATTTGCTTATGGGGTCATGTGTGAGGGGCTGGAATGGGATAACATAAATATGGAATGTTTTTTACATGAAAAACTGTATCTCTTTCAGGTTCTGCATCACTCTTTCTTCCCTCATGCTCTTGACCCAGAGGGTCACATCCCTTTCCCTGGACATTTGTGAGGGGAAGGTGGAGGCAGCTTCCCTAGACACTGGGAGCAGCTCTTTGTCTGAGCATTTGTGTAAGGCACTGCCCTACTTCAGCTACTTGCTCTTTTTTCCTGGTCTCCTAGGAGGCCCTCTGTGTTCTTTCCAGAGATTTCAGGCTCGCGTTCAAGGGTCCAGCTCCTTGTGTCCCAGGTTCTCTTTCTGGGCGTTCACCTGGAAGGGTCTGCAGATTCTGGGACTGGAGGGCCTCCTGGTGGTCATGAGGCAGGTGGTGAGCGCAGGAGCCGGTCTGTCCGACTGCCATCAACTCCACTGCATCTACGTCATGTGGTGCACCGCTGGGCTCTTCAAACTCACCTACTACTCCCACTGGCTCCTGGACGACTCCCTCCTCTGTGCGGCGGGCTTTGGATCCGAGTTTGGCGAGAGTCCTGGCGAGGAGGGACACCTCCCTGATGCGGACATTTGGATGCTGGAAACAACCCACAGGATATCCTTGTTCACGAGAAAATGGAACCAAAGCACAGCTCGGTGGCTCAGACGCCTCGTATTCCAACAGGGCAGGGCCTGGCCCTTGTTGCAGACTTTCGCCTTCTCCGCCTGGTGGCACGGACTCCATCCAGGACAGGTGTTTGGTTTCCTCTGCTGGGCTGTCATGGTGAAAGCTGACTACCTGATTCACGCTTCTGCCAAGCTGTTTATCAGATCCTGGCCAGTGCGGCTCCTCTACAGAACTCTCACCTGGGCCCACACCCAGCTCATCATTGCCTATATTCTGCTGGCCGTGGAGGGCAGGCGCCTCTCCTCTCTCTGGCTGCTGTGTAATTCTTACAACAGTGTCTTTCCCATGGTATACTGTATTTCGCTTTTTCTATTAGCAAAGAGAAAGCATAAAGTTAACTGACATCTTTCCCCAGCCTTCATTTTGTACACCCAGGAAACAGAATTTAGAAAGTGCCAGATGGTGGTTGATGACGCAAATATTTGAACTTTTTTATAATAAAAGTTAAAAAAAATGTTGGATAAATATACCTGATGTGTTGCTATGGAAATTTGTGTATCTGCTTTAACAAGCTATTATACTGAATCCACAAAAGAAAAAGCCAGTTTATTCCCTTAGGGTTTACGGTTTTGGTGTGGAAGCAAAGTTAAAGCAATACGTATAAACGTAAGGTACTGTGAGCCAAATGGTATATGCATGGATATCCAAACATTGAGTGTTATTGGTCTGCTTGATCCTGGAATGTAAGTTTAGCAAGACAACAACAACAAAACAATATCGAAGTCATACTATATGGATTCGTCCTGACTGCTGGCCTCTCACCTTTTATCAGCCAAATTACCCTGAGGAGTTTGATAGGGACCCTAATAGATCCACAAGGGACCTCATCAAGTTGTTTGAAAGTATTGTGAGATTCTGGAGATTAAAAAATGTGGAGAGCACCCTCGGGGAACAAAGATTCTCCGAAAAGGCGGGGCCCTAAAGATTAGTTATGGTTTCTGCCACCCCCCCCCCCAATGGTTACCTTCAATTGTAGTTTAGCAAACAATACTGCCCTCCAGCACATAACATTGTAAATAGCCAAACGGTCTGTGGGAAAATGGGAAAAGATTTAGGTGGCATCTTGGATAGAGATATAGCCTAAGGAAGTTAATTAAGATAAGGGTTTTATTGGTGAAACATGTTTACAATAGAATGTAGCTTTGTTGTTTGGGTAACAAGGAATTGTGTAATATGTAACCAGAACTGTTTAAAAGAGTGGAGTGAAATAAACTCGGGGCCGCAGGCCTAAAGAGGGCTTTGCGGACCTCCTGATCCCCTATCTTTTGTTTCTTCTTTATTTCTATCCATCTTTCTATCTCTATCTTTCCGTCCGTAAGCCTCGCCCCCCTTTCAGGGACTGCTCGACTGATGCCGGCTGGCTCCGGCAAAGAAATCTCTGAAAATGGGTCCAGCCAGCATGGCTTAGTGGTTGAGTGTCAACCTATGAACCAGGTCATGCATGGTTTGATTCTGGTCAGGGCACACGCCCAGGTTGCAGGCTCAATCCCCAATGTGGGGCATGTAGGAGGCAATCAAGCAATGATTCTCTCTCATCATTAATATTTCTCTTTTTTTAAATATCTCTTATTGATTTTTACAGAGAGGAAGGGGAGGGATAGAGTTAGAAACATCGATCAGCTGCCTCCTGCATACTCCCACTGGGGATGTGCCCGCAACCAAGGTACATGCCCTTGACCGGAATCGAACCTGGAACCTTTGAGTCTGCGGGCCGATGCTCTATCCACTGAGCAAAACCAGTTAGGGCTTGATATTTCTATCTCTTCCTCTTCCTCTCTGAAATCAATAAAAATATATTTTTAAAAATCTCTGAAAATGGGAGAAGCCATATTGAAAAGCTCAGTACGCTAGCAAAGAGTAATTAGAAAATACTTAATGGAAAGTCACAAAATTTGTCTTCTTAAGAGGACCAAGGAAGGATATAGACCACTTGTGTATTGAAATGGCATTGGCGAGACTATACTCTTTCAGGGGTCATTTCTATAGTCTAAATATTTCATGAAAACTTCATGTCATCTCTTGATCTATTACTTTGGATAAGCCAAGCTCAAGGGCAGCTCAGTCTCCTGATGCACAGAGAGCCACTTGCGGGTGCTGGCCTTATTCTGTTGGCTGCTACTATGACCAAGAGGCAGCCAATGGCTCTAAATAGGTAATCCAGGTTTAGCAATCCACCCGACCTATTAAACTTCTTTAAAGAAGACAATCCACTCGTGTGTATTTTTCTACCCAAGTAGTTTTTATAAAACAGATACAGGGAAAGTTCACTGATACACAGCCAGCCGGTAGACTCATCAATCCCTGTTCAATTCCACGGCATGGAAAAGGAGCCTCTCAGATGGAGAGTTTTGAGTTTGTCCTGCCAAGTCTTGGATCTTTCCAACTAGGGAAGTGCCAAGAAAGCCAAGTTCTACTTCTGCCCAAAGGATGCTATTCAGCCTAGGTGCCGGATCTCCTAAAGGCAATGAGCAGACAGCCTCTGAGGACTAGTTTGGTGGTGAAGCAGGTTCCTAGTGTGAAAGAACAGACTTGACATTGTACTCATAGCAGCACTGTAGAGACCAATAGGTTATGGGCATTGCAATGACTAATTTCTATAAAAGGACAAATGGCAATCATTAGTAATTTATCTGGATTAAAATGCCAGTTACTAGACTGTAGATTCAAGTCACTCCCAACAGACTCTTCTTTACACGTTTATAACAACAGAATGTGTGGAAAACTTGGTTCCCTATCATTTTCAGGGTTTGGCACTAAGAGGTGAAGGGGTAATGATTATATTTATGTGACCTATTTCCAAAGCATCTCAAAAGAAATGCTCTAGTAAATGGGTACACCACTTCAGTAGTTGATCCCTAATCATGGTTGATTGTGATGCTAGCAAGGCCATCCTGTGGTGAAGTGGCCAGAGCGCCTGACCAGGAGGCAGAGGGTGTGGGTTAGCCCCAAACTAGCACTAAGAAGCTGTGCGACCCCAGCCTTCCCCTCGCCAGGCCCAAGTTTCCTAGTGTAACAACACGAGGCAGATAAAATAGCATTTTCTCTTAAACCCAAAGGCATTATGATTACATAAGTGCTTTGTCAATTTTTCAGCAAAAGTGTAAGGCATTTTCTTCCCAACCTGCATTTACTTATCCAGCAAGAATTTTGCAGGAAGAAATAAATTTGCTGTGTGCCTAAGGTTCTTTATAAACAACTGGCATATTAAATTTCTTACACTTATTTCTCACCATATAAAAATAACAAAGTCATATTTTTGTGGCTCATTAAAAACCTGGAGTATTTCTCTAGTACCAATAAACACCATTAACTACTCTGACTTTCCCTTCCTCAGTAATAGTTTTAATTTCTCAACCTATATACTTGGCAGATGATGACTGATGAATACTAATGATATTAATCTGCTTTGGGCCTCATGTCCTGGGACAATGTGTAAGAATAGCTTGATATCCCCAACTGTTTCTAACTATCTTTGCCTCACTTGGTTCTTACTGCATCTATTTTTTTTTTTTTAGGACCACCTGTTAAGCTATCACTGAGAGCCATATATTTATGTGTATAATACAGGTGTTACCTTAGTTTAGTTGCATGGCCAACTAAACTAATTATATTTAAGAGTATGTTAAATTGAGTGACTTAGATAATTCACTAGTGTGAAGCTATACGGGTGGCATTTTCTGGCATCCTCAACTTACTAACAGGTTATTTTCTACAACTTTACCTCTAAATTGTTTGGAACTTAGAATTTTCCTATAGCTAGAACATTATATTGACTCCTACAGGGTGACACTCATTCTAATGATCTGAATTCCAGGTCTCATTGTTGAGGATAGAAGGAAAGAACAAATATAAATTCTTCCTCATTTTTTAAATTATAAGTGAGTACCTTTTATTTTTCTATTTTTTCCTATTTATAGTTATGTAAATGTGTGGACTTTGTTTAGATCCTGATTCAAAGTAGCCAACTGTAAAAGGGCATATTTATAGGGGAAATCAGAACACTAACTGGATACTATAGCATTATCTTTAATTTTTTCAGGTATAATATTTGTTAAAAATAGTCACATTTTAGGGATACTCACAGATGAAATGGTATCATGGATTTGTGTTTAAGTAATCTGGGGTGTGGCAAATAGGGGACACACAGACAAAATAGACAGGACAAGTTAAAAATTGTTGAAGCTGAGTGATGGAGACATGGGTGTTCAACATATTCTACTTTTGTGTAGGTTTGAAAATTTACATGTAAACAAGTATGCAAAAGACTACTGGGTACCAATGGCAGAGTGAAGCCAAATTAAGGAATTTGCCTTCCCTAATACCTTGTGAAAAGAATAAAAACTGTAAAAATCACTGTGGTGAGTATCCTCAATGATAACCCCAATGATTCTCTTCCTGGAACTCACATTCTCCCATTCAACCAACATTGGTCTGTGTGACAAATATTCCATGACAGAGGTGATGGTATGTCACATCGAAGACTAGTTCACAAAAGATAATGCAGTTTATCAGATAATCTTATCTTCACATTTGGACATTTTCTTCTTTATTGCAAACCAGTCACACACCTCTGACCTACTCTCTATCGCCCTAAGACAGTAAGTTTCTGAGCTTTTAAAAATTGCTTCCTCCATCTAGAATGTTCTTGCTCAGATCTACATGTTCGCTGATCTTTACATAACTCATGTCTCTGCTCAAGTGACACTTCACCAGGGACCTCATCTAAAATAAATGCCCTCGCCCTAGCTGGTTTGGCTCAGTGGATAGAGCGTCAGACTGAGGGGTCCTAAGTTTGATTCCGGTCAAGGGCACGTATGTTGGCTGCAGGCTCAATCCCCTGCCCTGGTCAGGGCTCATGTGGGAAGCAACCAATCGTTGTGCCTCTCCCACATCAATGTTTCTCTCTGTCTCTACCTCTCCATGTCACTCTCTCCAGAAATCAATGGAAAAAGATCCTCTGGTGAGGATTAACAACAGCAGCAGCAAAAATAAATGTACTGTCCACCTCATCATTCCCTTCTCTTCACCCTGCTTTGTTCGCTTCACATGACTTTTCACGAATTGAAATTCTGCTGTTTATGGTATCTACAGTTAAATAAATTAAAGGCCTGGACGGAGTTTCCTAAACAGGAACAAGGAAAGACATGGAAACCATGCAAACATACTTTGCATGGTTTGAGAGAGAATATGGTAATGTGGCATCAGAAAAGCTGAAATATTTAGGGATATAGTAAAATGAATATAGGGATACAGTAAAAACTATAAAATATTTGCTGAGAAAAATTAAAAACCAAAATAGATATACTGTGCTCATCAACTAAAAAAACACAATATTGTGGCAGATTATACTTCCTAAAGATGGATACCATACCATATTCCTTTCCATCTGCTTTTTTACAAAATAACATTGACATTTCCCCATTATTTATGGCTGTTTCCCTTGAAACGGGGAGGGAAAGGTATCTTTTTGACTAGCTTGACCAACGATTATAGCAGAAGTGATGCTATATACCTTCCAAGGTATGTCATAAAATTGCCATACACTTATGAATAGTTTGGGGACATCTGTTCTAGTCTGGCCATCATGTTGTGAGGAAGCCAAGTTTCCATAGAAAGTGAAACAAAGGCGTCTGGCCCTCATCTTGGCTGAGCTCCCAGTTAACAGCCAACACCAATTTGCCAGCCACGCAGGAAGCCCATCTGGGAAGGCGATCCACCAGTCCTAAACTGAGCCGCCTCAGCTGACACATGGAGCAGAAATGAACCTTCACTGTTAAGCCCTGCCCACACTGCAGATGTGTGTGCTATATAAGTGATGGCTGATTTAAGCCAATAGGTTTAAGGGTGGTGTGTTATGCAGCAATAGTTAACTTAAGATTTTAATTCTCCTCCAATTTGATCGATAGATTCAATGTAATCCCAATCAAATCCCAGAGGCTTTTTAAAAACAGCAATTGACAAACTAATTCTAAATTTTATATGAACATACTAAGAACTTAGCATAGATAAACAATTTTGGAAAAATTGAAGAGTAGGCAGGCTTACTAAAAAAGCATCAGTAGATTCACACTTACATGGTTGATTTTTTTTATAAAAGTGCCAAAGTGCTTGAAAGGAATAAGGATGGTCTTAACAATAAAGTGATGGAAGTGAAAATTCATGTGGAGAAAAAAAGGAGCCTCAACTCTTATTTCATACCACACACAAACATATCTTGAAATAAATCACAGGCCTTACTATAAGAGGTAAGTCTATAAAACTTCTAGAAGGAAACAAAAATCTTCATGACTTTAGAGGTAGTCAAAGAATGCTTAAAACTCAGAAAAAACAATAACAACTTTTAAAAGAAAAAAAATGGTAACTGACTTACCCAAAGGAAAAAAAAAAACTTCTGCTTTTTAAAAGACATTATGAAAGCAAAATACACACCTTATAATGGGAGTAAAATAACATCCTATATGATAAAAGAGAAACATGCAAATTTGACCGTTCCTTTGCTCCTGATTGGCTATGCTACCAGCCAATCAGGAGCGGGGGCAGGGCCAAGTGGTGTGAATGCTGGGCCGGGGATGGAGATGAAATGGCAGTGGTGGCGAGTGCCCAGCTCCTGGGTGCTGTGAGCGGAAGTGGTGGTGAGCGCCCAGCCCCTGGGGCCGGGTGGTCGCAGGCAGCTGGGGCTGAGCTGAGCAGGGCAATGGCTGGGTGCCCAAGGCCTAAAGCCTCGCCAGAGGCTTTAGGCCTTGGGCAGGCTGGGGGTGAGCCATCAGTTGGACATCCCCTGAGGGCTCCCAGTATGTGAGAGGGGGCAGGTTGGGTTGAGGGACCACCCACCCCCAGTGCATGAATTTCATGCACCGGGCCCCTAGTAATACATATAATCTGACACAGGACTTTACAATTCAGTGAGGCCATACAATAAAAATGTGCAAAAATTTGAATACACACTTCACAAAAGAACATACTTCACTTTTTAGCTATTATAAATAATGTATAAGCTTTTGTAGGTATTTTCAGTTGTATTGGGTATATGTCTAGGAGTGAAACTGCTGGATCATATGGTAATTATACTTAACTTTTTTTTTGTTGTTGTTAATCCTCACCCAGGGATATTTTTCCATTGCTTTTTTTGGGAGAGTGGAAGAGAGAGGGAAAACAGAGAAACATCGATGAGAGAAACACACGGATTGGTTGTCTCCTACACAAGCCCCAACCAGGACCAAGGCCAGGGAGGAGCCTGCAACCAAGGCCATGTCCCTAACCAGAATCGAACCCCGGACCCTTTGGTCCACAGGCTGACACTCTATCCATTGAGCCAAACCATCTAGGGCTATGTTTAATTTTATAAGGAACTGTAAAATGTTTTACACAATAGCTAAGTCATTTTAAACCCCAAATAATGTATGAAGGTTCCAATTTTTCTGCACCCTCGCCAACATATCATCTTTTTCATTCTAGCCAACCTAGAGGATGTGAAATGGTATTTCTTTGTGGTTTGCCTTTGGATTTCCTTAATGACTAATAATGTTGAGTATCTTCTCGTGTGCTTACTGGCATTTGTATCTTCTTTGGAGAAATGGCTATTTGGATGTTTCCCATTTCTTAATCAGGTTGTCTTTCCACTGTTGAGCTATTTATATATTTTGCATATGTAATCCTTATGAGATAGAACTTGAAAACACCTTCTATTTGTAGGTTGTCTGATAGTGTCCTTTGAAGCACAAAAGGCTTACATTTTTTATGAAGCACAATTTATATATTTTTCCTTTGGCTGCTTGTTGCTTGTCATATCTAAGAAACCATTGCTAATCCAAGGTCATGAAGATTTATACTTATGTAAATCTCAGATTTTCATAGTTTAGCTTGTACATTCAGGACTATGCTTCATTCTGAGTTAATTTTTGAATACAGTGTAAGGTAAGGTTTCAATGTCAGTCTTTTGCATGTGGACATCCGGTTGTGTTAGCACCATTTGTTGAAAATACTATTCTTTCCCCCAGTGAATTGTCTTGGCACCTAAAGTTGATTTTTAAAGATAAGAACAACAACAAAAATCACTGCAGTGCTGGGGAAGGTCTCCACTAGGAGGGCCCCATATCTGTAACCCTGAGGGAAGCAAGCTTCCTCTGCCACCCCAAGGTCAGGAGGGCACTGCCTAAGTCACCAATCTCCTCCCATCTGGTTGAAAGCAGTGGAATGCGGAATCTTGTCCACCCCTGAAAAAACGCACTTCTGCCAAAGCCTGCTCACCGCTGCTGGCAGGGGATGAACATCTTTTCCTTTGTTCAGGTTTCCAATTAGCAAATGATAGTTCTTCCCTTGGAATGACAAGAAAATTAGGAGGCTGGTAACAGAGTCATTGCTTTCTGGTCTTACCAAGAGAAAGGACAATACATGATTATATGGAATAAATATGAATGTGCGTGTCCCACCAATTTTATACATCACAACGCATTCTGCGATCTAAAACACACCCACCACTGACAGTAACGCTGCACGGCTGCTTTTTGTCTTTGATGCGTTAACTAAAAGTTATACGAGACTTATAAAATCTGGTCAAATTTTATAAAAGTATTCTGGAGTTACTCTAGAAATCTGGATTATTCTGACAATATCTCCTAAATCATACCAGATACCAAGAACCTATAATCTGAATTTTATAAAGTATATAATGAGACTATAATTAGGATAAGTTGGGACGAGATTCAATTTTGATAAAAGAGAGTACTTTTCTCTGTTCAACTTGAACTACACAGATTTTTTTACTTTTAACTGTTTTGAAATGTTTACTAAAAACAAAATACTCTAATAATAAGTGGTAATGGAGATATTAAAACATGCAGTCATAAAAGCATCCTGAAAATTTAAGGCCAGGGCCAACCTTGACTTTAGATTATCAGTAATCTTTCCATGTCACCCAAACCTCTATTGCTGTTCTTGTAAAAGGTTGGGTAAAAGCTCTACTGCCCAGGTTACCAATCCTGTTACTAAAGCTCAAAGACATAGGGCTTCATTGTAATATTTATTATTATGATTTCAATTTCATTTTGAAAGTGCAACTTCTGAAAGTCTAATGTTATAGCTAATGTCATTCTTGCTTTCTATCACACTATTAAACTGGATAACGCACTTCAGAAACTGAAGTGTGCAGTACACATTTTCATTTCAAAAACATCCACAAACTAAAAAAGATATTTAAAATCTTTATTGTTTCATCATCAAAAGTTTTCTTTCCATAGAAGAATGGCAATGAAGTATCAGTGCATGTTCTATGGAAAATTCATACCTCAAGTAACTAGCTTAGAAATCAGAGACAGCACTATGTCAAGCTAGTGTGCAAGATCAAAGACACAATGCCGCCAATGTAAGCAGTATACAGAAAGAATATGCTGCAGCTGTTAGAAAAGGAGTCTATGGCCAAATGACTGAAACAGTGGCAGTGCACTGTGCTGACGTTCTAGAACAGAAAATGGGGAATGACTAAAGAATGTGATTCCTGCCCAAAAAAATCGAGATTACAGGCACTGAGTTCCCAACGGTTTCGCCAGCTAATTCATGTGAACCTGTACCTTCCTCTTTAAGATTTCAGTACTACAACACTCCAAGCCATCTTCAGCCTAGTGTGTAAATGGGACAACCACAGGCAGATATTTCATTCTGCTTCCCATCTCACAGCTAAAAGTAACAGCTTGGGTGCAGCTTTATAAACCTGTGGCCTTTGGGCATATTTAGTAAAAAGATGACCAAACCTAAAATTTGTTCCCCTTTTCTTGAAAACTTTATAAAATAACAAAAGATAGATGTCATGATTACTCACTTTTGTCTGAAGGCAAGACAATTTTTTTTATGGACGTATACTGAATAAACATACAAACAAATGTCCTTAACAAAATACTGTCAGACCAATTTAAGCATTTTCATTACAAGCTCCTGAAAAAAGTACTGATAATTGTGAGCTACAAATAACCACTACAATCTGATCATGCCTGGTTACTGGGAATTTTCAGGTTGGGTTTGTGTCTGAAGCTGGATTTGGCTACTTTGCATTAACCCACACAATAAATGCCATTTAAAAGGAAACAGCAGCTCTATCGTGATGGAATAAAAATGAAAACAACTGAGAGGTATACAGGAAACTTGTCTTAAATAGTTTTAAGTTACATGTAACATTAGAGAATAAGAACTGCAATTACCAATGTCTAAATCTTAAGTTGTTGATGCATGGATTATCTGCAGGATTAACAAGTCGATTGTTAACCATGCCGAGACCTTGTGGGGCGGGGGCACTCAGAATGTACGGCATAGCGATTACCTTCCAGGTGAGTACTCACCTCTGACTTAAAGCGACATCAAACTATATTTGAAGTTGATTTACTTACTATATTCACTGTATAAAATAAGTTAAGAGGAGGGAGCAAGGAGAGGTTTTCTGTATATATGATGCAAACATTTCCCCCTTACCAGTAGTAGTTCCACAAATGTCCACATTACTTATGGTAAAATATGAAAGGCTGATAAAAGATCAAAAATTTCCCTTATAAATAGAAATAGGACTCAAAAAATGGAATTTCAATATCATTTCCTTCCACAATGCAACTCTTTATCATAAACATAAATAAAAATCTTATCTCAAAAATCTGTTTTTACACCCTTACCTTAAAGTTTAACAAAAAAAAAAAATTCTTCAAACAATTGAGAAGAAAAGCACTCCTTTGTAGCAATTCTATAAAATAATTTTCAATTCACAAAACATCTGCTTACTGGCAAAACCAGCAGGGGCATTAATGCTTGGCCCTTCTGAGGTATAAATGCAGCTATATTTGCACTGAGTATATAGTCCATAACGTATGCCAACAGTCCGAATGTTTGCATAAAATTGGGAGTGATGTCATCCTGACTGATTGAAACTTACTTTTATGACTTTTTGTAATAATGAAGGTTAAATAATTTTAAAAGACATACTTTAGCCCAGTAATATCCTGCAGAAATCTAATTCCTAACCAATGTGAACGGTTATTACATTTAAAAAAAATTTTAACACTGCATATTGATAACAAAAAAATTGAACAAGAGAAGCACATGAATATTTAAATTCAGCAGGACACCACAGAAAGCATACTATAGATAAGTGTGAAATCAGTCAAGCTTTTTTCCCAAAAGAGAAAATCCTTTTAATCCTTTAGCAAGTCTCTGTGAAAATAGTATGCTTACAATAAAAGGGAGAAGGGAGTACCTAGAACACCCCAACAGGCTTGCTATACCACTCAGCATTGCTGCCCCATCTCCTGTGTGCACGGATGGCCAAGAAATGACAAGAAGTCCACTTGACAATAGTTCAGCAATTTCCTTCACCACTGCTGCCAGCTGAAGTCGTCATTGCTTCCAAAGACCAAGAAAAAGCCCAGTATAGTTGCAAAGATGACTGCGTTTCCTGTGAGAACAAGTGCACATGCTCCCCACGCAATCTATGGAAATAAGATAGAAACACTCAGTTAACAGACATAGGAAAACAAAATGAAAAGCAAAGCAAGGCGCTAGTTACGTGCCAATCATGATCCAAAGCACTACTGAACACTTAATAGTACCTCTGTTTTTACTGTTAGTATTGATCTCTAGTTCCTTTAAAAAGAGAAAGTCACGGGAAGATGATTCACTATTCAAGACAAGCTTGCTGCCTTCTGGACTACGAGGAGGCAGCATAGAATTCTACACTTTTCTGTTTATAAAGAAATTTGCTCCAACTCTTCTTCAGTGAATCTAAAATTTTATCTGGAGAGCAAATTAAAAAACAAAAACCAACCAAAAAACCCAAAGTATAGAGAGCAGATTATATTGACAGTATCAGAGGTGAAAACATACTCATGTACATTCCTTTAAAGGGGCAGGAGCAGTATGGAAGGGTGGCCAGTCCCCATCGTTTCTATCTTCTCTACTTCCCCAGAGATGAAAGAGGGAACCTATGGCTGGGGAGTTTGGGAGGAAGAACTGAGTATATGTAACCCAGCCTTCTCTTTTGTACTTCCCCACCTGCAAAGAATACGACATTTCCTAGGGTGTCCCCCGTTTCGAGTTGTACAGCACAGGCCTGTGGCTGTTCAGCACCCGGTGGATTCGCTTTTGTGCCCAATTCTGACAGCAAAGCACCGGTGAGCCAGCCACGCCGCACACCTGAGCCATGCTCTCCAGCACGGTTTCTGTCCGTTAACAACAAAAGTACGTTTCTAAACCTCTACCCTAGAGGCTCCCTCGTCTCATCACTTTTTCATGTCATTTTAACAGAGTTTTCCTGAAAAACACTTTACGTCAGTGAAGAAGGTGTTCACTTACTAGGTGTGCCCTGGCAAACACGACGGGGAGCCCGAAAGCCGAGACAACAACGCCTGTCGTGAGAAATATGGCAAGCTCCTTACAAGCGTTACTCATAGCGTCTGTGTCATCCACCAGTCTTCTTGCTATGCAGTATGGAATAGGTGAAAGGATGTAAAAAAACAGAACAAAGAGGGGCCAGTATTGGCTAGAAAAAGAAAAACATATGTTAATGTAGTTTTGCTACTTAGGTCATTTTTCAGCACATAAAATACGCTTTTGAAAAATAAGGACCAAAGGAATATTACAATGTACAAAACATGATACAACTTAAACATAAGCTATAACCTGAACACCAAAAAGAGGAACATTCAGAATCATAGTATTCCCGATGTTAATTGTGATACAATTAGTAAAATATTTCTTATATTAAAAGAAAATGCTTTATAAATTAAAACAGCTACAATCAAGGCCTAAAATTTAAACTATATTTTATTTTACGTTATAAATAAAGAGGCATATGGAAAATGGGAATGTTATTACAGTGATTTTTAAATTCAAAAGTCATGCCCTTGACTTCAATGATATCCTGCCTTATAGAGCTGGAATACCTCCAAACTTTTCTTAGGTCAGTAGGAACTACCCAAATATAAAAAATCAAAGTAGAGAAAGTGATCTGAAAGTAATATTGAAAACTTAAAGCCAGAATAGAGAATTTCTTACAATAAAGATAGATGGCTTTAGTCCGTAGTTTAGCTACTGTATTGTCATTTTCTGGTTACAATAATAAAATTATAGTTATGTGAGACTGAGACAGTACTACTGAGGGGAAACTCAGTGTGAAGGGCACCAAATTCTGATAGTCCACAATTATTTTAAAATACAAGGTTAAACTAAAATACACAGCGTGAAGATTCATTCATACAAGCTTATACTAAGCAAAGATTTATCTATGTTTTTACTAAAAATCTCTTCCTAGATATTTTTGAGAATAGAAAAAAATTACAAATGAACATATGCTTAAGAAAAAACGTCAAATAATACAAAAGCACAAAAAGAGAAAACTCAGAGTTGCCCACATCTCTGCTTTCTCCTTCCTACTCTCCTTTTAAGCTTCTTGTGGACCCTTCCATCTTTCTATTGGATAAAAACTTTAAAATTATGAGTGAATCACTGTTCTTTTCCATTTAACAATATATTTTGAACTTTACAAATTAGCAATTATAGCACTTCATTCTTTTTAAGATCGTTTCTCAAGATTACTTTGACAGCAGTAAAAAAATTTTTTTGAGCTTTAAAAGCAGAAAAATATTATTCTTATATATGCAAAAAACAAACAAACAAAAAAAACCCCACCCACAAACATTTTACATACTTGTATATTGGAAGGGCACATCCAAGCATCAAAAACATCAGCCCGACTGCTCCTCCAAAGGACAAACTAATCAAAGCTGCAAAGTAAATAAAAAGTCAAGTAGAAATAGTAATTAAACTAAATCAATATTGTTATTATTATTTTTAGCAGTCTGAACATTATTTGTAATCCCAGAAGTAAAAAGCAAAATAATACACACAAAACCAAATGTACTGAAAGTGAGTTACCTTTCAAAGTGTAAGTTACACTTTGTCACACAATTAAGTCTTCTGTAGCATCTTCAAGGCAAAATGAAGCAATATTGATTTCCAAAGCCCTGACATTTTGCTAGCACACCACTGAATTCCCTGATTCTGTTCTCAATCTACAAGATCAATGCTCCTCCGGACGTCAGTATTATATTTACTGCACAGATCACTATAGTTCTGAAAACAATTATGTGGAGAAACTCCGCACTGTCAGCTTTACTGGACTTGTCCTCCTTTGGGAAAATCTGTCTGGCTCAGGTTTTGCTTCTTATACATTGCAAATGTACACAAAACTGATAAGATAGTTTCTCAAGTTATACACACATACTTATACAAGTATCAGTGAATAGAAACAACTTTCTTGAATAGGTATAGTTAATTAATGGTCTAGAATTAAGCAGATAAATAAATGATCAATTTATTTCCAGTTCTATATAAACAGTATTTCTGCATCTATGTGCCTAAAAGAATAACATGTCTTTTTTCAGTAATGTAGTTAAAATCCCAAAGTTTCGTAGAAAGCCTAAAAGTTGTCAAGACAAAAATCTAACATATACAAACCAAAATTAATTATAAAGAGGTTAAATGTTGCCAAGTACTTCTGATATACTTCTCTGAATTATAGTGAGCAAAATCAAGGAATCCCACTAACGTGGTAGCCTGGCACATTTCGTTTTCATCATTGATGTAGGTCATATCAACCCTGAACACATTTACTTAGTCCTTAATGTCATAATATTTTCAGTTACTGAAAAAAAATTGCATTTTAATTTTACAGCAAATGAGGAAGTTTATTAGTACAAGGGAATGCAATGTAAATGATTAGGGAAATACTAAATATAGGTCTTCATAATCTGCCCTGTTTACTTCCCCTGACACCTATCAATCACAACAGGCTACTCACCCTCCCCTCTGCACTCCAGTGACACTGGCCTCTCTCCTTTTCTGGGAATCAGCAGTCCCCTCATTTATGCATCTATGTGTTGCACGCGTTATCTCTTCTACCTCAGACAGAGCTTTATTCATTCATTTCACTCAAAAAATATTTACTGAGCACCAAATATGTAACAGGCTGGGGATATGTTAATAAATGAGATATGGCCCTTTCACACTCAGGGAGCTTGCATTCTTATCCTCCTACTCCTTCCTCTTTCCTCCAAGTTAATTTCTACTCTTCCTTCAGATCTCAGCTCAATTATTTCTTCCCCAGTAAATTTTTTCTAAACCTCCTATTATATTCATTCATTCAAGAAATAGCTATCGAGCACCTAATGTATGTCACCCACTGCTCTTGATTCCGAAGATAAAGCAATGAAAAAAATCAAAGCTCTTGTCCTGGCCAGTGAGGCTCGGTCGGTTGGAGCAATGTCAGTACACCAAAAGGTGGTAGAATCTATGGCCTGTGCAGAAGGTAGCTGATCGATGTTTTTCTCTCTCTCAATCTCTCCCTGCCTTCCTCTCTAAAATCATTAAAAAATAAAAATAAAAAAATTCAAAGCTCTTACTCTCACGAAGCTTACATTCTAGCAGGAGAATAAATGATATTTAAAGAGTCCGCCAGCCAAAACCGGTTTGGCTCAGTGGATAGAGCGTCGGACTGTGGAGTGGAAGGTCCCAGGTTTGATTCCGGTCAAGGGCATGTACCTTAGCTGGGGGCATATCCCCACTAGGCGATGCGCAAGAGGCAACTGATCAATGTTTCTTTCATTGATGTTCCTGACTTTCTATCCCTCTCCCTTCCTTTCTGTAAAAAATCAATAAAATATATTAAAAATAAAGAGCCAGCCAGCCATCACTGGCTGGGTGCCAACCTATGATCCAGGGGGTCACAACCTATGAACCTGGTCGGGGCACATGTCCAGGTTGTGGCTCAATCCCCAGGGTGAGGCCTGCAGGAGGCAGCCAATCAATGATTCTCTTTCCTCATTGATGTTTCTCTCTCTCCCCCTCCTCCCTGAAATTAATAAAAATATATTTTAAAAAGTTAAAAAGTCAGCATATAAATGTCAAGTGCTATGAAAAAAAAATCGGTAGGGAAAGGGGAGGGAGAACTGCTGTAGACACAGAGGCATGGGAAGGCGTCTCTGATGAGGTGACATCTGAGTAGACACCCGTATGACATGAGAAACTGGACCCTGTGGATGTCTGGGGGAACTCTGCACAGGTTTGACACGCACGTGCAGAGGCTCTCCTTACAACAAGCATGTCAAACTCAAAGGCTAACACGGACCAGATAAACAAGGTTTAAGTTAATGTGGGCTGCAAAAAACCCCAAAAGCTTCAATTTTCATTAAAAAAAGTAGGTTTACTGCGATAGAGACATACTGAATACAAAGGGCTGAAGTAAATGAATAATCGTTAACATAAAATAATAGAACATTTTAATGAAAATTAATATTTTTTCTTGAACATTAACTCACCAGACACTGAATAACTGCACAAATTAATAAGCATGATGCAAATAAACCTATTTTTCTTGTTCTCTGAAAGTGAAATATTTCCTGTTGTGCACACCAACCAAGTCAGTACAAGACTAATAAGGTGGCAAATGGGCTGCTAAAACATTCGCTGCCAGTATTAGTGGAGAGAAATGGTGCGCCTGTGCAAAAGGCATGGGAGGGAAACGAATGCAATACGAATCAAGTAACCAGTCGTTAGCGAATGTTGTAGTTCGTTATTGTTATGTATAACAGGATGATGTAAAAATTAAGTTACAAAATTTTTATTAAAACCTTTCTTACATACTGTTTTACTGGCTGGGCTGCATAAATACTCGTTGTGGGCCAGATGCATCCGGTGGGCTGAGAGTTTGACATGCTTGTCTTACATTGTTACACCTCCCTTTTGTTCGGTTATCACAGCTGTGATTTACATTGATTTGTACTTGTCTTTCCTTTTAAACTGTTGGCTCCACAAGAGAATACATTTTTCTGTTGTTGATGCTCATGCCTCAGCGCTTAACACTTAAATGATAATTAATATCGGTAGAATTAATGAAAGGAATGAAAGGGGTGAGTGGGAGAAAGGGAGGGGAGCAGATGGAGAGGAGCTGGGAGGGGTGGAAGAGCAGTAGTAGAGGGGTTGGGGGGAGGGACCAGGAGGAAAGGGGAGGACGGGGAGGGAAGAGGAAGATAGTGTGCCTGAGGAAGATAGTGTGCCTGATGTAGATACAGCACTTAACCGAAAATCAGGAGATGCTGGTTCCTATCTCCTATCAGCCTTCTACCAGCTGTCTAAATACAGTGATTACATCTGAGAGTCGGTACTTTCTCCTATGACAGCTGTACTAGATCTGAAATGCAAATAATTTTCTGAACACTAGGGATATTTGTCATCTCTGCTTTTTTAAAATGTAGTTGCCAAATAACTAAATTCACCACTCTAAATACTACCCAGCAACACCTTATTCATTCAGAAGCCCATTTACCCAGAACATATATAGTTTAGAATCCTGTAGGAAACAAAGGACACTAAAGAGACAAAATATGTCACAAAACCCGTACACTAATGTTCTTTTTTAAAATATGTTTTTATTGTTTTTTGAGAGGAAGGGAGAGAGAGAAACATTGATGGGTTGCCTCCTGCACATGCCCCACTGGGGATCTGGCTGCAACCCAGGCATGTGCTGCGACTGGGAATCAAACCAGTGACCTTTTGGTACATAATAGACCGATGCTCAACCAGCTGAGCCACATCAGCCAGGGCATAAAGTTAACATTTTTTATAAACAGACCCTTAGGCTCTTATTCAGAGGTTCTTCATTCATATTTTGTAATACAATTACTGTATGTGAATTTTGGCAGAATGAAACATTTTTATTTTTTTTAAATATATTTTTACTGATGTCAGAGAGGAAGGGAAAGGGAGACAGAAACGTCGACAATGAGAGAGAATCACTGGTAGGCTGCCTCCTGCACACCCCACACTGTGGATGGTGCCCTGACCAGGAATCAAACTGTGACCTCCTGGATTACACGTCAATGCTCAACCACGGAGCCATGCGGGCCGGGCAACACATGTTTATTTTAAAGAATCATCCAGGCATGTGTGTTTCCAATAGCGATTCACGTGTCCAGAACGAAATTACGTTAAAAGATCAGTTACCCATATCTTGTGACATATAATTTTGTATGTTTATCTTGTTCCCCATATCAGAACAAATGAGAAAGAGGAGGTAGAACTGCATATAAGCAAAATCCGGCCTCGGACAGGAGGGAGGAGACTGAAAAGAAAAAAAAAAGTAAATCAGGCAGAAAAATTCTCCAAAAGCATACCAGTTTCCTGTCATCTCGGCCAAGCGTCAAAGTAGCCTTAGGACTTGGTCTCTGAGGGTAACTCTGTTCTGTGACAGAGAACAATTATTTACGTTCTTATATAAAAAAAGAAAATCTAGCCCAGACCGGTTTGGCTCAGTGGATAGAGCATCGGACTGCGGACTGAAGGGTCCCGGGTTCCATTCCGGCAAGGGCATGTACCTTGGCTGCGGGCGCATCCCCGGTGGGGGGGCGTGCAAGAGGCAGCTGATCGATGTCTCTCTCGTCGATGTTTCTGACTTTCTATCCCTCTCCCTTCTGCTCTGTGAAAAATCAATAAAATATATTTTATAAAAAAAATAAAAAAAGAAAAAAAGAAAATCTAAATTCTTAAAAACTTAATGAAAGACAACTTCTTTAAAAAAAAATCAAGGAATTAAAATACGATTCAGGTATAAAAAGGTAATTTTATGTGACAAGTCACCTCCTAGTCATACTGGATAAAAACCAATGGGGTTTAAATAAAGTGCTAAAAAGTGTTCCCCAAACTTTGAAAGTTTCTCCAGTATTTTGAAATCAGGAACTAGGCTGATTTATATACAAATTTCATCATTTGTGTATAAATGGTTGTCCTAGATGACATCAACAAGACAAGAATTTATACTGCTGAGTGATGCAATATGTGGAAGCAATCTGAGATGAGGCTGATTCCTCTTCCTGAAGCCTCCACAGTAGTGATGGGTGCAACAGCCAATTATTAAACTATGTCTGGAGACAGAGTGCTGGTTCTGTGATCACAAAGAAAGTAGAACAGAAGAGGGGCCCAGTTCCCTAACCTAGCAGTTACCAGAAAAAGCCATTATATAACAAAGCAACAGGCAAGTGGCTCAAGAAATAAATAATTGATTCCCATTATAGCAACACTCTTCCTCAACCAAATAGGCCAACAGGAAGAAAATATCTTGATAAAGAGTCATAATCATAACAATCAGAAAATCTTACTGAAACAAAAAACGTTAAGTACAATTCCATCTAAGACACTTTCACCCAGTTAATATTTATTTACCTAGGTTTACAGGGAGAAGTTAGTTATTTTAAGAGACTCTCCTGCATTAATGACACTGAAGAAATGGGGAAGAACAGGGAAGCTGGCAACATCCTAAAAACCACAGCCTTCTACCGCAACTGCCTTGCACACAAGCATTGAAAAGGGTCTGTTATGGTTCACAAGGAGATTGTCAAGGCTCTCAGTTGCTCAGATGACAACGTTGCATGTGGGAAACAAAATGTTTCAGAAATGAAAAACCTACAAGAAACCGTTTTTTAAAAAAGTGACTCTGGGAAAGCAGCTCAAAAGCTGTGCTTCAAGGAAATAAAACACAGAGGGGAAAAAACACTGCTATCAAAGTTCTTCACTTCCTGCTTTGCCGCCCCCTTTACAAAGCCGCGGGTCAGGAAATCAATGACGTTCACTGTCAAGTTGAAAACACTGTTAACAGCGGCTTCTCGTCACAGGAACAAAACTACCAGTTGGGAAGCACGCACCCTTCCTACGTCTAAAGAAAAGAGACGATCAAACGACTGATCTTTTCACTGAGTTTTCAACTCTGTCATCTTTAAAAAACCCAACTGAACAAAAACTCTGAAATGGGAAAACGCCTCCGCCTGCAAGCGTGGAGCGGGCAGCGAAGAGGAACCCTTTGGAGGCGCCTCCGGGGTCTCGCCCGCGGCACACGCCCCACCAAGGGGAACACAGCAGCCTCCGGAGCGCCGACAGCTCTGAGCTCGGGTCCGGGGGACGCGACCGCCCGGGTTTCGGAAAGAGCCGCCTTCACCCTTCCGGGCCGTTGCAGCGCGACTGGGCTCGGCTCGGCGCCCCAAGATCGCACTTGTGCCTTTACGTGGGAAATGACACTGATTTCCCCGAACCGGCATCACTCGCGGTCTCAGCCCCCTCACACCCCCACTCTGCCCCCCTCCATCTGGGATGCAAACTCCTGCACAGCGAGTGGCCGCGGGACCTCCAACAGACCGCGGACCCCTTCGTTCTCTGGGCGGGGGGCGATGGGTGGGGAGACAGGGGCGGCGCAGACGAGCCGCAAGTGGGGGCTGGACGAGGAGCCGGGACCCCCGCCGCCTCCCCGGGAGGGCGCCGCGCCCACCTCCGCGCAGAGGCTGGGAAGCGGCGAGGGCGCAGGCGGGGGCAGGGGTTCGGGGTCGGCCTCCGGCGCTGGGACCCCGCGGCGCGCGCCGCGGCCGGGGCGGTGGCGTGCGGGGGGCCGTGCGGGACGCCCTCCCCCTCGCTGCGGGCGGCCCCCCGGCCCTCCTGGGCTCTGCGCCCCAGGCCCACCTTTGATGCCAGCCATGGTGGTGACGTCGCTCCTGGCTCCAGGACCCGAGGCGGCGGCGGCGGCGGCGGCCGGGGGACCAGAGACGCGCGGCGGCGGCGACCAGACAACACCCGGAAGTGCGCGACGCAGTACTTCCGCCGGCGGCTCGCACTCGCGCGGGGGCGCGGGGGACGCGGGGGGCGCGCAGGCTGGGGACTAGCAGGCCGGCCCTTTCCCTCCCGGCTGGGGTGCTCGGTGGTCCGCCGCCCTCTAAGCTCTCCCCGCAGCCCGTTTCCGGGGCGTGCCGACGCCCGCCCGCGGTGCTCCACGGGGGACGGAAGCCCCATTCCGAGGCTCCTCTCTGGGACCCCGCAATGCTCCTTCTTGGAGGAGGAGGGAACCTCGACGTTTGGGAGGCCTGGTGTGATGTCTTCCGGAGAGAATTTGCGATTTTTTTTCTTAGTGAAACAATGTTATGTTTTATTTTTTAATATTTTTTATTGTTTAAAGTATTACAAATAGTAGTACATATGTTTCCTTCCCCCCTCCATTGACCTCCCCTCAGCGTCTCCTACCCCCCCCCCCCATGCCCTTACCTGCCCCCTCCTCCCCAGTGTCTTGTATCCATTGGTTATGCTAATATGCATGCCTTCAAATCCTTGGGTTGATCTCTTACACCACCCCCTCCACCCCTGCCTTCCCACTGTAGTTTGACAGCCTGTTCAATGCTTCTTTGCCGCTGTATCTATAGAATTTGTGATCTTCAAAGCACACCCATTTCCCCCCCCCCCCCCCCCCTCCCAGCCTTGTAATAAAGGAGAAGCATGGCTAGTCTGTACTTGGCTCCATGGGTTCTGACCCAGAACTAAGGTTCTGGGAGACCCATCTCCTGAGACAGGAGTTTCAGGGGACGGCGAAGGTTGTATTTAGTACAAATGTGACCTCTTGGGAGTCAGTGAGAATTGCTGTATTGTTTTTTTTGTTTGTTTGTTTGGGCAAACAGGGCTAGAAAAGAGAAAGCAGCAGAGGTACAGATACATTTAAATCATCGTAGAAATTTATTGAACACTAGTGGCCCGGTGCATGAAATTCGTGCACTGGGGGTGGGTGGTCCCTCATCCCAACCTGCCTCCTATCATGTACTAGGAACCCTCGGGATGTCCTACTGACAGCTCACCCCTGGCCTGCCCAAGGCCTAAAGCCTTGGCCAGAGGCCTTGGGCACCGAGTGATCGCCCTGCAATGGGGCCTATCGCTGGCTCTGCCCTAGCCCCGGCCCCCGCCTTGCCAAAGGCCAGAAAGCCTCTGGCCAAGGCTTTCCAGCCTTGGGCAGCAGCCATCTTGGTTGGGGGTTAATTTGCATATCACTCCTGATTGGCTGGTGGGTGTGGCTTGATGACAGTGGAGGTAAGGTTAATTTGCATATTACTCTCTTATTAGATAGGATTTACTATGTTGGGAACAAGGCTAGGGATTGAGGTCAGCAAAACTAGGTACGGTTTCTGCCCTCCAGGAGCTTAAAGTTTTGTGAGAGAGACAGGCACACAAAAAAGCATGAAATTTTGATCATGATACTTGCTAGGAAGATGGGTAAATAGTCCTAGGAAAGCCTTCGATTTAGATCAGTTCATAGATTCCCCAGAGGAAGGGACAATGGAGGAACGAACAGGTGTGTAACTAGAGAAGAGGGAAAAGCATTCATTCTGAGGGGGTTGTGTTTGTGGACGGGGAGGAGGTGACGAGCTTGGCCAGCAAACTGGGAGCCTGGAGCTTGGGCTGCTGGCGAAGAGAGAGATCAGTGAGATTGCTGGGGTTTGGGGTTGGCAGTAAGGTTACACAGCAAGGTCCTCAGAAGGAGGCTCCGCCCCTCCTCCCAGCAGTGAGAATCTTTGGAAGGTTTTTAAAAAGATACAAGTGGAGGTGGGTGACCTACACAAGATTTGAATTTAAATCTTATCAAGTCATCAGACCAAGATAAACTGGCATATAAGACCTGTTGAGTGTATGGTTAGAAGAGGTGTGGCCAACATGCTTTAAAATGGGAGCTGCTGGGGACTAAAGGGACCCCGCTTCCCTCCACTCTTTCAGGGTTGAATACTTTCAAAATACAAATTTAAAACGGGTCTCTTCTTGAGGCTCGATGCCCCAAATACACCTAAAGGTGTCTCGCGGAGAGTTTTTTTCTGTTCAAGTTAGCACAAACAGTTCTGTCATCTTACCATGAAAAAAGTTTCCATTTAAGGATGGTGGTAGCAAAACCACAAGGCACACTTGAACATATGTCGGGGCGGCCCCAGGCAAGATACTTTGAGCATTCTCTAAATCTTTGTGCCCGCTGAATTCAAGGCACCTGGAAAAACCAGGTCTTGGAAAAACATATTCACCGATGTTATCAGCTTGGCCTCAGGTGTCAGGGAGAGGGCCTTGAATTGTAAATGCAGGCTTGTCCTGGGAATGGATGAATGAATAGGGAGGGCCTGGGCTCACCGAAACTCCTTTGATCCTAATGTTGGAGAAACCCCTTTGTATTGTGGAATATGAATAAACGCAGCTTCATGGGCTCATGTGTGTGTGGCTGTTTCTCCATGAGAGGGAGAACAGATGCCCACCTGGCCCCAGCTTTTTAATCCTACTTCTGTGTCTTTCTCTCTCTCTCTTTTTTTTAAAAATATATTTTATTGATTTTTCACAGAGAGGAAGGGAGAGGGATAGAAAGTCAGAAACATCGATGGGAGAGAAACATCGATCAGCTGCCTCTTGCACACCTCCAACTGGGGATGTGCCCGCAGCCAAGATACATGCCCTTGACCGGAATTGAACCTGGGACCTTTCAGTCCACAGGCTGACGCTCTATCCACTGAGCCAAACCGGTTCAGCTGTGTCTTTCTCATTTATTCTTCATTTTTCTTAATCATTAGCTCCTCCACTCAGAAACTGAACCCAGTCTCTCTCCACGTTGGATGTGGGAGAGAGAGAGAGAGAGGAAAAAACACCCTCCATAAACATACGTTGTGGAAATGTTACTGTTGAGGCAATTTGTGAACCACTAGCTTTGTTTTCTAAACTGAAGCCAACATATGCTCACCAACCATCTTGAAAGGGGTAGGTAGAATTCCTAGAGAAGTAAATAATTCCATCCTAAACGCTCAACCACTGACACTTTTTGTTTTGTTCCACAGTATTCCATCCTTGAAAGCAGGGATGGTGAGAGAACATAGCAGAGGGACAGCTGGTCAGTGGTGGTGTATTGGAAAGTGATAGGTTCTCGTCTCAGGCTGCCGCTTGGCTCATGGAGAAAGATCACCTTTTAGGAAGCCTTTTGGAGCTTCCAAAAGCCCTGGTGGCAGAGTTAAATGCTAGTTCCCTAATTTCCTCTGGTGAATATAATGGGTTGGGCATTACAGACATTTGTCCTTGATGACCTTTATGGGCAACTGGGATTGTTCTTTAGGTTAGAGGGATCTTTTGCTTCCATAGTCACTGAATCCTAAGAATTTGTGTTCCTTTGACTTTTGCATGAGATGCACAGAGACCCTAAGGACTATTTTTGGTCTACAGATGTTGTCTAGAATAATTGAGACCTTAAAAACAGTATGTTCAAATGTAATTCAAAGACCACGTGCAACAGAATTCTTTGGGATGCTTCCTAAAAATGCAAACTGCTGGGTCCCATTCCAGACATTCTGAATCAAAACTTTTGTGGGCAGAGCCTAGAATCTGAAATTTTAACAAGCATCCTAAGATTTCCTATGCAAACTAAAGCTTGAAAATAATTGAAAGGACAGAATGTCAGGCGTTTGTTTTCTTCATCAGTTTGCCAAGTGAATCTTAAGCAGTAAAGTTCTATCCTTTAAATGTTCTCTACATATTAGATAATAATCTTTCATAGATGCAAAACGTTTCTTTCAGATGGCTTGCTGTCCTCCAAGGTTAACTCACAAAGATGGGGATGGAGGTGAGAGAGAGAGCTATTGCTTATTGATAATCTGATTTAATTCTCCCTACAATTTTGTTAATTTGGAATTTCTAAGTCTTTTTAAAGTTAAAGTATATTTGTACTGATTTTTAGAGAGAGAGGAAAGGAGAGTGAGAGAGATAGAAATATCAATGACAGAGAAACATCGACACTTATGCATAGTCCCCATCAGGGATTGAATTTGCAACTCAGGCATGTGCCCTGACCAGGGATTGAACCAGCAGTCTCTTAGTGCGTGGGTCAACATTCAGCCACTAAACCATACCAACGGATTGGAATTACTAACTCTTACAGATCAAGTCAGAGAAAACCCAGAGAAGAGTTTAGTTGTATTTTTTTTTAATTAAAAACACACCCCTTTTTATTATGGAAAAAATTTAAATATATGAAAGGTAGTCTAAATAGTATAATGAATTTCCATTTCCATCAGCTACCCTTAATAGTTAACACATTATTAATCTTTTATCTATACTCCCCATCTACTTCTCCCTGAAAGGGCAGAGCGGGACTGCAAAGAACAATTTAGACAGCCGCCATTTTAGACTGTGTGACTTGGCAGCCACCATGTTGGCCGCATGATGTGTAAACTTACCTGGGGGCTGCCATCTTGAAATCACAAAGACCAACCCTTCCCTTTGAATTAGCCAATCACGAAAGACTGTGCGCTTGAGCTCCAATCAAGAGCAAAGGACAGGACAGGTCATGTGCATTAGGGATTATTTGCGTCACTAGCCCCAGCTATCACCCAACCAATTGGAATCGGCCAAGTCATTGGTTCACGTCTGGCCCCACCTCCCTATAAAATCATCATGCTCGGGAAATTCTCTTTTTGCTTCCTGCCGCCGCAGCAGTGGTGGTAGAGGGCAAGCCCAGGCTTGTAATAAAGACTCTTTGCTTTTGCATTGGAAAAAGGCTCCCTGGTGGTTGATTACTGGAGACCCTGAAGTCTGGGCATGACATCCCCACCTACTATATTATTTGGCCATATTATTTTGAAGGAAATTTCAGATATATTTTTTTATCTTTAATAATTCAGTATTTCTGAAAGGATTCTTTTTTTCTGAAAGGATTCTTAAAAATAAGTCAAAATACATATATCCCACTTGAAAAATGATTTTTAAATATAATTGTACTAGATTCTTTAATATAATTGTATTCTTTAATATAACATTTGTGCACTTGGGGAGGAGGTCCCTTCAGTCCACCACCGCAGCTGCGCTTGCCAGCTGTGAGCCCCACTTTTGGCTGAGCTGCGCTCCCCTTGTGCAAGTGCACTGACCATCAAGGGGCAGCTCCTGCCTTGAGTGTCTGCCCCCTGGTCATAAGTGCATGTCATAGTGACCAGTTGTTCCACTGTTCTATTTGCATATTAGCCTTTTATTATATAGGATTGCCTAGCTTTGTGTCCCTTTGCCACTTCAATATAAGACCCTTGAGCACAAGGACCTTGGCTGTATCCTCCATGCCTAAAACAGTAGCTGACACATATTAGTTAGGCATTCAATCTATATATGTTGAATGAATGAGAGAAACCTAGGCCTGCCTGTAAGACCTCTAAGATGTTGCCTCTGCACTCTTAGAACTGTTTTCTCTGTCCAGTTCTTTATTTAGGCAGTAGTTTCTCTTCCTGATACTTTGTAAATTTTTACTGCCACTACACACAATGGAATATATAAAGGCTCTGAGCAGCTGAAAGCAGACTATATTCCCATGCTACCTATCGCTCAAATTCTCTCTGTATGTAGCAAACAGTAATAGAACATGAATAATAGCCAGGAGCTATACTAGATGCACAATAACTTCCCTCGGGAAGGTGTCCCAATTTCTCCTTCAGGGACAAAAGCACAGGTGACCAAGGGTGCCTTAGCCAGTCTCTAAACAGACACTGCTGCATACAACCCAAGGTACTTACTCAATATTGACCGAGCATAAATTACACAGGAGACGGACATGCAATGCACGAATCACAGACGGTTTATTTACCAGAGTCCTGGTGGTTTCCAGACCTCGGCAGGGCCCTGGGGATCCGTGCCGACAGACACACACACACTGGATGTTGGGCGTTGCAACTGCGGCTCGGCATCTCGTTTGAGGCCTCAGTTTCATGGCTCACAGTTCAGGCTCACAGTTCAGACTCACGGTCCACGGCAGAGCTCAGGCAGATGCAGGCAGAGGCGTTGGAGAGTGACCGTCTGTGGAGGAGCAGGCAGCCTCTCTGACCTCTGTTTCCTTCCTATTTTTATGTGCTGGTGGTCTTCAGTGTGTCTTACCAGCGGGTCCCAGGATACTTGCTATCTGGTCTTACATATGGGGTACAGGCCACTTTATCTATTTTCTACCAACAGGCCACTCAAGGGCGCTTATCAATTTATTTACATTACATTCCACACTGAACTTGTTTACATTACATTTCACACTTTCAGATATCACACTTTAATACTTATTCTATATTGTATTTTATCCTTATTTCTATTACTATAACAGGTTATTGAGATTTTCCTAGATTTTGTCTTGCGATGGGTTCACTCCCACCACAGCACCTACTCCATCTCCCAGGCCCCGCCCACAGCGTTACATCATCCGTTTGGCTCCGCTCCCAACGCTGGGGCCCTGTCACACTGAGGGGCGGGGCCAGCCGCTTTCACCCAGGCTCCCCGGGCGCAGCAGCCACAGTGACGTGAGGCAGGCGCGGACCTTCCCAGCGGCTGAGGCTCTGTGGACAGACCCCTTTTCCCTTCTCCGCGGCTGGAGTTCTTGGCGTCCCTGAGCACCTGCGCGCGGATTCCCACAGCCCCGGTTCCTGCCCGCGAGTGCCTGGTGGCCGCGCACCACCTTCGCCCAGCGCCATGGCCGCGGCCGGTGGGCCCCGAGCGGACAGACGCTGTCCTCTTCTCTGCCTCCTGTTGCTTCTGATCGCAGGCCTTGCCCTGGGCTGGAACGACCCTAGTGAGTGCTGTCTTCATTCGCCCCTACCCGCCGCCCTGAGCCTGATCCGGGAGGCCCCGCGGGCGACCATTTTTCCTTCCCTTGAGATTTGCTGCCCTCGTTCCTCATTTTCATCCCCTTCACTACTCATCGGTGCCCTGCGTGGCGCCTTCTCTCTTCTCAGACCTCCGAAGGGAGAGCGGGGACCTCTGGGGAGTTGGTGGGAGGGGACGACTCTGTAATCTTAACGTCCCCTTCCTTCCTTCTCTGGACTCGTAGAGTTTGTCCAGCGTCACTGGGCTCGGCTCGGGCCGCGGCCCACATCCGGGTGTCTGGCGGGGAAAGCTCCAGGCTCACCTGCGCTTCTCGCTTTGTCGTCATGGCTATCTGATGTCGCTGGCTGTTGTCATGGCTACCTGTTGCTAAGGCTGGCAGTTTCCTTGACGCCGGCAGCGTCTGAGTCACACTCAAGGGACAGGGCAGCAAGCCTGTAGGTAGGTTAGCAGATTTGAGCTTAACTCAGGCTTCTTACTGTGACCATTACAGTGAAGCACACTGCGTTTCGCTAGCTCTTACAGTTTTTCGCCATATTCTAGAATTTAAGAAGTATTTTCTTTTTAAAAAATATACTTTATTGATTTTTTTACAGAGAGGAAAGTAGAGGGATAGAGAGTTAGAAACATCGATCAGCTCTGCCTTTTGCACACCTCCCACCAGGAATGTGCTCGCAACCAAGGTACATGCCCTTGACCAGAATCGAACCCGGGACCCTTCAGTCTGCAAGCGGATGCTCTATCCACTGAGCCAAACCGGTTTCCGCCGAGAAGTATTTTCATCTTACAATTTTTTTGTGTGATGGAACATGATAAGTGATTTTTAGGGGAAAGGTTCTTTTATATTACCATGTTATTAGACTTCTCTAACGAATTTTTGTGGGATCAATAATATTGTAATTAATGTATGTACATGTGTGTATATATATCACATACATACAATTTTCCACTTACTAAATGATGTGTGCTGTTAAGTTGGAATTACAGTATGACGTTTAAACGTTTAAAATTCCATTTTTGCTCTAAGGAGTAAAGGTGATAAGGCCTGATGGAAAGTGTACCAATATTGCATTTGTGATTTGGTGATAGGAAGTGCCTATGTTTTTTAACTTAAGCAGCAGATTCCCCCCCCCTCCCCACTTGCCATCCCTTTGCTCTATTTTCTAGGAAATTTTCTTATCTTTAAATTTTAATAGTTACTGTTGAGTTTTTCATCTCAGCTGCCCTGATTTGAATTTCCAAGAGCTCTTGTTTTGTTCTCTGAGTGTTCTTTTATAACTTTGAGGATATCCTAGCTTTAAATTTTTTTAAAAAGTTTTCTTCTCTCAGTATAGTCTCTCTTTCCTCCAAAGTGTTTTTGTGGTGGTTGTATTCTATGTTAGGGGCTTTCCTCATATTTTTCAGTAATTCCTGGCTATCTGCTCTAAATCAAGCATGGGAACCAAAAAGCTGATTGGAAGCTATTAGTAATTAGTGTGTGATTACTGCTTTTGAACTTTGAACGTTATTGTGGGGTGACCTAGTGACTACAGGGATGCCTGGGTAGTAGTTCGTTTGGGAACTCCTGATGTTGGTATATTTAAATGTTTCTTTTCTGGTTAGGTTAGAAAGGGAATGGTTGCTAGTGTTTTGTGAACCAGGTGGGGAAAGAGTTCATGCTTTCAGCATTCAGTTATGCAGTTACTTGGAATCCCTTTTCTGTTTTTGTACCCATGCCCTCTATTGTGCCAGCTGTCCCCTTGTACAGAACTCTAGGGTTTTTCCTTCTCCAGACATTTTCCTGGGTGGAGAAGGGGCAGTGGCAGCAGCACAGAGTTGGGGATGTAGCTTCTTTTCAGGAAGCTTTGACTTGCCAACTCCTGTTTTTATTATTATTTTTAGGGCTTCTATTATTTATGTCAGATTGGTTTTCAGTTTTCCACCCTCCCGGTCTGGCATTTGGCTTTTATTTCCGTCTACTCACCTACCTGTAGGCTTGCACCTTTCCAAATTCTGTTGCCATCTCCTTTTCTGTTTTACTTGATGTTGGTTGTTCACATCATCAAAACAATCAGTTGATCATAGTTTTAGTGGAATTTGGGTGGCAGCAAATTCTGATAACTTGACATGCTGAATATAGGAAATTAGGTGCTAACAAAATGGTAGAAAGTGATGCCTGCCACATACAGCAATGAAAAGTGAGTTGCTCACATCAAGCCTCTCTCTTTTTTTTTTAAACATATATTTTATTGATGTTTTACAGAGAGGAAGGGAGAGGGACAGAGAGTCAGAAACATCAATGAGAGAGAAACATCCATCAGCTGCCTCTTGCACACTCCTACTGGGGATGTGCCCGCAGCCAAGGTACATGCCCTTGACCGGAATCGAACCTGGGACCCTTCAGTCCGAAGGCCGGCGCTCTATCCACTGAGCCACACCGGTTTTGGGACATCAAGCCTCTTGACACCCACGGAGTTAATTATGGGGGAACACTGTCAGGAAAACCCAGAGCCCCCACAGCTGCTTGCTCGCCAAAGGACACACACAGCACAGTCTGCTTGCCACACCTGCCTTGAGTTTCTCTTTTGGGAACTCCAACTGCAAGAGTTTTTGGAATCCTTTTAGCTTTGCAAGGAGGCTATTAGTTTGAGGGTGAAATGGATATTGAATGATCCGGTCCACAGTTATCTTGATAAGTAGGAAGACTATTTTCCAATAACACTTTAAAATTCATTTATGTACATGAACGCCAGACATAATTTCCTTGTCTTGATTTTTTATTCTTAAACATCTTTGTCAGTGTGATTTTTAATTTGTAAAACAGTTTAAATGTTTTTACTCTTAAAGTTGTGAAATATTTTAAATATTTAAACATGTACACAATGAACACCCATATATACCCAACACCCATTTTTATTGAATCTTCATATTTTATCATTTTGGCAGCAAATCTCCCCACCTCCAAAGTATATAACGTTAGGGGTAAAAAGCTAGTTAAAGCTTCTTCTCTCCATCTCTCCTCAGAGATACTCATCTGAATTTGGAATTTAGTTATTCTTATAATTTTCATACTGTCATTATATATACATTATTATGTAAACATTAACAGTATATAGTACTGTTTTGCTCATTTTCAAGGTTTATGTAGTTTTGTCATACTAAATATTCTGCAATTGCATTTTGCTTAAAATGTTGTTACTATTTCTAGTCTGATTCATGAGTTCCAGTTCACTCATTTTAACTACCGTAGACTATTCCATGATATGAATAAGGCAAAATTTTTACCAAGCCATTCGCTTGTTAACATTTAAGTCTTTAAATGTGCTTCAGGAACATCGATGTACATTTTTTGCTATTTTAATTAACCATTGATGTTGTTGTACAATAGTATGTTTCAGTAGAGAAGCAGTTTAGGGGGTGTCCATCCTGAAATGATGAGCGGGGGGGCCTTAAAGGTGTGACCACCTGAATTTTGGGCAATCCTGAAAGTCGTTGGTATTGCTTTGGGAGAGTGTTTCATCTTTCTTAGTCATCCTTTTCAAAAGGCGAGAAAGACCCTTACTTTTTAGAGCATTTAACATGACAAGAGTTTTATTTGATTAATTTTCTAAGTGTGGCAAGATACTTACTATATGATTATCTGTGTTCTTACGATTTCAGACAGAATATTGTTGCGGGATATACAAGTTCTTACCCTCCACTCTGATCGCTATACCACCTCCCGTAGGCTGAATCCAGTTCCACAGCTGAAATGTGTTGGAGGCACAGCTGGATGTGATACTTATTTACCAAAAGTTATACAGTGCCAGAACAAAGGCTGGGATGGTTATGATGTACAGGTAATATTCATTACATTGATATCCGTTTAAATGGGATTTTTATTTAATAAAGTGCTTATTGGGACATTATTCAATATTTTGGGGAAGCATATATAGAAAATCTCAGTTTAATCTAAAGTATATAGACATAAATCAGTCATCAGTCATTTATTCTCTGGAAGAAACATGCTCCTAAAGAAATGAACTGATTTTAAAGCCTGGAAATATTCACTGTAATTTTGTCTCGTAATTTCTTCTAAGACATTAGTAAATTTTCAAAGCTTTTCACATACTTGGTGGGAGAGAGGATTTCTCCTGGGTGCCATTTTTATATCATTTCTTAAGGAATACCAACCTGCCCTTAAGAAGTAAAGTTAAAGTGATAAGGAATTGTAGGTTGTAAATGAGGTTATATGTGTCCCTTTTGTTCTTCACACACTTGATTCTAAAGTTTTAGAGCTGAGGGGGCTGCTCCTGAACAAAAGCATTTCTGTGGCTTTTATTTGTTGTCTTTGGGACTCTGGCATTTTGTACTTAGGATGGACCATCTTTTTGAAGTTCCAAAATTTATCCTTTAGAAATTTATTGAATGAATTCATTTTATTTTTATTTTTATTTTTGATTTTTTAAATTTACAATATAACTTATATATAATAGTAGTACATATATTTTCCTTTTTTCCTCCCAATAGCCTCCCCCCAGCCTCCCTTACCCCCCAGCACATGTCCGCACCTGCCCCCCTCCCCGCCCCAGTGTCTTTCATTCATTGGTTATGCTCATATGCATGCATACAAGTCCCTTCGGTTGAGCTCCCCCAGCATCCGCCTCCCATCCACTCCAGCCTTCCCCCTGTAGCTTGACGGCCTGTTCAAGGCCACCCTGCCTCTATATCAATCACTCCCCCCTGCTGCTTTTCTTCAAAAATATCTTGCCTCTGCATACTAGAAACAAACGTATAAGAGCAAAAAAAAAAAAAAATGTTTGAGTGTCAGTTTCAATGTCCAACTGTTCTGAGTCCCAGTTTCAATGTCAAATAGTTCTTCATGTGTACATGTCAGCAATGGTATCCAGATGGTGGACACATCGGGGCAATGCAAGATCTATCCTCTCTGGTATGGTCCTGGGCTGCCTGCAGCCACACACAGCTGCCAACTGCTAGCATGGCAAGGTGTCGTCAGCGTCCCACATTTCTGGACCATCCTCGTGGTTGGAACAGACCCGTCAGTTCCTCACTGTCTCAGGAACCCACATGGTCTTGGAGTTTTTCTCTGCAAACACACAAACACATTCTCTACCAAAAGTTAACAAAGGGATCCTCTCTGCAAAATAGACTTGGGATTCTTTTTATTTTTGCCTAAATGATTTTCCTTTGGCTTATTTTGACACCATGTGTGTTTTTTCATGGGTGTCCTGCAGTTGGTTTTACAAATGGAATTTACTTTTCTGGAGTAAGAATTTTCTACATGTATTTTACTTATAGGATATTTTTCCTTACATGATATTACCCCACTGTCTCCCCCCGCCCCCTTTTTTTTTGGTTAATGGGGGCTTTTGGAAATTTTATCTTGCAGTCTTGGTAATTTTACATTTTAATTTTTGCACACAAATATTACTGCTTTAGGTTCTTTGGATGTTAGGCAATTTTACAGTGAGATGAACTACTAATAGATATTTTAGTTAATGTTTTAGGAAAAGCTTTTTGTCCAGTACACTTAGATTTTCTTGAGTATTCACTTATTTCACTTGGCCAATTTAAATTAATCTGAAAACTTGATTACTATTTTACTGTCAATTTTAATACTCAAGCAGAAATCTTAGTTTACCCTGTAAATACTTGTGGAAAGGAATATTTGCATTTTTGAGTAGGTCCTCAGCATTCCTGGTAATAAACTAAATTTAGATATAGGGCAGCTATTGCTGGCCGAGTCTCTGTCTGCCACCTGGGTCCCGGTGTGAGTTGTGCATGGGAGGCGAAGCAGCCGTGGGGGTAGGAGACCTTCCTCAGGAGGGGTGAGAATTCAAGCCCCTGCAAGGCTTGTGGATGAGGGTCTGTGCCCCACCTCTGTTGACCTTTTAGTTCTCTCCTGTTGGCCCCTCTGCCACTGTGCCTGTCTTAGGTTGTTCCTTCCCTGAGGAATCTTACCCGTCTCTGGCTAACCAGCCATCCTCTGGGGCCAAACAGGGTGATGTGAGGTTCAGTTGTCTCCTTTGTAGTCTATACCCCCGTGGCCTCCACGTCCAGCACCTGCCTTGGGGTCCCCTCGCCCGCTGGCAGGGTCCTGGTACTGATCACATATCTCGGGTGACCCAGGTTTCTTCTCCAGAGAGGGCCCAGCTCACGCCATTGGTCGAGAGACAGATCCATGGTGCCAGCTGCCCAGAGGCTTCAGCCACAGCTGGAACTGAAAACTCAGGCATCAGCTGTGTGTATTTGGATAGTAAGAAGAAGGTCCTTCTTGGCAAAAGGGCAAGAGGGGCCAATACAGAGTGCTTGGATGCCTTCCCAGTGCCTTAATCCCTTCTGAAAGGGATTAATTCCTTTCCTATCCTTTTTTTAAATTGCTGCCCAACATTCAAAGAGTTAGTTTGTAAATTTATTTGGGATAATTGTATAATATGCTGTTGTCAAATATCAAATATTATAATGACATTGTAGAATAATATCATGTAAGGGTATTGTGGTGTCACGGGAGGTTAAGGAGGGCCTAGCCTAAGGACTGGTGTCCATAAGAGATGACATGCTCTAGGCCATGTTAATTCAATCTCAAACTAGCTGCCAATTTTTAAAATAACTTTATATAAACTTTGTCAGGGATGTGAAAACACAAATCACTTACCTTAGTGAATGAATTCATTTTAAATCAGTATTAATATATTTCTACTTTGTATTCTGCCTGCTTTCAACAGAATTTAAGATAGTTGGTTATTTGCAAAAAAACTTGTGTTGACAGTTGCCACTTCCATGAGCATGATAATTATGCATGGTCTGTGAACGTGTGTGTGTGTGTGTGTGTGTGTGTGTGTGTGACAGTTCAATTACCAGTCGGGTTATGTTGGCTGGGTTGCAGGCTTTGATTCCCAATGTGGGGTGGTGGCTGATCAGTGGATTTTCTCCATCATTGATGTTTCTGTCTCTTCCTCTTCTCCCTTTCTGAAATCAATGAAAATATATTGAAAAAACCCCAAAAAACCCACTAGAAAAAAAAACACAACCATAAAAACCCAGTGGTCTCTGCAGTTCAGAGAGAGTTCATATTTAGTAGGAAATACTTATTTCACAACATTTTTTCCTGTTATTGCTAACTGAATCACAGAATTGACAGGTTAGAGCAGAGTCCCACTTCCATTTTGTATTTACAGTCTGTTGGAAAAAAGATACTAATGGAGAAGTCATTCATTAAACATTTGAAATTGTATAGAAAAATTATATTTAATGAGTGACTTTTCCATCTTATAAATAAGATGGTGTCATAACCCTCAAGAGACTCTCTTCCTAGTAGAAGAGATAAGACAAATACTCAAATTACATGTAGATGCCAACAGAGTGTTATAAAGTCATGTCATTTATAACGAAGGAATTGGGGAAGACTTAAAAAAGGTATGTGCTGCGTTAGGAAGGAAGGGTAAGATTTTTTAGAGCTAAAGAGATAGAGAAGGGAATAGTTTGAGCAAAGAAGTGTAATGTAGGGGATCTCTTACATTAACTTAAGTATAGCAGCAGGAGAGAGCCTCTTTCAGTTCCTAAAATGTAAATATAATTAGAGCCATTTTTTAATATACATTATTAAGAAAGTGACAATTAACATGAAATAACAATTGAGATTTTGCTTGTTTTATTTACCTAAACTAGCAAGCTTATAAATCTTCCTCCATATAAAATTATTTTTTAAAATGTAGCAACAACAAAGACACCAAAGTAGAAAAATTGTATTATTCCAAATTAAAAATTTTTGGTCTTCAAAGGACAACATTAAGAAAGTGAAAAGACAATCTATACAAAGGGAGAAAGCTTTTGCAATATCTGATAGAGGACTTATATCTAGAACTAGAGGCCCGTTGCACAATATTTGTGCAAGAATAGGACTTTCTTCCCCTGACTTTGCTCCTGGCCGCCCAGGAGCCAATAAGTTCCTGCTCCTGGGCTGCCTAGGAGCCGCCAAGTCCCTGCTTCAGGGCCTCCTGGGAGCCGCCAAGTCCTTGCTTCAAGGCCGCCTGGGAGCTGCCAAGTCCTCGCTTCTGGCCAGAGCACCACTCCTGTAGTTCTCTCCACCCCTTTCCCTCCCCCTCATAGCAGGCATCCTGCCCACCTAGTCACTCTGTGCCTCCATATGCAAATTAACCCACCATATTTGTTGGATTAATTTGAATACTCCTGATTGGCTGTGGGTGTAGTAGAAGTATGGTCAATTTACATGTTTGTCTATTATTAGGTAAGATATAGAAAGAATTATTACAACTCAATAGGAAGACAACCAAATTTAAAAGTGGGCAAAACATCTGATTAGACATTAAAACTTTTTTAATCTTTATTCTTGAAAGTCTCCTTTTTCCCCCCATTGACCCCTTTTAGCACACCCCCTGCTCCAGGCCTTCACCACACTATTTTCTATGTCAATGGTTGGCAAACCACGAGCCACGTGCTGCTCTTTGACCCCTTGAATGTGGCTCTTCCACAAAATACCATGGCCTGGGTGAGTCTATTTTGAAGAAGTGGCATTACAAGAAGTTTAAGTTTAAAAAATTTGGCTCTCAAAAGAAATTTCAATCGTTGTACTGTTGATATTTGGCTCTGTTGACTAATGAGTTTGCCGACCACTGGTCTATGTCCATGGATTATGCATATCCTATATAATCCTATATAATAAAAGGTAATATGCAAATTGACACTACCACCAGGGAGCAGATGCTCAATGCAGGAGCTGCTGCTCAGCCAGAAGCCAGCTCATGGCTGGCCAGCACAGGGGCAGTGGCAGGAGCCTCTCCCATCTCTGTGGCAGCACTACAGATGTTCAGCTACCAACTTAGGCCCGCAAAGAGTGGTCCTAAGCTGTTAGTCTGACATCTCCTGAGGGTTCCTGGGCTGCCAGAGGGATGTCTGACTGTCATCTTAGGTCTGGTTTCCTGGGGAACAGGCCTAAGCCAGCGGGTGGACATCCTCTAAGGGGTTCCAGACTGCGAGAGGGAATAGGCCAGGCTGAGGGACCCCTGTCCCCACGGATTGCACGAATTTTCGTGCACCAGGCCTCTAGTATGCATGTAAATTCTTTGCTTAATCTCTTCCCACCCGCCTACATACCCATCTCCACCTTTCTTCTGTGATTCCACAGTCTGTTCTATGTTTCTATGTCTCTGAATATTTTGTTCATCAGTTTATTTTCTTTAGATTCCATATATGAGTGAGACCATGTGATACTAGCCTTTCTCTGACTGACTTATTTCACTTAGCATAATACTCTCCAGGTCCTCCTGTGAAGGGCAAGAGGTCCTTCTTCTTCTTTTTTTAAAAAAATATATTTTATTGATTTTTCACAGAGAGGAAGGGAGAGGGATAGAAAGTCAGAAACATCGATGGGAGAGAAACATCGATCAGCTGCCTCTTGCACACCTCCTACTGGGGATGTGCCCACAGCCATGGTACATGCCCTTGACCAGAATCGAACCTGGGACCTTTCAGTCCGCAGGCTGACGCTCTATCCACTGAGCCAAACTGGTTCGGCGAGATCCTTCTTTTTTTTATAGCTGCATAGTATTCTATGGTATAAATGTTCTACATCTTTTTTATCTACTCATCTATGATGGGCACTTGGGCTGTTTCCAGATCTTAGCTTTTGTACATAGTGCTGATATGAACAAAGGGGTGCATGTATTCTTTCTGATTGGTATTTTGAGTTTCTGAGCATATATTCCTAGCAGTGGGATCACTGAAAACAAGTTATTTCCTCAAAGAAGATATGCAAATGACCAAAAAACTCATGAAAAAATATTTAGCATCATTAGCTATCAGGGAAATACAAGTCGAAACCACAATAAGATGCCAGTTAATACCCAGTAGATAGGCTGTCATATAAAAAATAGGTAATAATAAGTGTTGGTAAAGATGTGGAGAAATTCTCATACATTTCTGTTAGAAATGTAAAATGCTGCAGCCTATTTGGAGAACTGTCTGGCAGTTCCTCAAAAGGTTAAACATACAGTTACCATAAGCCACAATCATTCCACTCTTAAGAATATACCCAAGAGAATTGAAAATATGTCCACACAAAAGCTTGTATATAAATATTTATAGCAGCATCATTCATAATAGCCAAAAAATAGAAACAACTCAAATGTCCATTATTGATGAATGAATAAACATAATAGGATATATCTATATAATGGAATATTACTTAGCCATAGAAAGGAATGAAATACTGATACTTGCTGCAACATGAACCTTGGAAACATTATGCTAAGTGAAAGAGGTCATTCACTAAAGACCACCTGTTGTGTGATTCCACTTACATGAAATGTCCAGAATAGGGAAATCCATAGAGACAGATTGGTGATTGCCTATGTCTGGGAGACTTGAGGGGAAATAGGGAGTGACTGCTAGTAGATATGCGATTTCTTTTTGTGGTAATGAAAATATTCCAAAATTGATTGTGATGATGGTTTTAGTATATTCAACTCTGTGAATATACTAAAAAACCATTGGAATGGGTGCTATGTGGTATATGAATTATCTATATATGTAAAAGGCTAAGCAACCACCCTACCATCTGACTGGCTGATAGGTATGCTGCACACTGACCGCCAGAGAGCAGACGCTCAGTGCAGTAGCTGCGGAGCTGCGGTGACTTGGCAGCAGTGATTCTCAGGTGATGCACCCTGGAACCAGAGAGGAGGGAGCCCAATCCCTGCTGAGGGACCCTACCTGCTAGAGGGACTCTGCTCACTCTGCAGATGCTCTTCAGCCCTGGCAATGCCCCAGGTGCAGCCGTTTCGGGGGAGGGACTATGGGAGATTGGCTCCAGGGCATGTCTGGACTGTCTCCCTCCCAGATCTGCCCTGCCGGCCACCTTCTAACTAATTTCCTTTCAATGTGCATGAATCCATGCACTGGGCCTCTAGCATCTCAATGAAACTATTATAAAAAAATAAAAGAGTGTGTGTACCTGAAGTTTGAGAGATCATTTGTCTTTCTTTTACAGAAAAACTTACAGACAGACAGTAGAACCAATCAAATCTATTTTTAGCTTGTGTCTCTTTAAATGTTGTTAAAAAGGAGGCATGTTACTTATTTAGTTCAAAATATAGTTATAGAATTTAAATTAAACTTGGGCTATTTTTTAAGGTGGAAATTTTGAGAATAGTAAGGATTCTTTTTGCATTTTTTGAGATATCTTTTAAAAAATTAAGAATTACTTACAGGATTGGACCTTGGAATATTAGTGTATGGTTTAAAAAAAATTTGTGTCAAAAGTTTTCTCAGAAGGTTATATACTATCTCTAATACTGTATGTAGCTACCATAGCTTCATATATGATGCTGATTTTTGAGCCTCCTCATTTAAAACCTATTTTAAGAGCATCTTGAACAATAGTGGTAAAAAGTTCAATTTTAGAAAATTTGCTTAAAATTTGTAAATTAGGGAATACTTAATATGTACAAAATAGTTCCTTACATCTATATGTAAAGATGGAGTATTAATAAAATGAACACTTAAGTATCCACCACCTAACTTAAGAGCTAGAACATTAACATCACCAGTATCTTCAAGGCCCCTAGCTTGCTCTCACCACAACACAGAAATATTTATTGTCCTGAACCTTATCATTTCTTTGCTTCATTTTGCAGTTTTATGACTGTTAGATAACCCAAATGATAATATATTAAATGAAAAAAAAATCTTTTGGTTCTAATAACTTATTTCTGCTTTTCTTAACAGTGGGAGTGTAAGACTGATTTAGATGTTGCATACAAATTTGGAAAAACTATGGTGAGCTGTGAAGGCTATGAATCCTCTGAAGACCAGTATGTGCTAAGAGGCTCCTGTGGCTTGGAGTATAACTTAGATTACACGGAACTTGGTCTGAAGAGATTGAAAGAGTCTGGAAAAAACAATGGCTTTAACCAGTTCTCTGATTATTATAAAAGCAATTCCAGTGGCATCAGTGGACTGATTACCATCGTGGTGTTACTTGCTGTTGCCTTTGGAGTTTATAAGGTGTTCCTTGGTGGTGGTCAAGATTCTCCTCCACCATACTCTGAGAATCCTCCGTTTTCTCCCGGTTTTCGGGGATTCAACAACTCAGCAGGACCCCCTCCCCCGGGCTTTAAGTCGGGGTTCACAGGTATGTTTGCTGAGACAATGGCACTAAGTAGGGTAGATGTGAGGTATGAGTCCTGTGCAGTTTCTGAAATAGAAAATGGTTGCCACAGGGAAACCAAGCAGATTTGTTTTTGCATTTTATTTTTTACATTCAACTCTTTTATCTTTTTTGTTTTGTTTCTCTATGAGGATATTTGTGATTACTATTTTAAGTAATCACATCAACAAAACATTTGGAATGGGTGCTATGTGGTATATGAATTATCTATATATGTAAAAGGCTAAGCAACCTTTTCGTGATTAAATTATAAATCATCTTAATCAGAAAAACTTGATCAGATTTGGTAAAAAGCATTTACCTTTTTAATTTATTTTAAATTCTCACCTGAGGGTGTTTTTCCATTGATTTTTGGAGAGAGTAGAAGAGAGGTGGAAAGATAGAAATATTGACGTGAGAGAAACATTGATTGGTTGCCTCCACAGGCTCATGCTCTATTTACTGAGCTAAACCGGCTAGGGCTTTAAACATTTACCTTGAACTCTTGTCCTACACCATACATAAAAATTTATTCAGGTATTATAGACCTCAACATAAAAGGTAAAACAATTAAGTTCTAGATAAAAATGTAGGAAGAAAGTACATATATGTTGTTTTTTGTAGGAAAATATTTGTCATGATCTTGGGATAGGCAAAAATGTCTTAGAACACAAAAAATACCATCCATGAAAAAAAAGATGGATACATTAGACTGTTTAAATTAAGAGTGAAAAGGAAAGCTACATACCTGGAGAAAATACTTATAAGACACATATCCAACAAAGGGTGCATATCTATAATATGTAAAGAACTACAAATCTAAGAAATTCACTTTTAACAATGGACAGGATTTGAACAGATATGTTATAATAAAGAGGATATCCAGATATCCAATAAAAATATAAAGAGATGTTTAGCATTATTAATCTGGAAAATGCAGATTAAAAGCATAGTGAATTCATTATTAACCACTATACTAGTAATGGCTAACATTGTATACTAAGTAGTCAACTGAGGGTAATCAGCTAGAACTTGTTGGTAGGACTTAGAATGGTAAAACACATTGGAAAACTCAATATCTCCTGAAAGTACACCTACTCCATGACCCAGCAACTCCATTCCTTGATACATATCTAAGAAAAATGCATGTATACACACGCAAAATATCATGCACAAGAATGTTCATAGCAGTTTTATGCACAGAAACCTAAAACTAGAAATGGGGCGTCCATAAACATTAGAATGAGACAAATTGTGCTTTCTTTTAACATAATGGAATACCACCCCATTATTTTTTAAAAGCCCAAAACCTGATAAAACAATAGTAGGATTGACTCTCATAGATGTGATTTACCAGACACAAAAGAGTGCCTACCATATGGTTCCATTTATAAAGAGTGCATGTACGGCTAAAACTCAAGTTTGGTGAAGGAGTCAGAGAAAGGCTTATCTCTGACGTGGCTGGGTATCCATTGGGAATGGTCACGAGGAGGAATCCTTCTGCATGCTAGAAATGTTTTGTTGATGTGAGTAGTAGTTACATGTGTGAGTACATATGTATGAATTTATTACATTTCACACGTTTGATTTGCATACTCTATGTATATTATACATTAATTTTTTAAAAGTTCCTCTTAGCAGAAGATACCTTTTTGGTTCCTATAAGACCTGACTTCCCAACTGATACAAATATCTGGCTGTCTCCACTTGGGTTCCTTCCTCCATCAGACACTCAAGCATAGCTGTCACCTGGAGCTTTTAGAAATGTTCACGATGCAGGAGGGCAGTAACTGATAAGTGGGAGTCAGCTTCTAATCTAGTAGCTCATTTTAAGCAGGGCAAATGTGACCTTATAGGAAGACCCCTCATCCTAAAATAAATCATTAGTTATAAAGCACTATTTTACTGAAACACTTTTTGAATGGAACTTGTTTATAGGTTGAGGCCTGAGTACTAGTAAAAAATAGTACTACAGACAGTGTGGCGAAGGGCTGCGGGGAGGGGTTGGAGGCTCAGTGGAGTGGGGTGGGGGGGGATATCTAAAACTGTGTGAACAATAAAAAATACTACAGATTAAATAATTGAAATATCCCATTATCTTTGGTTCTATAGGCTATGTTGTGTTTAAATGAGGATACTTAATAAGTAATTTTTGTTTCTAGGAATGCCTGGTGCAACTTACGGTTTTGGGAGTGCTTTCACAGGGCAACAAGGAAATGCAAATTCGGGACCAGGTTTCTGGACTGGCTTGGGAACTGGAGGAATACTAGGATATTTGTTTGGCAACAATAGGTAGGCTTTGCACTTATCTCACTTGGTCTTTAATTCAAATTTTCTGTAGAGAGTTCTTTGTTTTGCTGATAGTTTGACTGGATTTGACAAGGAAAATATATTATGATGAATTACCCTTATTAAACCGGGTTCTTTGGTGATGGGGAAAGGTATACTATATGTGCTATGATCAATATTGTGTATGTTATTTTCTTATATTTCTGCTTCCTATATCATTTAAAAAAATATATATACATTTTTTTATTGATTTTTTTACAGAGAGGGATAGAGAGTTAGAAACATTGATGAGAGAGAAACATCCATCAGCTGCTCCTGCATACTCCCCATTGGGGATGTGTCTGCAACCAAGGTACATGCCCTTGACCGGAATTGAACCTGGGACTCTTCAGTCCACAGGCTGACGCTCTATCCACTGAGCCAAACCAGTTAGGGCTCCTATGTCATTCTTATAGATAACATGAGGTAGCAAAAAGATTTTACTTGACATCTGAGAAAATAATTAGCCAGGAAAGAACAATATTTGGGGAACAGTTAACAATTCTGGTTTGTTAGGAGAATGATAGAAGTAAGATTGGAAGAAACTTAGCGCCAGATTTTGGATTGTCTTCAATATTATTGGTAGTTGATAAGTTTAGATTTTACTCAAGTTTGAATTCAGAAAGAAAACTGTTTCTCCCTTTCATTTTCTTCTCCCATGGCAATGACCATAACAATATCAGAAATATAAAACAGTATTTAATTCATGTTAATCCTAATATACCAGAATATTGAAGAAAAAATACAATAAAGATTTTTATCTGATAGTGTAGGGGCAGGAAGGTATTTAAAAATTAAAGGCACAAGGAAAATACTTGATACACTTTTATGTCTTTATAGGGCAGCAACACCCTTTTCAGACTCCTGGTACCGCCCCTCTTATCCCTCATACTTCAGCACAGGAAATAGCCGTGCTTATTCTCCGCGATGTGGAGACTCCGGTAACTATTCAGCGTGTTCAGGTTCAGAGACAAAGACCAGAACAGCATCAGGTAAGAGCAAAAATATAGAAGTTCAGAAGATGGTTAACTATATATTTAGCAATCATGGTTTTATTTGGTATACACACCAAAATTATTAATAGCACAACTGAAATTAAAATATAATTCAAATTCATCCTTTTCTTGCATGTCTAAACATTCTTTAAAAATCTAACAAAGATTTGATTTAATCTGCCACTAACCAAGGTTTTAACTGAAACCTTCCTGGACATTGGTTTCCATATTTGCTTAATTCTGTGATATCTAGGGATCCTTTAAGCTCTAAAATGGAATTTTTCAGGTAGAAATTTGAACTTTTAAAGTTCAGTAAAACTCAATAAAAATTGAGCCATATTTTAAATAATTGTCAAGATTTTGATTATAATGTAATGGTTGCTAGGAGGACATTTTGCAAAAAGCAAAGATTCTTAAAAACAGCTATTTAGAGTTAAACACCCCGCTAATTAGCAGAGAATGGGAGGTGGTAGGTAATGAGGCAATAATGAGATGCTGCGTATTGAGTGTCTTCTTCAGCAGGGGGAAGTTATAGAACAATGATTAATTCTTGAAATTGGTAAAATATATTTAAATATGTTTTGAAATGTCAGAGTGGAGTTCTAATGCTGATGGGAGTATAAATTAATACCATCAATTTGCAAAACAGTTTGGCATTACCTAATTGAACTAAGCAGTTTCACTCAGATTTATAGTACAGAAATGCATGTGCTCATATACCAAAAGATAAGTACAGGAATGTTCATAGCATCCCTATTCATAATAGCCTCTTACTAGACTACCCATCAGCAATAAAATGGGTGAATAAATTGAATTATTCATACTATGGACTACTGTGCAACAATGATAATGAATACATAGTTGTATCCCATAACGTGGGTATGTTTGTCAAATAGAAAGAAACTAGGCACAAAAGAATATATATGATAGGATTATAACATTCATATTTATAAATATACATGTTTAAAAGCAAGCAAAACTAACCTATGGTGTTAGATGCTAGGGTAGTAATAGGGAGGATATATAAAAATGTAACTACATAGGACACGACAAAAGAAAACTTATTCTCAGTGGAAACAAAAATTATAAAAACCATAAATATCAACTAGAAATGTATGGGACTTATATGAAGAAAATCATTAAATATTAGCAAATAACTTAAAGGAAACCTGAAAAAAATCAAGAGACTTTTCAGGTGGGAACACTGTCGTTTTGTAACCTGTTAGCACGCGTGCATGTGTGGCCATCGGAAAGTCTGAAACTCTCCCGACAGTATTTCTGTTTATCCCTGGAGGTGTGAGAGGCGGTAGGACATAGCTTGGGTTCCACTGGCTTCCCAGCTTTTTGGCTTAGACTTTGAGTACTGCCTGAGCCACGTTGGTCCCAACATAGACTGCGCCTTTGGTTTACTGGTTAAAGGTGATTCGCTGCAGGCCACTTGAGTAGACTTGATGATGAAAAGGTGATGGGGAGGGCTGTTTTGGGAGGAGCTGCATTTTATCGTGCGTAGCCCTCTCCATCAGGGCTCACATTCCTTCCCGCGTGTCTCTTTTATTCACTTGCTAGCAATAAAATGTATTATGTTGTAATTTTATAAGCAGTTCTAGTGCATTTAAAAAATAATATAAACTTTCCCTTCTCCTTTAGGATATGGCGGTACCAAAAGACGATAAGAAAGTAAAAAGTTGAAGTCAAACACTGGATGCAAAATTTCTGATTGTTCATCACTATCTCTTAAAAAGTGCTACCAGCTAACAACTGGGAAAGGGAATATTAAAACATTCTGTGGTGTTTTGTCTTGTGTAACTTTTTGTATTTTATCATTTAGTGAAACTAAGAGTTGATAATGTGACAAAATACTTATGTAGAACATTGTATTAGTATAACATGCAGATATTATAGTTTTTGAAAGTGATGATTACTGTAGAATGCTAAAATGTATTGTTTAATTTCTAAAAACTGATGCCATGAGAGCGTTAAGAATGAAGGCTTTATACCAACAGACACTGAGTATATAAAATTTCAATCTGGTTTTTGTCCATAATTCATAACCTCATAGAAATAGTAATATATTTGGTATTCAGTATTTGGTGTTTGCTGTTTTTAAAATATTCAAACCAAGCTTTGAACTACTATACTAACTTGTGTGATTTGAATTATTATCTTAATTTGTGGGAGTTGATCACTTTGAGCTCAGAAGCTTTGAATCCTTCCACGGTGGTGGGGTTCTGTTGATAATTACCTTTGTTAGGAAAAGGTAGGAAAAAAATAAGTATCTAGAAGTTTGATGTAAATGATTGTGTGCTGATAAAAATTCTTGAAATCTCCTTCATTTCTCAAGAAGTAAAGTTCAAGTGCTTCCACCAAGGTCTTTAATAGCCAGAGCATGCAATTCTGTGTGGAACCTCAAATATTGTTGTAGCAGTTTGTCTTACATTAAAGTGACAAAAATAAAAACAAGGGCTTTTATTCTTACTCTTTTTACCTGCTTTAGACACATACTGTTGTTACCTTTTTACCATTTCCCCCAAAAAGGTTCATGCAGAAGTTCTAGCCCCTACACAGGAATTTCCCATGGAAATCTAGTCTTAGTTACCATCATTTGGTAAGTGTTCTCAAACAAGTAATTTGGAAATTGTGTGGAAGGAAGCCTCTGCTAAAAATTGCTTAAAAAACAAAACAAAACAAAACAAAAAAAAACCAACCTCCTAGCTTCCAAAGATTGCAGTCTGTCTTAGTTAAGCCTCATTTTTACTCTTTAGGAACCATTTAGAAACGAACCCTTATTTAGACTTTAAAATGTGAGGTAGGTAGTAGTTGGAAGGGTATTCTGAATAGAGCTATCCTTTTTTTATCAGTAAAAACTTGGTAGACATTTTTATTTATGTTACAGAGGAAACAATTTTTCCTTAGGTTTATTGCAAAAAATCCTTATCCTTTTTTTTTTTTTTTGTAGAAGGAGGTGTAATAAAAGAAAGTCCAGTTTATTGCCTTTCCCCCCCATTTGCTTATTGCTTACTTTTTTTTTTTTGCTATAGAAATTGATAATCTTGCATTAAATAGCTTTTACTTGGAGAACAAAGTGAAAAATTTTAATTTAGAACTACAAATTCTAAAATATTCAAGTAATTTTGATGCATATAAAGAGAAAAGCAAAAAGTTTGTATCCATACTACTCCATATAGCCTGTCCTCAGTCCTTTTAATGTGCTTCTCTACCTAGAAATAACTGTTTTTTGGTTATTTTTGTAGAAATAATACATTATATCCAGATTTTTTCCCACATAGAATAGATGTGCTTTATTTTTAACAGCTGCATAGTATTCTGTCATTTGGATGTAGCATAATTTAATCTTTTATTGATGATGCCATGTTTTCAGAAATTTTCTTATTTTCAACAGTGCAATACTAGACATCCAAAGATAGCTTTAGAACATGTGTTTATGTCACTCTACAAAGAGACAGGATGAAAGTCACTATTGTAGTTTAGATCTTTAACATGTATTTAGATTTGTTTCTGCCATTAAATATGGCCTCCCATCTTTCCACATCGGTAGATAAAGGTAGTCACTGAAGCAGAGCTTTGTTCTGGGAAGACTGTGACTCTTCTTAAGTAAATAAATACAGGGTAAGTAGCCACTCACTGCTCTTGGGGTATTGTATAACATGACTTTTAAAATGTCTTTTAAAAAATATATTTTTATTGATTTTAGAGAGGAAGGGATAGGGAGAGAGAGATAGAAACATCAATGATGAGAGAGAATCATCGATCGGTTGCCTCCTGCATGCCCCACACTTGGGATTGAGCTCATAACCTGGGCATGTGCCTTGACCAGGAATCAAACCGTGATCTGGTTTAACTACTGAGTCACATCGGCCAGGCAAATGTCTTGATGAAGACATTGGAAGATAACTTATAAATCTTCCACTTCTCTCTTAGAGTACCTCATGAATAAGTACTTCTTTAGAGAGAGCTCTTACTGATGGAGAGTAGGATGAGTTTAGACTGGGGAATCTGGCTTGTACAAGCTGGTTTTGGGGGAGATCTGGTTCTGAATGAGCTTTGTGGCTATATTTGGAACTGGGATTGCCCTAGATCTTACAACAGGGCACAACAAGTGCTTTGGAAAGACTCACAGAACATTTAGTTCTCAAACTAAAAAGCTATCACTTGGGGGAGGGACCACTGTGGCCTGTATGTGAATAGGGACTGAAAGGAACAGTGAAAAGAACATACCAAGACCAGTTTCAGAATGTCGCTGAAAATCTGGTCTGGTGGTAGGTGATTCAGGTTTTCAGATTGCTGTCCAGAAGGCATTTAAGAAATATGCTCACCTATTCTGGACAATGTCCATGGGTTCTTGAGTAAGTGTGGTTAAAAAGTGAGGTCCTTGGAGAGGCAGAATGCCTCCAGGTAATCAAAAGTTTTGGGGTTCTGATCCAGTTTAATTATAAAAAATGAGAGATGCACCGGTATTTGTTCCTCAAGCTGATTAATTAAATTATACTGATTATGCCAATACAAAGCTCAGTGGATTTATTACTTCTTTGATGTGGATGAACATTTTATCATTGCAGTCTTTTTGGAAGTTACATCTTTCTACTGCTTTGTATTGAGTTTTGGAAGAGTATTTAAAACTAAAACAGAATTAAAAAAACCACTCTGTGTATAGCCAGGAAGTTTGTCACCATCCTGCATTTGTTCAGTTGATAAACAACAAAAATCCCAAAAATATAAATTCAAAAGTTCCCAGTTATACTCATTAAACTTCATCATGTTTCTTTTTTTAGATGACAAGAAAATATTTGAGTTGTTTATGTCACTACAAATAAGACTTATAAGTCTTATACATATTATAGTCACGGTAGGTTAGTCAAAGGGTTTTAGGAGTCTTGCTTTCTTGAACATTATGGATAACTTTGAAGAGTTATGCCAGATTTTATTTTCCCCAATATAGAATTTCTCATGATACATACCAATAAAATTTTTAAATAAAGTATCTTGTCATGGCACAACGAGCACCCAAACTTTCAAAATAATGTATTTTTTTTGCAATATTGGTTGCCACTTTCCAGCCTTTTCTAAATTAAGTTCTTTTTATTACCAGTAGAGGGAAGTATTGCTCCACTATTCAAAGTTAGTGGGCAGCAAAATCTCTTACTTTTAATACTTAATGCGTTATTTATGCTGTTTTGTACCTACTAGATAGATTATTTTCTTTCAGACTGTTATCAGAATATAAGGCTTGCCTGTATCACACAAGATGTGCCTGACATACTACTGGAACCAATGTGGTCTGCTGTCACTTCTCACGTTTTCAGTCATAGAGGACTTAATTCTTTTCTATACATAAAGATATATCCAGATTTCGGTGACTTCTCATCTTTTCCTCTATTTAAAATATAATATATATATATATTGATTTCAGAAAGGAAAGGAGAGGGAGAGAGAGATAGAAACATCAATGATGAGAGAGAGAATCATTGATCGGCTGCCTCTCGCAGGCCCCTTATTGGGGATCAAGCCTGCAACCTGGGCATGTGCCCTTGAATGGAATTGAACCCAGTACCCTTCAGTCTTCAGGCTGATGCTCTATCCTCTGAGCCAAATCAGCTAGGGCTCTTTTCTCCTATTGACATATAGGTCCAAGCCGTCATCTGAACGCGCGCGCGCGCGCACACACACACACACACACACACACACACACACACACCATCATCTGTCACCTTAGTGAGGTCTACTCATTAGTCAGGATAGGCTAGACCTAGTGGTCGGGCAAACTCATTAGTCAACAGAGCGGCAAACCATGGCTTGCGAGCCACATGTGGCACGCGAGCCGCAGTCTGCTGACCACTGGGCTAGCTTATTCTGTATAACAAACAGTCTCCCAAATCACACTCGCTTAATCAACACAGCTCATACCAAATGTTTTACACTTTGGCAGGGGCTCCAGCTCATCACAGTTCCTCAGGGATTCTGTTGACTGAAGCTTCCTTTTGGCATGTTCTGCCATTGCTGCAGCAGAGGGAAGAGTGTGTAGGAAATCATGCACTGCTCTTAAACCTTCTGTCCTGAAAGGACACATCATTTCTGCTCTTCATTGGCTGTTCCTAACATTAGTATGTTAGGAAAGTATAATCCTAGCATGAGCCTGGAAATGGGAAACTAAATATATTTGATGACTAACAGTAATGAAACTAAACTACTCTTTAAAATTTCCAACTCCCCATTTCTGCCTTAGGGCTTTGCATTTTTCTTACTCTTGAATATTTTCCCCATAGTACTTATTATTTTCTAATACATATATAATTTACTTTATTATTATCTTTCTATCTCTTCTCACTAGAATATAAGCCCCACAAGGGTAGGGATTTAGTCTATATTGTTATATACTATATCCATATAGCTCAGAGCAGTGTCTAGGCATTCTATAAGCGCATACTGAATGGATAAATAAGTTTGGCTCTCCTCATACAAAACCCACCATATATACTCTGGCTAATAAGAGAGGAGAGATGATATAAATTAAATTACCTTCTATAGTTATTCAAAGTCATTATAGTTAGGAAAGTGTTTGCAAGTAGGATGTCTTACTGGAAGGATGAATTCTTTTGAAACTGGGAACATTCTAAAAATAAATAGATTAATAATAGTTATTGTTGTATTATCTTTACAATTGGATTCACAAATATAGTGGTTAACAAATATTTATTTATTTATTCACTTATTTATTTTTTATTTTGGGCTATATTACAGATGTTTTCCATTTCCCCCTCTTTACTCCCCTCTGCACAGCCCCTACCCTAGGTCTTTACCACCCTATTGTTCCTGTCCATAGCCTATGCATATCTATATATAAAAGTGCAGTGACCAGAATGGAGGAACTACCAGAAGGACCAGAATGACCGGGGGCTATGACACACACTGCAGCAGCCAACCAGCCTGATATGGGCTCCGATTGGCCCCCAACACCCTGATCAGGGGTGGGGCTGGTCAACCAACTGCCCTCGGCCCCTTCCCCCTGCCAGCCTTGCCCAATGGGCTCCCATTAGGGCAGGCTGGCTGGACCCCAGCTGTGCATGAATTCGTGCACCAGGCCTCTAATAAGTATATAAGTTCTTTGGTTTATTTCTGCTCACCCCCTATCTCCACATGGAGGTATATCAGTTTGTTCCATGTCTGTATGCTTTGTCACTTATTATGAATAAATAAATATATGATTTGTAAAAAATATTATATGTATATGATTTTAGAGAGGAAGGGAGAGGGAGAGAGAGATAGAAACATCAAAGATAAGGGAAAATCATTGCTTGGCTGCCTCCTTTATGCCCCACACAGGGATCAAGCCCACAACCCAAGCATGTACCCTGACTGGGAATCCTACTGTGACCTCCTAATTCATGGATTGACACCTCAACCACTGAGCTAGGTCAGCTGGGATTTGTCACTTATTTTAAATATCTGATGTTAGGTTCCTGTGGAGGCAGATGGATCCCTAGCCAAAGTTAGGCTTGGATGTGGAGACTGATGATGCCTCACGTACATAAAGGAGTATAAAAAGGTTTATTACTTACATAATCAAGATCTCTCTAGGGAGGAGGGCAGATCTCTCAGATGGGTTTGAAATGGGTTTCAATCGTGATTAGGGAGTGGGGCTGGGTGGGAGCTCTTTCCAGTCACAGAGTAGGGAGCACTCAGACTTTCTCACAGCTTGTCCAGGTGTGAAACTTGAGGGGAAAGGGTGAAATTTATAAGCTGTTCCTTCTCCTTTGAACTGAAACTTCAGCTCTTTCTGGGTCTCAAGCCTGCCAGTCTTGGGACTGGAACTATATCATCAAGTATGGTTTCCAGCTTGCTAACTCACTCTGCAGATCTTGGGACTTGTCAGCCTCCATTCCAACACTACCTCCCAGAAGTCATGTGCAATTTGAAAAAGAAATTGTTTTATCTCCTTGCTTTCATCTCCTGCTTCACCCTGTAAGCGTGGGCATAGAAGATAAAATAGTTAAGGAATGGAGAGTTTTGATGGTTACCTTGATTTCAAAGAATTAATGGAAATCTTTCTTCCTTAAGGGGAGAAGGATACAGGAATACATGGTGTGTGTGTGTGTGTGTGTGTGTGTGTGTGTGTGTGTATTCTGATTAAAGGTCTGTTAGAATAAGTGTTAGGATCTTAAATGGCCAGATTTCCTCAAATTAATGTATATATCTTTAAGAGCAACAGAAACAACAATTATATCTTGCCCTGGCAAGTGTGGCTTAGGTGGTAGGAGCATTGTCCCATACACTGAAAGTCATGGGTTCAATTCCTGATCAGGGCACATACTAGGTGGTGTGTTTGATCCCTGTCATGGGAAACACCTGCTCTCTCTCTCACACATTGATGTTTCTCTCTCTCTCTCTCTCTCTCTCTCTCTCTCTCTCTCTCTCTCTCTCTCTCAAATTAATTTAAAACATTTATTTAAACCAACAACAAAAACTCTGAGGGCCTACACATTAAGTTGAACTATATGAAATGGCCATGACTCTAGGTAAAAAAATAAAATAAAATATTGGCAATTTCATAAGGTTCAATCTAATACTTGTTTTAGAGTACGAATCCTATTTTGAAATTGTCAAATGAAGAACATCAGAAGGATGAAGTTTTGATAATAGAAACAGAGATGAGGACTCAGTCACTGGGGACAAATAGGAATGTCCCCAGATGTTGATATTTTGCCCAGTTGAATCCCCCATTGGCTGGGCATTTAACTATTGTACTTTGGTTACTCAATTTTAATGTTCCCTAATTTAGATACAGTTTTACCAGTAAGTTACAGAAAAATTATATATTTTAGTATATTGAATTGGTCTATGTATTTGAAATAAAAAGTCCCATTTTGGAATTGATCATTAAGAATAGGAGCCAGCCAGCTTCTTAGTTGGCTAGGGCATCTCATTAGTGAGCTCCCAAGGTGGCCTGCTGAGTGTTTAGGAGAGAACTGGGACTGGATTTACATACTTCCCAATCAGGTCTTCTTGTTCATACTGGGTAGCTGATGAATAGCTGTGGAGGAAGTAAAGGTCCGGCTGGTGGCCTGCAGGGAGCAGTACATAATTAGAAGAAATGTCCCTCGCCAAACAGAACTAATGTAGGTGAATAACCTAATACTAGGACTTGGCATTTAGCCAAATTCCTGCCACTTTATTCTGTAATTTGACTTGGGATTCACTGACAAGAAAAGTGGGTCTGGGGATATAAACCCCCCCCACACCTGAGCCTCTCGAATGCCATCTGACTCCTTTTGAATCCACTCCTTTTTTAGAGATCAGCCATTAGGTAACCTTTCCAACTCAGTTTTCATGATAAAGGTACATTAGAAAATAGTAACAATTAAATCCGTTCTGGGAGAAGCTTGAGATACTGGGTCTGTCAAGACATAGCTATTACAATCTGTAACCATATCATCTCCTCAGACTTTGGCTCATCTAGGGCCTTGGCTAAATGTTGACTTGAATGACAAGGGGAGTGTTACAGGTGTTACCCACATCTCTAAGCCAATTTTTATTAAAAGGCTTTATTTTATCCTTAAAAATAGATTTTCACCGATTTCAGAGAGGAAGGGAGAGGGAGAGAGAAACGTCAATGATGAGAGAATCATTGATTGGCCGTCTCCCCCACACCTGCTTCTGGAGATTGGACTCCAACCCTGCTGTCACCTTGATCTTGGATGTCCAGCCTCCTGAAATGCGAGAAAATAAGTTTCTGCCTTTTAAGCTACAGATTCTGTGATATTTTGTTATGGCACCCCGAGCAGAGTAATACAGAGGATATGGTTAACTCAAGAAGAGGGTTCAAAATCCAGCATGCATCAATAAGCTCCAAAAGTTTATTCTGTCCTTATGACAATTTATTTATTTATTTGTTTGTTTGTTTGTTTATATTGATTTAGAAAGGAAGGGAGAGAGAGATAGAAATATCAATAACGAGAGAGAATCACTGATCAGCTGCCTCCTGCTTGTCCCCTACTGGGGATTGAGCACACAACCCAGGACCCTCCAGTCTTCAGGCTGACATTCTCTCCCCTGAGCCAAACCAGCCAGGGTATTACTCCACTTTAGATGAAAAATTCTGGAAAAGGAAGGGTCTAATTGCCTTAACTTTGATAACATGCCCATTCCCAAGCCTGGTACAACATTCCACCACCACTGAAGACAGAGGGTGTGTGATTGAAGACAGAGAAACCAAGTCACCACCTGGTACTATGGGTCACTGACATTTTTAATAGTTTTACTCTCTAAGAACTGTTCCTTGTTGAGGTCTTCAGGTCAAATCCAGGCTCCAGAAATCCCTTAAAAATTTTAGTTGTCAAAAGAGGCTAAGGAACAAGGTTCTTCACCCATGGTAAATTATTTGTCAGCCTTGGTATGTATAGAAGTCCCCCCTTATTCATGGTTTTGCTTTTTGGAGTTTTAGTTACCTGTGGTCAACTGCACTCTAAAACTATTAAATGGTAAATTCCAGAAATAAACAATTTATAAGTTTTAAATTGCGTGTTTTTCTGAGTAGCATAATGAAATCTTACAAGGTCCTGTTCCATCCACCCAGGATGTGACTCATCCCTTTGTCCAGCATCTCCAGGCTGCAGATGCTCCTGGCCCATTAGTCACTTAGCAGCCACCTTGGTTAGTAGATCGGCTATCACTGAATCACAGTGCTTCTTGCTCAAGTTACTCTTATTTTGCTTAATAATGGCCCTAAAGTGCAACAGTAGTGATGCTGGCAATTTGGATATGCCAAAGAGAAGCCAGAAAGTCCTTCCTCTAAGTGAAAAGGTGAGTACACTACAGAAATATATTGAGAGAGAGACCACATCCACATAACTTATTATATAGCATACTAGAGACCTGGTGCACGAATTCATGCATGGGTGGGGTCTCAGCCTGGCCTGCACTCAGGGCCCATCAGGTCACTGGTGGGGTTGGGGGTTGGGGGAGGGGAGAAGGCCAGGGATGGGGAGAGAAGGGACCACAGAAAGTTGGCTGTGGTAGTGCACTTACCACTAGGGGGCAGCTCATTTGTTGTGCATCTGCTCCCTGGTGATAAGTGCACATCATAGCTACTGGCCAGTCGTCCAGTCATAACGGTCACTTAAGCTTATATATATATATATTATATAGCTGTTCTATTTTATTATCAGTTATTGTTGTTAATCTCAGACTGTTCCTAATTTGTAAATTAAACCTCATCATGTAGGTATAGGGAAAAACATAGTGTATATAGGTTCTTTTCTATCTTTGGTTTTAGGCATCCACTGGGGGTCTTGGAATGTATCTCCCTTAGATAATAGGAGACTACTGTAGACAGTAAGTGCCAACCAATCCAGAGTCTCAGTGTTATTTACTTATTTAATCCTCACCTGAGAATATATTTTTATTAATTTTTAGAGAGAGAGGAAGGGAATGGGGGTGGGAAGGGAGAGAGAGGGAGAGAGAGGGAAACATCAATCAGTTGTCTCCCATACACATTTTGACCTGGGATGGAATCTGCAACCAGGGTATGTTCCCTGACCAGGAATCAAACCCATGACCTTCCAGGATACAATACTTTCATGGATTTACTGGCCATGTGGACTTCATTTTCTGTGAACTGTTCCTTTTAGTAGGATCATGCTTCATTTATCACTGTTCAAAGCATTTTCTCTATATCTTGATAAGTATTCACATTCAGAAACTTGCTTTCATAAGAGGGATGGCAGAAAACTTGCATCACCAGGCTTTATTGCAACTAGTGTATAGCATATAACCCAGATTCTTTCTATCAGATGGACCCATCTAAGACTTCATTTAGAAGTGAGCAATGTAAGTGGTATCCTTAGGGTAACAGTAGCTGCTATGTCAGAGCTCATTCTCAACACTGAAATACAATATACATTCACTTCTCACTCATATGGAAGTTTGATGCCACCCAAGAAGCAGCCCCTGTATGACTCAACATCTAGATCCTTCAGTGAGAACAAAAATGGGTAGACAAAGAAACCCCCACAGGAAAGAAAAAAAGAAGGAATTGTTAGAAAAGCAGATAAGTGAAATGAAGGCATGCAATATATATATAAAAAAATTCCGAATAAAAGTCATTCAGTTCATAAACCGGATGGATGAAAAAAAATAAACAACTTATGTAAGAATCAAAAAGAAATAAAGAGTAATATAGCTGCTATAAAAAAACACCATGGAAAGTTTCAACAGTATACTAGGAAAAGCAGAGGACAGAATTAGCAAATTAGAAGACAGGAAAGCAAAACATACCCAAACTGAACTGCAATTGGAGAAAAAAATTAAAAGACAGGAGGAGAGCCTAAGGGAGCTATGGGACAACATGAAATGAATCAACATATGAATAATAGGGATGCCAGAGGAACAAGGGTTAGAAAACCTATTTGAAGAAATAATGTCAGAAAATTTCCCTGATGTAGGGATGAAAAAAGTCACACAAGCACAGAGAGTCCCAAAAAATGAACCTGAAAAGATCCACACCAAAACACATCATAATTATAATGGCAAATGTTCATGAGAAAGGGAGAATCTTAAAGGTTGCAAGAGAGAGACAGAAAATTACATACAAGGGATTTCCCATTAGATTATCAAATGATCTCTCTTAAAAAATTTTTTAATCTTTATTGTTCAGTTTATTAATTACATTGTTTCCCCTTTTTTATCCCCCTATATCTCCCCTCCACCCTGTACCCATCCCACCCTCTACCCTCACCTCCCCCTCTCCACTATCCTCTCCCATTGTTGCAAGATTTTTGTCCAGTCTCTTGCTGTACTTCCCACAACCCTTTTCTCCCCAAGAATTGTCAGTCCATTCCCTCTCTATGTCCATGTCTCTGTTATATTCACCAGTTTATCCTGTTCATCAGCCTATCAATTCACTTAATTTTTATGTTCATTTGTTGATAGATGTGTATTTGTTGTTCATAATTTACATCTTTACCTTTTCCTTCTTCCTCTTCTTAAAGAATATCTTTCAGCATTTCATATAATATTGGTTTGGTGGTGGTGAACTCCTTTAGCTTTTTCTTATCTGTGAAGCACTTTATCTGACCTTCAATTCTGAATGATAGCTTTGCTGGATAGAGTAATCTTGGTTGTAGATTCTTGCTCTTCATTATTTTGAATATTTCTTGCCACTCCCATCTGGCCTGCATCGTTTCTGTTGAGAAATCTGCTGACAATCGTATGGGTGCTCCCCTGTAGGTAACCAACTGTTTTTCTCTTGCTGCTTTTAATATTCTCTCTTTATCTTTTGGCATTTCAATTATATGTCTTGGTGTGGTCCTCTTTAGATTCCTATATTTTGGGGTTCTGTGTACTTCCTGGGCTTTTAAGTCAGTTTCTTTCACCAGGTGGGGGAAGTTTTCAGTCACTATTTCTTCAAGTAGGTTTTCATTAACTTGCTCTCTCTCTTCTTCTGGCACCCCAATAATTCGGATGTTGGCATGCTTGAGGTTGTCCAGAGACCCCTTACACTATCTTCAATTATCTGAATTCTTTTTGTTTCTTGCTTTTCCAGCCGAATGGGTTTTGCTTCTTTGTATTTCAAATCTTTGACTTGGTTCTTGTGGCCCTCTGGACTGCTTTAGGACTTTGTGTAATATTTTTTTTATTTCAATCTGTGTATGCTTGATTTCTAGTTGGTTCTTTTTCATATCCATGAGGGTCTCGTTCATATCCTCAGAGTTCTTGTTCATTTTCTTGAGGGTCTCATTCATTTCCTTGTAAGTCTCATTCATTTTCTGGTTGGTCTTGTTTATTTCCTCGTAGTTCTCATTAAGTTCATCGGCCTTTTCTAGGAGCCTCTTGAAAAGCCTTATAACCGTGGTTTTGAACTCTATGTCTAGTCATCTTTTTTCCTCCATTTCTTTCACACCTGATTTCTTTCCATATCTCTGCATGGTGGCTGCTTTATGTGGTAGATGTCCTCTAAGGGTCAGTGGCACAGCCTCCCCAGTTACCTGAGGTGGGTACTCTTACTGCAATCCTTTATGGGTTGTACAATATTTTTGAATTTAAGCCCAGCTTGTTGTTGTTAGCTCTAAGAGGGTTTGACCTCCAGGCCAATTGGCTGTGAAGGGAGACTGTGTTCAGGTTGGATGGGCGGAGTCTCTGAGCTGAGCAGGCAGCCTCAGTGTCAGCTATGTCCTATGCGGCGCTTGCACGCGCGGGTCTCTGTTGGATGGGGATGGCTGCAGACACCTCCAAGAGAAAGCCGCTAGTCTCTTCCCCTTGCCAGACAACTCTGCCTCTCCCCAAATGAGTCTGCACACCCAAAGTCTCGCCCAGGGTTGCAAAACAGGTGGTTTACGGGACCATGAGACAAGTTTCCAGGGAGCAAGTTGCACGTCTGTGCTGTCACACAGTTTACTTTCGCGCAAACTTCTTTTCCCAGCTACCCGGTTTCTCTGCAGACTAGGAGACCTCTGCCACGCCCAGTTTCCCCTGGACCTCGGACCTCGCCTGGCACTGGGGAATCCGTGCAGTGGGACGTCTCTGCCCTCCCCGTTGGCGAAATCCAGCCGGGGTTCCTGCTCCAGCCACTGCCTGCGTGCGTGACCAGGACGGCTCCTAACCTGTTTCCGTCTTCAAGGCTGCGCTCCTGCCACTCTTCTGAGTCTCAGTGTCCCACCTTTACTTTTATTTGTGGAGTTTTCACTCAGCCAGCTTTCTGGTGATTCTGGGTGATGTTTGTTTTGTTGTTATGTTGTAGTTTTTGAATTGTTGTGCGGGGCAGAACAATAGGTGTTTACCTATGCTGCCATCTTGGTTCTCTTCAAATGATTTCTCAACAAAACATGTTTCTCTACCTTTTGGTTCATATTGGACTTAAATTATATCCAGGAGTGACCAATATAATAATGCCATTATCTAATTCTTTCAGCTTAGCAAGTCACTTAAATTTGCTGGGTCTCTACTTTATCATATGTAAAAATAAAAAGTCTCTTCCAGTCACCACTTCTGGGATTTGAATCATGAGAAGATTTTCACTGATTCTTATTATTATTCTTAGTTGCTTTCGATATTTCCCACCAGATGGCTCTAGTCTCTTGATGTAACCCCCTGCCCACAGCCTCCTTTTGAGCTAGGCTTGCTTTGTGGGTTATTCTCCTCTGCATACTCAACTACTTCTCCAAATCTTTAAACAAACCACTTTGTATGTTTGAAAGTATATATTTTTTTCTGTTTTCCATAGCATATAATTCTCCTTGCTTAAGTCATATCAAGACTCAAATAATAACCAAATAATTTATTATTATTTTTTGATGATGCCAAGTTATTCTCTACCACAGTCCCTATAGTGTGTTGTGGCTAGTCCTTGTGCCCTACACCTGAACTAGCCCATTGGTGCTGTTAGAAACAGAGTGTAGATGTATATACTCATGCAGCAGGAGTTTTCTTATATGGCTTAGGAATTCATATGAAAGTCAATGAACCTTCAGATTCTGGGCTCTTCTGTCTTGATAGATTCATTATTTTACTTGACATGATGAAACCAATAAATTCTGGGGGCTTTACTGCCGAAAGCTAATTTCAGCATGTCATACATACAAGAGTTTCATCAAAAGGTTGATGGAACTTGGGAACTCAGCAAGGGCTGAATCACATATGTTACTGCCTGTTGGAAATGGCTAAGGGCATTTCCCCAAACCTGAAAAGGCTGCATAAATGATTGCTTGCTGCCAGACAGCTGAGGGCATTTCAATCTACATGTTATTGCCTCCTGCTGGCCAAACACCTGAGCAGCCATAGGCAGTTTCCCTCAATCTAACTATGTCTACTGTTATATCAAACCTTGGCTTTTGATGTGCATATTTATTTTGCCTTAGGACACTTTGTGTTCATAAAAAGCAAGGGGTCCAGAGAGACAGAAGAACTTGTTTCCTTTAGCTAAGTCTTCTCTGGCTCCCCAAAATGCCTTCCAAAATTATGTTTCGTCTCTGGACTCTTGATTAATTTACAGCAGCATCTTCTCCAGATTCCTAAAACCCTTCAAGATGCTGGATTAAGACTCCTGGCACTTTACTGTGAGGATTAGGAAGGCAACAAGGAACATTCAACTTATCCACATCTTTGTTCTTGTGTATATTCTTTTCATTACTCATTGGCTAGTTGGGTAGCAAACAGAAGTGAAAGCAACCTTAAGCCAAGTTCACATCATCACTCTAAAAATTGTTGAATTAAAATTAGTTTGGTGGTATGGTTCAGCTCAGACTCTAACTCCAATTTCTAAAATAATCCTGACATTGTAGATATATCTGTGTATATATGTAATAAGTGATTAAAAATTGAGTTTTCTTTTGCTGTGGACTCAACTTGAAAGTATGAAAGGCACTTTCTCATTTTCAAAAGGAAAAAGAAGAAGACACTTTCGCATTTTCCATCCTTGAGCTACGCTGTTTTTGACGTTGTAGATCCATTAGAGGTGGAGTTTGTTGACAGAAGAACATTGGATAGTATAAGAAAAAGAGGAGTTGTTTATTCAACAAATATTTGTCATTGATGTGTGCCCGGCGCTTTCCCAGGCATTGGGTATATATAGCAGCAAATAAGGTTGGAAAGGACTCTGCTCTCATGGAATTTATGTTCTTCTGGAGAACACAGAAAACCAACATATTCAATAAATCCATTGGTTTCGGCTGGTGATGGGAGCTATGAAGAAGATACGACAGGGCTGTGAGACAGAGCGCCAGGAGGTGCTATTTGAACCGAGGGCTAGAAAAAGCGTTGTGAGTTTCATAAAGTGCTTATTGAGAAACTCCCCCTCATGGCTGAACTTGGCATGGCGGAAGAAATAAAACTGCCTGTCATCGAATATGCATGACATACATCTGGAAGTGATAATCAGGATCCTTCTTCTTCTTCTTCTTTTTTTTAATCTATCATATAAGCTCCATCATGAGTCACATGATGGCTCTTGTGCTCTCACGAAGGGGAAAGTATCTTCTAAAATGACAGACACTAAACTTTTCATTACCTTTGTAAAGTTGGGTCTCATTAGATTTAGTTTGACTAAAAAAAAAAAAAATCCAAGCATTTCTTATATCCTCACTGTCATGAAGCTGCATAATCCAGCTGCATGAGTCCCCCCACCCCCCCACTCCTATTTTACGTATTAGAACACAGGTGCCTTGAGCTTAGGCACTTGACCTCATACACAGAACGTTCCGGTGATTTGAAATGTAACATCCAATAGCCATTTCAACAAGCAACAACAACAAAATGTGTTTAAATCACAGACTGATGTGAATGCAGGGAAACCTGTGTGAAAATAGGTCTTCATTAGGCTTGAGACAATTAGGTGGTTAGGACTGGAGACCTCATTTTCAGAGGGGCCCCCAATCCTCCTTTGGGCTGTTGCTCAAGATGATGATTTTCCTCCTCCGGGCCTCCATGAACTGGCCTCTCCCTGTACTTCGTGCCTCTGGGACCTGTGGGAGCTGCAGGCATTGACTACAAAGAAGCAGAGGTTTCTGTGACTCAGAAAACACAGGCTCTCTAGTTCTTGCGGGGTGAAGGGCAGATCTTGGATCATTATGCCTAAGGGTCTGGATGCCGCCCCAGGAAGCAAGCTCCTGTGGGGCGCTGGCTCAGGAAAGGCCACAAAGTGCCAAGAAACCTGCCAGGAGAGTGACGTTGCATCTGCTGGGAGCGAGTGCACTGAGCGCGCAGGTGCATCTGCCTGACACCTGCTTCTGCGCGCTCCACTGACGGGCGGGGGTGGGGCCCAAAAAAGCAAATGCAAAGGGAGCCTATAGACGACCACGTTGCCAGGAGCCTGTCCTCTGGGCTGCTCTCTCTCTCTCTCTCTCTCTCTCTCTCTCTCTCTCTCTCTCTCTCTCTCAAATATCTTGGCTTCAAGGAAACATATCAAAATAGTGGAGTCTGTGCCAGTCCCTTGACGGTATGCCAGGTTTTTGAGTGGGCAGGTGTGGTTAGCTGTTGGAGCTAGTTTAAGGTTTGAACCCAAACCAGGAAAAGGGTGGGAGTGGAGCAGGGCAGGGTGGGAGAGAGAGCAGGTGCAGGGGGAGGAGGTGAGTCAGCCGGAAAGGGCCTCCTTCTTCCTCCCTGCCCACACCTCTGGCACTGGAACCCTGGAGGCCAGCCCACCTCCCAGGCCTGTCCCTGCCAGCGCTCCAATGCCCAGACCTCCTCTGGGTTTCCTTAGGCTGCTGAGACGATCTTCTGGGAGCTCTGCCAGACCTTCGAGGTGTAGATGGAGCGCTCCCCAAACCCCCTCTTCTGTGGGAGCACCTCCTTCCCTACAGCCTGTATAAAGGAATCCTTAAACCTAACCTGCTCCCCTGCTTGGATGGATGCCTTCTCTTTGCCATTTAGCTCTGGGCTCTGTGTAGGCAGACAGTGACCCCAAACACCCAATTTAATGAACAGAAACAAAATTTAGTAATTTCTCAAAAGAAAAGGTAATTCCCCCACCCCCCCTAATGTTCACAGAGTCACACAATGTGCTTTTGCTAGTTTGTTTCTTCTGATTTAAGTCAGAGAATGTGTTTGAGAATTTCCAGACAGGACAGGACTTCTCTAGTGTTTGATTCTCTTTTTTGAAATCAAGTAATTAGTTTTGCTAAGAGTGGTGACTGGTACAATAATGGAACTGGCTAGTATAGAAAACAGATAGTTTTAACTAGTTTCAGTTGGAATTTGTTGTTGGATGAAAACCCCAAATAATGAAAACCCCAAGAAATCTATGATACCTATTTCGCTATATCTTTGTGCTATGTCATTGGCCCCCTAGCATCAAAATAATCTACAGAGTGCATTGTGGGAGCCATTCACCTTTGCAGGACCACATATTTCAGTGACATGACTTCTTCACAAAGGATGGGTGTGGAGGAGAATTCCTTTGTGGTTCAGCACAAGGTAAGGACAGCCCACATGGCAACCAGAGTGCTTGGACTGCTAACGAAGCTCCATCAAAAGGGCCGCACTGTGGGAAAGGTCCGGGGAGAGGCAAGGTGTAGGACTCCTTCAAGCTTTCTCTTTCACCTCCAATTTTTCTATTAAACCCCTACTTCTTGTTTGATATTAGTTGAAACCATGAAAATCACATGAAACTATTTTATGTTATACTAGAGGCCTGATGCATGAAATTCATGCACAGGAAGGGTGGGGTCCCTCAGCCCAGCTTGCACCCTTTCCAATCCAGGACCCCTCAGACTGCTGGCTCCTAACTGCACATTTCCTGATGGCCTGATCCCCCTAAATGCTCTTCCTTGCTGGCCTGAGTCCCCTGATGATCTAATCCCCCTAACTGCTCTCCCCTGCCTGCCTGATTGTCTCTAACTGCCTCTGTCTCAGACCCGCCACCATGGCTTTTTCCAGAAGGACATTACCCTTTTATTAGTATAGATATAATATATAAATTTTCCATATTTTCTTATTTATATAAATAATATATAAGACATGTTATGTATTCATATAATATTAATTGTATTATTAATAAGATATTATTATATATTATAGCAGTAATTGCTAACTACAGATCACCTATTATAAAATTATTAATTATATAATATTATGAGTATATCTAATATAATTATATAGTGATATAATGACATATAATTATATAGTAATATAATTAAATTATATCTCTATGTTGTATATGTAAATTTATCTATAAATTTGTTTTTTTCTTCCCCCACCCCCTCCAGGAGTTTTAAATCCTTTGCTACCATGGCCAGGGGCAGAAATGTTTTTTACTAATATAAACAGGAAAATGTAGGTTAGAGAAACAAGAAGACTACTTTGAAGAATATAGCAGGTTAATGGGAGAAGCAGGATCAAGGTCTTATGTGTGGTCCACAGTTGTTTGAGACCCTAGGACCACGCCTGCAGTCTCCTGCCATGCCAGCTTCAGTCAAGCTGGGCTTACTCCTCAGTTCTCAGACTGGCATCCTTTGTCTGTGTGCCTCAGAGATGAGGCCTGCCATGCAAGGCCACTGGGTGCAGCTTCAAGGACATAAGGATGCCAAGGTAGAGCTTAAAATGAACTGGGTATCAGCAAACCAAGGGACTTGGAGAGGTCTTATGTGTGCAAATGAGGAAATGATGTTTGCTTTTGACATCAGCTTACATTCCCTTCTCTATTTACATCCCTCTCCCTTTCTTGGAAGCCCAATACCTGCCTTCTCAGGTTCCCAGAAACCTCTTGTGGTCCTCTTGCTGTTTACCTCTCCTGTCACCTCCTGTCCTGCTGCCATGACAGGGGTCATCCAAGAGACTTATTTTTTCAATTCTTGGTAGACATTAGCTGTTACACTTAAGATATACTTGGACCAAACCTCTAACCATCCATCTGGGCACTGATGTTTCTAAAGCCAAAACATACTGCTATACATGTATTGCCTGTCCTCCCTTCTCTGTTTCATCTGGATAATGGTAAGGTAGAGGAGAGGAAAGCACTATTAATTTTCTCCCAATATCTGTTTTCCCCTTTTTCTGTGGCAACAGAACTCCCAGTTTTTATCTCGGAGTAAAATCCAGAGTAAATCTGAACTTCCAATCTCCCTCACATCTGGGCATAGTTTTGTAACAAAATTCCTGCCAAAGGAATGTAAACGGAAGTACTGTGCAACAGATCTTGGGGACAGTTCTTCATCCAGCTGTCTGGAAGGAAGAGGCTGCCATCTTGGACCACGAGGTCAACGCTCCATCTGGTAGAGAACAAGATAGAAGGTCCTGTGTTTCAGGTTGCTGTGGAGCAACATATGACATTTGGGTTGCTTGCCTGGATTTGTTGAAACCACTATTAACTTAAGAAAATGTTTATTTCTTTGTTGATCACGCCAAGCTAACTTCTATCTAATGGCAGTTGTGTAGATTGCTTCTAAACTAGGGCAGTTCCATAGCACCCTGGCAGAATGATCTGTCACCGTTTCCCAGACTATGGTTCCTTCCAGGTTGATGCTGATGTGTAGAAGTAGAGGGTGTGAATATGTAATCACATGGTTTATTCCCTGGTTGACCAGGGGGAGAGCAATAAGTCAATAGCCTCCAGAAGTCCCAATATCCAAATCTGAGTCTACATGTTCATTCTTTGCCCAAAGCACAAATTCCCCCAAATCCTTCTTTTCCTCCGAGGTGGAGCCAATTAGTCTGCATTCTTCTGACCTGTGAAGTCACAGATGCAAAGCATTCCACAGTTCTGCTTTTTATCTTTTCCTTTCCCCACCATCCACCTGGCTGTTATGTTCAGTTTCTTCTAAATTTACTAATTTAACCCAATTTATTTCTACTGGACACCTTAATGCCTTTTTCTCCTCCTACAAAAAGATTCCCATCTAAAGCCCCCTCTGATTCACACTGGTGTTTGGACAGCAATGGGGTGGAGGGGATTTACCTGCCCTCCCTTTACCCCATTGCTGTCCAATTTTCAGGTAAGCATTTAAAGTGAGCTTTAGGACCTCAGTGAGCTTTCAGTGATGTATATCTAAAGGCAATGAAAACAGCCTGGCCTATGTGGCTCAGTAGTTGAGCATCAACCTATGAACCAGGAGGTCATAGTTTGGTTCTTGTCCATGGGCTCAGTCCCCATTATGGGGTGTGCAGGAGGCAGCCTATCAATGATTCTCTCTCATCATTGATGTTTCTATCCCTTTCTCCCTCTCCCTTCCTCTCTGGAATCAATAAAAATATATTAAAATGAATATATTTTTGTTGATTTTTATTGAATATATTTTATATTAAAGTAATGAAACAGCTTTGAAAAGATCCAGGTCCTTGTATGAGACTGGAGTACGCTCAGAAACACCCCATGTCTGTGATTCCTAAAGGCTTGGAAAAGAGTCAAAGAGAGGAGGCTGTAGAACTCTGAACGCTGGTTTTGACGTGCAACAGTGGGATTTTATTCCAGCAGAAGAAAAGAAAGATCTATTTTCCCTTAAGTCTAACTCACATGGAATTTTACACCACGAAGGTAAAGGGAACGTGGGCTCAGATACTCAACCCACGCTGCAGCGATCGCTGCATATTGCATCTGTCACGACTGTAATGTTTTCGTTAGCAGGTGGGATGCATATTCTTACATGCTGAACTATTCATGTTTCCCCAGGAGTTTTATTTCATACTATAATATGTATGTTCCTCTTTGTGAAGGCTTTTCATTTGCTTTGATTGTGAATAATCATCCCCCCCTTATCTTTCTGCTCTTAGAATGGTTTACATACAAATTCCAGCCAGGAAAACATCTATGCGAACATTAATATCTTTTGCTAACATTTACTTCTTTGTCCCTGAACCATACGTAGCCTGGCCTGCTTCAAGGGCATACCCTACCTTTCTTCGTTCTGCCTTTGAATTGTTTGGCCGCTTCTGAAATGTTCCCTGGGCTAGATCTCTATCTTCATATCATGTGTCTAGAGATACCAGGAATATTGTGTCATTGGTTATAGATTGGATCGGCATGAGCATGACTTGCGATTGAAAATCTGTCCTATTACCATTTCAGTGGCTTACACCAAGTCTTTAGGGACAGACCCAAACCTGTCTGAAATTTTTCTGTGTCAGAAATTGTGCACTGGTGTTACTAAAGCTCTCTAAAAGGCCACTAGGAAGCGGCCTTATGGACAATCACCTTGTTTTGTCTACTGCTTTGAAAACTCTCTGAGAAATGCTGAGATAGGAACTTCTCCTGAGCGGTAAGCAGGACTGAGCCCAAACATGCTGGACCCCAGTGTTTTTAATCTCCAAGGTCAATTGTCATAAAAAGTCTCAACCACAGAAACTTTAGAGCAAAATAAAAACAAACAGTAACAATTTCATCCACATGAAGGTCTTCAAATTTACCTCTGGACTATATACACACAACGATGATTATGTTAAGAAAGGTGAATACCTAAGTTTGCATTCTAATATTTTTCTTAAGATTCCCATTCCAATTTATTTTTATCAACATTGTACTTGTAGTTAATATAAAGGGATTTTATTGATAGGCCATGTTGTCTTAGTAATTATTTTTTTATTGTGCATTTATTGTATTTTGTTTCCAATGAATAGGGTTCTTGGGCTTTAAGAACAAAAGCCTTGAACTAATCATTTGGCCTCAAGGTACAAGCTGAGAGTTACTAGCTTAGTCTTGTCTGGAAAAAGGGCTACAGACCTGAAAATTTATTCCAAGCTGGATATTTGTTAACTAAAACCCGATGCATGAAGATTTGTGCAAGAATAGGCCTTCCTTCCCCTGGCAGCTGGCATTGGCTTCTCTCTTGCACCTGGGACCTGGGCCTTTGCTCTGGCTTCTGCCTCTGTCTTTGCTCCAGCCAGAGTCGTCTTTCACCTTCACTCCAGCCCTGCCACCCTCCTGTAACTCCCTCCATCCCCTTCTCCCCGCCTCATAGCAGGCGTCCCACCCCACCCTGGCCACTCTGCACCTATGCGTGTGCACTGCTCAGAGGCCCGGAGCAGCTGGGACAGGGCAGAATGCCTGTGTCATCACCATGGCAATGACACAAGCACCCCAGCCTGGCCGTCACCAACTTTGTTGTGTCAATTTGCATATTCCTGCCTTATTGGCTGTGGGCACCACCATATTTATTGTGGAGTGATGATCAATTTGCATGTTCCATCTTTATTAGATAGGATAAGAAGTAAAAGAGTAGTTAAAAAATTAAAAACAAAAAACAAAAGTCTATCAGTCATTCTGTACTTTAACATAATTGTTTTCATTGTTTTATATTCCAATATAGTATTAGTACATATCCATACAATATACACATTTTACAATCTGCAATTATACTGTATGGGCAATTTATAAACTGCTCTTTTCATTTTGCATCATACCACATATAGAGGTCTTAAAGTCAATATTTTCAGTGCAAGTAATATAATAATGAAAAGCTATTGCAAATAAAGTTGTGGTCTACATTCCTGCTTATATAATTTCAAAAACTCAGTTGTATTATTTCCTGGAATCAAGATCCAAAGATAATACATTTCATGATATTTAAACATATTGTCGTGTTGCTTTCCAACATACAGTGCTGCCAGCAAAGTGTGAGCTTGCCAGTTTTTCTACAATTTGACAGTATTGGATGTTGCCATCAAAACAGTTTGTGGGGTTAGCATAGTAGTCATAGATAACTGCTCAGTGTTTAAACATAGAAACTGCTGCCATTGAATCGTGAATGAAATGTACCAAGTTTCCCTTGAAAAAGTTTCCCTTTTATTCTCTCTGAATGATCTGTCAAGAGAATAGATAGCTTTTCTTTGTGAGACCTAGATTGGTAACGGTAATGCAATAAAAAATTAAAATACTATGACATGAATATCCACCATCTGGTAATGAACATTTTCGTATTGTTTTTATTCAGTTTGTAGGGTGTGGAAGCGTCAAGGCCTCCGATGGCACACTAGAGGGTGCTCGTGGCTACCGAATAGCTCTGCCCTCCCTTCCCATTCATTTTCCTTGGCATTGTCTCAGGGTAACTGGCCCAGACCCCCACCCACGTGGCCTCATTTGCTCTCTGGCAACCGAAATGCTAAGGGATGTTTATCCTTGGGAGGCTCGTGTGCCTTTTACTCTTCTCCTTGGGTGCTCTCAAGAACAAAGATTTCAAAAGAGTTTTCCGTGGAGGATACTCTAAAACCCCCAGGTGGGGTTCACTCAAACCACACCGCTGCGGAGGGATCTGTGCTGCAAAAGCAAACAGCAGGCATTGCTCTAGAGCATGCTTCTCAACCTGTGGGCCGTGACCCTTTTGGGGGTCGCCTAAGACCATCGGAAAACACAGATATTTACATTAGATTCATAACAGTAGCAAAATTACAGGTATGAAGTAGCAACGAAAATAATTTTATGGTTGGGGGTCACCACAACATGAGGAGCTGTATTAAAGGGTCGCAGCATTAGGAAGATTGAGAACCACTGCTCTAGAGCATGGGAGCTGACTAGACCTTGGCTTTCAGAGATTTAATTGTTACAGTGGATTGGGATGGGGACTGCGCGGGAGGGCACCAAAGGAAGGCCAAGACTGCAAGGAAGGAATAGACACCTGGGCTCCCCTGGAGGGATGGCGAATGAGGAAAAAGGAAATAGCTTTGAGCAGCTGGAGTCAGGTTGATCATCAACAGCAAGAGATGAAGTTGTGGTCCTTGTTTTTCTTCTCTAAAAAAAAATAAAAAAATTAAAACAGCAGTTTGTCCTGAATCTTGGTGGCCTCTCTGAGGAGTTCAGAAACAGATGTCATTAGCCTGGAGGGCAGCTCAGAGAGGCTAACTCCCCTAGTGCCACGTGGCCTCCTGAGCAGGAAATCAGGTCCCCACAAGGCGAGGGCAGAGAGGCTGGAGGAAGCAGGGCCATCTTTCCCTCAGACGGAGCACTGCACGGGGATTGTGTGGGGTCTTCCTGGGCCTGCAGGGAGGCTCAGTGGCACCACTTTCCCATGAACGCACGCCTTCTCCAGAGCCTTCCTCTTGCAGTGTTCTGTCTCAATTTCTCTTGGATTTGCTTTCAAACTCAGGTTTCTTCTACATCAGAAACAAACAAAACCCCTAGCATCATTCTTCCCTTCACCTGCTACACCCTGGAGCAAACTTCCTCTCGTTATCTTTCTTTCCAAATCAAAGAAGATGGATATTTATAACAGTAAGAGATTCTACCTGTTTACATACATTTTGGTTTAGGCAAAAATTGCAATATTACTCAAAGATTAAAAACAGCATTTGACGACTAATTACATAGGAAAATTTGCCAAATATAATTTAAATGAAACAATCAGGAATAAACCTGAATATAAGGTATAACTCCTGCTTAAAAATACAAATTTCCCTAATGCATGCATAGAAAAATGTTCAGAGGGTACTATCCCAAGATATTAATAGTGTTTAGATTTTTTTACAATAAATTGGTATCAATTTTTATAATCAAAAAAGGGTATGTTGTTATTTATTTGTTTTACCTTTTCCATTTCCTCTGATTGCCTCTTTAACCCTTGGGTTCCACCTTCTACCCCCAAGTCTCTTCTGATCTTGTTCTTTCCAGAGTTGCAAAGATCACCTGCTTATTTAATGTAGTGTTTTTGTTTTTGTTTGTTTATTTGTTTTTAACTTCAACCTCATGGAAATCACTTCTATCTGCCTTATCATCTAGAACTTTTCAGCTGGGTGCTCCCAGGACCCCAATCTCAAAATGTCCAAAATGAAATAAATATTCTTTATTTACTTGTCTCAGTCCCTCCCCACTGCCCTTCCCCGCCCTAAAGCTCTGTCTCATTTTAAAATTTCTGATGATGATATTACCTTGCTCCCATAGACCTGAACTTGAAATAAAGGTCCAATCTGACTCCATCCTCTTCCTGGTCCCCTTCCTCATCTCCTCAATTGCTGAGTTCTTAAAATTCTACTCTGTGATATATCTTTCTTTAATCAAATCCTTTCTTTTTTTTTTTTTTTTTTGGTTCTTATTGTGCCTCGTCTAGTTCAGGTGCTCCAGGTCTGATACCTGGTCACTTTATCAATATCCTTGTCTTTAGTCTCTGCTCCTCACCAATCAATCAGTCCACAGACAGAGGTCCACAGCCCAGTTCTGATCAGGTCTCTCATCTGCACAGAGCTCCTCATGATCTTTCAGACCCCAAACAGATTTCCCTGGGCTTTCTTGGGTCTAACTATTCCTTTCATTTCTGTTTCCTACTTTCCCAGCTTAAATCCTGTGTTTCAGTCAGCCCAACTATATAACTTTACTCAAACCCACACCACCAAAAGCTTGCTTTCTCCTGCCAGTCAGATAATCATGGATTCAGAAGGGACCAGGTTTACCACATCTGACTCCTTCCTTTGATCATTCTTTCTTCTCCTCTTCTGAAAAAAAAAATCCTGTTGTTCACGACCCCTTAAAATGATTTTGGTGTTCTTAGTTGAACAGGTTGGGAAAAGGAGTGGAGATGAGGAAGTGATGCTGGAAAGTGAGGGTATTTGCAGCTACTTGTTTGCATAGGGTGCTGAAGAGTTTCCCTTGGAGGAGGGTATGTGATTCTGACTTCCACTGTGGCCCAAGGATATGAAAACGTCTGATAGACGGAGGTGACTCAGACAAGGAGAATGACCCCGAGAGGAACTCACCTCGAGGAAGAGATGAGCTACAAGGAACCCTCACTATCAGGTCTGGAGGCACAGAGGGCTTAGAGTTAAAGATAGATAGGGAGCCCCTCCTCACCTAGCCAGACGAGAGTGGGTGGGTGGAGATGGCTGTGGTGGAAATTTCCTTTGCAATTAGAACTGAAACTATTAGTTTTAGAGTCTGGGTTTTGGGGCTAAGTATAAATCTCCATTCTCCTGCCAAAAAGTGAGAAGAAATCTAGAGTGAATTGTGGATAATTATAAACTCTCCTGGAGACGGTTGGAAATATCTAGGGCAAGGAATCCTAGGAATGGGTTGGACTTCTCATGAGGCAAATGCATGGAGATGTGAACTATCAAGATCTGGAGAAAGAGCCCTAACCAGTTTGGCTCAGTGGCTAGAGCGTTGCCTGCGGATTGAAAGTTCCCAGGTTCGATTCTGGTCAAGGGCATGTACGTTGGTTTCAGGCACAGCCCCAGTAGGGAGTGTGCAGGAGGCAGCTGATTGATGTTTCTCTCTCATCAATGTTTCTAACTCTCTATCCCTCTCCCTCTCTGTAAAAAATCAATAAAATACATTAAAAAGAGAAGATCTGGAGAAATATGTGCACAGTGGTTCTCATTGGCACTTGCAGGCTGGGGAAGCCAGTCACACAGCTATGGCCTTCCCTCATTAGGTTGTAAGCTCTGTAAGCTCAGGGCTCTGCCTCTTTTCACTGTAGTAAATCCACTGCCTGGTTCATAGAAGGCACTTTATCAAAATATGATGAATGAATGAGTAAATAAGAAGTCTGCTCTATGTTCAATAGAAAGTATGATCACCTTTATTTTAGAACCTATATTTCTATTAATGTAGAAAGTATGATCACCTTTATTTTAGAACCTATATTTCTATTAATGTAGTCCAAGAACACACTGATGTTTGTGGGTGCTGTGTTTTATTTGTGACTGACCCTCATCTTGCTGTGGACTGGTGGACCTCAAATTGGGGTGTATTTCTGAAATCACCAGTGACATTTTAAAAGCATGCAGGTGTTTGGGCCTACGGAGTCAGAATCTCCCGAACCAAGGGTTGGGGTACAGGCTTGCCTTTCCATTGGGCTTCTCTGGTTAAACCTCTGCTGTGCCCTGAAGCACCCACATAGTTTTCAGAAGCATTGCTGCTACATCATGTTCCTTTACCATGTTTCCGTAGTTAAATTTTTAGACTCCTGTTAAATTTTATCTTGTCAGTTTGGCTCATTGCTTATGGCTCATCAACATCTTTTTGATAATGGTTCTGCCATGCACTATATCAGCTATTCCCCCAGATTTGTGTCAAATGCAAATTAGATAAACTCCACTTCTTTCTTTTCATGTGAGTCATTGAAAAAAAAAGGTTGAACATAAAAGGATAAGGATTGGATTCATCGATTAACACCTAGAAATAAAATAAGCTTAACATTTTTTAAACAACATTTTCCCCCCTTCATAAATGCACTTTAGAGGAAGAGAATATGGGGACACAGTGAGGAAATTTGATTTGTATTTTCAGTCCTGTCAACATATATCTCTGTGACCTTGGGCAAATCATTTATTCTTTCTGAGTTTAACATTATGTGGAAAACTGTGGGGAGGCGAGATTAGAACTCTGAGCTGAGCCAAATCCTTTCCTTCTGCCTTTTCTCTCTGGACCTGCCCCCAGTTCCATTCATTCCTTCTTAAACCTCAGCCTGGCATGGCCCTGCCATCACCATGCCTCGCCTCTCAAGAATTATTTTCCTGCTCTCAAACCGTGTAGACAGATCACCTGTCCATCAGACCAGCCTGAATAAGGTAGAAAACTTTCAAAAGGACTTTTCTGATGGGTAAAAACAAATAAGCCTAAGTAAATAGCAAGGAAACTGTATAGACAGAGAAATAGGGGATATTACTCACTCATCCAGGATTTGTTGGGTTTATGATGCATCAATCACTGGAGATACAGCCGTGAAACAAAGTATTTGTCCTGATGAAGCTCACATTCTGTAGTGGGGGAGACATATAAGAAACACATAATCAGATACACTAGGTAGTGAAAATGTCTCACGGAAAAATGAAGTCTGGTAAAGGGCATAGGGAGTGTGGGTGGTTGGCTGCCATTTCACGTAGCGTGTGAAAGAAAGGCTCCCTAATAAGCTGGCATGTAAGCAGAGATCTAAAGGACGTGGAGTGCTGGAGGAAGGGGGAGGGGTGCAAATGTCTTGAGGAGGGTGCTTGCCTGTGAGGTCTAGGAACAGCAAGGAGGCATGGGAAGGGCAAGATTAACATGGTGACAGATGAGATGGAACTGGTATCAGACGGTCAGATTGCCAGGCCTTTATAGTCCATGGCAGAGAATTTGTATTTTTACTCTGAAGGAAATGAGGAGCTGTTGGATAGAGAAGCAACATGATCTAACTTAAGCTTTTAAAGGATCATTCTGGATGCTGTTCAGTGAGTAGACTTTGTTGGGGCAAATGTGGAAGGAGGGAGACTCTTTGGATCCAGGTGGGGGTGAGGAGGTGATGAAAGTGTACAATGGGAATGTCAGGGAGCTTGGCAGTTGAACCACAAGATGTGCTGGTGGGCTTGGATGTAGGGAGAGAGAGAGAGAGAGAGAGAGAGAGAGAGAGAGGAGAGAGAGAGAGAGAGAGAGAGAGAGAAAGAGAGACATTATTATTTTCAACTGAGCAACTAGGTTGCCATTTGTTGAGATTGGGAGGTTTGGGGGTGGTGAACATGAATTTGATTTTGGACATGTTAAATTTCAGATGATTTTTCAACATCTGAATGAGTCAGGGATTTGCAAACCAGAAGCCTTCATAACTACCTCAAGGAGGATTGTTATCTCGAAAAGTGGTGCTTTGAAACTAAACTTACGTATCGCCAAGACTTGAGGTCCTGAAATCCATCCTTGGCCCTACATATTCCATCTGTCCCTTTCATTTCACATAAGCATCTTAATTTGCTAAGGATATTTGCTAAGGCTGGTTTCATTTAGAAGAAAATGGACTTCTTTCAGCTGTAATTTTCATGAACTAGTCTCTATCAAGCATTCTAGCCTAGACTGGGCCAATCTGACAGCAGATAGAAGACTTCTAGACTTTTTCCTGATTCAAAACTGGAGTCTTTGCCTGCCTGCTAAGCTCTTATATTTTCTTAGTAGATCACTGCTGTTGCTACCTCATTTGCAAAGTGGAGATGACTATAAAATACTGTGGGCCTGGGTGTCTTTCCAGAACTTCCTCAGGTTCCCTGTGGTGATTCAGAAAAGTTTCCTCCCCATCTCTTCAACCATTATCATTACCCACGAGAATCTGAACACTGCAGGTTCCCAACAGAAAACTAGGTAGAGCAGAAACAAAGTTTGGATAAGAGAAGATTCATCCTGTTCACATTTCTTTATATGAATTGGAGCATAGGTTATTATTAAAATAAACAATATCCCAAGATTCTGAGCATCAAGGATCACGTAATAACATACACAGTTAAGAAAAAAGAAAAGAAAAATGAAAGCAAAAGGTATGGAACATTATTGCTTGCCTTGATTCTAAGGAGAATTCTATGGTTAGAACTATAAGATGCTTATTTTATAAAAGGTTATTTTTTTCCCAGAGTAGAAGGGAGGGAGTGGTAGGTGGGGGTAGAGAGAAACATCGACGTGAGAGAGACACCATTGATTGATTGCCTCTTGCACATTTTGCTCACAGACCTTCAGAGTGGGAAGCTCTGTGTTCTCTAGTTGATTATAAAAGACAAAGAGACTTCTGGATAATCCCGGAGGCATGTTTCTTCATCTAGAGGCGTCTTCTTCACGCATAGAGCCTATAATTGAGAAATTGAGAGCCAGGTTCAAGAGCACCTGAGCTAGAGTAATTATTGGTTAAATATTTGTGGATTCCAAACCATGCTTTGCTTGTACTAATTTGAGAGCTAGAGCTGGAGCTTCTGTTCACCTTGTGATGGATAAGAAGACAGAGTAAGGGTGGCTAAGCAACAGAAGGAGGAGAGGAAATGCTTGCCCTGTACCCATGTCCTTTGCAAGAAGGCCTTGACTTTTTTCCCCTCTAATTTCTCGGTTTCCTATCTGTGCTCCCACCCCCCTTGGACTCATCATTCTAGTTGTTTTTACTCTGAGAACACACACTCCTCCCTGACAGTGGTATGAACTTCAGTAGACACAGTGGCCTGGCAAGGACAGCTTCACCTCTGAGTGGTGAGAAGCATGATGACCATGACTCACTCTAAGAGTTTCCATCATCTGCGCTGGTCAGTCAGCCCACCCATTATCTGTGGTTTGTCTCATTCTTCCTAAGCCTATTAGCTCATCTCTCTTTGCCGAGTTGACTTCGGTTTTCTTTCTTTGTTCCAGCCCCTGGGACTGTCTGCTGCATTACCTTCTTATGTGCTCATTGTCCCGAACGGTGCCATTTGCAGACACTATTAAGGCGCCATTTACACTCTCCTGGATCACTAATAAAAATGTTAAATGAGTCAGAACCTGACACTGTGCTTTTGCCATCTGCGGCCTATCGACATTTGTCACTATCATAATCATGTGGCCTTTTAGGCAGAAGAAATAAGACCCTACGTTCATAGCAGTCAGAATTCCACCCATTCAAACTTGACTTTCAGCATTTGCAGAGATAAACATCCCCATTAACCATAATCAGTAGCTTCATTCACCTACAGTGTTGGCCTAGGTAGCACTGAGGGGCTCTGAGCTCATATTTTCTGGGCCTTGAAGTCTGCAGGCACATACTGGTGTCATGTTGTCACTGGGATCAGGTTGGTAAAGGGAGTGTAGATACAGGTTCAACACTCTGCTGGGTCATTCGGGAAGCAAATAAGATTCTTTTTGGTTTGAATTATTGTCTGCCTTGTCTACTGTGATGAAATTGACACTTTAGCATATGCACAATCTAGAGATTTATAGATTGTCAAGCCCTGGCTGGGTAGCTAGATTGTTAGAGTGTTGTTCTAATACGCCAAGATTTTGGGTTTGATCCCTGGTTAGGGCACATGCAAGAATCAACCATGAATGTGTAAGTAAGTGGAATAAGAAAGCAATGTCTCTTCTTTTTCTTCTTCCTCTCCCCCCCCCCTCCTCCTCCTCCCCTCCTCCTCCTCCTCTTCCTCCTCCTCCTTCTTCTTCTTCTTCTTCTTCTTCTTCTTCTTCTTCTTCTTCTTCTTCTTCTCTCTCTCTCTCTCTCTCTCTCTCTCTCTCTCTCTCCTTCCTCTCTCTATAAAAAATCAATCAATAATAAAAAAATCAGTTATTTTCTTTCCTTGGCTGAATTATTAATCCTAATTTATATACTTTTATTTTCCAATGTTGTGGTTTGACTTTTTTCTTTTTAGAAATTATTCTGGTTATTTAAAAAATGTATTTTGGGAATAAGAATAACTGGAGGAACTAAGATGGCGGCATAGGTGAGCACCTATCTAGCCGTCCACGCAACATTCTGAAACTACAACTTAACAACGGAACAAACAACGTCCAGAATCACCAGAGAGCTGGCTGAGGGAAAATTCCGCACATAAAAGTAGAGGCGGGACGCAGCGGTGACTCGGGAGCAGTGGTGCGCAGCTTTGAGGTTTGGAGCGCGAGAGAGTGGTGAGGGTCAGACGGCAGACAGCAAGCCGGCTGGTTTTCTCCAGCGGGGAGGGTGGAGGCCTCCCACAGCACCGACCCCCAGTTCCAGGCGAGCTCCCAGGTCGGGGAAAGGAGGATCCCGGGCGTGGCTGAGGTCTGTGTGTTTGGGAAGAGTGCACGAGTAAATTGGAGTGCGCAACCCGGCAGAGAATGCAGGCAGAGAACGCGCGACTCACTTGCTTGGAGACCACCATACTACTTTGTTTTACACCCCTGAGTGAGACTTTGACTGTACAGACTCATTTAGGGAGAGGCAGAGTTGTCTGGCAACGGGGAGACCAGTGGCGGATTTACAGTGCCACCCAACACCAAGACCCGTGAGCCGCACAGATAAGCTGATGCCGCGAGCCCCATAGACCTGAAGCGGTGGGCCAGGAAGGGCGGACCTAAGGCTGACGCTGCGCGCCCATTAGACGCAAGCAGTGCGCCAAGGAGGACGGAACTAAGGCTGACGCTGCGCACTGCATAAGGAAGCTGAGCCATTGTTTCTTAGAGGATACCTATCACACACCACTAAGGAACCAACTCAGGAAAGCAATCACAATGCAGAGAAAAGGAAAGAACTCAGCTGTGAAAGAAATGGAGTAAAAAAGATGACTAGACATAGAGTTTAAAACCACAGTAATTAGGTTTATGAAGAGGCTACTAGAAAAGGCCGAGAAAATTAATGAGAACTATGCCAAATAAATAACACAAAGAAATGAACAACGCCTACGAGGATATGAAAAAAGACCAACTAGAAATTAAGCATACATTGACTGAAACAAAAAATATTATACAAAGACCTAAAAGCAGTCCAGACGACCGCAAAAACCAAGTCAAAGATTTGAAAAACAAAAAAGCAAAATCCACTCAGCTGGAAAAGCAAGAAGCCAAAAGAGTCCAAAAAATTGAAGATAGTATAAGGGGCCTCTGGGACAACCTCAAGCATACCAACATCAGAATTATTGGGGTGCCAGAAAAAGAGAGAGAGCAAGATAATGAAAACCTACTAGAAGAAATAGTGACTGAAAACTTCCCCCACCTGGCAAAAGAAATTGACTTGAAAACCCAAGAAGTGCACAGAACCCAAAAATATAGGAATCTAAAGAGGACCACACCAAGGCACATCATAATTAAAATGCCAAGAGCAAAAGATAAAGAGAGAATATTAAAAGCAGCAAGAGAAAAAAAGTTAGTTACCTATAAGGGAGCACCCATATGATTGTCAGGAGATTTCTCAACAGAAACGATGCAGGCCAGATGGGAGTGGCAAGAAATATTCAAAGTAATGAACAGCAAGAATCTACAACCAAGATAGCTCTATCCAGCAAAGCTATCATTCAAAATTGAAAATCAGATAAAGTGCTTCACAGATAAGAAAAAGCTAAAGGAGTTCATCACCGCCAAACCAACACTATATGAAATGCTGAAAGGTATTGTTTAAGAAGAGGAAGAAGAAAAAGGTAAAAATGTACATTACGAACAACAAGTACACATCTATCAACAAATGAACCTAAAAATCAAATGAATTAACAACCTGATGATCAGGATAAAATGAGGAATATAACAAAATCATGGACATAGAGAGGGAATGGGCTGATAATGCTTGGTGAAAAAAAGGGTTCAGGAAGTACAGCGAGAGACTTAACAAAAATCATACAACTATGGCAGAGGACAGCGTCGGGGGGAGGTAAGGGCGTAGAGCGGGATGGGTACTGGGTGGAGGGGAGCTATTGGCAGAAAATGTAATTAATAAACTGAACAATAAAGGTAAAAAAATAAGAATAAAAAAATAAAAAATGTATTTTGGGATCTTAATTTACAACTTTTTTCATTCATCGGCTTGATTTTATTTCATAATAGAAAATCCTATTTTTTTTTCCTGGAAAATTGAACTTATTCTGTGTGCATTTATCTCTGGACTGTAACACATTAGTAGAACACAATCTTATACATTTTCATGTACCTTCTATTTTTGGTGTGGGTTATTCTTCTTGCTATATAAGTTTGAGTAGTCCTTCCAAAGCCCATGCTGCGATTGTTTCTCAAGAGAACTGAAATTTCCTAGTTTGATTTCTACACTTTTAATATTCTCTAGGATGGACTGTGCTGCTATTGTTTTTAACCAGAGAAGGGAATGAGACAGGAACATGTATGACATAAATGTAAGGACAAAGTAATAAGTGACACCATCGTGCTGGGCCAATGGCTGTGGTAGGGATCCAGTCTCTTCCAAGGACACTGACAAACCACTGTTGTCTCGGAAGGTATTGCAGAGAGGAGGAGCCAGAGAAACTCTGAAATCAAGGATTCACTCATCTGGAGCTCCAGAACTTAGAATGTCTGCCCTGGGAATCTGAAAGCAGGGAAAGAGAGTTTTAGAATTAGTAGCCATACGTATCTTTTCCTGGAAAAAGGCATTAACAAGCAAGAAGAGGGTGAAACATGAGCTTTTATGAACTTTTAACCATTTATTTAACTGATTGATTGAGCCAAAGGCTGAATTAAAGGCTTTACTTGCTTTAATAATAGTAATTATAATTATCTTAATAAGTCTCAATAATCGTTCCATCAACCAAGTCAGCTTAGAGAGGTTAAGTAATGAAAGCTTTCCAAGGTCACACAGCTTAGAAATAGAAGAGCTAGAACTTCATCCTATCTGATCCCAAAGTTTGAGCCCCTAGTCATTGCTCTAAATGTTAGAGACCCAGACATGAAGCAAACAGTGCCTGCCCTCAGGGATCTCATGATTAAGTAGGAAGAAAGTGAGATTCTTATAGGGAAATTTAAAAAATAGTGTGGTAGGCACTATGATAAAAGCATGCATGGGGATCATTGGGGTACAAAGAAGGACCTGATTTGTAATAGGGGTATTGAGTCAAAATAGAAAGAAGTGACAATGAGCTGGGTCTTGTATGATGATCCAGAAAATCCCCTCAGACCAACTTTCCACACTTTTCTTCGGCATCTGAGTCAGCAGTCCTGGATTCAATTTAACATTTAGGACAGTGCTTTTATCTAAAAAGTATTTATTGAAACCTGCTACATGAAAATCTCCTTGATAGAAATCAAGCAGGAATACAAACAAAATATAAAACTTGGTCTCAGCTCTGTGGTAGATATGGAGAGAGAATTAGGGGTGCAAGCATGCAGTGTTCAGTGATTCAGAGCCGGGGGACATGGGAAGGGGTGGGTGTCCCATAGAAACCTCCATGGAGAAGGCAGCTGCTGGTGTCCTGGAGCAAGAGGGCGGTGGGCTTGGTGGGAGTAGCATGAGCAAAGGCTGGGAGTTGTGACTGACATGCTGTATTGAGGGTTGGGGCGAAGCTGGTTGAAAGCAGAGGATTATTTTGTTAATAGGGGCATACAGATGTGAACAGCAGGGCTGGAACCTGCTTCTGGAAATTTTTTCCTAATGTCAGGCTGAGGTTGTTACCCCTCTAACACCTTAGTGCTCTCAAGCTCCCTTGACACTGAAGAACTCCCTGCCCATGTCACTTCCCTTCTCCGCCCCCTCACTCAGCCTGAGATTGACTGGCCTCCTTCACCCCTCCATTTGCTGTGGGGACAAGCAGTCCGCTGCTCCCCAGGCTGCTTTGTCACTGTCTTCTTAGCTAATGACATGTGGCTTCAACTTCTGCTGGAGTTGGTACTTTTAAGGTCATAAATCTCTTTGGTTTAGGGACTGACTTTGTAGGGTCTCCTGACCTTACTCCTCTCACAGTTCCCCTGCCTCAGACACTGCCTTGGGCACCAGTGGGTCCCCCAACCCTCATCTTACTGGACATGTGCTCTATGAACTTTGCATGTAGTTGGACTCTGACCATAAACATGTGGACTTGAAAATTGCTTGTAGTGAGAACAAAGATGGTGGCAAAGGTGAAACACCTATCTTGCCGTCATAATCAGCAATTTTAATACTACAACTTAACGAAAGAACAAACACCTTCCAGAATCAACAGAAAGCTCGCCGAGTGAAAATTCCACAAATAAAAGTGAAAATAAGACACTGTGACTCAGAGGAGCGGCGGCGAACAGCGTTGAAAGATTCGCACGGAGAGAGGTTTGGAGTGCGCGCCGCGGAGAGGGCGGGCGGCTGAAAACCGGCCAGTTTTCTCGAACGGGGAGACAAAGACGTCCCACTGGACTGATTCTCCAGCTCTGGGCGAAGTCCAGAGAACCCACTAACACACGGGGTGAAAACTGGACAGTGGGAGGCCACGCCGAAGCTTGGGTGCTGCCGGGTCTCCCGGCTTGTGGAGAAGGCAGCTCGCGCGAACAGCTCGGGTGCGTGACGGCGCAGAGAGCGCACCGCGACTTGCCTCTCATTCGGAAAACCGTCAGTCTGCTTTGTTTTACGACCCTGGGTGAGACATTGCGCATGCAGACTCATTTTGGGAAAGTCTGAATTCCCCGGCAACTGGCAGCCGGTGGAGCTCGGCAGCGGCTCTCTCTCAGAGGTGCTGGCGGCCATTGCCCCCGGCACAGAGTCCCCGGCACAGAGTCCCCGGGGCCGCATAGGGCGGAGCTAACGCTGTCTGCTTGGCCCGGAGACTCCGCCCACCCAACCTGAGCACAGCTGAGCTTCACAGACAATTGGCCTGGAGGTCAACCCTCCAAGTGCTAACAATGATTAACTGAGCTTAACTTCAGCAAGACTGTGCAGCCCATATCCACCTCAGGTAACCGGGGAGGCTGAGCCACTATCCCTAGTAGGAAGTCTACCACACAAAGCTAATTGACCAACTCAGGGAAGCAGCCACCATGCAGCAACATGGAAAGAAATCAGATGTGAAAGAAATGAAGGAAAAAAAACGACTGGACATGGAATTCAGAACCACGGTTATAGGGTTTTTTAAGAGGCTCCAACAAAAGATCGAGGCCTATAAAGAAATAAGCAAGACCACAAAGGAAATGAATGAGTCCTACAAGAAAATGAACAACACCCTCAAGGATATAAACGAGACCTGCAAGGAAATTATCAAGACCAATGTGGAAATGATCAAGACCAACGTGGAAATGAATGAGTCCTACAAGGAAATGAAAGAAACCCTCAAGGATATAAAGCAGACTCTCAAGGATATGAAAAAGGACCAACCAGAAATTAAGCATACACTGACTGAAACAAAAAATATTAAACAAAGACCTAAAAGTGCCCTGGAGCACCCCAAGAACCAAGTTAAAGATTTGAAATACAAAGAGGTAAAATCCACTCAGCTGAAAAAGCAAGAAGCCAAAAGAATCCAAAAAATTGGAGATAGTGTAAGGGGCCTCTGGGACAACCTCAAGCATACCAACATCCGAATTATAGGGGTGCCAGAAAAAGTGAGAGGCCAAGACAATGAAAACCTATTTGAAGAAATAGTGACTGAAAACTTCCCACACCTGGTGAAAGAAATTGACTTAGGAGTCCAAGAAGTGCACTGAACCCCAATATATAGGAACCCTAAGAGGACCACACCAAGGCACATCATAATTAAAATGCCAAGAGCAAAAGACAAAGAGAGAATATTAAAAGCAGCAAGAGAGAAACAGTTGGTTACCTATAAGGGAGCACCCATATGACTGTCAGCGGATTTCTCTACAGAAACGATGCAGGCCAGACGCGAGTGGCAAGAAATATTCAAAGTGATGAACTGCAAGAATCTACAACCAAGATTACTCTATCCAGCAAAGATATCATTCAGAATTGAAGGTCAGATGAAGTGCTTCGCAGATAAGAAAAAGCTAAAGGAGTTCATCACCACCAAACCAACATTATATGAAATGCTGAAAGATATTCTTTAAGAAGAGGAAGAAGAAAAAGGTAAAGATGAAAATTATGAACAACAAATACACATCTATCAACAAATGAACATAAAAATCAAGTGAATTGATAGGCTGTTGAATAGGATAGACTGGTGAATATAACAGAGACATGGACATAGAGAGGGAATGGACTGACAATTCTTGGGGAGAAAAGGGTTGTGGGAAGTGCAGCAAGAGACTGGACAAAAATCTAGCAACAATGGGAGAGGACAGTGGGGAGGGGGAGGTGAGGGTGGAGGGTGGGATAGGTACAGGGTGGAGGGGAGCTATAGGGGGATAAAAAGGGGAAACGATGTAATTAATAAACTGAACAATAAAGATTAAAAAAATTGCTTGTAGTGGTCTCCCTCTATTAAAATAGAGGGTAAGAAATTGCTCTAAACATAAATTTTAAAAGTCATTTATCTGTATATTTGTGGTAATTCCTCTTTCTTTTCAAACATGATTCAGAGTATTTATTCATCACAGAGTTCGTTATCATCCTATATAATAAAAGAGAAACATGCAAATTTGACTGTACCTTTGCTCCTGATTGGCTATGCTACCAGCCAATCAGGAGCAGGAGTGGGGCCAAGTGGCAGGAGTGCGGGCCCCAGGGGTGGAGATGAAACAGCGGTGGCGGTGAGCGCCCAGTGCCTGGTCGCTGTGAGGGGAAGCGGCGGCAGCAGCTGTGGTGGTGGTGGTGGTGGTGATGGTGGTGGTGGTGCTGGCGGTGGCAGAGAGCACCTGGCCCCCGGGTGCCGTGAGCGGAATTGGTGGTGAGTGCCCAGCCCCTGGGGCCAGGTAGTTGCACACAGCTGGGGTTGAGCTGAGCAGGGCGATAGCTGGGTGCCCAAGGCCTAAAGCCTTGTCAGACGGTTTAGGCTTTGGGCAGGCTGGGGATGAGCTATCAGTTGGACATCCCCTGAGGGCTCCCAGTATGCGAGAGGGGGCAGGTTGGGTTAAGGGACCACCCACCCCCAGTGCATGAATTTTCAGGCACCGGGCCTCTAGTCCTACATAATAAAAGGCTAATATGCAAATATACTGGATCACTGAACCACTGGTCTCTGTGATGCACACAGTCCACCAGGGGGCAGATGCTCAATGCCAGAGTTGCCCCCTGGTGGTCTGTGTGCTCCCACAGGGGAAGAGCCACTCAGCCAGAAGCCCTGAGCTAGGCTCACAGCTAGCAAACATAGCGGCAGGAGCCTCTTCCACCTCCACAGCAGCACTAAGGATGTCCAACTGACGGCTTCTGGACTGTGAGAAGGTACAGGCCAGGCTGAGGGAGACCCTCCCTCAGTACACAAATATTGTGCACTGGGCCTCTAGTTATATAATAAAAGGTGTTTTCAATTACCTCCAGTTCACCTTTCCATTCACCAGTAGTCTCAAGTCTCCTCTATAACCAGCTTTTGGAGAAAGGGGAGGAAGCAGGAGGCAGTATTAGGCAGAGTTGAGGGAAATGGTTTTATTTTCTTGCTGGTTCAATCTTAGACCTTCAGATCAATTTACTAAACACCAGTTCAGTGGCACTAGGGGGCAGCCTCCTGTTCTGGGAAATGAGGGCAATGCCTATGTGCATAAGCTGTTTCCATTCCATGGTTTCAGAGCCCAAACTGGTCTGGTTCTGGGCCCATCATTCTCAGGTGCCTGGGACTATTGCTCTGGTGTATCTTGGGTCATTTTGATCCCTGGATGTGTAGGCCCGTGGGAGCCATTCTGCTCCTTCTACCTCTTAACTTACCCCATTACCCTGTGTCCTTAGGAGGAAGTAGGTAAGAGAGGAAGCAGGGAAGTTGGTTTTTCCCTGCTATAAGGCATCAACCAATCACAGGAGAGCAAAGAGTAAAAGCTAACATAAGCAACCAAATGTGAACAGCAGTTGAAGAGATTCTAACTATGAATGTTATTGAAAACATTTTCAACGGATCTGTAATTATGTTAATGATGACATTAATTTTTAGAAAAAATTGTTTATTCTTGTATTTACTGTGTGCCCTTTTTTGTAATTATTAGAAAAGCACTGTATGAATAACAGTTTAATGCTGCTCCCTGCAGTGCTAACTTGTTACAGCGCTATTTGTCTCTGGAACATTTTTCTAAAATAGATAGATGGGTGTGTGTATGTAAAATAATCAATTACAGAAAACAGAATATATGATTTTTATATAAAGATTCCATTCTCTGAGTATAACTGAACCATAGAAGTTTCAAAAGAAGCCAAAAATAAAACTTTGAATCAAACTTACATAAATTAAAAAAAATATTATGGGAATCAATTCTAATTTATGGGAAGCCTTGATAGGATGTATGTTGTTGAGGAAGTCCTTTGAAAATTTAAGTTCAGGTTGCTGTATTTCATGTCTCTGTGAGGTAAACTAGAGAAGATAAGAGTATCTGACATTTTGTTAACCACAGAGTACAGTGAACAAAGACTCCTTAGATACAGTAGTTTCCCTTACTCATAGGGCATACATTCCAAGATCCCAGCGGATGTCTGAAATCATGGAGAGTACAGTCCCTTTACACACTACGATTTTTCTTATACATGCCTACCTTTGAAAAGGTTTAATACATAAATTAGGCACAGTAAAAGATTAACAAAAATCCTATCTAATAAAGGGATTATATGCAAATTAACCATCACTCTGTCACAAAGATGGCGGCCCATAGCCACAAGATGGCAGCGCCTAGTCCTCTCAGCCCTGCCGGAGTCCCCCAGTCCCAGGGAGAGGTGGCCGTTGAGAGTGGGCAGCATGAGCGGCTGGCAGAATGCTTGCTTTGTTGCAGGACCTCTGGGCAGCAGGCGCGGAGCAGCCGGTGGTGGGGGGTGGGAGGGAACGCTCGCATTGCTGCAGATAGGCCTCTGGGCTGCAGAGAGCCTCTGGGCAGCAGGCGTGGAGCGGCCAGGCCCCACAGAGAGCTACTGGGGCACGGATTCGTGCACAGGCTACTAGTAACAAAATAGAAGAGTTGTAACAATATACTGTAATGAAAGTTATGTGAACATGGTCTCTTTCTCTAAAAATATCTCATTGTATTGTTCTTACTTTTCCCTTAATGGAAGCACTTTACAGCTTCTCATTGGCATATCGGAATCACCAGCATCACCACTCTGGTGCCTTAGGCATTGATTAAGTCAAATAAATGTGACTTGAACACCAGCACTGCAATACTATGGCAGTTGATCTGATAACCAAGACTGCTACTAAGTAACTAAGGGACAGGGTACAGATACTGGGCAAAGGGATGAGTCACATCCTGGGTGGAATGGAGTGAGATGGCGTGGGGTGGTGTGAGATTTCATCAAACTTACAATTCCAGAATTGTTTATTCTGGAATATTCCATTTAATATTTTCAGATCACAGTTGACTACAGGTAACAGAAACTGTGGACAGTGAAACCTTGGATAGGAAGGGACTAATGTCTTAGCTAGTAGGGTTAAAAGTTCCTGTTAAAATTTAAATCTATGTATGTTTTGTTTCTTGTCATGGTTGTAGTTGTTTTAAAAAATGTTTTATTAATTGATTTTTTTTTTGAGAGAGAGAGAGAGAGATAGAGAGATTTGTTGTTCCACTTATTTATGCGTTCATTGGTTGATTCTTGTATATCCTTGACTGGGGATCAAACCCACAACCTCGGTGTACTGAGACAATGCTCTAATAACTGAGCTACCCACTTAAGGTTGATTGTGGTTCCTTTCTTCATGTTTGTGGACATGCCAGGAGAAGAAGCAAAATGCTTTCTAAGTCATTTTATTTTTTAACTATATAATTTTTATTTTACTTCCTGGAAAAGTGATGTTTTAACTAGAAAGCTGATAACCAAAAATGTTGAAAATGGGTTTGTTGTAAGGAAAAACTGCAGTTGTTTACTTAAGCCATAAATTGTTTGTATAGGAAATTGAATTTGCTTACTTGAGCTATACATGAACTCCCCAGTCCGATGTTAATTAACTAACTACTCTCATAAATGAATTTACCAGTTTTATGTTAATTGACTTTCTACTAGATATACTGTGCGCATTTTCTTGTTAGTTAGAAAGCAACCAGTTCTAATCTAGTTTTCTCCCTGAAGGCTTGTTAAAAATAATGAGTGCCTCTTGCGAACTTTGATCCAAACATAGTACAGAGAATCATTCATTCATAATATACTCTCAACCCATGAGAGCTAACTCTTCAAACTCTACCTTCTTCTCTATACATTGGCTTTTGTATTTTAGGCCAATGGCCATTAATACACCATGCTGCAAATATTTTCAGCCAATCGCTGCTCTATTATGCTATACTGAATTGGGTGCGTTTTGCAATGCGTGTTGTTCACTGTGGTCTCTCTTTGCGTCAGTTATTTTGTATTCAGCTAAAATAAAAATTATATAGTTAAAAAATAAAATGACTTAGAAAGCATTTTGCTTCTTCTCGACCCACAATAATCGTCAAAGGTATGTGAGTGATGGTGCTGGCCCACCATGAACCAAATGAGAGCATCATGGAAGATATTAAGGGTTTGAATTCCATGGTGTCTAAAATTTATTCAAGCACATCACTGAAGAATCAGAGGTAAATTTCAGTAAGCAGTTAGGAATTGGGGGACATCCTGAGTCATCATGAATGACATTATTAAAATGCTTGCAACCTAGCAATTATTGGTGGGCAATTAAATGAAAGGGAGGTCAAGAGAAACTGGCCAGGCTGGAGAAAGGCCTGTTTTGACATCTGAGGAGTTGAAGGGAGTAATCTGTAATTGCTGGTGGACAATTCTGTGGACACACCTTCATCTAGATGATTCCACAACAACATTGTGAGCTCTGAAGAAGTCAATGTTTCAAATTCCAGGAACATATTCCCCACCCCATTACCTCCACCACATGAAAAGGCCTTTATATTATTGCTCATGGTGGAAAAGCTACCTGTATAGAGGGAGAAAATGAAAAATACAAATCTCCATCCTCTCCTTTCCGGGTCCATTTTGTAGGGGTAAATACTATTAGACATATCAGAAATTTTAAACACATATGTCTGCATATAGATGAGTATAAGCTGTGGCAAATTTCAGGCCATACCAGGTGGTAGGAAATATAATTAGTATTTTTTCTATAACAGAAATTAATTCCATTTTAAAAAATACAATGTTTTAGTTTCTATTGCTTTTTAAAAAGTGTTCTTATTGATTTTAGAGACAGAGGGAGGGAGAGGGAGAGAGAGAATTATATATGTGAGAAACATCAATCGGCTGCCTCCTGCACGCCCCCTACTGGGGATTGAGCCCACAACCCAGGCATGTGCCCTAACTGGGAATCGAACAGGCAACCTTTTGTTACACAGGATGACTCCCAACCAACGGAGCCACACTAGCCAGCACAAAATTAATTCTATTTGTAGGTTGTCGTTGGGAGATATGAACTTAAGCATAGACATTTCAGGGTTTCCCTCCTCCCTTTCCTGAAGCTGTGAGGGTTTGGTGGACAGAGGGTGGAGAGTGAAGATGTGAGGTGGTTGAAACGTGTTCGCAGTGTTACCTGCCACTCTGGCATCTTGAAGCCCTTTTTCCTGTTCAGTGTCTAGTCACTAGTCCATGCAGACAGCTGTGACAGCATGCTTGCCACCTCCCTGGGTGCCCTCATCCCTGAGGTGAGTCCCAGGTCTTCTCTGCTCTCAGATTTTTCAACTTCTTTGAGATTTCTACCATATCCTCTTCAGCTGGCACGTGTTGGACAAGGGCAGTGGCAGGGAACAGGGGCCTTTCTTAGGGATCTGACAGCATTTGACTCCCTGTCCTCAACTAGTCCAAGGAATCTTCATTTTGTCTGAGAGCGAGCAAAAACAGATGCAAATGAGCATGCATCCTTCCAAAACTATAGCTTGTGGTAAAAAATGATGTGCATCTCAAAAGCCCAACTTCTTAAAACTCAAAAGCCTTGGTTTGAACCCCTCAAAGCCTTTATTTCTGCTAGAAGTATCAAAAGCTATTAAATTAAAAATACTTATTGATGAGAGAGAGAGAGACAGACAGAGAGAGAGAGAGAGAGAGAGAGAGAGAGAGAGAGAGAGAGAGAGGTGGATTTGTTGTTCCAGTTATGCATTTGTCGGTTGCTTCTTGTATGTGCCCAGACCAAAGATCGAACCTGCAGCCTTGCTGCATTGGGACAACACTCTAACCAATGGAGCTACTCAGCTAAGGCTCGAAGGCTATTTAATAATGCAAAAGCCAGAAACTGACATCTTCTCTGTATAGTCCTTCTCAGAGGCAGTAGGTGTAGGATATTCTCACTGCTGCCTAACCAGTGGAAAGGTCACAGAATGATAGGAAATATCAGGAACCAAGATGCCAGCACTATTAAAATAGTACACCACTATAAATGTCTATCCTTTGCAAAAATACTCATGAGATCTATATTCACTTTTCTGCACTTTAGCTGTGCTTTTCTGTTTTTTTCTTTTAAATTGTATATTTTGGAGATATTTCCATATCATTGTAGATAGACCAACCTCATTCTTTTGAACATTTACTTACAATCATTTTGTATGGTTGCATCAGAATGTGTTCAAATGGCAGTTTGCAGCTTCCTTTTTGGTTTATTTCTTAGTTATTACAGTGAATGCTCCAGTGGGGCATTGCCACCCTGGCCACATCCTCAAGGGGGATTTAACCCCACACTATGTCCTGCCCCTTTTCTCTTCCAGCACGGCATCCACTGGTCCCCAGAACAGAGGAGGATGCTGTACTTCTGGGAACATGACCCCCTCTTGGTTCCCCTGGAAGGGATTAAGCCCCGCGTGAAAACAGTTTTCTACAAATAGTAAATTTTTGTTTAGCAGTCCAGCTGTGGGTATTTCTACAAGCTAACCAGAGAAACATTTGACTGTTCAGGATGAAGATGGCCAATTGGTAGCTAGGTCCCTCAAGAAGCTCACCCATCTATGTGAATGCTGACCCAGGGGTGCATCCATGGAAAAAAAGCTTGTGTAAGTGGCAGCACCTCAAAGCATTCATCCCATTGGATACTCAGTTCTGTTGAACCATCTGTGCAACATGGTGATCACCTTCTGATCAAGAGCTGACGGTCTCTTCTAAACAGCCCCACTTTTAGTCAACAGTTGAGAACAACCCTGTAATTGTACTTAGGACCTTTGAGTCAAGCCAGGGAGTCCTCTGGGGAAAAAATAATTGGCCAAGTTTAACCTCAGTACAGAGTAGATGCTCTTAATACCAGATATAAGAAATTATATAACTTTTCTGCCGAGACCGGTTTGGCTCAGTGGATAGAGCGTCGGACTGCGGACTGAAAGGTCCTGGGTTTGATTCCGGCAAGGGCATGTACCTTGGCTGCGAGCACATCCCCAGTGGGGGGCGTGCAAGAGGCAGCTGATCGGTGTCTCTCTCTCATCGATGTTTCTGACTTTCTGTCCCTCTCCCTTCCGCTCTGTAAAAAATCAATAAAAATATATTTTTACAAAAAGAAATTATATAACTTTTCAAATTCTAACTGATAATATCAGCTTCAATGGCAGGAATATATAAGTCTGAAATAAACTTGACAAGATTAAAAAAATTAAGTTTTATCAGTAAAAATGATTTCTGAGCTACTGAAATTTTGGGTTGTAAAAATTTTATCTTGAAAACTTTTTATTTTACATTTAAAAATATTTCTTCATGTGTGCATGTGACATTGGATAGAAATGTTTATTGGATTATACTATATGAGAGACCTTACGTTTGGCTTATATTACCATTCATCTCATCCACATTTCCACTAGCATACCACAGATACTAATACTCTCTTTTTCCCATCCTCTAATTCTTCACTCTGCTTATAACATTAGTATGACATTGTTAGCTCGGGAAGGGACAAAGCACATTGCATATTTTTCAATCTTCACTCCATACCCCTCTCGTGCTCTTCAAGTTCCTCTGGAAATCATGTACCTGGAAATTGAGGTGACACATTCTGCTTCCAAAGACAGGATTGGAGATCTTGATATCACAGTGGGGAGAATTTTCTCTAAGTTAATAGAGACTGATGTATACACAATTCTTAGCACAGCGCCTGACCCATGATATGCGCTCAATAGAAGTTGCTATTCGATGACAAGTCTTGTCTCTAGGTTGATGGCAGTCTGACCATTGGGGAAAACTCACCGGCTTCCATCTTTTTGGCTACTCTCTGAGTGAGTAGAAACTCCCAGGGGATCTTTTCCAGAAGAAAAGTTGTGGCAGAGCAGCTCAAGATTACATTTAGTGCAGTTGTTTATCAAACAAAAGAGATAGAAGGGAAGAAAGATGGCTTTATAAAGAAGGAGATGATCTTTCTAGATAAGAGTAAAACAGTTACTGGCATTATACAAAGTAATTGAACTTTAATTCATTGTGGTCTATACTAACAGAAATGCAAACAAATAATTAAACCTCATATTTAGACCTTCATATAAAGTTGCTGACAAAGAGATTCTCTTTTTTTTCCCCTTGAATTTTTAAAAATATTTTTTGTTGTTTAAAGTATTACAAGAGATTCTGTTTCAAGATTCTCACAAGGAAAACCTGCTCACCCTTAATATAGTCAATAAATTAACTTTTTCTTTCCACCAACTGATGGTGGAAGACATTTTTTTAACCGGGTTTACTTTCCTGTTCTTCCATTTTTTAACCCAGAGTCTCCCAGCATGATCTGAATTGGTCCCAGTCCTTACATATTGGAAGTTTAGTAGAACTGGAAACACTCAGAAGCAAAATGCTAACCTCTTTCCTCAGATGTAGGAGACTGAAAGCAATTAACATGCTTTCTGGCAAAGGCCCGAAAGAGGTCCTTCTTGGTGTCTGTGCTCTGCTGTAATCTCACCTCAGGTTCTGGGATGTCTCAGTGGTGTCTTACTTATAGATTATTGCTAGTTAGTCTTCTTGTGAGGGAGATTGAAATTGGGAATGACCTACGTCATCATCTTAGCCCAGAAATATGCAATTTCTACAGAAAACTGGTTTACTTATTATAACCCCGAGTTTCCAAAAACTCTCTTCTCATAGAGGCCCTTTTAATATCCATGCAATTCACTTTGAGAAATGTTGTCTAAGATGAGTTCCTAAAGTAAAACAGAGCCAGAAACCCATAAAGTCTACTCACTATGTCTTCCCTATAAAATTGTGGTGAATAAATATAAATGATTAATATAAATTTCTATTTGAAGGAATAGAGAAAAACCAGACCTAATCCAGGAATGATTTAGAATAAAAGATGATTTTCTTCTCAAGCACCCTTAAGGGTCTTGGCTTCACAGACAAGTGTTAATCTGAATAGACAGTTTGCATATGTGGGGCATATTTTAGTTTCTTAGGAGGAGAAACTCGGCTCCTATTTCTCAAAATGCCTTTAGGGTAGCTCTAAACAAGTTTCCCACAGTGTCTGGGGGGGGGGGGGGGGAGGGAAAGACTTGACAGAACTAGGAGACATCTTATCATTTCTGCTGGCTTCTGAGGTGACATTTCTGGGATTTGGTTTTCAAAGGAGAATGCTTTCAAAAGAGCATTAGTACATAGGCCTCTCTTTCCTCCCAAGAACCGAGGGCACTTCGTTGTCAGTTTTCTGTGAAGGGCACAGTAGTTCAGAGGCTCTTCTCCCCATTGTACACTTAGGTCCCCAGCCTGCAGACTGTTGTGTTCAGGGTCTCTCTGTTCTCTACTAATAAGGCTACCTCTCTTGAGTTAGACATCTGTGCATTTAACAAATAAAATGGTGAGCAGATGGAGGAGACTGAACTCTTTGATGGAATTAAGTCCCAGAGATCCCCTAGGAGAAGTTGAGTGAGGTAGCCCTCGGATGCTAATCAGGAGTTAGATGGATTTCCGCTGGAAAATGTCATGGCTAAAAATCCTTACTCAACAGGAGGCTGTAAGCCCAGCAACCTGTTCTAGATAAACATAGAACAAGGAACAAATTGATGTCACAGGTACTGATTGATTTGCATGTTTACCTTTGCCCCAGTGGTGAGTTTGAAGTGGCCCTTGAACTGTTAGCTTGGATAAGAGGGTCTTGGACTAGTTGACTTCATAATAGTGTGATATCATGTGTAGCTTTGTTTAGGATTTAGGATTTTATTTTAGATTCTGGCCAAGACAACTTGTAGGTTCAATATAACAAGCTAAGTCAAAGCTTTTACCCAACTCAACTGCTCTACCCACAAAAATGGATGCCTTTAAGTAAAGAGAATTAACTACTAAGATTTGCAAAAAACACATGGCACTTCCTCATGTCTGTGGTTTTTTTTGTTTGTTTGTTTGTGATGAGCAAGAAATCTAAACTTATGTCTCAGTCAACTGAGACAGTTGCTGCTTTATCATTTTGGTCTTGGACTTTGAAGTTCTCTTTCTTTTGCCTTAAATTGTGTGTGTGTACGCATATAAGGAGTTTTGGTGGAAGACAGAGACTGAGAAATCTCTTTGTGGTTTTCTCTCTTAGACTTTGCTGGCTTGTATCTCCTGATCTATTAATTTCTGTAGGCTACTCTTTTTCCTTGGCCAGTATAGTATCCCTGTTCAATAGTTAATCTTAACACAATATGGGAAAAATAGTATTATGAAGGAATTCTGTCATTTTAATGGTACAGAAACTTTTTAAAGAGGTGACTTGCTCTCATTAGGGCATTTTAGAGGTTATGAAAAACATGTAGGTTATTGCTTTGGGATGCCCTCAACTTGTGGCTAAACAACAATTTTTATGCTGAAATGGACAGCAATGAGGAGCTATATTTAATTGTGAGAATGTGCACATTTTCTGCTGGTTATTGTTTATATTACTTTCATGCATCTTTATTGTGTCATTGGAATAAAGCTATGTAAATGTAGGAACCACATACTAGTTTCTAACTCAAGCCATTAACTTTCATTGTTATTGAACTTCATTAATTACCTTTTTTTTTTTAAAAAAAAGAACTTAACATTTAAAAAATATTTTAATCTTTATTGTTCAGTTTATTAATTACATTGTTCCCCCTTTTCTTCCCCTAAAGCTCCCCTCCACCCGGTACGCATCCCACCCTCTGCCCTTACCTTCCCCCCAACACTATCCTTTTCCATAAGTATATGATTTTTGTCCAGTCTCTTGCTGCACCTCCCACACCCCTTTTTTCCCCAAGAATTGTCAGTCCATTCCCTCTCTATGCCCATTATTCTGTTATAGTCACCAGTTTATCCTGTTCATCAGATTTTTATTTTTTTATTTTTATTTTTTATTTTATTTTATTTTTAATTGACTTTTATTTTAATATCAACTTCAGTTAATGTTTGCAATCATGGTACTTAAACATTTTTTTCATCTTTATTGTTCAGTTTATTAATTACATTGTTCCCCTTTTTTCCCCCGTATAGTTCCCCTCCACCTGGTACCCATCCCACCCTCCGCCCTCACCCCCCTCCACTGTCCTCTCCCATAGTTGCAGATTTTTGTCCAGTCTCTTGCTGCACTTCCCACACCTCCTTTCTCCCCAAGAGTTGTCAGTCCATTCCCTCTCTATGTCTGTGATTCTGTTACATTCACCAGTTTATCCTGTTCATCAGCTTATTAATTCACTTGATTTTTAGATTCATTTGTTTTTTTTTAAAATATGTTTTATTGATTTTTTGCAGAGCAGAAGGGAGAGGGATAGAAAGTCAGAAACATCGATGAGAGAGAGACATCGATCAGCTGCCTCTTGCACGCCCCCTACTGGGGGTGTGCCCGCAGCCAAGGTACATGCCCTTGCCGGAATCGAACCTGGGACCCTTCAGTCCACAGTCCGATGCTCTATCCACTGAGCCAAACCGGTCTCGGCTAGATTCATTTGTTGATAGATGTGTATTTGGTGTTCATAATTTACATTTTTATCTTTTTCTTCTTCCTCTTCTTAAAAAATATCTTTCAGCATTTCATATAATATTGGTTTGGTGGTGATGAACTCCTTTAGCTTTTTCTTATCCGCGAAGCACTTTATCTGACCCTCAATTCTGAATGATAGCTTTGCTGGATAGAGTAATCTTGGTTGTAGATTCTTGCTGTTCATCACTTTGAATATTTCTTGCCACTCCCGTCTGGCCTGCATCGTTTCTGTTGAGAAATCTGCTGACAATCATATGGGTGCTCCCTTATAGGTAACTAACTGTTTTTCTCTTTCCGCTTTTAATATTCTCTCTTTGTATTTTGCTCTTGGCATTTTAATTATGATGTGCCTTGCTGTGGTCCTCTTAGGGTTCCTATATATTGGGGTTCAGTGCACTTCTTGGACTCCTAAGTCTATTTCTTTCACCAGGTGTGGGAAATTTTCAGTCACTATTTCTTCAAATAGGTTTTCATTAACTTGCTCTCTCTCTTTTTCTGGCACCCCTATAATTCGGATGTTGGTATGCTTGAGGTTGTCCCAGAGGCCCCTTACACTATCTTCAGTTTTTTGGATTCTTTTGGTTTCTTGCTTTTTCAGCTGAGTGGATTTTACCTCTTTGTATTTCAAATCTTTAACTTGGTTCTTGGGGTGCTCCAGAGCACTTTTAGGTCTTTGTATAATATTTTTTATTTCAGTCAGTGTATGGTTAATTTCTGGTTGGTCCTTTTTCATATCCTTGAGAGTCTCCTTTAGATCCTTGAGGGTCTCCTTCATTTCCTTGTAGGACTCATTCATTTCCACGTTGGTCTTGATCATTTCCACATTGGTCTTGATCATTTCTTTGCAGGTCTCGTTCATATCCTTGAGGGTCTTGTTCATTTCCTTTGCGGTCTTGCTTATTTCCTTATAGGCCTCGACTTTTTGTTGGAGCCTCTTGAGAAGCCCTATAACTGTGGTTTTGAATTCCATGTCCAGTCGTTTTTTTCCCCTCCATTTCTTTCACATCTGATTTCTTTCCATGTCTCTGCATGGTGGCTGCTTCCCTGAGTTGGTCAATTAGCTTTGTATGGTAGACTTCCTACAAGGGACAGTGGGTCAGCCTCCCCAGTTACCTGAGGTGGATATGGGCTGCACAGTCTTGCTGAAGTTAAGCTCAGGTTAATCATTGTTAGCACTTGGAGGGGTTGACCTCCAGGCCAATTGTCTGTGAAGTTCAGCTGTGCTCAGGTTGGATGGGCGGAGTCTCTGGGCCAAGCAGACAGCGTTAGCTCCGCCCTATGTGGCCCCAGGGATTCTGTGCCGGGGGCAATGGCCGCCAGCACCTCTGAGAGAGAGCTGCTGCTGAGTTCCACCGGCTGCCAGAGAATTCAGACTCTCCCCAAATGCATCTGCACACCCAACGTCTCCCCCAGGGTCCTAAAACAAAGCAGACTGATGGTTTCCCGAATAAGAGAGCAAGTCGAGAGCACTCTCTACTCGGTCACGCAGCCGAGCTGTTCCCAAGCTCACGCGCACTCTGCACAAGCTCGCCTTCTCCACAAGCCGGGAGACCCCTGCAGCACCTGAGCTTCGGCGTGCCCTCCCACTGTCCAGTTTTTACCCCGTATGATAGTGGGTTCCCTGGACTTTGCCCAGAGCTGGAGAATCAGTCCAGTGGGACGTCTTTGTCTCCCCGTTCGAGAAAACTGGCCGGTTTTTAGCCGCCTGCCCTATCCTAGGCGTGCGCTCCAAACCTTTCTCCACGCGAATCTTCAACCCTGTCCTCAGCCACTCCTCCGAGTCACAGTGTCTTATCTTCACTTTTATTTGTGGAATTTTCACTCGGCCAGCTTTCTGGTGATTCTGGACGGTGTTTGTTCTTTCGTTAGGTTGTAGTTTTAAAATTGCTGTGTATGACGGTAAGATAGGTGTTTTGCCTATGCCACCATCTTGGTTCCCCCGCAATCATGGTCCATCAGATTTTTAATTCACTTGATTTTTAGATTTATTTGTTGATAGATGTGTATTTGTTGTTCATAATTTTTATTTATTTTTTTACCTTTTTCTTCTTCCTCTTCTTAAATAATACCTTTCAGCATTTCATAGAATACTGGTTTGATGGTAATGAGCTCCTTTAGCTTTTTCTTATCTGGGAAGCACTTTATCTTAGCTTCTGAGTGACAGCTTTGCTGGGTAGAGTAATCTTGGTTGTAGATTCTTGCTATTCATCACTTTGAATATTTCTTGCCACTCCCATTTGACCTGCATCGTTTCTGTTGAGAAATCCGCTGACAATCAATGGGTGCTCCCTTATAGGTAACTAACTGTTTTTCTCTTGCTGCTTTTAATATTCTCTCTTTGTCTTTTGCTCTTGGCATTTTAATTAGGATGTATCTTGGTGTGGTCTTCTTTGGATTTTTATAGTTTGGGGTTCTGTACTTCTTTGACTTTTAAGTCAAGTTCTTTCACCAGGAGGGGGAAATTTTCGATCACTATTTCTTCAAATAAGTTTTCATTATCTTGCTGTCTCTCTTTTTCTGGCACCCCTATAATTCGGATGTTGGTATGCTTGAAGTTGTCCTAGAGGCTCCTTACACTATCTTCAAATTTTTGGATTCTTTTTGCTTCTTGCTTTTCAGGCTGAGTGGATTTTGCTTCTTTGTATTTCAAATCTTTGACTTGATTCTTGTGTTTCTCTAGACTGACTTTAGGTCTTTGTATAATGTTTTTTATTTCATGTCAGTGTATTCTTAATTCCTAGTTGTCCCTTTTTCATATCCTCGAGGGTCTTGTTCATATCTTTGAGGGTCTCATTCATATCCTCGAAGGTCTCATTTAGTTCAATGACCTTTTCTAGTAGCCTCTTGAAAAACCTTATAACTGTTTTTTTTTAACTCTATGTCCAGTTACTTTTTTTGCTCCGTTTCTTTCACATCTAATTTCTTTTCATGTCTCTGCATTTTGGCTACTTCCCTGAGTTGGTTGATTAGCTTTGTGTGATAGATGTCCTCTAAGGGACAGTGGCTCAGCCTCCCCAGTTACCTGAGGTGGATACTCTTGGTGCAGCCCTTTATGGGTTGCACAGTCTTGTTGAAGTTAAGCCTAGATTATTGTTGCTAGCACTAGGAGGGTTTGACCTCCAGGCCAATTGGCTGTGAGGATCAGCTGTGCTCAGGTTGGATGGGTGGAGTCTCAGGGCTGAGCAGGCAGCCTTGATTTCCTGTCAGCTCTGCCCTATGTGGCACCTGGGTCTCTGTGCCTGGTGGCAATGGCTGCACGCACCTCTGAGAGAAAGCTGCCGCCGAGCTCTACCTACTGCCGGACAATTCAGCCTCTCCCCAAATGAATCTGTACACCCAAAGTCTCACCCAGGGTTGTAAGATAACGCAGTCCAGCTGTTTCCCTTCTTTCTTTCTTTTTTTCCTCCCAAACGAGAGAGCAAGTCACGGGTCCTCTCTGCACACTCACGCTCTTCTGCAGTTCCCAAGTTTACATGTCCTCTCAGCAAGCTTGCAGACTTCTGCAGCACCCGAGTTTCAGTGTGCTTCCTCCTTACTGTCCAGATTCACCCCTTATGAGTGTGGGTTCCTTGGACCTCGCATGGAACTGGGGAATCATTGCAGTGGGATGCCTTTGTCTCCCTCCCCATTTGAGAAAACCAGTCTGGTATCCAGTCGCCTGCCCTATCCTCTCGCGTGTGCATGGCTCCGAACCTCTGACTCCGCGAGTATCCTCAACTCTGCCCTCTGCCGTTCCTCTGAGTTACAGTGTCCTACCTTTACTTTTTTTTGTGGAATTTCCACTCAGCCAGCTTTCCGGTGATTCTGGATGATGTTCGTTTTGTTAAGTTGTAGTTTTGAAATTGTTGTGTGGGGCAGCAAGATAGGTGTTTACCTATGCCGCCATCTTGGTTAAATCCATAAATTACCTTTTTAAGAAGTGAGTTTTCTTATGTCCATTTAAAATCTTAGAGAAAATTTTAGATCAAGTTTTAAGGAAAATTTGCTCAGGTTTTGGGGATATATTCAAATGCAAAAGCAGAAAAAGTATTTGTCAGCCATTCAAAAAATTATTCAAATCTTCTGTTGTACTCAGAAACCTCAAAAATAGATAAATTTACATATGACATTTATTACAGCTATTTGTAGTTTGATTTACAAAACATGTTCAACATGCAAACTTGCTGGATGCATACTAAAAAGAATGAATACTAAAATAAATTTTTAGCCTGGATAAAATTTAAGCTGAAATCTTGCTCATCTAGGGTTGGTTGAAATGTGTGTGTTCTTAAGTGGGTTATGTTTTGTCTATTAAAAAGATAAGTGAATATGCCTTTATTTAAATAAAGAATCCTGTATTGAAAGATTCAATAAAGGTTTTTATTTTTAATTTTATTACTCCTCTCATTAAATTCAAATATAGATTAAGTTATACCATGCACTGCAGGAAATACAAGAGAAAGATATGATATTACATTTTCTTTTGGAAGTCTATGATTTAGTTAGGAGATAATATGAGCATGTGTGAAACCATCATGGGTTGGTAAGACAGTCAATAATATGATACATTGTGATGTATGGATTGTAATTACCAAAGAACTTCAGAAAGGGAGAGAAGATGTGAATTAGAATAATCAGAAGAGGGGAATTAGCATACCAGTTGTGCCAATTTGAAATAAACCTTTCTGGCCGAGACCGGTTTGGCTCAGTGGATAGAGCGTCGAACTGCGGACTGAAGGGTCCCGGATTCAATTCTGGTCAAGGGCATGTACCTTGGTTGCGGGCACATCCCCAGTAGAGGGCGTGCAAGATGCATCTGATCAATGTTTCTCTCTCATCGATGTTTCTGACTTTCTATCCCTCTCCCTTCCGCTCTGTAAAAAAATCAATAAAATATATATTTAAAAAAAAGAATAAACATTTCTGAATCCATTTGAGTCTTTTTAAAAATATATTTTTATTTATTTCAGAGAGCAAGGGAGCAGGAGAGAAAGATAGAAACATCAATAATGAGAGAGAATCATTGATCAGCTGCCTCCCTCACACCTCTCCCCACCCCCCTGCCTTACTGGGAATTGAGCCCTAAACACAGGCATGTGCCCTTGACTGGAATTGAACCTGAGACTCTTAGAACTCATTTTAGGTGTATGTTAATACTTTCATTTTATATTCTCACTAGAGGCCTGGTGCACAAAATTTGTGTATGGAGGTGTGTGTCCCTCAGCCCAGCCTGCACCCTCTCCAATCTGAGACCCCTTGGGAGATGTCTGACTGGCAGTAGGACATCCCTCTCACAATCCGGGACTGCTGGCTCCTAACCATTCACTTGCCTGCCTGCTGATTGCCCCTAACCTCTCCCCTGTTGGCCTGATTGACACCTAACTGCTGTTCTGCCGGCATGATCTTCCCTAACTGCCTCTCCTGCTGGCTCGATCTCCTCCAACTGCCCTCCCCTGTCAGCCTGATTGCCCCCATTGCCTTCCCCTGTGGGACTGAGGGAACTGGAGGACTCTGGCTGGATGAGGTAGGACTGAGGGAACTGGGGGACTAAGGCTGGATGAGGCTGGATGCTTCAGGGACTGGGTGAGGTGTGGCTGTGGGCGCCACCATCTTGTGAGGGTATGTGAGTCAATTAGCATATTTCCTCTTTATTTGATAGGAGAATAACTTCTGCCTAATATTTTCATCTCTTTTGTCTCTTTGAGATTCACGCTGAGCAATTTCCTCAGGTCACCTTTGCATACACCAATTCTCTTTTCCTATGTTGGCTCAGCTATTTAATGCATTTGCTGAATGTCATAATGTTAATAGCAATATATATTAGAAAATTTACCTATTTTCAAGTATCTTCTTTCTGAACTTTTTCTTTTCTGATTTAAGTTTTTAAAGTGTTCTGCTTTTTTTTTCTTTTTCTGCATAAAGCTTTATTGTTTCATTTGGTCCAATGCATGGGAGAGAGTTTCAGGATAGTTAAAAGAATGGCTAGTAGTTTTGGGGAGAGACTCAGGTAAAATCCAGACACCAGAGGAATAAAGAGGGGCCTCTGGCTCCAAAGGCTCCTAGTTGTGCTTGGCATGAGCCTTTTGAAGAGATACTCCCCCAGCCCCACCTGGGAGCCAGCAGCCTGTGGAAGTGAGTCAGGTGAGGCCCATCTTCTTGATGAGTGTCACCTCCTCATCCGGAAGTGGTTCTCCACAAGGGTCTTTGGGTAGACTCAGGGCCTGCAGCTCCCAAAGGTCTGGGTCAGGCTCATCTCTAAGGCCAGGCAGCCCCCATGACGCCCTGAGTTTTGCCCACTCATCCTGGGGAGGCTTCAGCCCATCCTGGAAGGGAATGTGGCCACAGCACTGGTTTTGCAACTTTAAGAACCGCTCAGCGCCCTCAGCTTCTCCACCATCAACTCGAGGAAGAAGCAGCCCAGGCCCTGAGAGCCACATCCTCACGGTGGGAATAGAAGCCCTGAGAGAGGTGGGTGTGGAGGCCGCAGGGGCAGGCTGGCCAGGTGGGTGACCGAGCCTCCACTGGGTGAGATAATTGATGAATTTGGGAGCTTGTGGTTATTTGGCAATAAGGAGTTAAGGTAGGAAAAAACCAGTGTGTTGGGTGGTCCCGGAGGTGGTTCTGAAGGTGTTGTCTGGATAAAATGCAGGAGAGAGGCCAGAGCTGGAAGAAGGGGCATCTCTGGGTATGTTCTATCCAAACACCGTTGAAGCAAGAGACAGATCTGGGGCTGACTAAAGTGTTCCGCTTTTGAGTTTTTTTTCATGTCTTCTTTTATTTACGTAATCATTTCAAACATAATCAATTTTCTAGTCTTATTCAAATGGTTTAATTATCTGAGTTTACTGAAAACCTAATCCTGACTTTTATTGTGCCCATGGTGGATAGATTGCTAGTGTGTTCATAAAGTATTGCTCATGTACTTAGAGTTATTAAGTTTCAAGTCATCTTCATTGGTACTCCCTTGATCTGAGGAACTCCTTTGTGTCTGGGGTTGGGGACATAGCTGTTTTACATTAGCATTCCAGGGTATTAACAACCTGGGTTGTGTTGATTTCTTAGATTGAGGGTTGAGGGTTGGCACATCATGTAGCTATTATAAACTCAAATCAAAAATCCATGTGTGGCCCAGACCCAGATACATGCTTTCCTAGGAGAGAATTGTTTTTCTACCCAAGGTTAGGCTTAAACCAGAAAAGATTTTTTTGTTTTTGTTTTTGATATGTCTCTGTGTTTCTGGTGGTCCTCGTCTCCCCACCCCCTAAAATCTACCTTTCATAAGAATGGATCTTTAAAGGGTTCTAGTTTGAAGCAGAGACATGAATTGTAATTCCCTCACAGATAAAAAATAAAAAGCAAAGCCCATAGAATACCCAAACCAACAAAGTCTGCTGCCCTTTTCCTCCATGCCTTGAAGAGTGATACCAACCGGAAGGCTTACATCTCTGATTTTCAGTGGCTGTTTGTTTTTGGCATTTGAGAATTTTATTTTCTTGCTAACTCACCTGTGCTGTTATAGAATGCTTGTTGTATTTTATCAACATCTTTAGATTGTAATGTAGAAAGAAAATTTTCAGGACTTTTTTTTTTTTTTCAGAAGCAGGTCCTTAATGCCTACTGCTATTCTCCTCATAAGAAATATTCCAAACCTTCCTATCCTTTTTAGCTTCATGACCACAGTATCAAGGAATCTCTCTCTTTTTGGAGTCTTTCTGTCTGCCTAAAATAAGCACAGTTAGCTTTTACTTTAAAAAGTTTTCACTTGACTCTGCCTTTTCTTATATCTGACCTAATTCTTTTTTGCTTTGCACAATTGGAGCCAATAATAGAATATTCTATTAATGTATTGCTAGCTGTACTGATTATCAACTCATTTCTGGATGTCTTATGACTTGCAACTCTAGCTCTCCACTGAAGCCATTCTCCCCACTGTTTTCAGTGGCAACATATATGCTGTAACCAGCAGGCTTTTTTCTCTTTCCCCAGGGCTTCTCTGAGGTTTTTATGTTGACTCTCTTCTGCTTTAAACCCTATGTCTTTGAGCCTCATGCCATAATGCTGTTCTAATTCTCCTCTGTTCTTCTAGCTACCAGCCCATTTTCTCTGAGTTCTTCCTTAAACTTTTTTCTTTCTCCTCATCATTTAAGTAGGAGTGGCATTTCTCTTCTTGATTCTATGTTATTTTTCTGCATTATCTCTACTGCCATCTTACTTTTGTACAGGTGGCTCACAACTCTTTAGCCTTACATTTCTTTTAAGAAAATTCTTGTTTTTCAGTTGCCTCTCATATAATTTTTCCTGGGTGTCCTGCTGACATGTTATATGAAACAATTGGATTTAATACTAAATGCATGCTCCCTTCCCCCAATAATCTCTTCTTGTGATTTACCTAATTCTGTCTAGGTTACCACTATTCTTCTCATCTCCCACGCTTAAAAATTATTAGAGAAATCTTTAATTCCTATAATTTTTGCTTTCTAATTTATCTCTTATTTTTTCAGTCTTATTTTGTCTCTCTATGTTTGTATTGTTTTTGTACTATTTGTCCTCTAAGTGGTTTATTCAATCATAGCTCACTTTTTTTGTAATCCATTTCACCTACCATCTTTAGGTTAAGCCCATTTCATTCATTATCTAGCGCAAAAATGTTCTGACTACCAAATACTAAAAGGTTTAATCCCAAATCCCAAACTGGTGGTTTTTTTTTTAAACCTGGAGAATCAAGTGCTGTCATTTTGGGTTTGACTACACTCTATGACTAGTTCATATTGTAAACATGGTGAAATAACTAGTCATAAGGTAAAAGGTCTCTTCCCTCTAAAATAAAGTACTAGCAAAAAATTAAATAACTACAAGAGATTTTTCCAAAAGAGGAGAGCCAAATGGCAATAAAGGATGTAGAGATGCTCAACCATAATGAGATATCATGACATACACCCAGAATAGCTCAAATAAAAAAGATAGATAGTACCATGGTTTTGTTAAAAAATTATTTTTATTGATTTCAGAGAGAAAGGGAGAGATAGAAACATCAATGATGAGATAGAATCATTGACTGGCTGCCTCCTACACACCACCCACTGGAATCTAGCCTACAACCCAGGCATGTGCCCTTGGTCAGAATTGAACCTGGGACCCTTTAATCTGCAGGTTGATGCTTTATCCACTGAGCCGAACTGGCTAGGGCTAATACCATGTTTTGACAAAGATGTGCAGCAACAGGATATTTTTATATACTGCTGGTCCATGAACAAGCAATGTTTACATGTATTCACCAAAGGGAACGTATAAGAATGTTTACAACAGTACTAATCAAATTAGCTCCAAAACTTGAAACTACGCCCAAACCATAGAATTGGTAAATAAATTGTGGCACATTCACAAATGGAATGGTATTCAGCAGCAATAATGAACAAGCTATATATCATGAATTAATCAAATCTCACAAGCATGATGACAGAGGCAGATATGTAAGGACACATATCATGGAGTTTCATTTGTAGAATGTGCAAGAACAGGGAACACTCAATGCTATACGTAGTTATCCAGGGGGTGCTGACAGGAAGGAGCACAGGGGGTTTTGTGGTGTTGGGAAGTTATCTTCCTGCATCTTGTGGCTGAATACACAGGCATGTTTGGTTTATGAAAGCTATACACCTGCATATGTGCACTTCTGGTATGTAGATTACATTTCAATAAAATATTTAACGATGGGGATGTGGAATAACTACAGCAGTGGCAATAGTGTAATAAGCCTTCTCCCTACATCTCCTCCCCAAAGCCTATGAAATAACTTCATATTTACAAAATGGCTATGAAAATACTAAAGTCAAAGAATGCTGAAACTGAGAAATAGCTGGGAGTGGAAAGAGAAAAATCAACAATGCCAGTGCTATGGTCCACACTTTCCTTTCTCACACCATGGGGCTTTGTGGCAAGCAAAGGTGGACTGAGAAAAAACTGCAGGTACTCAAAGAAGGGATGCTAGTGAAGGGCCCTGATGGTGAGTTGGAGTGACCCCCAGAAAGATTATATCCATCTGACATCTGAAAAACCTAAAAGGTAACCAGGCAAATCAGAGCTTGACAGCAGAGGAGGGATTTCAAAGTGTTCAGTTTTAAAGGACCATCTGAGCAATTTAAAGCAACAGACTATTTTAAAGGAACAATCTGATTTAAAAGGACAGGAATGATTTAAAAAGAGAGCCTTCTGGAGAAAGGGCTTTGGGGAGGGGGAAGAGGAGGCAAAAAAGGAAGGAAGAAGCATCCTTTAAAAACCAGGTCGTAAAGGAGAAAAGAATAAAAAGGGAGAAATTTTGTGTCCTGTAGTACAAAAGAGAACCAAAAAATGGGACCCTCATAATCTCTCTAGTCAAACAAAATCTCACTGAAGTACATGGATATTTCTAAACTATAACGGAAATTAAATCAAGAACCTTCTGAGCACTGCAATATTATAGAAACTAACAAAAGGAAAGTTTATAAAGAAATATTTCAGAAAGTCAGGTAATGAATTTGCATACAAATCAATGGAGGAAAATTTCCTCCATGAAGCAGAAGGAAATAGCAAGTTTAACTCCATAAAGAACAAAACTCACTGAAACAAGCATCCAAGGTTATGAAAGACCACCTTAAATTTGAAACCTTAGAACTCAGGAAAGAAATGGAAGAAAGAGACAAAATTATCTCAGAGATGAAGAAGAACAAAGATGCTCAAGGGAGCATGGATCAAATGAAAATTTAATCAAGGACAGGAAAACAATCAAGAGAATGAAATGAGTTAAACAAAACAAAACAAAACAAAAATAAAAAGACTCTGGAAGTAGCAGAAATGGATGACAGAAAAGGAAGAATAATATTTCTATTACCTGAGTCCTGAAGAAGAAAAATGAAACAATGGAACAGAGCTAATATTTAAAACTATAACCCAAGAAAATGTCTATAAATAGAGAAAGACCTAAGTCAACCCATTGAAAGGGCTCACTTGGCAAAATTAAACCAGAACTAGAAATTCTTGGACATAACCTGGTACAATGATTATTTATCAAAAATAAAAATAAAGCCCTCAAGGTCTCTGTAGGCAAAAAGATAAATTAATTATGCAGATAAAAGAATAAAACTAGCATTAGACTTTCAAAACCAGTGTACAGGATAGGTTCCTATTCCTATAAATCTCCTTGAGCTTTGTCCTGGGATGCAGTTAAAGTTACTTGGAAACAGTTTGATCCTTTCTATAACTTGTTGGGTAAATCTACGGAGGTGCTAAGTTTGGGTTAATTACTCCTCACTATTGAGGCAGAACCTTCCTGAGTACTCTAATGCCCTGGGGAGTTCCTTCTCCTGAGCCCCCTCATTTGACTGATGGGAATAGGCTCTGTCCTCTGCTCTGAGTGCTGCTTTCTGGACTCCTTTTGGGTGGTTCTCTCAATTGTCTTGGGGAATTCTCCATTATGCACTGATCAGTACTCTGCTGTATAGTTGAGGGGGATCCTACACTGATTTATGGGATTCTCTCTCTGTGCAGCTTTCTCTGTTTAGCATCCTATCTGATGAACTCTAGCTGCCTTGGTCTCCTCCCAGGCTCTCAGTTGTGTCTCTTCAATTCAGTGCCTCCTCTGGGCTCTGATTCAGTTACCACTCCCTGGGCCATGGCCTGAAAATTCTCTCAAGGCAGGAAGCCTGGACAATTGCAGGTTCACCTCCATTGTTTCCTGTCTCTCAGATATCATTGTCATTCATTGCCTGAAGTTCAGAGTTTTGAAAACTGTTGTCATGTGTTGTTCCAATGCTGATTTCTAGCTTGGGAAATTATACTATAAGTATATAATATATTAATATCCAGGAAAGCTGGGTGAAGGATGCACAAACATTTTTTGTAGTACTTTTATAATTTTTTGTGAGTCAAAAATTAAGTTAAAAAACTTAAAAATATTTTTAAATGAGGAGTTTAACTTGTTAAAGTCATTTAAAGCACTTAGATTCTCTTCATTTTTAACTCTATTGCATATTAGTCTTCCATGTAAGTATTTAAAAATATTTTTTCATTGATTTCAGAGAGGAATAAAGAGGGATAGAGAGATAGAAACATCAATGATAAGAGAATCACTGATTGGCTGCCTCCTGCCCGCCCCCCTACTGGTGATCAAGCCCATAACCTGGGCGTGTGCCTTGACTGAGAATCCAACACATGACCTCCTCATTCATAGGTTGACAATCACTGAGCCACAATGGTTGGGCCATATAAGTCTTATATTTTGAACATACACTTAATTATTTTATCCCTGTTTATGCATTTAGAAAAATATAATTCTTAATATAATTTTCTCTTCTGCATATTCTGTCTGCATCTCTCATCTTAAGACCTAATTCAAACATCACTTGTTCTTTGGAGACTTAAATAGTCATATAAGTTGGAAGAGATTTGATTTCATGGAAACACTTTGCTTACTACTTTGTGGAATGAAAGACTGCAATTTTAATCATTGCAATGGGTACATGTATAAGTGATCTCTGTAGTCATCTCTTACACATTCAGGGTGGGCAAAAATAGGTCTACAGTTGTTTGTATAGAAAAAGACATGCAGCTTATGACTGTTACAATAGCTTTATTAACTTAAAAAAATGTCACAACACAACTGGAAACCTACTTTTGCCCACACCTGTATTTGGAGGAGCCTTATCTGACAATGGAAGGATGGATTAGATTTGGAAGGACAGAAAGAAGGCAAGAAGACTTTTCAGATGAGGATATTATCATGAGCAAAGGCATGATAAGAAAGAAGTATGGCAGAAGCAATGGTAAGAAATGCCGAGGAGAGAAATTTTATTGGGTTGTAATCCCATCTATTTAGAAAGAACATTGTAAAGGAAATTCTGACTTGGAATAGGAGCAGAGAGGTTTTGGATTGATAGGCTATGCAACCTTGGAAAGCCACTTACCTGTCTCTGAGCCTCAACTGCAAAACACAAATAAGGGGATACTTCATAGGATATTTATGAAAAACAATGTTTAAAGCATAAGTTAAGGTACTTTGGCAAATATAAATGATGCATGATTTATTTTTCTTAACTTCTGGTTTTATATCTAGAATAAAATGTCTGGACAGTGACGTGCTTTAAAAAATCAGTAAGTCATTGAGTCTTGTTTTAGATAAATATTTCCTTGGGGAATTTGATTATAGCAAGGTGACTGCAAAGATTAAAATTCTCTTTTCTCTGCCCCTTTGATTTACTAAGTGAAGAGCTAAGAAATAACCCTTGAATAATTGATAGTAACCATTCCCCTGACTGAGGACAGTGAAGGTAAGTAAGCATCTTGGAACAGTAATTCAATTTTGAGTCATAGAATGCAGTCTCTTTCAGAGGTAAGGGTACCACAAGTAGCATTCCTATCCAGGGAAATGGGATGTAATAGAGCACTTTATGTATTAAAGAATTATAAGGGCCTAAACCAGTTTGGCTCAGTGGATAGAGCATCAGCCTGTGGACTGAAAGGTCCCAGGTTTGATTCCGGTCAAGGGCATGTATCTTGCTTGAGGGCACATCCTCAGTAGGCGGGGTGCAGGAGGCAGCTAATCGATGTTTCTCTCTCATCAATATTTCTTTTTTCTTCTTCTTCTTTTCTTTTTTTTAATCTTTATTGTTCAGTTTATTAATTACATTGTTTCCCCTTTTTTATCCCCCTATATCTCGCCTCCACCCTATACCTATCCCACCCTCCACCCTCACCTCCCCCTCCCCACTGTCCTCTCCCATTGTTGCAAGATTTTTATCCAGACTCTTGCTGTACTTCCCACACCCCCTTTCTCCCCAAGAGTTGTCAGTCCATTCCCTCTCTATATCCATGTTTCTGTTATATTCACCAGTTTATCCTGTTCATCAGCCTATCAATTCACTTAATTTTTATGTTCATTTGTTGATAGATGTGTATTTGTTGTTCATAATTTATATTTTTACCTTTTTCTTCTTCCTCTTCTTAAAGAATATCTTTCAGCATTTCATATAATATTGGTTTGGTGGTGATGAACTCCTTTAGCTTTTTCTTATCTGCGAAGCACTTTATCTGACCTTCAATTCTGAATGATAGCTTTGCTGGATAGAGTAATCTTGGTTGTAGATTCTTGCTCTTCATTATTTTGAATATTTCTTGCCACTCGCGTCGGGCCTGCATCGTTTCTGTTGAGAAATTCGCTGACAATCGTATGGGTGCTCCCCTGTAGGTAACCAACTGTTTTTCTCTTGCTGCTTTTAATATTCTCTCTTTATCTTTTGCTCTTGGCATTTTAATTATGATATGTCTTGATGTGGTCCTCTTTAGATTCCTATATTTTGGGGTTCTGTGTACTTCTTGGGCTTTTAAGTCAATTTCTTTCACCAGGTGGGGGAAGTTTTCAGTCACTATTTCTTCAAGTAGATTTTCATTAACTTGCTCTCTCTCTTTTTCTGGCACCCCTATAATTTGGATGTTGGTATGCTTGAGGTTGTCCCAGAGACCCCTTACACTATCTTCAATTATCTGAATTCTTTTTGTTTCTTGCTTTTCCAGCCAAGTGGATTTTGCTTCTTTGTATTTCAAATCTTTGACTTGATTCTTGTGATCCTCTGGACTGCTTTTAGGGCTTTGTGTAATATTTTTTATTTCAGTCTGTGTATGCTTGATTTCTAGTTGGTCCTTTTTCATATCCGTGAGGGTCTGGTTTATATCCTCAGAGGTCTTGTTCATTTCCTTGAGGGTCTCATTCATTTCCTTGTAAGTCTCATTCATTTCCTGGTTGGTCTTGTTTATTTCCTCATAGTTCTCATTAAGTTCATCGGCCTTTTCTAGGAGCCTCTTGAAAAGCCTTATAACCGTGGTTTTGAACTCTATGTCCAGTCATCTTTTTTCCTCCATTTCTTTCACACCTGATTTCTTTCCATATCTCTGCATGGTGGCTGCTTTATGTGGTAGATGTCCTCTAAGGGTCAGTGGCACAGCCTCCCCAGTTATTTGAGATGGGAACTCTTACTGCAATCCTTTATGGGTTGTACAGTATTTTTGAATTTAAACCCAGCTTGTTGTTGTTAGCCCTAAGAGGGTTTGACCTCCAGGCCAATTGGCTGTGAAGGGAGATTGTGTTCAGGTTGGATGGGCGGAGTCTCTGAGCTGAGCAGGCAGCCTCAGTGTCAGCTATGTCCCGAGGCGCTCGCGCGTGTGGGTCTCTGTTGGATGGGGATGGCTGCAGGCACCTCCAAGAGAAAGCCGCTAGTCTCTTCCCCTTGCCAGACAACTCTGCCTCTCCCCAAATGAGTCTGCACACCCAAAGTCTAGCCCAGGGTTGTAAAATAGGTGGTTTCCGGGACCAGGAGACAAGTTTCCAGGGAGCAAGTTGCACGTTTGTGCAACACTTGCACACAAACTTTTTTTCCCAGCTACCCGGTTTCTCTGCAGACTAGAAGAGCTCTGCCGTGCCCAGCTTCCACTACATTTGTTACCTTTGTTTTTGATATAATTTATTTCTTAGACCTCGCCTGGCACTGGGGAATCTGTGCAGTGGGACGTCTCCACCCTCCCCATTGGCGAAATCCAGCCGGGGTTGCTGCTCCAGCCCTACAGCCCGTGCGCGCGACCAGGACGGCTCCTAACCTGTTTCCGTCTTCAAGGCTGCGCTCCCGCCGCTCTTCTGAGTCTCAGTGTCCCACCTTTACTTTTATTTGTGGAGTTTTCACTCAGCCAGCTTTCTGGCGATTCTGGGTGATGTTTGTTTTGTTGTTATGTTGTAGTTTTTTGAATTGTTGCGTGGGGCAGAACAATAGGTGGTTACCTATGCCGCCATCTTCAGTTTCTCCTCTCATCAATATTTCTAACTCCCTATTTCTCTCTCTTCCTCTCTGTAAAAAATCAATAAAAATATATTAAAAAGAAAGAATTATAAGGAAAACTTGCCCAATACCTAAATCTCTGGGGATCAAGTTGGAAAATGGGGACCCTGGCATCAGCTGGCACACCAAGATGTCATGGATGCATATCACAAGAACTGAGCACTCACAGCCACACATCTGTGGTCCAAAAGTGGACCTGCTGGCCAATCCAGCACTCAGACTGTGGGATTATCTGTTGAAGATCTGTGTCCCTTGCCCTGTGCTGGAATTTGGATTAGCGAACTATCATCACCAAGTAGATTAGCATTTTCAGTGACCATGAAGAAAGAGGCTTTAACAGTAACACTGTGTGGCCCCAAGAAACAATGGTGTCAGTGCATTCAACTGTTCCCATTCTTTTCCTGCCTCACTCTGTGGCTAGACTCTCTCCTCCAACCCAAGAAGTTTTGGGATGGCATAAATCTAGTGGCTGACAAATATTTAATAATTGACTCTTTGGGGAAAAAAGTCCTTATTTATAGCATTGCCAATCTCCATGTTGTAAATATTCCCACCATGGCTGATTTCAAGGTACTGATGTAGTGTCAATGAACATGGTGTAGGGAGGGGACGTGCAGCAGTCTATCACTGCATTGTATTTCTACCATACAGATACTGTGGACATAAATCAGCTCAGAATCACAACAGTGAAATGATAGGTTTGAAAAATTTATTACCTTTGTTTTTGATATAATTTATTTCTTAGTTTATATAATTTAATTTTAAATAATGGCTGTATTTACCAACTGCCTTCCAAATTCCTGAAAATTTAGCCCTCATGACAGCTAGTTCCAGCACATCACTGAATAAATTCATAGGATTTGGGATAGAAGGAACCTCAAGGTTGAGATTATGGTTTGAGATAAAATTAGAAAAATGACAGATACAATTGCTTTTATATTCTGGGCTTGAAGAGTATTTATGTAGTTTTTATAGTATTGGGTCCCAAATCTGCCAAATCTGAGACAAAATGCAAAAAACAAAATGTCATGGCTTTGAGGGCACAATGACTCCAGAAGTCTAGATGTATTTTTCAAATTCTGAAAGGTAAAGAATCCCTGAGCATTTAGAGTTGGATTGCCTCCCTCATTGGAATGAGGTCTACTTATCATCAGAGTTTCTATTCTGTTTATTCAGAATGTTTTTATATGAAGGAGACAATGGCAATGCATATTTTTGTTATGGCTAATGCCATTGCTTCCTTAGGACAGTGGCCAAAGAGATAAGTTAGCTGAGTGTACCGAGCTGGAGCCAGTGACATATCCACTCAGCGCCGTGCTCTTCTGTCCATTCCTTCCTCCACCCACTCAACAAAGAACTATTGAACTCCTGCTTTGTGCCAGAAATTGTATTAGCATCAGGTATATAAAAAGGAATAAGATGTGAACGGCACCCTCAAGGTGTTGGCAGTGTCCCATAAAACTTCCATTCACCTTCTTGAAAAAGAGCACCCTTGAGAAACACATGGAAAGTAATGCAAATATTTTTCGGGAAAAGGATCTAGGTTTGGGTTGCCATTATGGTCCTATTAGATATTGTGTGTTTTTAAAACATATATTTATTTATTTATTATTGAATTTATTGGGGTGGCATTGATTAACAAAATTATATAGAATTTAGGTGTATAATTCTATGATACATCATCTCTATATTCTATTGTATGTTCACCACCCCAAGTCAAAACTCCTTCCATCACCATTTTTCTCCCTTTATCCTCTTCTACCTTCCCACATCCCTCTATGCTTATGAGTTAAAATTTTTTTTTTGCTTAATCTCTTTACCTTTGTGGTCCTATCAGACATTGTGTGTGTTTTTCTAAAGTTGAACTTATTTACTTTATTATTTTTATTGGGGTTAACCTGAGAATTATTATCATGTAAAAATATAGATAACTAATTAATATTAGCAAATGCTAACACTTTAGAACACTTCATTTTATTAAGTTTGTGCTCAGCTTTTACTTTATTTTTCAAGATCATTGTGTTTTGAATGTCAGGATTGAAATGTTCTACTGTTCTCCATATTAACTTCACTCTGTCATAGTGACTATTCTAGAACTTCTCTTAAAATGCTCTCTCTGCTAGGAGTATTCAGAGCAAGTAAGAATTAAGTTTTGGAGGTTAGCAAACCAGGTTGTGAAGAAGTAAGGCAAAGGGGAAGGAGGCCAAGATGAAGGCTCAGTCTAGAGCAGGCAGCAAAGCCTCGGAAAAGCCAACCCAGACCAAGTGGTATTTGGGGTCCCTGGGTAGCTATAGAACACAGGAGGGTACTGTAGGGGTGTTCAGTGGATGATGAAGAAGAATGGAGATACTGATAATAAATTTACCCATTTCTCATTGTTACCTAATTCAGGTTCTGCTTTTGGTTAATCAAGGCAATATGAGGCACTGATTAAGATCTACTTTGAAGCTTAGAAGATGTGTTGAAAGTCCTGAGTTTTTATTTATAAACTTCATGGTTAAAGACAAGTTATTTAACCTCTTTGAACCTTTATTTCTTTCTTCATAAAATGGGAGTAAAAATACCTAGGTAAGGATTATTGGAAGAATTAAGTAAGGGTATCCCTATAAATTTCCTAGTGTGATGCCTAAGTCATGCTATAAACTCAGTAAGTATTTGCTCCATTCCTCTCTACATATCCAAAAGGACAAGTATTGAGTATTAAAAACTAGTCTTGAATCCTCTATATCTAGTAGCTGTCCATGTAAGTAACTGTATGGATGAAATCAACTGTTGTCTTGGTTAGGGTTGCTGCTTAGACAAGAGGTTATTAGCAGAAATAAGTTACCTGCCCCTGAAAGGACATGCTGGTTATGGTGCCCTGTGAATTTCCTGATTAAATAAACATAAGTAATTATTTTCATTACAATGCTCCTCTATTATCATAGGTATAAGTTGTAGGGAGGTAGATCTGGATTGAAGTTTTCTAATTACTACTGTTTTCTGAAAGTACAAAGCAATGAAATAAGTCAGAGTCCTGGTTGTTTGCAAGGAGGAGCTGGGTCCCCACTATCAAAAATGAAACAGAGAGTTCACCAAACTGCATTCCAACTATTGTGTTTCTTAGATAATTTGGCATTTATTAGATTCAAAGGAGGGAATTCTAGCTACTGTTGAAAAGGTCTTTCTATTAAGTAAAAAAAAAATTATAAATAGCCAATTTTCAGCCAATAGATAATATTTCTGAAATGCTAGGCTTTAATCTTTAAAATGTATGGACATTGGTGGGAAAAAGTATTATAAGACATTTCTGGTGTTTTAATAACTTAATCATGGTTAAACATTTTAAACTCTGATTATGATTTATTTTACTTTTGGGTTCACCCAAAAGACAGGAATAAGATGCTTTGATTCTTTAGCAAACTTCCACAGTGTCCAGTATATGGAATTAGGAAAGGATAGTAGAAAGATAATTGGACTGGATTCAGTAGTTTTGAAATTACAGGTATGTCTTAGCTCAGTCTTTAGCCAGTCACTAATGTCTCTACCTCACCTGTAAATATTAACTACTTGTAAATAACAAGGAAGGTGTTCTTGCTACCTTTCCCAAAGGATCAATGTGGGTTCAAATGGACAAATATATCTGGAAAAACTCTGTAAATTGGCTGGAGCTGTACACATGGTGGTTGCTAGTGGTTCAGTTTCATACATTCAATAACTTAATAACTAAACAAATGCTACCTTTCAACCATGCCTGAGAAAGATACTATGATTTCATCTCTTCTTTCTTATTGCTATCTATTCATCTTTTCATGCATGTTATCTACCTATTTATTCTACAAGATTATTTAAGACATTAACTCTAGTTATTTTTAAGACCCTGTCTAATAGTGCTAGCATCCACATCATCTTTGGGTCTTGTCCTATGGATTGATTTATCTCTTGATAGTGGTTTTCATTGTCATGTTATTTTTTTGTTTGATATTTTTGACTAACTGCCAGATATTATCTCTCTATATAAAAAGCCAGCTATCAGAACTCCGGAACCACCAAAACTATCTGAAGGACCAGTCACTATGATGCCCACTGCAGCAGCCAACCTGCCCACCAGGGGCAGGCTGGCTGGCTAATCTCCCACAGCCCCTTCCACCGTCCCCCAGCCAACCCCCAGTCACCCCTCTCCATTGGCATGTAGCCCCTCCCCCAGCCGGTCCCACCCTGATTGCCCTCCCAACCCTATTGGGGGTGGGGCAGGCCAGCCAACTTCCTTTGTCCCCTCCCCACTGCCAGCCTGGCCCCCATCAGCCCCCATAAGGGCAGGCCAACCTGACCCCACCTATGCACGAATTCATGCATCAGGTTTCTAGTGTATACATAATTGTGAGTCTGAGGTTAGTATTTATGTTTCGAAATGAGAATGGCTCTTTTTATTTTATACTGTTAGTATGAGGGCATGAGTTAGTGTTGTTAGTAAAAAAGATGAGTTTAGTTTTTTTGTTGTTGCTGTACTTGCCTTGAATAAACCATAGACTTTAAATTCCTTCAGTGGTAGACTTCTGGGCTTAATATGGGATCTGAGATGCTGAGGGTTTTTCCAAGTGTTTATGCTTCACTATCAGCTTTTATCTGACCCTGTATAATTGCATTGCTGATAGGGACTCTTTACATACTGTTGCCCTTATCCTGTCATATAGACTGCTGTTGTTTGTTATTTGGTGTGAGGCTTGTGGTGGTGGTGGCAGGGAAGGTTCTTTGTTTCCTTGGTCCAGCTTTTGTCTTAGGTAGGCCCTGTGTCCTTGGGCCTCGGTGGTGGTAATTTCTCAGAATTCCTATCCCTCTTCCCATTGTGGTCAAACTCTGCCTTGCACAGATGGGGGCTCTTGTGTGAGAGATGTATTTTTCCATTTTGCCTTCAGGGGTAATAGAACACTGCTTTGTATCAATGCAATATCCTGAACCAGATAAGGCTTTTTACTGCTCCTGGTAGCAGAGAGCTTTTACTTCTTTTCCCCTAGAAAAGCCAGGTTTCTGAAAACAGGAGGGTTTCTTGCTTTTCTTCCAGCAGCAATAGGATTTTGCTTCACATGAAAGAAGAGTCTAATAAATAGGCAAGACTTTGTGCTTGTACCACGGCAATAGCAAATGTTTACAATCAGAATATTGGCAGCACTGAAGGCAAGTTACTCAAGTTTCTTGTCCTTCCCCCAATCTTTCTCAAGAATACCTTGTAAAGGTTCATGGTAAAGAACTGGTGAGTGGGTGCAGGTTCTGCTTGTCTGTGGGGATTCAGGGATTTCATACTGTTTCATTATCCCTCAATTGACCTTTAAGAATTTGTTAAAATTTTTGGATATTTTTCTTTTTATATACTTTTATGGGGCTGCCCAAGGACACATGGTCTACCTAAGACAATACTGCCTCTTTTATTTGGACTCTGCCAAAAGGGAGATAGTTTATGTGTTCCATCTCTCCTTGGAGGAGTTTACTACTTATTGCATTTTAGTTCACTTGGTTGTTTTGTGCTCTTGGTGCTCTGGTGGGCTCTAGGAATCTTATAATTATACAGATTATTTGCCTTTTTCTCGTTGTTAAGATGAGATCAATAACCTCTGTGGCTTTTTATATCTTAAGTTTTTATGTGGTAAGTGGAATTTGAGGAGAATTAGTAAATAAACTCTTAATAGGAATGCATATCCTATATAATAAAAGGATAACATGCAAATAGATTGAACAGCAGAACAACCAATCAAAACATAATATGCTAATGATATGCTAAGGCTGCTCAACCACTGCTATGATATGCACTGACCACAGGGGGCAGACAGTTGACCAGTCGACCAGTTGCTATGATGAGCACTGATCATAGGGGGCAGATGCTCCAACCAGTAGATTAGCTTGCTGCTGGAGTCCACCAATCAGGCCTGAGTGACATGGGTAGAACATGCTCTGGAGCTCTCCCATGGTCCCGCCCCAACCTTATTATGCACCAGTGGAGTCCCTCAGCCTGACCTGTGCCCTCTCACAATCTGGGACCCATTGAGGATGTCAGAGACCTGGTTTCAGCCCAATCCCACAGGCTACTCCCCTTGGAAGGGTCCCAGATGCAGGGTTCATGGCTGTTAAGTGCTACTGTGGCATCATAAGCCTCTCCTGATTGGGACTCATAGGGTGCAAGCCTGCCACAGGCATAGTGGGGTTGGGATGAGTGGGAGCAACAAATAGGAGCTGTAGGCAATGTTGGGCTGTGGGTTTTGGCTCAATCCTTGCAGTCCACCCAGAGGGACCCACCCGTGCATGAATTTGTGCACCATTCCTCTAGTAGAATATATAAAAACTAGAGGCCTGGTGCACAAAATTCATGCATGGAGGGTGTGTCCCTCAGCCCAGCCTGCACCCTCTCCGATCTGGGACCTCTCACAATCCAGGACTGCTGGCTCCCAGCTGCTCACCTGCCTGGCTTCCTGATTGCCCCTAACTGCTTCTGCCTGCCAGCCTGATCATCTCCTAACCATTCTCCTGCCAGCCTGATTGATGTCTAACTGCTCCCCTGCCAGCCTGATTGCCCCCAACTGCTTTCCCCTGCAGGCCTGGGTCCCCCCCAATTGCCCTTCCCTGCAGGCCCAGTCCCCCCCAACTTCCCTCCTCTGCCAGCCTGTTTACCCCTAACTGCCCTCCCCTGTAGGCCTGGTCCCTCCCAACTGCCCTCTGTGCTGGCCATTTTGTGGTGATCATCTTGTGCCCACATGGGGGCAGCTATCTTTGACTACATAGGGGCAGCCATCTTGTGTGTTGGAGTGATGGTCAATTTGCATATTACTCTTTTATTAGATAGGATGCAATGCATTTTGTAACATGATGGGCCTAGCAATAGCAGAGGACTGTTATCATCCTATTATTGGTTGAATTTTGTCCCTTAAAAAAGGTATGTTGAAGTCCTAATCTTCAATTCCTCTGAGAATGTGTTCTTATTTGGAAAGATAATCGTTTCAGATATAACTGAGTCAAGGTGAGGTCACTAAGGTATACCCTTCCAACATGACTGCCATTCTTTTAAGAAAAGGAGATGAGACATAGTGAGAACCCTATGTGACAACAAAGGGAGATAATGGAATGTACAAGTCAAGGAATACCAAAGGATTGATTGCTACTAAAAAGCAGGAGCTAGAAAGGGGCAATCTGTAGGCCCATCAGAAAGATCATGGTCCTGCCCTAACCAGTTTTGCTCAGTGGATAGAGCATCGGCCTACGGACTGAAGGGTCCCAGGTTCGATCTCGGCCAAGGGCACTGGTTGCTGATCGATGTTTCTCACTCTCTATCCTTCTCCCTTCCTCTCTGTAAAAAATCAATAAAATATATATATAAAAAAAAAAAAGAAAGATCATGGTTCTGGCAACACCTTGACTTCAAACTGCTAGTCTCCAGAAGTGGAGATAAATTTTCATTGTTTTAACCCACTTAATTGTTGGCAGCCCTAGGAAATTGATACATACCCTTAGACATGAAGGGGTGAAAGGAGGGATATAGAAAGAACTGTGGAAGCTGTAAGCTCAATACACATCCACAGAGATGGATTGCAGAGAATAAGTACTTTGACCCCTCTCTCTTCTATCCCTTTATCCTACTGTGGAGGCTTCCTTTGACTAAACTCAACTGAAAGCCAGATGGCAAGGGAGCTGGTTGAGGTATTCTATACAAGTCAGCCTCCTGGGTCATAGACCAGAGTGGGAAAGGCTGGATGGAAGATATAAGGAGCAAAGCCTTTGTATAACAGACTATGTAACTTTATAAATTTGTTTCTGATAGGTGGCATGGGGTCATTAGGAAGATTGTAAAGTTAGTAGATCTGTGGTTTTGATCCAGCTCTTTGCTGACTCACTGTGACCTTGACTACTTCACTTAGCCCTTCTGATCCTCTACTTCCTCATCTGTAGGAGGGGGTTAGGCTAGATGAACTTTATATCTCTTTTTGGCTTTGTGTTGTGGGTATAGACTGAGTAATCTTATATTAGACAAAAAGAGGTCTAAAATAAATTACCTCAGGTTCATAACTTGAAGCTTTTATGACTTTGAGCCAGGTTCAGTGAAGAAAACTACCATCCATTGTTGATGATAATGTACTTTTACCTGACTGTCTTTACAATTAAAAAAATGTGTTTTTATGTATACAATATCTTTTTAATATTACATTTCTGTGAAAAATTTGTTACTTGGGGTTGATTCTCTTTCTCTGTGTGTATGTGTTTACAACCCAAGTGGTCCATCTAAGAGAAGAGTTGAATTTTTTATTAATGTCATTTCATTTTGTTAAGGAATTCATCTCTTTACCACTTATTTATTTATTTTTGCAGTCTTTCCAGTTACTCTTTCAGCATAGAGTTGGTGAAAGAGAGAGAGAGAGAGAGAGAGAGAGAGAGAGAGAGAGAGAGAGAGAGAGAGAGAGAGAGAGAGAGAGAGAGAGAGTTTTTAGCCCTCTGTAATTTCTTGTCACTAAGGAGCTAAAGGGTTGCTTTATAACTTTATTTTGACCTTCAAAGCCAAAGATAAAATGTCCTTTAAACTCCGTTCTTCCACACGGGCTACAGAATTTTGGTATGGTGATGATGCCCTTGGAGTTCTGATATTGATTTATATGGTAGAGTCGGTTTTGAGCAAAGGCAAAGGCTAATGATCTAGTAATATTACACATCACAGACAAACCAGATGGAATTAGTTTTCAGATTTTCTGGTGTCTACAAGGTGAGATTTTTCCTTTGTGTGATGCTCAATTCATAGTAATTCACAAAGATTTCTCATCACACGAATCCTTTTTCTTCTCAGTTAATGGTTCATCATAGATCACCCTGTGATTTCAACTCATTTTCTCAAGGTAGGAATCAGGAGGACTTCCAATATGATGACATGGGGAAGGATACACTATTTAGGGACAAACAAAACAACCAAATTCATGATAAGTACATACAAGACTGTATAACTATGTTCTTTTTTACATATATGTAACAGGCCTGCAATACATGGATGTAAATTGGATGACTTCATAGTTAGATATTCCTTTCTAGGAAGTAATAGGGCAGGAGATGTTGGTACAGGGTAAGGGGAAAGAATAAGAATAAGGATGGAAACAAAAGAGAACTAGAGAAAGCGATATTTTTTCACATGAGACCACAGGATGTGGCAGTCAATGTACATTCATTATGGTGCATCAATACAGAGATTTACAGCTGTAGAAAGGAGGTAGATATATGTGAATTAATAGGAATATGAATTAATATGAAAAGCTAACATTAATAAACAAGTTGCCGAATGAAAATAGTAAACATACAACGAATTCTTTGCCTATCTGATGGTCTTAGGCGACCCTGCTAGCAGTTCTCAATCTGTGGTCATGACTGTAGAGCCTAAGACCATCGAAAAACACAGATATTTACATTACTATTCATTAACAGTAGCAAAATTACAGTTATGAAGTACCAATGAAAATAATTTTATGGTTGGGGGTCACCACAACATGAGGAACTGTATTAAAGGGTCTTGACATTAGAAAGGTTGAGACCCACTGCCCTAAACTCACTTCAGCTCTTTCATTTTTGAGAAGAATAGACTGGTTAAGAGAGTAGTATCTAGTTGTTTCTGAGGCTTTGGTAGAATCTCTGTTTTCCTATTTATTAGCTGTTACTTCATCTTTCAGGAGAAAATTAATAGAGGCTACCTATAAAATAGTTAGCAAAGTAAATTCACATTATTTGGGTTATTCAGTGGGAAACAGTAAAGAATTTGTTGTATGTTTACTATTTTCAAAGTGTTATTTGCTAGTGTTACCTTATATGATGCCTTAACAGTGCGGTGAAGAATGTAAAAAAAGATACTTGTTCTTCTTGTTTTATAGGTAAAACTAGAATACAGAAAGGGGCCTTGTCTAAGTCATGAATGCAATAACAGAAACACGATTCTGGACTCCTGACTATTTTTCAGACCCTTTCTAGTACATCTGAGAGCTGTAGAGAATTATTGGGCACCATCAAATAAACAAACAAAAGAAACATTTCCTGTGGTTTCCCTTTTTGGGGTATTGGTGGGAGGGTCTCCTGTAGAGGCCATTATCAATTCCCCCTCAACTTATGCATTGTGGGAAGCCAGACAAAAGAGCACCTTGAATAGAAAACAGGTAGGCATCTTGCATCTTGTTTCAGTTTGCCATTCTTCGACTTTTCTGGACAGAGGTTGTTTCCTCCCGGATTCAGAGGCATTTGACTTGACTGTATTTGTATCAAGTGAAAACTGCTATGCCCTCAGCATCACATCCATGCTAGACTCGGAAGCATGTTTCTTTGCCTTAGGGCTATAGATTATTTGGGAATGAGGGCAGTGCTATAGGCTGAATGCTTATGTCTCCTCTAAATTCATATGTTGAAAATGAACCCCCAATGTGATGGTATTAGGAGGTGGTGCCTTTGGGAGCTGATGAGGTCAGGAGCGGAACCCTCATGAGTGGAATCTGTGCCCTTATAAAAGAGAGGTCCCAGAGAGTTTCTTTGCCCTTCTACCATGTGAGGTTATAATGAGAACAAAGTCCTCTATGAACCAGGAACTAGGCTCTCAGCTGACACCAATTTTGCTGGCACCTTGACCTCAGACTTCCCAACCATCAGAACTGTGAGAAATAAATGTTTGTTGTTTATAAGCCACTTAGTCTATGTTATTTTTGTTACTGCAGCCTGTACTGACTAAGACAGGCAGCATAAGAGACCTTTAGAATTAATTTTCTGGAGATAGGATTATAGCTAAAGGAGAGTGTTTAGAAATGGGAAAAATGTCAGTGGCTTTTATGATAGTGATATTATTTTTGTTACTTAGGGAAAAAAAACACAACCCTGAGCATTTTGGGATATTTTAATAAGAATCTTTGAGACAGATCTACCTGAATCTTCCTGAACAGAGAGAAAGAGAGAGGGAGAAATATGTGGTGGAGGGGAGAGAAAATCCTCTATTTTCAGAGTGAAGGGAAATGATAAAAGGCTGAATTAGCTTCTCATTCCATCTAGCATCCTTTAAGCAGTTTTTGTCGAGCATCTGCAAGTTGACGTGACGTCGATCTGTTCAATCTGGTTCTAAATTGTTCTGTTAAATGCTAGACAACTTTTGTCACAGAAGCTGTCCCCCCTCCTTCAGAATGATTGTCTATAATTAAGGAGGAAACCAGGAAATAATGATAGGGTTCTCTTTTGCCTTTCTAATGGCTTTCTTATTAAGTATGTCTGAAAAAGCTACTAAGATGTTGATTTCCCACATAACCAAAAGAAGTCAGCCATTATATAATTACTTCTTTTTAAAACTACAAAGAGAGATGTATGAGAAATGCTTTCAATGAGCTAAAGACACCATGAAGCACAAAGAAAAAAATTCCTCTCCAACAGGAAAAGCAGTAAAGAAATCAGCTATTAAAGAAATATCTTTGTCAACAACCTTGAGGTGCCAAGACCTATCACCAATGGCATGATTGTTGGAGGTATGTTGTGGCAGGAAGAAGAGGTCAGGAAGGAGGGTAGGTGGTAGCGGGCAGTGGGGCTGTGGGTGGTATGATGGTATTTGTGCCTTCTAATTAAGTCCTTAAGTATAAAAAGAGTCTTCACTTATATTTTCTCTATTGGAGGAGACAGGCTGAGACTTAATTCAGATCCCTGGTGAGGTCATTGTTGTTAGCCATATTTATTGGGAATGAGTGAAGTCCATATTCTAAATGCCCCAATTCTCAACTGATAAGTTATTATTATACAGGGTACCTGCGAAATTGTAATAAACATGGGGCATGATGGGCTTTCCTTCTCCCTTTTCCTCTTGCCAAACAGAATAGAGAGACTTTGTTAGTATAACAACCATTGAAATTACTCAGTGAAAGGTGGCCAATATTAGCAAGAGTAAGGTTTATTTGTCTTGTAGATGATTTATTCTGAAAAGTCTGACAGGTGGAGATGCCTATATAAGTAAGAAGTTACTTTGGGCCAAGATCACATGGTATGAATGCTGGGGATTTATTTTTAAATTCCACTATAATTTTCTCTCTGGTGATCTGGGCTCCTTCTCTTCAGGTTCCCTTTTCCCTGGACCCCATTATGGTCCTTTCAGGTTGGGAATGACTCCTTGCCCAGAAAAGGAAAGTTGATCCAGGGGAATGTTTGTGCTAGTCCAGTATAAACGTCATCCCTACTTCTACAATGACCCCATTTTGTTCTTGGAGTCTGCTTTATGTCTTAGCCCTTTAGGAGTTGCTCCTGCTTGAAGGTGGATTGATGAGCAGGGTGGGAGAAGCTTATTATGGTCTCAAGAAGTGAAAGTGTGTGGCCAATAATTGTTTTGAAACATTTCCTTAGCATCTCACATCATAGTGTAGTGAAAAGAACCTGGAATGGAAATTTTGGATCATAGTCCTAGGACAAGCCATTTAACCTCCTCTCAGCTCAATTTCTTTGTCCATAAAATGGGGTGGGGGAAGGGTAAATTATTTAGTAATAAAATTCCTTGTAGTTAAAAGTAGTTTGCACAAATTAGCTATAGTAATCATACAATAATGGTATTATAATCAGAAGAATATTTAGAGATCATTAGATAGCCTCTGGTCCAACATCCCATGAAGAAAGTTGTCTTCTGTACCACATTCTTAACAGGTGATCAGCGAGTACCATTTGAATGTTCCTGGGACTAGAAGCACATTGACTCATAAGTGAGCCATTTCTATTTTCTTTTAAAAATTCCATCAGATTGCAAATGTGCATCTTTCTAATATCTTCTCATTGGTCTAATTTTTGTTGTTCTGGAAGTCCTTTTGTGATGGCTAATTTTATGTGTCAACTTAACTGGGCCAGGATACCCAGATATTTGGTCAAACTCTAGTCTAGATGTTGTTGTGAAGGTGTTTTTTTTCATCTTAAACAACAACAGGGTTAACATTGAAATTAGTAGACTTTGAATAAATCAGGTTATCCTCCAGTTGAAGGCCTAAAGGAAGTACAAACTGAGATTTCTCAAGATTGAGGGAATTCTGCCACCAGACTGTCTTCAGACTTGAGCTGCATCATCAGCTCTTCCCAGGGTCTCCAAATTGCTGGCGTACCAAGTAGATTTTGGAATTGCCAATCTCCACAATCACATGGGCCAATTCCTTAAAATCTCTCTCTCTCTCTCTCTCTCTCTCTCTCTCTCTCTCTCTCTCTCTCTCTCTCTCTCTCTCTACCTATCTGTATGTATGTACTAGAGACCCAGTGCACAAATTCATGCATGGGTGGGGTACCTCGGCCTGGCCAGCGATCAGGGCAATGGGCACCATAGAGGTTGGCCTGCTGCGGGGGAGGAGTCGTGGGAGGTTGGCTGTGGGAGTGCACTGACCACCAGGGGGAAGCTCCTGCATTGAGTGTCTGTGCTCTGGTGGTAAGTGCACATCATAGTGACCAATCACTAGGTCACTTAGGCTTTTATATATATACTAGTGGCCCAGTGCACAAAATTCATGCACAGGGTGAGGGGCGTTTCCCTCAGCCCAGCATGCACCCTCTCCAATCTGAGACGCCTTGAGGGATGTCCAACTGCCCATTTAGGCCCGATTCCAGTAGGATTGGGCCTAAATGGGCAGTTGGACATCCCTCTCACAATCCAGGACTGCTGGCTCCAAACTGCTCACCTGCCTGCCTTCCTGATTGCTCCTAACCACTTCTGTCTGTCAGCCTGATCACCCCCCTAACCACTCCCCTACCAGCATGATTGATGCCTAATTACTCCCCTGCCAGTTTGTTTGCCTCTAACTGCCCTCCCCTGCAGGCCTGTTCCCACCCCCCAACCCCCTTCAACTGCTCTTCCCTGCAGACCTGGGTTCCCCCAACTCCCCTTCCCTGCAGGCCTGGTCACCCCCAGCTTCCCTTCTCTGCTAGCTGGTCACCCCTACCTGCCCTTCCCTGCAGGCTTGATTGCCCCCATCTGCCCTCTCTTGCAGGCCTGGTCCCTCCCAACTGCCCTCCTCTGCTGGGCAATCTTGTGGTGTCCATCTTGTGTCCACATGGGGGCAGGATCTTTGACTACATGGGGGCAGCCATCTTGTGTGTTGGAGTGATGATCAATCTGCATATTACCCTTTTATTAAATAGGATAGAGGCCTGGTCACAGGTGGAGGCCAGCTGGTTTGCCCTGAAGGGTGTCCTGGGTCAGAGTGGGGGTTCCCTGAGGGTGTGGGGTGGCCTAAACAAGGTGCCTGTGGTGGTTTGCTGGTTGGCCACACCCCCAACAACCCAAGCAGAGGCCCTGGTATCTGGGATTTATTTATCTTCTGTAATTGAAACTTTGTAGCCTGGATTGGAGGCCTGGGCTGGCCAGGGTTTGCAGAAAGCTTGGATTCCTCCATCACTGTGGGCAACCCTAGCTTTCTGCTCTCTCCAGCTCTGTGGCTGCTGCCATTTTTGTTGGGATTTATTTACCTTCTATATTTGAAACTTTGTAGCACTGAGTGGAAGCCTGGGCCCGCCAGGGTGTGTGGAAAGCTTGGCTTTCTCCATTACTGGGAAAGCCAAGCCTCTCTCCTGCTCTCTTGGTGGCTGCAGTCATCTTGGTTGGGTTAATTTGCATATTCAATCCTGATTGGCTGGTGGGTGTGGCTGGTGGGTGTGGCTTGTGGGTACAGCAGAGTGATGATTAATTTGCATGTTACTCTTTTATTAGATAGGATATAGATATAGATATACTTATACATATATACGCATATACATATATATACACATACACACACACACATATATATACATATACATACATATAGTCATGTGTTATATAATGACATTGTTTTCAACAATGGACCGCATATATGACAATGGCCCCATCCTATCTAATAAAAGAGTAACATGCAAATGTGACCGTACCTTGGCTCCTCATTGGCTATGCTACCAGCCAATCAGGAGTGGTGGCGGGGCCAAGTGGTGGGAGGGCCGGCCTGGGGCTGGAGATAAAACGGCGGTGGCGGTGAGCGCCCAGAGCCCGGTCGCTGTGAGGGGAAGCGCGGCAGCAGCGGTGGTGGTGGCAGCAGGGAGCACCCGGCCTCTGGGCGCTGTGACGGGAAGTGGCGGTGAGTGCCCAGCCCCTGGGGCAGGGTGGTCGCAGGCAGACGGGGCTGAGCTGAGCAGGGCGATGGCTGGGTGCCCAAGGCCTAAAGCCTTACCAGAGGCTTTAGGTCTTGGGCAGGCTGGGGATGAGCCATCAGTTGGACATCCCCTGAGGGCTCCCAGTATGTGAGAGGGGGCAGGGTGGGTTGAGGGACCACCCACCCCCAGTGCATGAATTTTCACACACCAGGCCTCTGGTAAGATTATAATTGAGCTGAAAAACCTCCTATCACTTAGTGATGTCATAGCCATCATAAGGTTGTAGTGCAATGCATTCTCATGTGTTTTTTGGTAATGCTGTGTAAACAAACCTATTGACTTACTATACTTTCAGTCTTATAAAAGTATAGTTCATGTAATTATACATAGTACTTTATAGATTTACTATACTATACTTCTTATTATTTTAGAGGGTACTCTTTATACTTATTAAAAAATGTTTGTTATAAAACAGTAAGCCATGTTATGCTAGCAGCAGCCTCAGACATTTCATTTCCCTTGTTTCTTGATTCGATCGTTTTCTCTTGTTCTGGATTTAATCTTGTGTTGTTTTGTACAGTAACCTGCTGTACGGGCTTGTAGCCTAGAAGCAATAGGCTATACCATTTAGCCTATGTGTGTAGTAGGCTGTACCATCTAGGTGTGTGTAAATGCATTCTATAATGTTTGCTCAATAATGAAATCACCTAATGATGCATTTCTTAGAATGTGTCTCTGTTGTTAAGTGGCACAAGACTATATGTGTGTATATATATATATGAATTAATATATGTCATGTATAGAAGACTACTATGTAGAATATCATATATATATCCCCCCTCCCCCCCCTGGAGAACCCTGTGTTATATACCCACAGAGTAATTTGTCAGGCTTCTATTAAAAGAGTCTTCTATCACACCTTGCTAAATTGGGTTGAGAATGGTTGGATGGTTTGACGGAGCTCTTTCTGGGCAAACAAGAGTAAACTTACCTTTGGATTCAAGATGGGCAGAGACAAAATGCCAAGAGATTAAAGAGAAAATTAACGATGCAAAGTACAGAGGTATGCACCCACTAGATCCTCCTTTAATGAGAGCTGTTCCAATTAGTAAGGAAACACCAGGCCAGGAAAGACAATCATCCCCACCAGTGTCCTCTAACATTTGTAGAGCTTGTTGGGATAGCACAATATTTGCTTTCACGCATGGGAGATAATTGGCACTTAGCTGTTACAGCAGCAGCAGTAGGGGGAAAAAACAGAAGCATGGAGAAGAGGGTAGGTCTGGTTCTCATCTGCTAGATTCTGCACTTGCCCATGTGAATGAGAAAGAACAGCTATGGGATGGCTCAGCGCCTGGACATCTGTTGTCACCCTGTCTGGTAGCTGCGTTTTCTTCCTTAAGCATGAATGAAGTGACTGAGGGGGGAAGTGGAAAATCTCTGCAGCGAGGGAGCCAGGGACAGTCTGCCCATGCCTGACTGTGTGGGAGCTTACTGTTGAGCGCCTGTACCAGGAATGGGAACTGTGGCTGTTATTACTTTGTTTCCAGGGTGGGCTCCCCCTGCCCAGTTGTGCATATGGTACCAATTCCCCAAGATTATGACTGAAAAACAATTAAATAAAATTCTTACAAGTCCATAGCCCAAGCACAACCTTTTTCAGTCTTTTTTTTTAGATTTTTGTCCACCTGCAGACATACTTTAATGTAATTATAATCAATAGATGAAGAGAATTTCATATTGTATATGATTTTTTCCACTTAACATTCTATGATAAACATGTTCTTATATTGTTTCTTCTCCTCAGTGCATTTTATAACTGTGATATTATGATATTTCAGAACTGACATACCATGGTTAAGTTAACCATTCCTATTGTTGAACAGTTCTAGTACTTGTTATAAAGACTCCCAAAATATTTTTTTCTATGTAGCCTTTTCTTCTTTTGAATAACTTCCTTCAGCATTTCCAGAGTGAGGCAAGAGGTATGACTTTTTATTTCTTATACATATTAATTACTATATTGTCTCCTAAAAGGACTTGTTTTGGTACAAATTACTGAAAACAAATTGCAAATATGTCACTTATGTCAGAATATTGCAGTTTGATTGAGTATTAACTATAATGAATATAAAGTGATATTATAGGGAGATTTTATTTTTTTATTAACAAAGGCTACTATTTTATATATATTATTTACTGATTATATTTATTTTTGTGTGTATTGTCTCTGCTGCTGGGGTCTATTGGGGTATTGATTTCTACAAATTAATTTGAATGAGTCTTTACATATTAGTCATAATTGATATAAATATCTAGTATGTTGTTTTTGTTATTATTATTATTATTATTATTATTATTATTATTATATTTTTTAATCCTCACCCGAGGATATTTTTTCATTGGTTTTCAGAGAGAGTGGAAAAAAGAGGGGAAGACAGAGACAAATATTGATGTGAGAGAAACACATTGATTGGTTGCCTCTTGCACACACCCCAACCAGGGCCCAGGCTAGGGAGGAGCCTGAAACTGAGGTATGTGTCCCTGATGCAATAGAACCTGGACCTTTTGGTCCACAGGCTGATGTTCTATTCACTGAGCCAAACTGGCTAGGACTCTAGTATATTATTTAAAATTTTATCTTTATTTTTGTGTAAAACTTTTTAAAAATCTTGCTGGGTTTTCCAATTCTTTGTTGTCTTATTAAGAACAGCTCTTTAATCAATCCTATGTTATCTTGTACTTGCTTTTTGTTGTTATCTGTGACTTGGCACTTGGTGGAATGCTGCCTAATTTTAGGGAACATTTTGATATTCATATTTAGTTCTGAGTTAAAGTGGTTCTGGTTACTTCAAACTGAACTAACCAACAAACCTTTCAAAAATAAACTTTGGCTCATTGTATTATTCAGAATATACAATTAATAGTTCAGTTTCTGAACTCTTAAAGTGTGGCTCATTCCCATTTTTTGTTTCACAGAGTGCGTGAAGTTCTTGAGTGACTTTAGTATTTTTCACGTGGGCTCCATGTGCTTTCTCCAGGAGGGGATGCATCTTTGAAAGCAGGGTTTATGTACTCCATTCACCTGATGTTGAGCCCTCTCTCTGGCTTGAGCAATTTCCAGATATATTGCCTGGGATGCCTTTTGCCCTAGTTACTGTCTGGGTCAAGGCTTGTATCTTGCCCTGAAACAAGCATTGATTTAGGGTTTGCATTCTGACCAGTTAGTTTGTGGCTTGCTTCCCGCCCACATGGCAGCTGTGAGGTTGGACAGGAACTCTACCCCAACTTGGTGGGCTTCTATGTGGCCCTCCTCTGCTCTTCTGGGTTAAGGCCAAGAGTCTGCTATTCCCAGCAAAGGCTGTGGCTAATCTGCAAGTAGGCTACAGAATGGGAGGTTGGGAGACATTACCTTACAATGTGTTCTGTTCAGAGTGGCTATTTTGTAAGTGGTGTCCCTCATTTGTTGACAATCTGGAGATCTTTTCATGTCTTGGCCTGCAGACCATTTTAGAACCCAATAGCTGAGGTACAAAGTAAGACAGCAGAAGATGTGGCCCAGACTGAGAGCAGGCTCCCTGAACGGTTCTACCTAATGTGTGGTGGGTGAGTACCAAGGATTCTCTGGGGTAAAATTACTCATTGATGGGCAGTTGCTGGGTCATGGTTTTTAATTCAGTGGGAAAAGGGGGAAGAGCATGCACACTGATGTGGAAACACACACACACACACACACATACACACACACACACACACACACACAATTTATTTATTTTTCTTGTTCTGTGTGTGGCTCCATGAAATCTCTTGGGGAAATTCTCAGGACTGAGATATATACTATAGAAAAACTAGAATTTTAGCTCTTATTATAGGAAGCTTCTTATGATAAGTTAATACAACCAGCCACACAACATGCACATTATTTTCTGTGTGATACCAGCAGTCTCTTTTATGTCTTCTTAATCACCATTTTCTTGGTTGAAGGATATTGATGTTTTCATGTAGATTTGAAGCAAAGATCTTTGTTTTATTAATTTTCCTTCTGAATGAATACTGCTTTTCAAAATGAACATACTGAACAGCAAATTATCATTCCATTAGGCACATAAAATTATAGACAGCTGAGCCACACCTTCTATCCATCACACATACACACACACACACACACACACACACACACACACACACACACACAAACACACACACACCCTTACCCTGGACATAGTCTACCAAGCCAGCTACAAATTCCAGATGATCAATTTGCTTAGCTGTGATGGTAATTTAAAAAATCCAGTGTTTTACTTCAAAACTTTGAGAGGCAGTATGGGTTCAAGTTGGTATTGTGCTACAGAAATTCCTTGGTTGATTTTATTGGCATTTATAGGGCATATTCAAGAGTTTGGAGTAGATGTTGATGATATGGATATTTGTGTGTCAGCAGCCATGATGGGCAGTGATGTTGACCATGTTAGGTTTGGATTATCTCATAACCAGGTCCTAGTCCAAGTAGGAGACATCTGCAAGATTAGGACAAAAGTCCACTGATGTAAGGGTCAAAGCATGGGTTCCAGGATTCTAGGCAAGGAGGTGAAGAGGTGGAATTTGGGCTGACAGTTATAAGGGTATTTCAAAGTTTTCATTGAGGCAGTGGACTTTAGCTGTGTTTTAGGAGAAGGAATACTAACTATATTTATCAAAAGGACAGGCACATAGAAAACAAACGAAAATGGCTAGTGATTTCTAACTGGTCCAGAATGCTGCTCTGTCCTTTTGGAGAAATTGAAGGCATCAGTCCTCATGTCTCATGGACTACCTGGAAGTGAATGGATGGGTGTGGCAATGTCATACTAAGAGCTAGGCATACACTTCTCATTCCAAAACCATTGTCAGAATTATTTATTTGTCTTTTTTGGCAGTCAGCAAGAGTTGGCAACCTCCTTAGCATGGCATAATCATGAGGGAGACTTCAAAATCTGTTGCATTTAAAAAATTGTATTTGAAATTCTGTGATATTTTAATCAGTTTAGAATCAATCTACCTCAAAAAAAGAGGATGCAAATTTGAAAACCATGCATTTACAGCTCTTTAATATCTAATTATGCCGAGGGAAGGAAATGGTTAGGCAGTGACTGTTAGAATGAATAATGACATTAAATGAAACATAAAACAAATCCGTACCAGTTTTATTGGATTGGAAGTAAGAGACAGAGACAGGCTGAAATTCTACTGGAATCTAATTAGGGAAATAAACCCTTGGACAAATAAAGGATGGATGATGGTATGAGCTGATTAACTTGAGCCCCATGGGGAGGTAAATGGGAGAGAATGCTCCACAGAATTTCATAACTGGAGGGAGTTCAGCTATTTAAGCCAGATATGCTCATTTTTACAAATGAGAAAACTGAGGCTTAAAGGAATAAACAAGTGGACAAAGGCCCTACCAAGCAACAAGGGACAGAGTTTGAACTTGAATCTGCACCTGAGTGTTGAGAAATTTGAGGCAATTTGATTCATCACAGTCTTGGCCCATTGACAGTCCTGCCTGCAAGAAGTCCTTAGTACACATCTATCAGGCTATATGAACCAGTTTATATTGCCATCTAAGTCCCTTTATAATGTTGTCAGTCACTTGGGTTATCAATAGGAGAGTTAGCATATACCATCCTGCGTCCTTTACTCATTTTGCATGTGACAGGACTCTGACCTGGGTCTTGGTTCTCTTGTGTCTTAAATAAAGCTCTCAATCTCCAAGCTGACTCATCTGACTTGGTTCCACGTGTACCTGCCTCACAGAGCACTCAGTGTGCCCAAAAGACTATCATCTCAGAGAAGAAATGTGGAAAACAGCAGCTCATCTTCCTCCTCACTCTCACCTGGACCCTGCTTGCTTTTCCAATGATCAGAACTATGTTGCCCGCAGCCTCAAGCCAGGGAGCCTTCAGTAATGTTTGTTTTTCTGTGTCCTTTATTTTGTCCATGGAATCAGGGCTCAATTCAGATTCTTCTTAAACTATGCAATCCCATCTTCTATTTTTAGGCTGCTGCCTTACATCGGGAACTAATTGTTTTCTAAGCAACTTCCATTGTCTCAGACATAATAATTTTCTAAGCCATTGATCTGGCCATGGCATCTTTTTTCATTGGGCCAGAATATGGTTTTCCTTTTGGATGAAATATAAGTTTTTATCACATCCGTTCCTTACCTTGTCACCTTTTGTATTAAATTTCAATATCTTTTTCTTTCAGAGAGAACTATGAATCTTTGGAAACACTTGGAACCTACAGGGAGTAAAATATGGACGTGTTAAATATTGAAACAGGCACAACCCACAGTGGCTTGTGGGTTGAATTCTCTTTCTTGTCCAGGAGTATGAAATTGACTTGTTTTTTTTTTTTAACATCTCTTAAAAGAGTCCTCTAGAAAGTGAAAAGCAGTTAGCTTTCCATTTATGGCACTTTAGCATCTTTGTTTTGATAAAATGCCTCATTTAAAAAGGATTAGAAATAGCATTGTATATTCATGCTGTCTGATGTGTGTGTGTGTGTGTGTGTGTGTGTGTGTGTGTGTGTGTGTGGCTGAAGATGCTTTTAGATTTCTGGAAACTTTTTATGTTGAAATGGCAAGTGGCTATACTTTTCCAAGATGACACTTTTCAAATCATAGTGTTTAAAACAAAAAATTCTGAGGTTTTGGCTTCTGGTTGAAGATTAAGGATTGGATAAAAAACTGTTAGAAGCTGGCCTCATAGAAAGTGGACAGAGATGGGAGGAAACCTAACACCCACGACTTGCTCAGGGAAGGTTTGTGATGCCACATAGCCTTGGCCCAAATTTTGCTTTTCCTTTCCATATCTTCCAAATGTGATCTCATGAAATTACTTACAACAATATTTGTTAAGGGTTAACTGAATTCTGTATTAGGTGCTAGGGATTAGAAATTCACTAATATCCTACCTTACATTGTATACACAAATCAATTCTAGATGGATTGTAAATCCAATTGTGAAAGATAATACAGCTTTTAGATGATGGGCAATGATCTTATGACCTTGGAGTAGGCAAAGATTATTTTAAAACAGGATATGAAATGGAAAAATAACTGTTAAAGAAAAAAGGACCATATTGAGACTAAGAGTTTCTGTTCATCAAAAGATACCACAAAGAGAGTGAAAAGTAAGTAAAAAAAGACATTTGTCATATATATATAAATGTATATATTCCACACAAGACTCATATCCAGAACAAATAAAGAGTTCCGATAAGCTAATAAAAAAAGACAGAAGCACAATAGAAAAATAAGCAAAATACTTGAATAGAAACTTCTCAAAATAGGGCATTTAAAAGTCCAACAAATTTGCTTAATGTCATTAGTCATTAGGGAAATGCCAATTAAAACCACAATAGAATAGCAGTACATATGTACCAAAATGGCTAAAATGAGACAAAAAAAATGCCAAAATTGGTGAAGATGTAAAGCAACCAGTACTTTCTTACATTGTTCATGAAAGGATAAATGGGCAATTTAGAAACTACCTTGGAAAACTATTTAGTGCTATTATCTGAAAAAATGCTGAATTCTGATCCAAAAATTTCACTCCTCGGTGGATATATGGCCCCAAAGATCATTCATTGTAAGGGCTGATGATGGAGTAACTAGGGAGAAAGGAGAGGCAGATGGAATGTGCAGATTCTCTTTGAAGGGTTTGGCTATTGAGGTGGGAGAGATGGGATAGCTCGAGGGGAATTCTAGGTTGAGGGAGGACCTTTGTAAGAGAGTTATGATCAAGAGATAGAGGTTAAAATGTAGGAGAGACTAGAATTAATTTATGGGCTAATTCCCATATTAGAAGAAACTTTAAATTACAAAGCATTTCCTGCCCAAGGTTTAGGAAGAAATATGAGACTAGAAGTTATATGTTGGTAGGTGTGTGTATTAAATGAGTTTTCTATAGACAGCTTTTATTTTCTTGGTGAAGTAAGATGCTGATTAATTTGCAAAGTGAGGTGGACAAGGGTTAAGTTGGGAAATTGTAAAGAGTGGCAAAGTTTGGTTAGCTGCTATAAAGGAATGGGAGGGAGAGGTGATCAAGGGAGGTGATATTGTTACGTGACATTCAGGACTCAGTTGCTGTGCGAGAACATAAGGCTGCAGTGGCATCCACTCATACTCCTACATGCCTTCCTCTAAGATGACTCAGCAGCATGGTGTAGGGCAGGGAGTCGTTCAACTGAGCTGAGCATTTTGGCAAAATAATTGAAGAGATGCTTTACGGAAATTAGCTTGGTTAGGAAAGGATGAGAAGTAATGAGAGAGGATATGGGCTGATGGAAAAGAGATCAATCAAGAACTGAAGGTCTCAATGGATGTAATGATGAGAAAAAAAACTGAGCCCTAGGGGATAAGTTGGCTAGAAGGAATGGTGGTTTTGCCCAGACCTGGGCATTTGGCCTTTGTTTCCCCATGATGATAAGGTCCAGGTATGACTGTGATAAGTGAGAATGTAACTCTCATGGGATTCAAGAGGTCAAGGAACTTCACAGCCAGACTATTAGCTAGGGTCATTCTCTTGGGAACTGAGACATATAGGAGGATGACAACAATAGGCCAGGAGAGAAAAGACCAGGTGAAAGATACTAAAGGTCTCAGTTGAATTAGAGATATGACAGGTGGTCTGTGAAGATGGTGCAAGAAAGGGTCAAAAGGGACAGAACTGGGAAGCATGAGTTACATGTTGGCAAAAGAGGAAAGTCTCAAAGAGGGTAAGGAGGAAGGAATAACACAGAATCAAATGCTGAGCTTTTGGAATGAAGTTTCAGAAAAAAAAGAAGAGGCTGAATTGAGAGGATCCTTGTCCCCAAGAATTCTCCAAAGCAACGATTCCATAATCACACCAGCATTCAGCATAAGGGGAAGCTACTTTGACTACTACAGAGCAGAAGGCAAGAAAAATAATAAATAGAAGAAGAGTAACACTAGATTGTAAGCTCCTTGAAAACTGTGCTTTATTATCTCTGTCCTACTGCAGTGCTTGACACCAACATTTATATGTTACAACTTTGCATAAGGGTCAGTGGTTTGAGTCTTCATGTGTATATGTATATACACATACGTGAGTGGGTGTAATAGGTATGTATATGTACATATGATCTCCTACATATATTTTGACTCTCTGTGTATATGTATATACACATACGTGAGTGGGTGTAATAGGTATGTATATGTACATATGATCTCCTACATATATTTTGACTCTCTGAATCATATGTATATATGGCTTTAGAGATTGTCTAAGTATTATATCCCCTTTGAAGGTATAGATACTGAGGCTTAAAGTAGGTTAAGGTCTTGTATGAGTTTGGAGAGAATGATAGGACCAGGATTTGAACCTGGGTCTTCCAACTTATCCAGGGTAATAGTACTGAAAAATGTTGAAAGTATAAATTCAGAAGAAATATATTGCTTTAGTGTGTTATATTTTATGTAGAATAGAACTTTGGTGTGTTTTTTATAGCATGTACTGCAATATATTTTAAAGTAGCCTTAAAATGAAAAACCCACAGCAAAAAAAAAAAAAACCAAAAAAACAAACAACACACACACAAAAAAAAACCCTTCAGCACACATTTTTTTTCTGCTTGGTATCCCTGTGGATATATATACTTAGCTGGGAGGAAGTGAAAGGGATCAGTTTCCCCTGACCAACCATAAATTACAGACCTAAGGATGCTACAAACTGTGTGAATACTGAAACCATACTATGATTACGGCAAATGAACAGGACCACTTTGCCACTTCCTGATGTGCAAAAGTGATTTGACTTGAATTAATCACAGGGATATTAATAAAAGGAAAGGTTCTGCAAGGTGCCCTCTTTTGAACACATCCCATATAAATGGCTTCAATTTTAAGGGAAATGAAATCTTTTACTCTGAGAACCCAGAATGCATTGTCGTTCAGTGCTGAATATTTCGTGAAATGGTTCACAGCTTATGAGGAGGGATGCCTGCAACTTGCATTCCATTTCAACCTCTTTCCTGAAACTACAGGAGATTTTATTGCCACTTAGAAACTCTGACATTCTGCAGATTGTATGGTGAACCCTTAATGATTTCTGAAATGAGAATGAGGTAATCTTCACAGCAATTTTAAATATTCCAGCGGTCAAGGGAGCATTTATGGTCTCTTTTATCACAGGCCCAATTGACTTCTTCAGTTAATCATTTAAGCAACAAATTATTAGCACATAGGAATCTGGTTTTTCTGTTCCTTCTCCTAGGTGCTTTGGGTATTTGTCAGGAAGGCAGGAAAGTCAGACCAGATGGCATGGGTTATTATTGGAAGCAGATCATTGATTCATGCCTGCCTTTATTCTTTCCCCCTTCCTCCATTCTGTCTTCAGTTCTATTGGCCAAAAACAGTAATTGGTTCTCTGGAAAAAATAGGAAATTGACTCTCTTGGAATGGCTGCCCGAGTAACTGAAAAGGTGCTTCTTCTCCTTTTGATGACCACATGTGTGCTTTGTTCTTGGTTCAGATTGAAAATATTAGCTTTGTGCATAGTGTGGTGGAGGTGCCGATAATAATAAGAGGACTTGAATGTACTTTTATGGTTTTGAATTTCTGTGTGAGCCTCCCCCAAAGAGAGAGGCTTGGATAGATTAGGTGTCTTCTTTCCCCTTGAAAACTACTTTATGAATAAGAAGTGTTTATTAATTAGGTCATTTCCATCTTTGTAAAATTTTGGAGGCAGAGGAATGGATGATGACACTGAGGTGAGTGACAAACAATAATGGGGCCCAGCTGGTATGGCTCAGTGGTTGAGTGTCAACCTATGAACCAGGAGATCATGGTTTGATTCCCGGTCAAAGACATGCCCAGGTGGAGGCAGCTGATCAATGATTCTTTCTCATCATTAATGTTTCTATCTATCTCTCCCTCCCCCTTCAATAAAATCAATAAATCAATAAAAATATTTAAAAAAAACAAACCACAGTAACAAAACAACAACAATAATGGGTCATACTTTTTGAGCCTAATAAGATTGTGAGAAGGCCAAGGGCTTTTCAGATTATTGTCAACAAGGAAATGACATTGCTCCGTGGGGTGGGGCTCCATGTCCACTGCAGCTGGTTGTAGCTGAATTTGCAGCTTTGGGAATTGCTTTCAGAATCCCACTTCCAAACACTCTTGACACTTTCACTTACAAAGCCTGTGAATACTGGTCATCAGGAAAGGGTTGTAGAAAGCCCAGCAGAGTCCGTAAGGGAGGGGGCCGGGAGCAGGGCTGCTATTGCCTGCAGGTTTAAAGTCACTACCTCTGGGTATTGTTTGCCAAGGTTTCTTGGCTGAAGTCAGGAAGGAGGGATACGGCTGGAGGGCTTCTGACTATGCTCAGCTTTTCCTAACGCCGTTCACTGGTTTAACCTCAGCAGGCAATTGCAATGGCAATTTTAAGAAAACATACAAGAGATCAAATCCCCAATTCTCTGAGGTCTGAGTATAATTGGGGTAATTCAGGGAAAAGACTTGTGGAGGGATCCAGGAGGATGATACTGTAGAAAGTATCTCAGTCATTGCTTTCTCTCTGCTCCCTCCTTTGCTTTCTTAATAAAAAGCTGACATTGGAGGGCTTGTTTGGGGACCTCTCCTACTTTGACCTCCTCTCTCACCCTGTGCCTTGGGTTCCTTTGGAACTGTGAGCTGTGAGCTATCTACGCGTGTGTAGGAGCCGAAGTGCCCTCTTCAAGATGGTGGTGACAAACCAAACGTCCTCTCCCTTCAATCAGAAGGCACTTCATGGCTGAACAGCGCTGCAGGGTCACATGCTGTTATTTCCCCTCTGGTTTGTACCATTTGTTGAAAAAGGGGCATGAAGGCAATAGTTATTTTGCATTATGGTTGTTGATTGTGGTCCCTCTTAGTAGAATCAACCAACTCCCCCTGTTAGAATGATTTGATCTCCCTGAAGAATCTGCCTATACTGGGGCAGCTGTGTGTGTGTGTGTGTGTGTGTGTGTGTGTGTGTGTGTGTGTGTGTCTGTTGTGTTTTTTGTTTTTTTTTTGAATCGTTAGGGTCTTAGCTGTTCATTCACATTTGTCTGATCTGAAAGCAGGCCTCTCGGAGGAGTAGGTGGTGGCTGCGGGGGAGATATTTTACATTTCTGACCTGCTGCATGCCTTTGCTGAATGAAATTCATATAATTACTACACACCATGACTTCCTCTAAAGTCGTATCCGTTCTGGTTGGCTTTTTTTCTTCCTCCACTTCATCAGCATCCAATTAATTACCGGTTGCCATGGCAACTGTTGCCATGACAGCATAAAATTCTCCCCAAGGGCTTCTCATTCATATTCTAATGAAATACATGCACATAGCTGGGTCGCTGGAAAAAGTGGGAAGGGGAATTCAAGAGGAATAGAGGAGGCAATGGGAACAAGCTGTTTGTCTCCAAGTCCTGCCTTCTCTAGCTTTGCCCTTGGGCTGCCTGCCTTACCTTAGGAAGGGTGTCTTTATTTGCCTTTATTATTTTTTCTAATTATTTTTTATTTCATGGATGTTCTTGGGCTAAGAATAATGTAAGTAAGTATTCTTGGGGAAAATGGACTTTTCCTGCTTAGGGCCAAGGCCATGTTCTCTCATTCTTTTTCTAGTTCATAAACTATGGGGTGTATTGATTTTCTCATGTCCTTTATTTAGTCTGACAGGTCTGCTGGTGAGATTTCTAATAGATATGTCAAAGGTCAAATAAAGAATGTGGAGTTTTGTCACTTATAGCCATTGGCAGGTCTTACCTCTCAAAAGAAAATAATATTTGTCACCTGCCCACATATAATTTCCCAGAAAGCAATAGTTGTAACATGATTTTCTAACTGCCCTTGAAATCCACTGATGGTGCATTTATGTTTGATGTCTAACCCATCACCTTAACCCACCACATCCTCCTAATAGAAATGCCTGGTATTTTTGCCTGACGCCTCCAGTACCTCTGCTATGGTTCAGCTCAGGTTTGCTCACCCTCCTCGCCTTCCTGCCTCCAGGTTCTACCTGCTCCAAGTCATTCTACACATATTATTTATTTCTAAAACTGTTTAGAACCCTTTGAAGGGTCCCATTGTCTATGGTAGTGGTCCTCAAACTTTAGTGTGTATAAGACTCACTTGTGAAATATACAGGTCTCTGGGCATCTCTCCCAGAAATTATGACTCAGTAACTCCAGGGTAGGGCCCAGACACCTGCTTTCCTAACAGATATTCTAGGTTATTCTAATGTAGATAACCACGAGCCCCCTCTTGAGAAACACTGACCCCATGTGAATCCCAAATTCTTAGCATGGCAGACAAGGCCCATGCCAATTTGATGCCCATCTATTTCTGTATTTTTAACTTCTCTTCTAGTGACAAATCCTCTTCATATCGTCTACCCTAGTGTCTGGGGTTCTCACCATATCAAATTTTCATTATACAGATATGAAACACCTATCTTCTATATAATAAAAGCCTAAGCTTCCTTTACCGTGGAACAACTGGTTGCTATGATGCACACTGACCACCAGGGACAGATGCTCAATTCAGGAGCTGCCCCCTGGTGGTCAGTGCGCTCCCACAAGGGAAATGGCTGCTCAGCCAGAAGCTGGGCTCATGGCTAACGAGTGCAGCAGCGGTGGCAGGAGCTTCTCCTGCCTTAGCTGGAGCACTAAGGAGCAGTGAGCAGAGCAGTAAGGAGCGAGCAAGTGGACAGTAAAGAGTGAGGGGTCCCGGACTGTGAGAGGGCACAGGTTGGACTGAAGGACCCACCTGTGCATGAATTTCATGTGCTGGGCCTCTCTCTGTTATATATATATATATATATATATATAGTATTTTCAGACAAAGCAAAGGCTTGCAGCTTGAATTGTATGTAATATAATTAACCTCACTCTTGAAGGGGGTCAGGATATGCCATCCCATAATAAGCCACTTAGGCATAAAGATTATTTTGAGCTGAAGGCATGGCAGACACAGGAGGAACTCATTAAAAAAAAAACTCTATTAAAAAAATTCTCTCTTTAAGTGGTTTATTCCTTACTCCTTGAAGGTTTCTGCTGATAAAAGAAAAAAAAAATCACTTTGCATCTACTAAGTGCTGTTCAAAGTGCCAGTTTACTATTCTCACCATAAACTGCTTTTTTTTTGTTTTTAATTTTTTTTCATAAACTGCTTTTTAATAAAAAAACAATAACAGCAAAAATGACAGTATTAACTACTGAACTGAGTCCTCTATCCCAAGCAGTGTGCCAAGAGACACACATACATGTTAGCATTTGGAAAGGTCAGTAACTTAAAGTTGAAAACTAGTAAATGGCACAGCTGGGATTTATTAAAATTCATCAATCTGACTCCAGAGCCTTCCTGGACTGTAGAATTTTAAGGTGGAGAAACTTACCCAAGGACACCTTGCTAGGGGTTCGGAAGAGCCAAGCGGGTGTGACTCCAAAGCTTGGTCATAGATCCCTTTTGCACTTTGAGAAGCTTTGCCTATGGTTTTTAACACGTGGTTCATTGACTTGAAGTAGGCCTGTTGTGTATTAATATGATTTTTATTTTGAGGCTCCGAGAAATGAATTATCCGGTGGAGCAGAAATTCTAACAAAGGTGTCCAAGTCACAGATGCCTCCTCCATTTTATGGGCTCTTGAATGAACTTGGGATTCTGACCACCATTTACAGTATCATTTCAAGGAGAAATATATCCTGGGCTTGTTTTGTAGCACATTATGGTGAACTTTTAGAATCAGGCAAAGTGGAGAATGAAATAGACCTGCCCATGGCCAGCAGCACTTGAACCCAGATCCAGGCAGGTATATGCAAAGTGGTCATGGTCGTTGGAATTAGGAGATATCACTCAAACATTTGGTACTTCATCCAAATAAAGAACATTGGGAAGAAGATTCAACAGCACTTGGTAGCTGATGAAGGAAGGAAATGTTTTCTCACCTAATTTTCACAAACTGTTTCTGCAACTTTACCTTCGATCCCCTTGCCAAACACAGCTCTGCCCTCAGAAGAACTAAAAAGAAAAATGCAATTAACCCCATATGCTCTGTTTAGAAGAGCATCTGGGAGACAGCTTAGAGCCCTAGTCTGATATACCAGCCACCTGCTGATGAGGGGGCTCTGATGAGTTTTTGTTCCTAGGAATTCAATAAGCCAGAGACCCATCTGTCCACTAAGCATCTGACGTCAGCATGGCCTCAGATCATTGGTGCCCAGCCCTTACCCTATGCCCCAACGTGATGCTCCTAACCCATCCTGGGATGGCTCTTAGCCTGTGGCTAGAGCTTTGTTCTGATTGGGTTTCTGGGGGATGGGCAGCTGTTGGCTCTCTTCCAAGGGAAAGTCTGCATTTGGATGGTCACTGGGTGCTGAGGAGAGAGAGAGGGAGCTTCACTGATTTCTGCCTTGCTCTGCTGTATCACTCTGATGCACCTGCTGTTGGCTGCCAACATGATAACATACCCTGCTCGGCTGGAGGGAAGGATGTTGTGAATCATACAGCCCTGGATGATTCATTGGGCTTATGCTTCCTGATCCAGTCCTGAGCTACCCCACCCCCACCTCACCATCTTATCAGCAGAAATAGCAGGGTATCCGATTTTGAGGAGGCGGAGTTCAAAGGGCGAAATTATTAACCTCCATGTCCATTCTAATTAAGGCAGCAAGCCACCTGGATATTTAGTGACTGGAAATGAAATCAATTTGAGTTTTAAAATTTAATTTACATACAGCTGGTACGATATATCAGTGACCCATTGCTAGGTAAATTGCTTCTCTGTAGTTAGAGGGAGAATTTGTCCTGATTGTTATCTGGGTAGTTTGGAGATACGGAAATTAATCCAGTGCTGTTGGCCTCCCAAGGAAGAGCACGCTGGTGGAATGGCTTTGGAAATTTAACTCTCCCTGCAGCTTGGCAAGGAGAGGAAATGTAATTTCTATATTTTGTTTTAGCTTAATTCCTGATTCCCCTCCTCCCCGCCCCACAGTGGAAAAAAATAACTAAATGTCTAATTTGGTTTGAGCAAATGTCTGATTTGAGCATTTAAACAGAGCCTTCATGGAATGCTCAGTCTTTCTAGGAAAAAATGCTTTGAGTCTCAGATTGTCTCCGTCTACCTACTGCTTCTTTTTCTAAAGGGGCATCTGGTGGAAGGTAGGCATCCAGAGCACAGGGGAAGGGCTGACACACTCATGGCCTCATGGGGGTGGGGAAAGAGCCGGGGCCCATGGTGATGGAGGCTGTGGCCTTAGGTTGCTGCCTCTTTGTATGGGTTCCTGCCAGTGTGGCTAGTGTAACAACTGAGGTCTGGTCAGGAGCTTGTCCCTGGCTGACCTCTGACCCCTAGTGGCTTTGGTCATCAGACACAGGCCCCTGAGTGGCCAGAAGTGAGGTGGCTTGGATTAGTGAAACTTGAGGGCCCTTTTTGTCCACTCCTTGTTGTGTGGCCATATTGATATGGCCTGGCCCTAGGCGAGTATAGGCAGCCTGAGTTACTCGTTTTCCAGAAATCTATATATGGGGCAGGAATCATGGGTCCTACTCTGTTAGGTTCACTTATTCAGTACCACAGCGCAGAGAGGGATGCCATCTAATAGCCTTGTCTGCCCGCCTCCTCTCCCACCACCCCAAGCACCTACCTGTAAGTACCCCTTGGGAAGCAAGCATTCTGGCCCTCCTGCCACCATGGAAGGCATAGACTGGGAGACAGCTGTGTTTAAGACAGGAGCATGACTTCAAGGCTAATGTTTTGCTGTGGTCAGCAAACTCATTAGTCAACAGAGCCAATTATCAACAGTACAATAATAGAAATTTCTTTTGAGAGCCAAATTTTTTAAACTTAAACTTCTTCTAATGCCACTTCTTTAAAGTAGACTCACCTAGACCATGGTCTTTTGTGGAAGAGCCACACTCAAGGGGCCAAAGAGCTGCATGTGGCTCTCGAGCCGCAGTTTGCGGACCATGGATCTAGATGGTGTTGTTCTGGACTCTATAAGCAGCAAGCCTGTTACACCTGACCTGGTTCAAACCGGCTGGGTCTGCAGGGCTTGGGTCAGGCCTGCCTGGGCCTCTGGTGCTGCTGGGCTGGGAACTGGCCAGAGAAATGCCCCAAAGCCTAACAACCAATCTTCTTGGCGGGAGGTCTTTGAGATAGCCCTGTTTTTTTCCCATAGCTCTTTGCTATCTGTTGGTAAGGGCTATGGCCATGTCTGGAATTTGGGCTACTTTTTCCATCATGGAAACAAGAGGCTCTTTTTGTTTGAGCATAGTAGTTACTATTAAAAGCTGCAGTCACAGGGCAGGATGGACTGGGCTGGAAGTGGTGATTCAGAGAAACTTTTGTCTTCCTACTCCCTAAGTGGGGCCAGATGGAGGAATTGTCCTGGGAGTGGAGAGGGAAGAGTGGAGCTAGGATCAAAGCCAGAAAGTAGGATGCTTCCCAAAGAAAGCCCCACCCCCTCTCATCCCAGACCAGTTTAACCCTTTGCTGAGGTGGCTGTGGGTGGCTTCTACCAGAGAGGTCAGCGGCTCTTGTGGAGCTCAATGTGAGCTTGCACAGATTCTATGTAAAGGCCTGGAGCTAAAAGTCAATGTCCACCAGTGCAATCCCTTACTACCTGTGTAACTTCGGCCAAGGTTCTTTTAATCACTCTAAATCTCAGAAATCTTATTCATAAAATTATTATGAGGACTAAGGGGGCAATACATATGGAGTCCTTAGAACATGGTTCTCAAACTTGGCTGCCCCTCAGAATTACCCAGAGATCTTCAAAAAAATGTTGATGCCTGGGTTCCATTCACAGAAATAAGGATCATTACAATTGGCCTGGAGTACAGATTATAAAAAAAAAGCCCTTATTGTAAAGAGGATCATTGCAGATGTAATTAGTTAAGATGGAGTCATACTGGTGTAGTGCGGGTGCTGAATCCCATAAGGCTGGTGTTCTTATATGAAGAGACACAAAGACAGATATAGGCATAAGGACAAGAAACTTTGAAAAGAAACAGCGGGAGTACCATATAACAAAGGAGACAGTGATACATCTACAAGCCAATAAATGCCAAGGCTTACCAATAACCACCAGAAGCTTGGAGAAAGGTAGAGAACAGACTCTCATTCAGCACTTCCTAGAAGGACACTTTGATTTTGGATGTCTAGCCTCCAGAACTGTCACTCACGTTGTGGTGCTTTGTTATGGCAACCCTAGGAAACTCATACAGGTTATTATACTGCACAGCCAATGATGTCAGTCATAGGCTTGGACCATAGAACATAGCAAGTGCTAAATTAATCATCTATTTTTCATCATCCTGAGGCACTTAGCCTTAGCCATATCCAGGAGTCTGCTGGCCCTCAGAAAAGCATCTGGGGTGGTAGTTGCCACTGTCTGAGAGGAAAGAGTCCTATGCAACCTTATTCTGAAAATGGGCTACTTTAGTAATTCAAGAGGAAGCAGTAGATCTGTTCCCTTGATGGGAACACAGAACATTCTGGTTGCCCTGCACAGCACATTCATAACATTATGGGAAAGCATGGGCTTTACAGCAGTCTGAGTCACATGATCTTAGGAAATATCAGATTCCATTGTCCCCCCACCCCCAACGCCCTCTTTGAAGAATCATAGTACACGTAACATTATCAAGGCTCTGGGGAGTCCTGGGGTAAAGAAACCCCTTTGACTTTACTTATCCTGGAATTTTCCAAAACTATTTGACCAGAAAAAGCCTCAGCTAATCCTCCTATATGATAAAAGGCTAATATGCAAATGAAAGGACAGATAACTGTGACCTGCACTAACCACCAGGGGACAGATGCTCAACGCAGGAGCTGTCCCCTGGTGATCAGTGTGCTCCCACATGGGGAGTGCTGCCCAGCCAGTGACAGGAGTTTCTCCTGCCTCTGCGGCAGTGCTAAGCCATCAGTCAGATATCCCCTGAGGAGTCCCAGACTGTGAGAAGGTGCAGGCTAGGCTGAGGGACCCCTGCCTCCCAGTGCACAAATTTTGTGCACTGGGATTCTAGTTTTTACCTAGCATGCATGATCGCCACAGAATTGGTCTCTGGAACCTTACTTAGGAAACCCAAATTGAGGCTACACAATCATCGGTGGGTACATAATTGCCAAGAGGGAAAATCTAGAGGAAAGTGGCTTCCTCATTTTGTCATTGGATAGAACTCAGCATTGAGGCAGCTGTTTGGTAATGAGGAGCTCAAATATGTTTACAGTTCAAGGGCACAAGGGACAGGTCACACATGAGGTTGGCTATGCACGCTATGGCAGTTCTCTGTAATAGAATCACTTTCCCTGTCATGAAAGAGGCTCTTGGTCAAGTTTTAGATCAGGATGCCAGCACCCACTCAATCTGTCATCCTTGAATCCAGTGGACAGATGAAAGGCTTGGATAGTGAAGGGTGGGTTTTAAAGAGCAGCATTGTTTGGTCTTCAGGAGGCTGAGGGAGGATTAACAGCTGTTAGAGGTTTGAGGGGATGGTATCAGCTGTCCTTCTTCATCATGGAGGGCAGAATGAGAGAAAATGAAACAGAGAAGTCCTGTGATTTGTCAGGAAGAATTTCCCAATAACTAACATGACTTTGAAGTGGTAGTGTCAGGACTTAGAAATGGTCTCAGCCTCTAACTCCCATGTTCTGTCCACTGTGGGATGCTGGCAGTAGGTAAATCTGAGATTATAGAATCAGATGTATAAGGAATGCAACTGATTTTTTCTTTAACTCAATTATTTCAGATCCCCATTGTCACAGAAATGCAATTTTAGTCCATTTAAGAGTTACTTTTACCCTTTGAGGTTGACCTAGTCCCAGTGCCAAGGCGCCATATAAATGGGGAGAACAGGGCTGTGAAGCTGTCCTGCGGGCTAGCTATTCTTATCTGGTTCTTGGTCATCTGTTCATGAAGATTATTACTGTCCACTTTAGCTCTGGTGGCTCTACTTGTGTGCCAGGCGAGGGCATGGGAGGCTCTGGTGGGATGTCTGTGCTCTTGTCCTATATAATAAAAGAGAAACATGCAAATTTGACTGTACCTTTGCTATGCTACCAGCCAATCAGGAGCCAGGGATGGGGCTGAGTGGTGCAAGCGCCTGGCCCCTGGGGGTGGAGACGAGGCATTGGCAGCGTGGCACTCCAGCCAGAGCAGAGAAGACTGCAGGCTCCGGCTGGAGTGAAGCCTCCAGCGGCCAAAGCAAAAACGGAAGGCAACAGCCAGAAGGAAGGCCTGGGTCCCAGGTCCCAAAGGAAAACTGGTCCTGGCAGCCAGGGGAAGGAAAGCCTATTGCATGAATCTTCATGCAACGGGCCTCTAGTTATTCTATATAATTGACATAGTTACTTTCTCTCTGGCATCTTGCAGCCTCGCTGAGACTCACCAAGAGGCAGAGTATGGGGCCTTACTCTATTTTCCCTCCAAGGCATCAGTTTTGGAAATCCAACCAAGTGGCCAACTTGATTTCTTTGCCTTTTACTGTGTCATATTCTTTCCCTCAAGAAGTGAAACAAAGAGCCAGGGGTGGAGGGTGGGGCAGGAAAAAACCACAAGACTCTGGGAACTACTGGATTTCTGATAGGAAAAACCTGTCACTGACTACTTCAGTAACAGTATCCTTCTTGAGTTCTCTCTCATTGCCATAGTCAGGAGGAATGACTATGGCAATGAGAGGAAGAATGCGGAATCTCCACTTTCCCTACTCGTGTAGATGGACAATTTCTGGGTCTCTTGGACTCTACAGAATATAAGTGTTAGTGTGTGGCTTGTCACCTAATTTCTTGACCTTTCAGTCCTTAGTGATAAAGAGCCTTCCCCAGCTAGGATGACCAACTGTCTTTGGTTTGTCCAGGACTGATGGTACAGTCTGAGGCAAATTGGGTCGATGGTCACCCTACAAGACCTTTGCTTGCTTTCCTCTGGGACTAAGATTCTATCTTCTGGTAGACTGACCCCCGAACCTCTCCAGGCTGGCATGTTTTCTCTCTGCTACATTAACTGCAGTAAGAACAATCATTCATGGATCAAGTGCTTGTTAAGAATCAGACACTTGGTTTCCTGGATCAGTCTGCCCTCACACTCCAGATTCCCATGGGACTCATCTTTTAGGATGAATATTGTCATTCTGGAGTCTGTCTACTGAGAGCCTGGAAGGCACCCCCCACCCCTTATTACTGTTCATTATCAATAGCTTGCTATCAGTATCTCATCTGTTTTTATTCAAATAATTATTAATTTATGCATTTACTTATACTCATGCCAGGGGATGGCCTTCCAATTAACCACTGAAAATGGGAAGGAGACAGATTTCTCTAGATTAGTTGACAATAATGGCAGGCAGCCGAGGGGGGTGGGGGGGCAGCTTATGAAGTGTGTGTGTGTGTGTGTGTGTGTGTGTGTGCGCGCGCGCATATGCACTTGGTTGGGTGGGTGAGTGGGTGTAGGAAGGAGAGGAAGGAAGGTGAGAATGCAGTAGGGAAGACCATCTGTTCCTTGTAGCCAATTTTAACTCTTTCCCCCTTCCTCCTGTCTTTCCATACTTTCCTGGTTATCATTGTCTGGAGACAGGTTTTCAGTATTAGATATTTCTGACTTACTGAGCTATCAAAAGCAAAAAAAGTGACTCCTGCCCAATTCTTCTACTCTTCAAGAGTAGAAGTAGCTGGAACAATAGAAATCTTATAGCTGAAGGAAATTTGGAATCTTTTATATCTACACACTAACTCCCATGTTCCTATTTATTTGCCTTGTAGTTTTGAGAAAATCAATTAGCCTCTCTGATCATTAGTAGCTTTGAAATAAAATGATAGTAAAAGCACAGAGCCCAGACATACTGAGATATTTGCAAAATGTGCTTTTGATTATATGATTGTGGAATCTTTAGTATACTATTCATCTGCTTAGTATGTTAAACAAAAGCTAAGAAAGCCTCAGAACCTATAGAATAACATTTAAAATACTTAATACTTCAGTCCATGAACTACAAAATCTAGATTCCGAAAGCCTGAGCTATTTATCATATATTGCCTTATTTGGCCCTCTAGTTACTTTTAATGAGCACCTGACTTATTCTTTAATTTATTAAAAAATATTTGACAGATGGGCTGCTTTTTACCATGAAAAAAATCCCCAATACCTGGCAGCTCTTTTGCAACTAGTATGTACTCAATAAATAATAAATTAAAATTTGGATATACATATACTTTTCCCAAATACAAAAAGCTCATGGATTTTTAATATATATATTTTTTTGGTATTGATTTTTAGAGAGAGACAAAGGGAGAGAGAGGAGGGTGTGTGCAGGAGGCAACATTGATATTTCTGTTACATCTTTACAACTTTTTAAAATAAATCTAAATCTACCCATCCCAATTCATTTTATGAAGCCAGCAGAAGCCTGATCCAAAAACCTGAAAAGAATATTACAAGAAAAGAAGATTACAGACTAATGCCATTCATGATATATCAAGGACAAGGATAATAGAAATTAATAAAGTACATTTTATCCCAGAAATTCAAGACTGGTTCAATAACTGAAAATCAATATATTTAATTCACCACATTAACAGAATAAAAGAGAAAATTATATGATCATCTCAATTGATAGTCAGAAAAAGCAGTTGGCAAAATTTAATTCTCATTCCTAATAAAAACTCTCAGCAAATTAGGAGTAGAAGGAATTTTCTCATTCTGATAAAAGGCATTTCTGCAAAACCCACAGCTAATATCATACTTACTGGTGAAACAGTGGATGTTCCTCCTAAGGTTGGAAATAGGTTCAGGATAAATAAAAAATCAAGCTTCCCCAACTGGTGTGGCTCAGTTGGTTGAGCATTGTACCATGCACTGAAATGTCACTTGCTCAAGTCCAGGCACATGCCCAAGTTGCAGACTGAATTTCTTTATTCGTCCCCTAAGTTCATTGAGCATCCTTATAACAAGTGTTTTGAACTATGTATCTGGTAGATTGCTTGTCTCCATTTTGTTTAGTTCTTTTTCTGGTCTTTTGTTCTGTTCTTTCATTTGGAACATTTGTGTTTTTGTTAATTTGTTTTACTCATTTTGGTAGCCTGTATTTGTTTCTATGTATTAGGTAAAGCTGCTACATCTCCTGGTCTTGGTGGAGTGGCCTTATGTAATAGGCATCCTGCAGAGCCTAGTGGTGCAGCTTCCCTAGTTCTCTGTGTCAGGCATTCCAGGTGTAGCCCCCTCCCCCAAGTCCTTCTACCACTGCCCCTCTCCCCATCTGTGTGCATCTTCCTGTTATAGTTGAGCCTTAATTGCTGTTGTCACTTCAATGGGAGGGATTTACACCCAGGCTGATCAACTTCGAGGCCTATCTGGAGGCCACCATAAAGAATCTGCTATGGAGGGGCCCAACCTCATGAAGTAGCATTCACTTCAGTGGGTCTCTGGTGCCTGCTGAGTCCACTCCTTGACTGTGTTGCTTGGATAGTACTTTGGTGTGGTATGAAGATGTCCACTGGTGTGCTGCTCTGGGGCCTCACTGTTTCTGCCCCATTCCTCAGGAGGGACCTCAGCAGCTGAGATAGCCTTCCTAATTTTTCAATAACACATGTGGGTGTGGGACCAGCCTGTTCTGAGTCTCAGCCCCTCCTTCTAGTCTTAATGCTTGCTGCTGTTGTTGTTGTTGTTGTTGTTGTTGTTGTTGTTCTTCTTCTTCTTCTTCTTCTTCTTCTTCTTCTTCTTCTTCTTCTTCTTCTTCCCCCTCCTCCACCTTCTCTTCTTCCCCCTCATTCTCTTCCTCCTCCTCCATCTCCTTCGCCTTCTCTTTCTTCTTTTATTGTTAAGACTAGAGGCCCCAGTGCATGAATTCATGCACCAGTGGCGTCCCTTGCCCTGGCCTGTGGGATCTGGCTGAAACTGGCTCTCCAACATGCCCTGAGATGTTCTGGATTGCAAGAGGGTGCAGGCCAGGCTGAGGGACCCAACCAGTGCATAATTGGGGCCAGGGAAGGATATGGGAGGTTGGCCAGCTGGGAAGGGCTCCAGGGCATGTCTGGCCCAGCTCGCTCAGTCCTGATGGGTTGAACCCCAGCAGCAAGATAACCTACTGGTTGGAGCATCTGCCCCCTAATGGTCAGTGGATGTCATAGCGAGTGGTTGAGCAGCATTAGCATATTACACTTTGATTAGTTGAACGGATGACTGGAAAACTGGATGCTTAGCGTATTAGACTTTTATTCTATAGGATTATTATGGCATCCATCTTTTTTCCCTCTTCATTGCCCCTCCATCCATCCAGTTTCTGCCCTGCCCCAGGCCTTCACCTATGTCTGTCTGTGTCCATAGGTAATGCATATAAGATCTTTGTTTAATCTCTTCCCACCTCCCACCCCTCTTCCCTTAGAATCATCAGTCTGTTCCATTTCCATGCCTCTGATTCTATTTTATTTACCAGTTTATTCCATTCATTAGATTTCTTATTTGTTTATTTTTTATTTTTAGATTCAATTATTTATAGGTATGTACTTGTTGCCATTTTGTTGTTCATATTTTTTTATCTTTTTCTTTTTCTTCTTCTTACTCTTCTTAAAGACTATACCCTACTAATATATATATATATATATATATATATATATATATATATATATATATATGTGCCAAGTGACTGGAATGCTGGAATGACTGGAATGACCGAAATGACCAGAATGCCAGTTGCTATGATGCACACTACAGTGGCCCACTGGCCTTATCAGGGCCCCAATTGGCCCCCCTCAACTGTGCAAGACCCCTCCCCACAGCCAGCCCAGTCTCCAATTGGTCCCCCCACCCCAATCAGGGGTGGGGCCAGCCTACCTCTCGTGGTCTTTCCCCACTGGCCAGACCCTGATCGCGTCCCCCTCCTCCCGATCAGGGATGGGACTGGCCGACTAACCTCCTACATCCCTTCCTCCCTGCTGGCCCAACCCCGATCGGCCCCATTGGGGCAGGTGACCAAACCCCACACATACATGAATTCTTGTACTGGGCCTCTAGTGTCATATAATACTGGTTTGGTGGTAATGAACTTCGTTGGCTTTTTTTGTTTGTTTGTGAAGCTCTTTATCTGACCTTATTCTAAATGATAGCTTTTCTGGGTAGAGTAATCTTGGTTGTGGGTCCTTGCTATTAATCACTTTGAATATTTCTTGCCACTCCCTTCTGGCCTGTATAGTTTCTATTGAGAAATCAGCTGACGGTTGTATGATGATTCCTTTGTAGGTAACTGTTTTACTCTTGCTTCTTTTAAGATTCTCTCTTTGTCTTTAGCCTTGGCATTTTAATTATGATGTGTCTTGGTGTTGTCCTCTTTGGGTTCCTCTTGTTTGGGACTCTCTGTGATCCCTAGACTTATAAGTCTATTTCTTTCACCAGGTAGGTGAAGTTTTTCTGTCATTATTTCTTCAAATAGGTTTTCAATATCTTGCTCTCTCTCTTTTTTTGGAACCCTCATAATAGGGATGTTGGTATGCTTGAAGTTTTCCAGAGGCTCCTTACACTATCTTCATATATTTGGATTATTTTTTTCTGTTTGTTCTTCTGGTTGGGTGTTTTTTGCTTCCTCATACTTCAAATCGTTGATTTGGTTCTCAGAATCCTCTACTGTTGAATCCCTGTTATTATTATTCTTAATTTAAGTCAGAGTATGCTTACTTTCTGTTTGGTCCTTTTTCATTTGTTTGAGGTTTCTATGAATTAACTGCATAAACATCCTGAGTAACATTGTAACTGGTTTTGAACTCTATATCCAGGAGTTTGCTTTCTTCCATTTCTTTCATTTGTAACATGTTTCTTTGTCTCCACATTTTGGCTACTTCCCTGTGTTTGTTTCTATGTATTGTGTAGAGCTGCTATATTTTCTTGAGTTGGTAGAGTGGCCTTGTATAGGAGGTATTCTATAGGATCCAGTGGCTCAGCCTCCCTAGTCACCCAAGTTAGGACCTCTAGATGCACCCATTTGTGGGCTGTGAACACAGTCTCGTTGTAGCTGAGACTTGATTGTTGTTGGTGTCAGTGGAAGGAATTGACCTCCAGGTCAGTTGGCTGTGAGGACCAGCTGCAACTACAGTGGGAGAGCTGTTGTGCAAGAGATACCCCTACAGAGCAGGACTTTCTTCAGTGAGACTTTGTTGCTCACTGAGTCTGCCCCTTTAGTGTGTTGCTTATGGATGTATAGAGTTGTAATCTGGTATGGTCTGACACTGACCACTTGAGTATACCGGCTCTTGGGTCTTCAGGGAGGTGCAAAGTCAGCCAGTGCCTGGGGCCACCCAGTAGGAGCTGCAGAGAGATCTGTAGATTCCTCCTCTTTGTGTTGGGTTTAGAAGTGCACAGATGTTCTCAGCTTGAAGCAAGGCAGGCTGGTTTTGGTGCCAGGTCTTAGGTCTTTTATTGACAGGTTTGGGGCTCCCTGACAGCTGCAGCTTGTTTGAGACATTTTAGCCTGAGCAAGGACAGGCCATTCATATGCAAAAGCCGCTGCACACAGCTTGGGTGGAGCTGTAAATTGGATGGTGCAGAGTCTTAGGGAATCACCAGGGTGGATCAAACAGAAATGATTGCCAGTCAGCCCTGTGACTGACCAGGGAAGTCCCAGCAAAAGAGCAGTGATCTCTATAAGCACTTCCGTTTGGGAGAAAGCCACCTCTGAGTTCTTGTCCTCATGCCAGACAATCCAGTTCCTCTGCATATGTGTCTGTGTTCCCCAGAGCCTCACCCTGGTGCTGGAGCTCAGAGGAAGCAGGAGCTTGTAAGTTCAGTTTCCAGTGCAGGCTTTTTAAGAGGAATAGCTGGGTCTCCAGCAGCCTCTGTGTCACTGAGCCCCAGTGTGCACTAGTTTTTAAAGTCCATAGTTCTTATTGCCCATAGGGACTTCTTTCTCCATCTCTGGGACCCTGAGCTGGGGGTCTGGTGTGGGGCTGGAACCCCTTGTTCCTCCAGGCAGCCTCCATAGAGATAATCTCCCTCCCGATTAAAAAAGTGGCGCATATGGGACTTCTGTTCAGCTAGGTTCAGGTGGTTCTGAATGATGGTTGTTCTGTAGTTTAGTTGAAATTTTGATGTGGGTGTGGGAGGATGCAAATATTGCATTTACCTATGCTGCTGTATTGACTAGAAGCCCCTCTTTTCTATTTTTTTTTAGCTGAATTAATTTTTTTTGGTCTTCTTAAAGTGGAATATTAGATAATTAATTTTTAAAACTTATTTTCTAATATAATCATTAAAATATAATTTCCTTATAAGCTTCAGAAATTCTGATTTTTAAATTATCATTCAGTTAGAAATGTTTTCTGATATAATTTGTGACTTCCTTTTTGACCCATGGATTATTTAGGAGTATGCTGCTTAATTTACAAATTAAGTTGAGAGATTTTCTAGCTAGTTTTTGTCTAATTTAAAGTGATTAGTGTGTGGTTAAAGAATATATTTTAATTAAAAAATTTTTTATGGTCAAAGATATTGTCTATTTTGGTGAATGTTCTATGTACACTTGAGAAGAATCTGTATTCTAAAATTGTTGGGTGAAGTGTTTTATAAATGTCAGTAATATCAAGTTGATTTGATAGAGTTGTTCTGATTTTCTAAGTTCTTGAGTTTTATCTATTAATTTACTGATACAGAGGTGTTAAAATCTCTAGCAATGTTTATGAATTTGTCATTTTCCCCTTTAGTTCTGTCAGTTTTACTTCATGGATTTTGAAGATCTGTCATCAGGAACATATAATTTAGGGTTGTTATATATTCTTGATGAAATGACTCTTTATCATTCACAAGTAACTATTTTTTATCTCTAGTAATACTCCTTGTCTTGAAATCTACTTCATCTGATGTTAATATAGCCACATCGGGTTGCATGGCATATGCTTTATACCCTTTCAACCTATTTTCTTCTCCTCTATATTGTTACATTTGAAGTGTGTCTCCTGTAAATAGTATGTAGTTGGGTCTTGCATTATCCATTCTGAGAGTTTCCTTATACCCCAGTTTCACTATTTTTAACAACTTGCATTAGTGTGGTGATTTGTGACAGTGAATGAGCCAATATTGATACATTATAAACTAAAGTCCATAGTTTACGTTAGGATTCACTCTTGTGTGGTGCATTCTGAGTTTTGACAAATGTATAGCAAGATGTATCCACCATTATTGTATCGTACAGAATAGTTCCGGTAGTTTAATTCCCCTAAAATTTCCCTGTGTTCCACCTATTCAATCTTATGCTTCTCTTCCTCCCTCAAACTCTTCACAACCAGGGATATTTTTATTGTATTCATAGTTTTGCCTTTTCCAGAATGCCATATCATTGGAATCATTCCATTTGTAACCTTTTCATATTGGCTTCCCTCTAACCTATTCTTAGTATCATAGGTTTAAATGTTTTCCATGTCTTTTTGTGACTTGATACCTCATTTCTTTTTCCTTCCTTCTTTCTTTTTTTTTTTATCGCTGAATAATATTCCTAAAGAAACACTTCAGACCTTTTGCTAAGTAGGATTCTAGAATATTTACTTCCAAAGGGCCATTTCTTTTTGCAGACACCTCAGATCCATTGCTAGCCCTTTTAAAATGAAGAGAACAAAGCATTGAAATCCTTGAAAGAATTCAGGGACTTCTGAGAGCAGGACACTTAACTTTGTAATACCATGCAAAGAACCTACCTGTAGGCGAACATGGTCTTGAGAAAGAGAGCTGGCAGTTTAAGAACTGTTATCCATCAGATTTATGTTTTGTTTGCTACAGGGAACCAGCTCACCTGGCTCAGTCAGTCTTAGAGGCCAACACTGACTGTGAGAAATGTCTCAGCCTCTAAGATGAATTTAAAAGATGCTTTTTCTGGGAAATGAACTGAACACTGCAGCCTTGTTTGAGTAACTGTGGACTAGGAAGGACTCATCAGTCCTTCAAGGGCAGAGTGATGGGCAGTTCTGGGAAGCAAGCAAACAGGAGAAAGTCAGGGATTAAAGGTTTCATGGGTAGAAAAAGCTAAAAAGATATTGAGTGACTCTGGCATATGGATGTAGGTCTCCAGGGCTCACTTTCCCTTTTAATTGAACTTACCAGCTGGATGTAAATCTCTGTCTAAGGAGTTGTGATCAATATAAGCAGCTTTTGCACACCTGCCTGCTCTTTACATCATTCTCTCCCCATCTTAACCCAGTCTTTATCCCCAAATGATGCTGTGGTTCCCCAAAAACCTTTTTGTGGAAATACCTTGACCAGGTCTCAATGTCAGGGAGAAGCTGGACGCTCATTCAAAGTCTCAAAGTCCTTCCCACCCTAACTGGTTACCAAGCATTCTCAGCACCTGTTTCCATGTTGATAAATGTCATCTTAGACTCTGAGAAGGGCAAAGGCAAGTCATTTGGGGTGGATGGAATTAACTGCATTCTAAGTGAATATTAATCATTTTGGCTTCATGATTCATTTGACATTTGAAGGCTGAGTCAATTCTCTTTGACTTTGCCCCGAAGCTACTGTGACTGGGAGTGAGGCTGTTGGTTGATCAGTCCTTTTACGATGGTAAAAATGTGCTGGGGTTGGGGGTGGGGGAAGAGCTCCAGCTATAAATGAAGATATGGCACCTTTCCTTGATTAGTTTATAAATACTGGATGATTAGAACACAGATAAATAATAGTAGCAAAAATAAAAACAACATCAGTGCAAGCTAATATTTATTACAGGCTTATTATGAAGCAGTCATATTTCCATGTCTTCTGGTAATTATGGAGGAGGCTGTGATGGTTAATTTTATATGTCAACTTGACTGGGCTGAGGGATGCCCAGAGAGCTAATAAAGCATTATTTCTGGGAGTGTCCATGGTGGTGGCGGCTCTTTGGCTCCTCTGGTTGGTTTTCAGGTGTTTGGACTCAGACTGAATTTACCCAGTGGCTTTTCTGATTCTCCAGTTTGCAGACAGCAGATTGCAAGACTTCTCAGCCTCCATACTCATCTGAGTCATTTTCTATAATAGACCTTTTTTATTGAGGTGTAATTGACATGTAACATATTAGTTTCAGGTACACACATCAATGATTCAGTATTTGTAACTGTTATATAATGATCACCACAATAAGTTTGGTTAACATTCATCACCATACAAACAATTCTTTTGGGTGATGAAAGTTGTTAAGATTGACTTTCTTAGCAACTTTCAAATATGCAATACAGTATCAATAACTGTAGTCACCATGCTGTACAATATATTCCCATGACTTATTTATCTTATAATTGGAAGTTTATACCTTTAGAGCGTCTTTACCCATTTCACCCACCCTCCATCCCCCATCTCTGGCAACCACTAATCTCTTCTATGAGCTTTGTTGTTGTATTTGTCTTTTTCTGTTTGATTTATTTCACTTACTATAATGCCCTCAAAGTCCATCCATGTTATTTCAAATGGCAAGATTTCATTCATTTTATAGCTGAAAAATATGTGTGTGTACATGTGTCTATATTACATTTTCTTTATTCATTCATCTGTTGGTGAACATTTTCATATTTTGGCTATTGTAAATAAGGCTGCAATGAACATCGGGTGCATGTATCTTTTTAAGTTAGTGTTTTTTATTATCTTCAGAGAAAGACAGATAAGTAGAATTTCTGGATGGTAGGTTAGTTCTATTCCCCAATTTTTTAAATCCCTAGAGAGAGAGGGTAGGAGGGAGAGAGAATTGATGTATGAGAGAAATTTCAATTGGTTGCCTCTCATACATGCCTTGACTAAAGATCAAACCAGCAAGCAACTTAGGTATGTGCCCTGACTGAGAATTGAACCTGTGACCTTTTGGTTTATGGGATGATGCTCCAACCAACTGAGCCACCTGGCCAGGGTTCTTTTTAAATTTTTTAGTGACCTCTACCATGTTTTTCATAGTGTTTGCATCAATTTACATCCCCACCAACAGTGCTCCCTTTGCTCCACATCCTCACCAACACTTTTTTTTTTTAAATAATAGCCATTCTAAGAAGTGTGATGTGATTTTTTCATTGTGATTTTGAGTTGAATGTCCCTGATGATTAACAATGTTGACATCTTTTCACATACTTGTTAGTGCATATATATGTCTTCTTTGGAAAAGTGTCTGTTTAGATAATCTGATAATCTGCCCTTTTTATTAAAAAAACAAAATCAAAACAAAGAAAACCTCACCCAAGGATATGTTTCTTAAAAATTTATTTTAGTGACACACACACACACACACACACACACACACACACACACACACACACACACTTATATCTCCTATTGGTTCTGTTCCTCTGGAGAACCCCAGTACAGATTCTGAGGCCTTGCCATAAATTAAACTGTATGTTTTATTTCTTTAGTGAAAGAGAGTTTTGCTGGGTGTGGGCGAGAAGGCAGAGAAAAGAGCATGGTTGGGGTCTAGATCTGTAAGTGGCCAGTTGTTGAAGCATCATCCTCACCCCATGGGTCTAACAGCTCATGGTCTGGAGCAGCTCTGTGCAGTAAAAATACTATGTGAGCCACCAATGCAAGGCAGGTATATATTTTAATATTTTCTAGTATCCACATTATGTAAAGAAAAATGTAACAAGCACAATTAATTTTAATCATACATTTCATTTAATCAGTACATCTAAAATATTATCATTGGAACATTTAATCAGTACTAAAATTTTGTATGAGCTATTTTTACATTTCTTTTTTTCAGCCAAGTCTTCTAAGTCTGGTGTGTATTTTATATTTCTAGCACAGTTCAACTTGGGCTAGCACCATTTTAAGTCCTCAATTGCCAAATGTGGCCAGGACTACCTGCCGTGACCTTCGAGGCTATGGTTCAGGATCTACAGGAGGGGCCGAAGCACAAATGAAAATGCTATACAAGAAATATTAATTTAGAAGGCATTAGGGGCCAGGTGGATCCTCTTTCTTAAAGAGACACACCGAGACTGGGTCCTGTCTGCTTTTTATTCAGTTTTAGATACACATCTTGCCTTCTAGCCAAGCATATAGGCATATCAAAGGTAAAGTTTGGTAAACAGTAAAAGGATTATCAGGTTAGGGAATTGCCTTGAGCCACCATTATCTCAACAGATGAGGTACTTACTGTCAGCCCTGCTAAGGCCTCAAGGTCCAGCGGCTTTCCGAATTCCTTGGTGCACTCTCAAGTGACAGTATTGGCAAGCGGTGGCTTCCCACATCTACTGGCTTGGGCACTGCAAATCTAGAAGGCTTCTAGCATGTTCACATGCATATTCTCTGCATATTCATTTGGCATTGATTTAGCCAATATTTCTTTTTTTTAAAATATATTTTATTTATTTATTTATTTATTTATTTTTTTAAGTTAACGGTAAGAAAAGTTTATTTATTTTTTTATCTTTATTGTTCAGTTTATTAATTACATTGTTTCCCCTTTTTATCCCCCTATAGCTCCCCTCCACCCTGTACCTATCCCACCCTCCACCCTCACCTCCCCCTCCCCACTGTCCTCTCCCATTGTTGCTAGATTTTTGTCCAGTCTCTTGCTGCACTTCCCACAACCCTTTTCTCCCCAAGAATTGTCAGTCCATTCCCTCTCTATGTCCATGTCTCTGTTATATTCACCAGTCTATCCTGTTCAACAGCCTATCAATTCACTTGATTTTTATGTTCATTTGTTGATAGATGTGTATTTGTTGTTCATAATTTTCATCTTTACCTTTTTCTTCTTCCTCTTCTTAAAGAATATCTTTTAGCATTTCATATAATGTTGGTTTGGTGGTGATGAACTCCTTTAGCTTTTTCTTATCTGTGAAGCACTTCATCTGACCTTCAATTCTGAATGATATCTTTGCTGGATAGAGTAATCTTGGTTGTAGATTCTTGCTGTTCATCACTTTGAATATTTCTTGCCACTCCCGTCTGGCCTGCATCGTTTCTGTTGAGAAATCCGCTGACAGTTGTATGGGTGTTCCCTTATAGGTAACCAACTGTTTCTCTCTTGCTGCTTTTAATATTCTCTCTTTGTCTTTTGCTCTTGGCATTTTAATTATGATGTGCCTCGGTGTGGTCCTCTTAGGGTTCCTATATATTGGGGTTCGGTGCACTTCTTGGACTCCTAAGTCAATTTCTTTCACCAGGTGTGGGAAGTTTTCAGTCACTATTTCTTCAAATAGGTTTTCATTGTCTTGGCCTCTCGCTTTTTCTGGCACCCCTATAATTCGGATGTTGGTATGCTTGAGGTTGTCCCAGAGGCCCCTTACACTATCTTCAATTTTTTGGATTCTTTTGGTTTCTTGCTTTTTCAGCCGAGTGGATTTTACCTCTTTGTATTTCGAATCTTTAACTTGGTTCTTGGGGTGCTCCAGGGCACTTTCAGGTCTTTGTATAATATTTTTTGTTTCAGTCAGTGTATGCTTAATTTCTGGTTGGTCCTTTTTCATATCCTTGAGAATCTGCTTTATATCCTTGAGGGTTTCTTTCATTTCCTTGTAGGACTCATTCATTTCCACGTTGGTCTTGATCATTTCCACGTTGGTCTTGATCATTTCTTTACAGCTCTCGTTTATATCCTTGAGGGTGTTTTTCATTTTCTTGTAGGACTCATTCATTTCCTTTGTCGTCTTGCTTATTTCCTTATAGGCCTCGATCTTTTGTTGGAGCCTCTTAAAAAACCCTATAACCGTGGTTCTGAATTCCATGTCCAGTCGTTTTTTTTCCTCCATTTCTTTCACATCTGATTTCTTTTCATGTTGCTGCATGGTGGCTGCTTCTCTGAGTTGGTCAATTAGCTTTGTGTGGTAGACTTCCTACTAGGGATAGTGGCTCAGCCTCCCCGGTTACCTGAGGTGGATATGGGCTGCACAGTCTTGCTGAAGTTAAGCTCAGTTAATCGTTGTTAGCACTTGGAGGGTTGACCTCCTGGACAATTGTCTGTGAAGCTCAGCTGTGCTCAGGTTGGGTGGGTGGAATCTCTGGGCCAAGCAGACAGCGTTAGCTCTGCCCTATGCAGCCCCAGGGACTCTGTGCCGGGGGCAATGGCCGCCAGCACCTCTGAGAGAGAGCCGCTGTGGAGCTCCACAGGCTGCCGGTTGCCGGGGAATTCAGACTTTCCCAAAATGAGTCTGCATGCGCAATGTCTCACCCAGGGTCTTAAAACAAAGCAGTCTGAAGGTTTTCTGAATGAGAGGCAAGTTCGCACGGAAGCTGCCTTCTCCATAAGCCGGGAGACCGGGCAGCACCCGAGCTTCGGCGTGCCCTCCCACTGTCCAGTTTTCACCCCGTGTGATAGTGGGTTCTCTAGACTTCGCCCAGAGCTGGAGAATCAGTCCAGTGGGACGCCTTTGTCTCCCCGTTCGAGAAAACTGGCCGGTTTTTAGCCGCCCGCCCTCTCCGCAGCGCGCACTCCAAACCTCTCTCCATGCGAATCTTTCAACGCTGTTCGCTACCGCTCCTCTGAGTCACAGTGTCTTATCTTCACTTTTATTTGGGGAATTTTCACTCGGCGAGCTTTCTGTTGATTCTGGAAGGTGTTTGTTCTTTCGTTAAGTTGTAGTATTTAAATTGCTCGTTAAGTTGTAGTATTTAAATTGCTGATTATGACGGCAAGATAGGTATTTTGCCTTTGCCGCCATCTTAGTTCTCCTCTTTTTTTTAATATATTTTATTGATTTTTTTTACAGAGCGGAAGGGAGAGGGATAGAAAGTTAGAAACATCGATGAGAGAGAGAGACATCGATCAGCTGCCTCTTGCACACCCCGCACCGGGGATGTGCCCGCAGCCAAAGTACATGCCCTTGCCGGAATCGAACCCGGGACCCTTCAGTCCGCAGTCCGACGCTCTACCCACTGAGCCAAACCAGTCTCGGCTAGCCAATATTTCTTGAGTGATTACTCTGCCAACCACTGCTCTAGGTGTTTGGATGGATACATGGGTTAAGTCCAGAATTTATATTTTATTGGGGGGAGTGTGGGATAAAAAGTATAAGTGAATAAAAAATATCAGATATCAAAGAGTGACTTTGATACAATAAAGCATGGTAAGGAGGAAGAGCATAAAGGGATGGGAGAATTGCTATTCTCGAGAGAGTGGTCATGATAGGCTTCTCTGAAGAGGTGAATTGGGTGAGATCGGACTATTAGGAAGAAGTGTGTTATGTGATAATAGCAGGAAACACTCTAGGTTCAAGGACAGTATGTATAGGGCCCAGGGGTGGGGACAAGCTCCATATTTTGAGGGTGAAAAAAGGCCAAGTGAGGTAGGAGAGGAGGGTCTGGCTGATTTCTGTGAGGTACAGAGCTTGGGTTTTATTGTAAGAGCCATGGCAATCCAGGGTTGGATTTTAAGCAGACAGATGTGATTTGATGGTGCTTTTAAAAGGTAACTCTGGTACTGTGTAGAGAATGAGCTGTAGGGGAGCATGAGTGGAAAATGGAGCATAATCAGGCAGCTTGCTCATGCTTCAGTGTACGAGGGAGGTTCAGGGGGCTGGTGAATGTTGGAGATGCAGGTGCTGAGAGTGTCCAGATTGCACCCTGACTGTAGAGTCGACAGGACTGAAAGTGGGCTGTGAGGGAAGCTAGGAGGTCTTCACAGTCTGGGAACTGAGAAACTCAGGGAGTGAGGCCATTAAATGAGATGAGGAAGAAAGTGGGGAATGGGTTTAAGGGGGACATTGGAAATGTGAATGATTAGGGACAGAATTGTTGTAAAAGGCACTAGGCAGGGTTATAGGGTTTAATCCAGGGTTTAAAACTGTAAGGATTAGAAGCATATAGTCACCAGTCAGTGCTTACATATGGCATTTCTTTACCTCTTGTCTCAGCTTTTCTCTCATATTTAACATGTAAAATTCAGTGATCAGTATAGACTGAAATTCTATTATTTAATAATAATCCCCTATTTCATGGCCAAGGACAATTGATGAGCCAAATATGCTCATATTCCTATTATTCAAAGTGCGTAAGATAACTCTGGGTGGCTCTCCAGACACAGTGCCTTTGGGGGTAGCCAGCCTGACAAAAGAATGTGTCTTGTAGATTCAAACCCATTACGTACTTGTGAATGTCATGGCGAGGGTCACGCTGGCCTAATCTTCTTCTGTTCAAAAGCTTATCCTTGAGGGCAGCGCCAAGAACATGATCTAAAATCCTGCATTGAGGATGATCAGAAGCAGGATAGAAACACTGCCGCCAAAGAGAGATGTCAAGGATGATTCCACTCAAAAACAAATTTGTCATACCAATGACGTGTTTCAAGGAAGTGAACCATTTACCTGAGTGGAGGAAAAAAAAGTCTTCTTCCTTGAGACTCAGGAAGATCAGTTGGCTGAGTCACACAGACATCTGTCAAAGTGCTGGTCTTTAAGTGGAGTCACATTTTAATCTTCACATTGGAATTTCCAAGGTTGAGAAGGAAATTGTTTCTGTTCCTTTCAGACTCTCAGCATGGCAAGTACCCACTCCCATATCTCTTACTCTTTAAGCTTCTACCAGACAATAGGGAGAGGTCCTGCTTTTAGTGGAAGTCATGGATCTGACATATGAATGGATGGGCCTGGCTATGTAGACATGGTCACAATTCCAGCCTCCCAAAGGTTAGACATGAGAACAAAGTAAACCTATGAGGTTAGACCCATCTAGGATCATTCTGGACCTGCCATCAACATTTATTGAACTGGACCAGAAAAATGATAAAAATAACACTGGCAGCAATGGCAATCACTTTCTCTATTTGTTTTTGTGCCAGGCTGTGGAAGAGTGCCTTTATCTGAGTCACCCCAGCCCTTTCTTCCAACACAACATCAGGTAACAGGATCTGAAGGGTTTAGAGCAGAGACTGAAGATAGGCTGTGGGGCTCAACTCAAGCTCAGAAGAGGGGGGATAATACTTGTAGCTAGAGTTTCAAGGATTAAGTTGATACATGGAAAGCACTTATAGTGTCTGGCACATTTTAAGTCCCACACAAGCATTGGTGCTTATTATTATATGACTAGATGCGAACATTAAGGATCAGAAAGGTTAACCTTGGTTCATTTACAAAGCATTTTTCTTTGTACCAGGCTCCTCTCCTCTCCTTTTTTGATTCTGGTCTTGAGAATGGTGTACAAAAGAAAGCACCAAACCCATTAGAAATAGCAAGGAACAGTGGAACTTTCTATTCCGTGGCTGGTGGAGCTTTAATTAATTCCTCAGGGAGAAAGCAGGTAGGGACTGTCCCTTGAGGCCCTGTCTCTCTACCCACAGCTGTGTGGGTTTTGTCTGCCTCAGGCAATTCTTAATTTTGAGGATCCAACCAGAATGGAAGGTTTCTGGGTGAATGGTTTCAGTTGGTACTCAATGGTCTTGGAGGGGAAGGACATTTCTTTTGGTTACTAACTGTGACCTGGTTCAGAGCTGATCTCTCGCAGGTCCTCACAGTTCCCTGGCCTGCCCAGTGGGAACTGAGCTGCCTAATTGAGCTCAGACCCTTTCTCTGACTCATTTAATGTCCGAATCTATTCATATAATAGTAAGTACCAATGTTTGCATGGTTTCTCTGCTCTTGTCTAATTCACTGATTTTACCCAAGTTTCTTCAGTAACATTATGATGTCAAACTAGACCATTGATAAGCTCTCTGGTTGCTCTAAATTGCTATAATTCTATGACCAATCAATATTAAGATTAACTTTGCCTTCTGCTGGGACTCTGCCCAAGCTCAGCAAGAAAACCTGTCCAGGGTTCTTGCCTTACTGGTCAACTATAGGTGAGGCCTGGGGCTGGTGGGACATCTGCAGGAAGCATAGTGTTGAAGACTCTAGAGCAGAGGGTTCTGTCTTGAGTGGATGCTGTTAGGATGACAACCTGCAGCCTTCACTTTCAAAAGTGCAGAGAAAGTACTACAAACCGAACAGGGACACCTGTGTGGAAAGGACCCAGTATGACTGACTGATTCATGAATAACTTAGGAAGTAATGGGCAATAAGGCCATTTCATGTTTTAAGCATGAATTAATTTATGCTTGTGACATTGTTGAGAATCTGGCAGGCAAAAAGTCATAGCCTTTTGCAGGTAGATATGAACTTAAATATACAAAAAAAATTAGCATAGTCTTAATAAAGAATCCCAGGACTTTGGATTGATTTTGTGCAAAGGACTGGAACAGATGAAGTAGTCCTGCATCTGACAGTGATGGTAATCCAAAGGCTGGTGTAGATGTCATCATGGACTCTAGGCAATGTCATAAAGGAAGACTCCGGAAGGAAAGTCATCCAGATCTTATCTCTCCCCCCTTGAGGGTCTATTGTGTTATTGGATGTTACTTTCAAACTTTATGCCCAAAACTTTCTCAATAATTTTGATAGGACAAAATTTTATTGTTATTTATGTATGGCCCTTTCTTTTTAAATCGAGCAAATTCTGGAACTGGGTGCTTTGGTTTGCTGAAACGTGGGCAATGAGTTATGTGAGTTGATAGGCAGCAGAAAGAAAGGGGTAAAATGCAATGACCCAGGGGAAGGTCTCAAAGTTGAGATTAAAATCCTGGGGATGAGAGCTATGAAGGAAGAAAGAAGACTCATTGACTGAAGGCTGGAGAGAAATCAAATATTAAATGAAGGTTCAAAGAATTTGGTGTGGTATGCATGATTCAAAATCCTCCTCTAACTTCCCCACGAAATCTTCAATAAACTTGAAATCACACTGTTGTTGAGATGTGAATAGATTCTTTCTGGAGGGTGGAAAGCTTGACTGAGCCCTGCATTAAGGCAAGCAGAGAAGGCCGACATAGGGAGTGGAGGTGGGTTACTGTGGACCAAAGTTGCTACTCAAGCCAGAGGGTCTTGTTTAATAAACACACACACACACACAGTTGTATAAACCCTCACAGCATAGTGTGTGTGTGTGGGTGTGTGCACTGTACTAACCTTATTCACATAATAAAGGTGAACAACCGTTTAGGTCCATACAGCCATGCATTTTGTGTGCTTACTTTATTTCCTGGCTCTGTCCCTGTTTTTACCTTTCTTCCTATTTTCTTATTTTTAAAAAATCTGGGCACTCACTATGCCTTTTACAACCTGTCCCTAATCTTTCCGCACGGAGCTTGTGTAACTAAGTGCACACCATCCAGTTTCAACCATGTTCTACAGGAGCAACAACCAATGTCATAGTGGCCAGGCAATTCCCTTGTCAACATCGCTACCCAGACTGCTAAAATCACTTTCCTCCCAGCTTCCTTGTAATTGGAAAAGGAGTGTGATTCCAAACACACATCAGCTGACTGTGATAACTACTGCCTGCTGTTGTCCTGGCAGCTGGATGCTCCAAGCCCTGGGTTGGCTTTAAATCATCCTTCTGGGAGGGGTGTTCCTCGCTGGTGATGCTGTCTGTGGTCTGAAGCATCCTGAGGCCGGGCCTCCTTAACTTCCTGTAAGTGTAACTCGGGCACCTTGATTAGATAAAAGCTATTTTTGCTCTGGCTCAGCTAAGCTAGATTCCATCTCAGATTACATGAAGGGAACTGCCTTCTTTCTTTTTCCCTTTTGTTGCTAAGGAATAGCTTTTCTTCTCAGGTAGATTCCCCCCCCCCCCCCCCCCCCCCAAGAAGCCCCAACATACACAACACTTGGTAGTAATTTAAAGTGAGTTGAAGAGCTGCAGTTCCTATCAGAAGCATAAAGCAACCCACTAAGAGTCATTAGGGGTCAGCAGGGTCTGTCTTTTCACTAAACACCCAACTGCTATTTTAGAACAAAGGAGACTTCCTTTCTTTGGCAACACTGATCTACTGCTCAGTTTTTCCAATTATGGGCTGAGCTCCCCCACCCCCTCCCACGAGCCAGCTAATCAGACTTTTATTAGTCTTGCTTTGTCACGCCCAGGGCTCCTAGCTGAATGCAGGCATCCGGGGAGAGAGGTGGGCTGTGCTTCCTCTAAGAAGCCTGGCCCCCCTCTGATCTGAGTCAAGGATTGGGTTCACCTGCTGGGGAACAAAATGCATTAAGTGCCTGCCTGTGTGAGTGTGTGTGTGTGTGTGTGTGTGTGTGTGTGTGTGTGTGTTGAGCAGATCAGCAGTGGAGAGCTGGGCTGCAGAGCCAGCTGGGAGCAGCTAACACACTCATGCAGGCTCCCTGTGGGTTGTTCCTGCCTTCCCTCTCCCCGCAATGCTGGATTCCACACCTAGGGCCATCGTCAGCTGGTGTGGCCCTGGGGATCACAGCAGGCTTAGTTTTGATACAAAACGAATTCACAAAATTCTATTGTTGCTGAAAGAGCTTATTATCCGGAAGATGGGCTTGGGGAAGCTAGTGTGTTGGTAGAAACACACCTATTTATGTATTTATTTTTGAGTGGCAGACATTGCCTGGTACTTACTGAATGCTCAGGCATTAAAGATAGCTTTCCCGATCTCCCAGACGAGGCTGGCTCCAGACTGTCCTGCCTGTTTTCTGAGCACACTCGGCCTGCTGAGATCATAGCACCCCACCGGCCTGCCCCTCCCCAGCCCCGGCTGGGCTGGGTGTGCTGTGAGGAGCAGAGGCAGGCCTTGTCATCCGCACATCCCTGGCACACAGCGAGCGATTGCTCAGGCTATGCTAGATGTTTGGTGAAGAGGGGGAGACAACTAGGATATGCAGTTTACTGACTCAAGATGTCAACAGTGATTTAGACAGATTCACTCCAATGTGTACATACTACCTGATACTTTATTCCATACAAAATCTAGTTCTTACAGCTTCCAAGACTTTCTTCTCCTCCCTCTTGACCCAGAACCTTGGGATCCTGGAACCCCGAACCCCACTCTAATTCCCAGGGCTCTATGCTCTCATAGGAGCATCCAGCTTCTGTTGTCAGAGCCATCAGGACCCTGGTGGTGGGGGTGAGGGAGGACTGGGACATATGCCCAGGCGTCTCCAACTAGAACTCTGAATGAATTCCCCTGCGGCGCCAGCTGTGAATTGTGCATAGCATGATGCATGATCAGGTTATCGGTTAGACATCTAAACACGGATGCTTTCAAATTTTCTTTGAGAAACTGTGCTGACTTCCAAAGAATTGAAACGTAAGTGGTGATGCCTAGAGAGTGTGGGACATAATGATCATTCCAATTATTTTTTAAAAGCCCAGCTAGCTAAGCCTGAGTTAAAAAAAAAAATTTAAAAGCTTTTCTTACAGGATCCTGAACACCATAGTGGCACATTATATTGACTAACCTCAGCTGACGCAGGAAAGAACAAAAAAAGAGAAGTGGGACTGGGTGAATCATCGCTCTCGGCAGCGGCAATTACGCAGGGTTCACAGAGTCTGTGAGAACGGCTCTGCTGTGGGGGAGAGGAAGGGATGCAAACAAAGAGCAGGTGCCCAGGGCTGTGTCTGCGTGGCCACAGGGCCTGCACAGGGTGGTCACAGCCAAAGCTTGCTGTCAGAGAGCAGGTCCTCTGATGTTTCTTTTTCAAAAGGGAATTCAGTTATAGAGCAGTTCCTACTTGACCAGTCTCCTGGGTGAGGCCAGGCTCTAAGATTTTGAAACCCTGATGAGTAGAAACCAGCAAGAACGGTGTAAGAGCTGCTGGCCATTTTTGGGAGAGCATCGATTTTCTTTAGACAGGGACATAGTTGTTTTCTGAAAGCCTCTGAATCGGCCCCTTGCATGAAACCTGTGCCAAAGCAGGTGACCACTGTCTGGAAGGAGGAGTGGGAGAGAGTTTCATGTAGATGCTTTACCCCAAGACACAATGATCTGCCTGGCAATGTTTTTTGCAGGGGATGGTGGAGGCAGATCTGGGCCTCTGTGAGTGTGTGGTGTTTTGGTAGGGGACACAGGGAGTGGGACATACTGTTCTCTTTGAATGGTCACAGCAGACTAAACACTCAGCAGGAAGGGATCCCAAATGAGGCTGTTCTGACACCTCTGATTGCAGTTGTACGCCAAGTATCTATGTTGTATTCCTCTTCTGTTCATCTCAAAACCTTCAGTCACGTCTTGTTCAAGATTTCAATCAGGTGTCAGTGATCAGTGGGAGTCAAGGAAAGGGTCTGTGTCCTAGTCCTGTGGTCAGCAAACTGCAGCTTGCGAGCCGCAGTCGCTCTTTGGCCCTTTGAATGTGGCTCTTCCACAAAATACAACGGCCTGGGCGAGTCTGTTTTGAAGAAGTGGCATTATAAGAAGTTTAAGTTTAAAAAATTTGGCTCTCAAAAGAAATTTCCATCGTTGCACTGTTGATATTTGGCTCTGTTGACTAATGAGTTTGCTGACCACTGTTCTAGTCATAGGACCATGAGTGAAGAAGAGAGCAGCTGAGGTGACTTGAAGCTGATGTCTGGTGTTCCAGGGCCAGAAAGTTCACTTTATGGGGCTGGGCAAGTGGTCTTGGCGGTAAGCCACACCGAAACTGATTTGTAGAATCTATGAGAATTCTTGATGGTGATGGAGGATGTCTCAGAAATACTTGGGAAGGGAGACTGGACCTCATGCAGTCAGATGGTAAGGATGTTTAGAGCCAGTGGGGTCTGTGGCATTCACAGCTACGTGACTTCACAGGACTTCTCAATTGGCCATGACTGTTTTGAGGTTTCTGATGGCTAGGCCTGGTGATCTAAGACTATCAGGGCAACTCTATTCCTTTCTCAGTTTTTGAATTTGCTCTAAGTTTAATAGTCTCAGGATTTGGTGGGTTGAAGCATGTCTCCTAAATCCTATTTATAAATAGATGGCTGATAGAATAGAGTCTGACTACTGTACAGCATGTCAATTATTAAGATGGTGATATACAGTATATTCTATGCTTCTTAGGCTTAAGAACTTCCACACGGGCTTACCATAATGATATGACTGTTGACTGTGCTGGCTGTGTCACTGAAGCTATTATTATATTATTATTACCTGTAGCATATACTTCAGCTTCTTTTGTTCCCCTTATTTTTCTAATTCCTGTTTTTGTTTGTTTGTTTGTTTGTTTCTTTTCTTTTCTTTTCTTTTCTTTTTTTTCCAATTTAGAAAGGCTGTCCAGTCAGGATAATTTGCCTGTGAATCTTTCTGGACAGCAGAGTCCTAACTCAGAGACTCATTTCCAGCTATGGCCTCTGCCAGAATTACCACCTCAGAGCAAGAGAGAATGGTCATTACAGATGCTGTATAACACCTAATGTCAAATACCAATGGTAAAGATAGCTCATGTATATTTAATTCTGCTTTATGCTGGGCATTGTGGTAAGTAATTTAAAAAGCATGATTTCACTTAGTTCTTACCAAACCCCTATTTGGTTTAGGACAATCTTATCTTTGAAAAAAAACTGAGACTAATGAGATTTGGGTACTGTGCCCAAGGTCACACAGATGATGATTGGCAGAGCTGTGAATCACGCCTGTGGCTGCTGCTGAATGTTGGACTGGCAGATGCTGGGAGGGCTGTGTCTCTCTGCAAGCCTTGGCTCTGCATCTGGAATATTGGCAGAAGGTGTTAAGGATCTTACACCAGCCTCAGAGAGTCAGGTGACGGCAGCAGCACATTAGCAAGGCTATGAAGGAAGAGAAACACAACTTTTAAAATACAGAACTGAGTCAGTCACTGTATTTGTGTCACATTAAGATAAAATTATAGTCTGATCCACACCTTGAGGGCACAGGATGTGACAAAGTCAGAAGCATGACAGCAGTTTACAGGAGTCACTATTTTTGGCTGGTTCCCTCCTATCAGTCAGTCTAGTGAAACAATCCAGAGCACCCCCCTCTCTAGTAGCTCCTTTTCCACCCTACTCTGGTCTCTGCCTCATTTCTGAGTAAAAGTTACCTCCTTGAACTCTATCTCATAAACAAGGCGCACCCCCAAGGGAGCTGGTGAAGAGATGAGATTCAGAGTTCAAGACCATTGTGCAGTTCCTTAGAGTGAGGTGGCGTGAGGAAACTTTTAGTCTAACCACACCATCTGCCACCTTTACAAGAAGGCCACCTTTTATACTGCCAAGTTCAGGGACCTGAGGCTGAAATAATCTCACATTGTTACTATTTTTTCATTTTACCCAAGCGAGTGGAAGATGAATATGTTGGTACTATATGGGAAAATGGAAATGACTCTGGAACAGGTTGTTTGTTTAAAAATATTAATGTTTAGTCCTGGCCAGGTAGTCAGTTGGTTGGAGTGTCATTCTGATGTGTCAAGGTGTGGGCTCAATCCCACAGTCATAGCACATACAACAATGAGCCAATGCATGTATAAATAAGTGGAAAGTAAATAGTCTCTCTCTCTCTCTCTCTCTCTCTCTCTCTCTCTCTCTCTCTCTCTCTCTCTCTCTCTCTCTCTCTCTCTCCAATTGAAAAATTCCCTTTGTTTAAAAAAATATTAATGTTTAGCACCTGAATATTCACTGCAGGAGTACCAGGGAAGAAACTTACAGGGAAGTGATACAGGAGTGTAAATAATGACTGCATTAACATCCTGGCATCCTGTTGGTTTATGTAACACTAGATTTTTTTCTAGGATTCTCAGGGACTGGAAGTATAAATTATAAAAAACAGACTTGAATGAAAATTACTGGTATTGGTCACACACATACACACACACACACACACACACACACACACACACACACACACACCTCCGTTTAATTCTTGGAAAGCATACTGGGGATGAATGATATCTGTAACTTTAACTGCAGTGTTTGGTATTCACAGGCTGATTAAATTTCACCTGCCATCATGAGTCCTGCTGGGTCCTGTAATGGCCTCAGTAGCTACCTAGTCTTTCAAAAGCCACAGCTCACTGGAGGGTTGAACATTTGATATCTTCAGGTGCCAGGGTCCTACAGGCCAGATGGAAGGTCATTAAAAAACAAACAAACTATGGTTTCATGGATGTGTAGTTTGGTTTATTTTTACCTCACAGGGCAGAGGTGGCATCTGCTCTATGAGGGCTATATGGGATGTGCTCATTGTCTAGCTTTTGGCTCTCTACTTTTCCATCTCCTCCTAAACTGTGTCTGAGTTTTACTTTTGCATCTCAAACACTTTAGAACTTTGCCTGGAACATGAGCCTCTCAGTAAACATTTGTTAAACAAATATTGGAAAATAATGAATGAACTTTCTATTAGTGTAAAGACACCAATAGCTCGTAACAGGTATGTGTTGCATTTTCAGAATGAGCCTTAGGCTCTATCACTTGAAGTAGATGTGACCTTCCTGAGAGACAGAAACAACTGAATTTATTTCAACTGAATTGGGAGTAGGGAAAGGAAACTTAATCCATGCAGTGTCAGCTAACTAATTAAAATAAGAGATGGCTTTACACCTACGCTTAGGGCCCTTTAGAAGAAAATTTCCGTGTAGATTCAAATTGCTTTTAGCATTAAGAGGCACTTGAATCAAACTCCCCAAGCTTGAGTTGTCACTTTAGCCTTTGTCAGCATACACTGGAATATCTTTTTTTTTCTTTAAGGAATAGTTTATTGACCTTTAGAGAGAGAGGAAAGAAAACAAGAAGCATCAATGTGAGAGCACAACATCAGTCGGCATCCTGCATGCCCCCACTGGGGATTGAGCCTGTAACCCAGGCATGTGCCCTGACCAGGAATCAAATCAGCAACCCATTGATGCACAGGATGATGCCCAACCGACTGAACCACAACAGCCAGGGCTGTAATGTCTTTTTATTATACATTCATTTTATAGACTTCAGGTGAAAAACTACCTGAAATTGGTCTAAAACTTGTCAAGTCTCTAATCTCCTATTGAATCTCTGGTTTGGTTCCTAATATCTCAATGTTTTTTGTTTTTGTTTTTTAAAATGAGATATAATTGATAAATAACATTGTGTAAGTTTAAGGTGTACAGCATATTGATGTAATTCATTTGTATAATGTACTATGATTACCATTGTACCGTCTGTTAACACCTTTATCATGTAACATAATTATCATGTTTTTTGTGTGAGAACATTTACGATCCAGTCTCTTAGCAACTTTGATGTTTACAATACAATATTGTTGGCTATAACCATGATGCTGTGCATTAGATCTCTGGGACTTATTCCTCTTCTAGTTGCAAGTTTATAACCTTTAGCAACATCATTCCAATCTGCCATCCCCAGTTCCTGGTAACCACCATTTTACTCTCTGTTTCTGTGAGTTCAGCTGTTTTTATATTGCACATATTAGGTGATATCTTGCAGTAATTGTCTTTTTCTGTCTGGCTGTCTCACTTAGCATAATGTTTTCAAGGTTCATTCATGTGTCATATATAGCAAGATTTCCTTCTTTTTTGTGGTGGAATAATATTTCATTATAGATTGATTGAACGATGAATAGATAGATACCAAATATTTTGTTATGCATGAATCCTCAGTCTTGCCTTGATTGTGGAGCCAGTCCTAATGTGCTCACCAAGACCTTACCATTCTTCTCATCCTGAGTGCACAGACACGATTCTGTCTCTCTCTCCACTGTCTGAAATCCTGCCTTGAAGAAGATGGATTCTCTTGGTTCCCAGACCTTGCTGCCCACTTGGCTTCTAGAAGTAGCACCACCCAGAGTTTCCTACCACGGGGAGAACTGATGATACTTGCTTGCATGATATCCACATTGTCACATTGCCTTGAATATTGCAATTGGGTTTGGAGGTCACTTATCAGGTGTTAGACTCAATGTTGAATCAGACTCATATGCAAATCCATGCAATTGTGTCTCACAATCTCTGCCACCCAGTAGGCCTTTTAAATATGTTTGCACACGTGATGATACCGGCTCTCTGTTTGAATTGAAAGAAACCAATGATTATATAAGGTATTTTTATTATATTACCTATTTTAATGAACTCTGTCTCCCAACCCCAAAATTTTCCTTGTCGCCATGGAAAACTTATATGCATATATTTTTCCATTTAACCATTTTGTTAGTAGTTGCAAAGAGGGACAAAGGAATCTGCTATTCTGTGCTCAAATTGCCTGGAAAATGAATTGAAGCCAAGTTGGCTGGTCTTTTTTTTAGTAAAGTTTAATTCTTAGGCTTTTGTCCTAGTCACAAATGAATGATCCATCTGAAACAAAGAAGGGTTGGAAGTTCAGAGGAGGGAAGGAAATGCAGGGTGGAGGTCAAGCAAGTTGCCAATACTGGGCCTCATTTTTCCGGCAAGAGAGCCATGGTTGTGGGTGATATGGGCAGAATGGGTTTTAAAAGAAAGCAAAAAGTGAAGACACAATTTAGGAGATTGAATTTGCTTTTATTTGTTTTGTGTGCAAAATAAGATTGTGTGGAAAACAGAAACATTACCCATGAAGAATGCCAGGGTAATTTATGTTGCTTCCTCCCATCAATTACATTCTGTGAGCTCCGAGTGGAATTGCTTTCTCTTGAGTTACAGTAGTCTTTGCATTGCCTGTCTCCATAGAAATGACTCTCTAGAGTAATTTCATAACCTGCACTGACGAAAAAATAATTCATACTGTGCTGCCTTTTGTGGGGCTTTAAAAAAACAAAGCATGTACCACTTCACAGCTATTTTTTACAATTTGACCAAGGAAAGGAAAAATATATTTCTCCTTCCCACTAAATTACAAAACCAGTAGACTTAAGGGGAAAAGGCAAAATAAGGCTTCCAAGCCTTGAAGAAAATAAAAACCACACAAAAAACTTGAATCATGCAGACCATTGTTTTCTCATATGAAAAGTGACAGGATTGAACTCAATCATTCCCAAGTTAAATTTCCACCTTCCAAAGTTTCAGAAGCTCTGATTCTGGGTTTTATTTCCCTCCATACCCTGCTGAATAGAAAAAAAAAGTTTCTCTGGAGGCTTTAAAGAATTGAAGTATAATTGACATATTAGTTTCAGGTATATGACTTAGTGATTTGACATTTGTGTACATTGTGAAAAGATCACCTCAGTAAGTCTAGTTACCATCTGTCACCATACAAGGTAATGAACTATTATTGATTATATTCCCCATGCTGTACATTATATCCCCATGACATTTATTTTATATCTGGAAGAACCCTTTGCCCTTTGGCTACTACCAAATCTGTTCTCTGTATCTACTAGTATGAATCGGGTGGTTGGTTTTGTTTTTTTTTAGTTTTTTTTTTCACAGGTAAGTGAAATTTGCCTTTCATTGACTTATTTCGCTCAGCACAATACTGAAAGCTTTTCTTTAGATGATAATTCATTTACTGCAGATGGCTTCTCTCGGATTCTGGCTGACCACCTTCTCTGTTCTGGCAGGAGGGTTGGAGATGAACTTTGGAAGGCAGTTTGCCATTTAAGGTGGGCTTGCATTTAGCAGATGATTCCCTTGACAGCAGGTGGGAGGCAAGAAGGTAAAGAGAAGAGCTCACACTTCTGTGTGGCTGAAGGCTGGGGCCAGGGTACCAGCATCAGTGAAATAACATAACGAGAAAGCACTCCCAAAAAGGATGGGTAATGACAGGAACCAGGAGAACCTATGAGCGAGGCCAAGGTGCCAACAGTCTGGGAATGACATTGATAAGGGAGGCAGTGTGCTGGTTTGCTTTGTCACCCCACTTCTGTGTGACCCAACCAGCAGGAGACCTGCCCTGTGGGTGGTCAGGAGATTAGTACTAAAAGCAGCTGACTGTTAGTGGCAGGGGGGAGTGGATCCATTCTCTTGGCCCAGCTGATTTCTACCCAAGAGAAGAACATTCTCTGTGATGTCTTGGGATTGGTCCCAAACTGCCCGGTTTATTGAGTGATGAGCTGGTGGTATTTGCCACTCTTTGTCCCTCGTACTTTTGTTTCCACACAAGCCTCACACATTCCCTTCTCTCTAAGGGTATTTAAAATCCTTAGAGGCCACAGGCTCTCTAACTTTTGGATTCTTTCAAACATATTATAATAATTCATAATTTGCTTATGAAATTGGCTACACATTTAATTTACATCTGGCCATGCTTTCTCGGTAATCAGCTGCCTGACTTGGGAATTGTGCAGTGAAAAAATCTAATGTAACATGCAAATTATTTTCAGTGATCATAACATTTTAAGGATTGTAAATTTAACAATGAAGGAAGTTGATAAAGTGTTATTTCACTGAGTACTTACCAAATTGTTTTTAAAAATTGTTCTAGGACCAAATATTCTTTAGCACACGGAGCTTGTCAATGCCCTTCAACCAAAGCTCACTGGAACACACCTGCATTTGAACAAGTTAAGTTTATTACTATTTGCAGTGAGGGGAACATTGGGGCATCTCAATAGAGGGCGAAATAACAACAGAGTCCACAGAAATGCAAAAGATTGTTAAAAATACTATGAACAACTCTATGCTAACAAACTAGACAACCTGAAAAAAATGAACATATTCCTGCAAAAATACAACCTTCCAAAACTCAATCAGGAAGATTCTAAAAACCTCAACAGGCTGGTAACTACGGAAGAAATTGAAGCAGTCATCAAAAAGCTTCCAGCAAACGAAAGCCCAAAGCCAGACAGCTTCTCAGGGGAGTTTTACCAAACAGTCAGGAAAAACTAAAACCTATCATCCTCAGACTATTCCAAAAAATTCAAAAAGAAGGAACACTTCCAAGCTCATTCTATGAAGTCAGCATCACACTAATACGAAAACCAGATAAAGGCAACACAATAAAAGAAAATTACAACCCAATATCCCTCATGAACATAGATGACAAAATCTTCAACAAAATTCTAGCAAATCGGATCCAGCACTACATCAGAAAGATCATACACCATGACCAAGTAGGATTTATCCCAGGGATGCAAGGATGGTATAATATCTGCAAATCAATAAAAGTGATACATCACATAAACAAATTGAGAGATAAAAACCACATAGTCATATCAATTGATGCAGAAAAAGCATTTGACAAAATCCAACACCCTTTCTTGATAAAAACTCTCAGCAAGGTGGGAATAGAGGATCATACCTCAACATAATAAACGCCATATTTGACAAACCCACAGCCAACATCATACTCAATGGGCAAAAACTGAAACAATTTCCCTTAAGAACAGAAACAAGACAGGGATGCCCACTCTCACCACTCCTGTTCAACATAGTGCTGGAAATACTAGCCATTGCAATAAGACTAGAAGAAGAAATAAAAGGCTTCCAAATTGGAAAAGAAGAAGTAAAACTGTCCTTATTTACAGATGATATGATATTATACATAGAAAACCCTAAAGACTCCATCAAAAAATTATTAGAGTTAACAAATGAATTTGGCAATGTGGCAGGATACAAAATTAACGCCAAGAAATATATGGCATTTCTATATACCAATAATGAACTTACAGAGAGATTAAAAAAACAATCCCATTTACCATTGCACCAAAAAAAAATTAAGATATCTAGGAATAAACTTAACTAAGGAGGTAAAAGACCTATATGTGGAAAACTACAGGACACTGAAAAAAGAGATAGAAGAAGAAATAAACAGATGGAAGAACATACTGTCTTTATGGATTGGTAGAATCAACATCATTAAAATGTCCATACTACCCAAAGCAATTTATAGCTTCAGTGCACTCCCCATTAAAATACCAATGGCATATTTCACAGACCAAGAAAGAACTCACCAAAAATTCACCTGGAATAAAAAAGACCCCGAATAGCCACAGCAATCCTGAGAAAGAAGAACAAAGTACCCGATCTAAATACCAGATTTCAAGCTGTATTACAAATCCACTGTTCTCAAAACAGCCTGGTACTGGCACAAGAGCAGACATATAGATTAATGGAATAGAAGAGAGAACCAAGAAATAGACCCAAATCACTATACCCAATTAATGGTTGACAAAGGAGGCATGAACATATAATGGAGTCAAACGGTCACTTTTCAATAAATGGTGTTGGGAAAATTGGACAGATACATGCAAAAAAGTGAAACTAGACCATCAACTTATACCATACACAAAAATATACTCAAAATGGATAAAGGACTTAAAAATAAGATGGGAAACCATAAAATACTAGAGGAATCCACAGGCAGAGAACTTTCAGACATATGCTGATGCAGTTTCTTCACTGATACTGCTCGGAGGGCAGTGGAAACTAAAGAGAAAATAAACAAATGGGACTACATCAAAATAAAAAGCTTTTGAACAGCAAAATAAACCATCAAAAAAACAACAAGAAAGTCCACTGCATGGGAGAACATATTTGCCAATGCTATCACTGATAAGAGTTTAATCTCCAACATTTACAGGGAACTCACACAACTTAACAAAAGGAAGATAAACAACCCAATAAAAAATGGGCAATGGACCTAAATAGATAATTTTTGAAAGAAGACAGAAGAAAGGCCAAGAGACATAGGAGAACATGCTCAAAGTCACTAATCATCCGAGAGATGTAAATCAAAACAACAATGTGATACCATCTCATACCTGTCAGAATGACTATCATCAACAAATAAACAAATGATAAGTGCTGGCAAGGATGCAGAGAAAAAGGAACCCTCTTGCACTGCCGGTGGGAATGAAGACTGGTGCAGCCACTGTAGAGAACAGTATGGAGTTTCCTCAAAAAACTAAAAATGAACTCTCATTTGATTCAGTGATTCCACTTCTAGGAATATATCCCAAGAAACTAGAAACACCAATCAGAAAGGATATGTGCACCCCTATGCTCATAGCAGTGCAATTCACCATAGCTCAGATTTGGAAACAGCCTAAGTGCCCATCAGCAGATGAGTGGGTTAGAAAACTGTGGTACATCTACACAATGGAATACTACGCTGTGGTAAAAAGGAGTTCTTATCATTTGCAACAGCATGGATGGAACTAGAGAGCATTATGCTAAGTGAAATAAGCGAGTCAGAGAAAGAGAAATATCACATGATCTCACTCATTTATGGGATATAATGAACAACATAAACTGATGTACAAAAACAGATCCAGAGACAGAAGCATTGATCAGATCATCAAACCTCAAAGAGAAGGTAGGGGAGGGTGGGGGTAGGGGAGAGAGATCAACCAAAGGACTTGTATGCATGCATATGAGCCTGACCAATGGATGCAGACACCAAGAGGGTTAGGGCATAAGTGGGGGGGAATTGGGGGGTACTGGGGGGATTAGGACACATATGTAATACCTTAATCAATAAAGAAATTAGAAAAATAGAGGGTGATAGAAAAGATCTCTTTGAGGATTGGGCTGCTGTTAGGAGATTTGGGGGAGAGAACCAAGAAATAGGTTTGAATGTTATCAGGAAGTGGGGTAATTCTGCCAATTGAAGGTGTTACTACCCAACCTTCTCTCACTTTTACTTACCTATAAGCCATCCTATGGTCTCATTTTGTCTCTCAGGGAAGGCTTGAGCTGGTGGTGACAGTAGTGAATTTTGGTGGTTTTAAACCTGACAAGATTGCTCAGAACCCTTTGACAAGTGAAATCTCCCAGTGCCCCTGGGATCAAAGCAAGGAGCAAAATGACACATTCCTTTCTACCTAATTCACTAGAACTGACAGGGTAAAGCTATGGTTGCATATTATCTACAATAAGATCACTCCATTGAAAAATCATTGTAAGTCTCTTACACGTTTTTTTTATCTTCCTTGTCAGTTAATAATGTAAATCCTAATTGCTCTTTGCTCTCTCCTGGTACAATCCAGTCCATATCCTCTGATCAAGATACTCCTCTGATTTAATGAGTATCTTGTTGATACTGCTTTCCTCCCTCTTCCCTTCCTTCCTTGTTTTCTCTATTCATCACTCACATCCCCCAACTAGAGGTATTTATTAAGCACTATCATTGGGAGTATAAAGATGAATGAGAACCAATACTTGCCCTTGAGATGATTAATGCCTAGTAAGGGAGGTAGAGATAAAAACAAACCTTCATAATGCATTGTAGGAAATCAAGGCAGGAATTTAAAGGAAGGTCATGTTCTGCAGACTTTAAAGATGAGTTGGAGTTTCCGAGGCACACACAGGGCTGGATGTGGGAAGAGAGGACACATGATGATGGCTGATCTCCAAACAACTTCTGCCCTAGCCTATGCTATGGGATTCTCCTACAGTATCCAAGAGCTGTCCAATCAAAAGCACTATTATTCTCTTTTCTGTATTCTCAGACCCACCCCATATCCCTTTTACTGCCTTACCAACATTTGAGCTGATGTCTTGCCCCCTGAAATCTCTTTCTGATGTGTGGCAGCCTCCGTCCGTGGGCACACTGACCTTGGCCTTGTCTGGCTTTCTATCTTTCACTCAGGGCCGTGAGTGATTCTTTGATGATTTCTTATCACCCAAAAAGAGCTGCAGCAGGCGCCAGCTCACTGTCTGAGCTTTAACTGAAATATCAAGCAGTGATTCACCATTACTCAGAAATTTGTCAGTTCATAAATTTAAAGCAACTCAATTTCCTTTGCTTTTGAACAAACAAAACTGTATGGTGCATATATATTAGAACCATCAAGTGGGATGTTAAGCTTTTCCTTGTGCAGGTTTGTTTCCCATTAGTTGGGTGAGGGAATGCATATGCTTTTGTGTACCTATGTAAACTAGACATGCTGACGTCCTTGGGGAGAAGTAGAAGTATGAACATGTGGCTTCTCGGCCTGTAATATGGGAGGGGGATGAAGATAGCAGATGAAAGTTGCATTTTAGCCAACAGAAATAGGAAACCGCTGCTGGGTCATCTGCCTGCTACCCATCCCTGGCCATTAGCTGTCATTAGCCCTTATCCAGGAAACAACTTACATCTGTCAAACTCCTTATAAAGTTGGACTTTTGCCCACAGAAGTCTTGTTGGTTAAAGATAAAAGGGCCTCTAAACTTCTCTTTGTGGATAGAAAGTGCTATCCTCTGGCCTAGGAGAAGAGGATTAGGTCACTCCTGGCTACAATATGGCCATGGACTCATGTTATCACAAGATAGATGAAACTTTAAGAGGGTATCCTATCCTATCTCTTGCCCAGCAGACTCCATTGTCCCTCAGAGCTGGGGAGTTGCAAAGTATCCATTGGAATTGAACAACTTCACAGAGAAATCCTTTCTAGGAACCCACATAACTTACAAGTTTAGAATTTCTTTGTGTGCTTCCTTTGGATATTCCCAGTCTTGATGATGACTCTAAGAGGTATATGTAACTGAGTGTCCTAATATCTGGCTTCAAGATGAGTCTTCTGTCCTAGGGGATGGGGCCATTTGAGCCAAGTCATCATGTTGGGTGACCCTGTTTCTAATTCTACTCTCCATCTTCTATGGGTCAGTTAGAAGCCTCTTACTTCTGCTCAGATCATTTGAATCTTGAAATTTTCCTTTTTAAAAGTAATCTAGCTCATAGTAAGAAGCACCAGAACTGGGCCAGAAAGCCCAAGTTGGGGCTCTGCTGCTGCCTCTTCTGGAATGTGTGCTAAGGACTTGCTTACCTAACAACCTGATACCTCTGAGTTCTGATTTCTCTCTCCATTTCCCTCTTTCTCTCCCATTACCTTTCTCCCTTCTTTCCTACAGAGTTACTACGAGGCTATAAAAACCATGTTATGAGAAATGTTGAGAACTTTTATAAATGGACCATGAAAGACATTTAGAGACCTTCTATACTAAAAGTTAAAACTCAAGAAGGTCTCTTTTCCTTCAACTCTATTTGACACAAGAATCTCTTTGGTGCCTCCACTTAAAATTTGAGACAAAGTCTTTATGATGACTTACCACCTTCTCCCACTCAATTTTTACTCGCCTTTCAAGGCCCACCCTCCCTCAAATAAGTCTCTCTTTCATATTCAACCTATGTAATCTTTTGTCTTTCTAACACTTACAGAACATAGTTGTCCTTAACACATATTTTAGCACCTGGCTGTTTCCTGCTTGTGTTATTCAAGAATTGTCTTAGCTTTTTAAATAATTAGAATGTGCAGCCTCAGATTTCAACTCCACCGAACCCCTTATTCTATTATACTGACCTTTCCTACTTGGATTTTATTTCCCTACTAACTCTTAAGTGCTTGAAATCAGGGATGGGTGGGTAATGTTCATTTTTATATCTCTAGTGCCTGGTACTCAGGAAGTACTAATAAACATTTGTTGAATTAAACTAATAAGCTTCTTTGTTATCTTGTACTAGCAGAATGTGGGGAGACAGCACATTCTCTTCTGAACTTCTGCTTTTTATTTGTTTATTTTTATGTATTTGTTTTTATTTTTTGTTAAATATACTTTATTAAAGTATATGTTATATACAATAAAATGCCAACAATTGAAGTGTACACTTCACTAGTTTTGAAAAATATAAATGCCTATAATGCTAAGATGTCAATCAAGAGAATTTATCAACTATTATAAACTAAGCTGAACTTCTAATTATTTTGTAGACACAAAGGTGGCAGTTGGAGTCACTGTCAGAGATCTCTGCAGTGTATGCCTTTGCTGGGATCCTGATATCCTCCTCCTCACCCTCATAGATAACCACTTAGACTCAGAATGGTACAACTGGCAGGGTCTATGGCCAACACTCTTAAATGGCCACATTATTCATTTGCCTGTTCTTCCTAGGTAATAGCATTTTTAGCTAATCACCGGTTCTTCCAATCCCCCTGTTAGGGAGTGATGGCTATGTGTCCAAGTTCTGAATTTTCTTAAAGAGAAATAGTGTAGCCTCTACTTCCCTTTTCCCCATTTCAGTGGATGAGGGTAAACCTCTAGGGATGTCAGAGAAGTAACACAGGTACCAAGTCTGAGTTGTCATGGAGCAGAGTCACTATATCCAGCTTCAGCTTTTGTGTGTTACACAATGTTGAAGCATTGTTGTCTTGGATCTGTGTTAGCAGTCAGACCTATTCTCACCTAATGTAGGGGCTATGGGGATGATTCAGTCTTATTTCTTGTCTTAGAGATGAGGACACTGAAATCCAGTGTGTCCAGCCTGTTTCCATAGAGCAGTGGTGGGGGACCCCAAGCCTGAATGTTCAGCTCAGGGTCCAGACTAAGCAGTACATGGTCAAGGGTGAACCTTGTCATTGCTGCTCCAGTGAAGGCAGGGAGAAAGGGACTATACAATCTTGCAAATTACATCCCCAAAGATGGATAAGTGGGGACAACTTCATTGCACAATATCCTCTTTCTTTTACAATGTGTGAACAGACTGAGGTGGGGAGACGAGGTGGAAATGCAGGACCTAGCACAGTCATAGAGAACTCAGCCCCAAACATCATACATTTTAATAGGAGCCAGGCAGCTGGGAGTGTAAGAACATGGATGACTTAACCTATATACAGGCCAGGATGGCCTTTAGAGAGAAGTGAGGCTAGATCATATATTTTCTTCTTGCAGAAATGTGGGACTTTGAATGACATTGAAGTTTAGAAGGTAAATGAGCAGAGAGGCTGCTTGGGCCAGAGTTCTTGCTCTTAGAGGGAGGATGAGAGGGGAAGGAATCTGCCTCTGCTGAGGTCTGTGTAGCAAGGACTCTTTTCCAGCCTGTTGGGGAGTCTACTTATTAAGCCATTATGACATGAGAAGGTGTTTTCATCAGCATATGTCTCTATGAAGAATCCTGTAATTAGGCTCTCTTATTTTTATTTTCTAAAAAATTTATCTCTTGATTAACATATTACATATGTATCCTTATTCCCCCATTACCCCTCTCCCCCACCTCCCATTCATGCCCCCACCCCCCCTGTTGTCTGTGTCCATTGGTGAGGCTTATGTGCATACATATAAGTCCTTTGGTTTCTCTTCTCCTTATCCTCACTGTCCCCTATCTTCCCTGAGGTTTGATGTTCTGATTGATGTTTCTCTGTCTCTGGATCAAATTAAGCTCTTTTTAAACACCACAAATTCTGTATACAAAATAGAGAGATGACCCATCATTAAATTATGTAATGATAACAGGTTACATGTTTTTAACACTAAAAATATTTGAGGTGGGCCAGCCAGCTGGAAAGATAAAAAGGCAGTGTGGTCTAAGGGCATTGTGATATTCTGATCCTCAACTGAGGGACTCAGGTGAGGTCATCAGACTTCTTTGCTTCTGGGGCTTCTATCCACAGGGTCTCTACAATGGAGCTTTCACTGTGATTGTTGACTTGAAAGTGCTTCTTGAGCCTGGGAGCAACCAAAACCAAGGGGCTTACACAACAGAGCCAATCAGGATTTGCTTTGACCAAATAAAAAGCTCCTAGAACTGGAAAGATACTAATAGTTCACCGATCCAAATTCTCCTTTCATTCCTGGACATGGAGAAACTCAGGGTTGGAGAAGTAATTTTTTCAAGTTCATAATGTAGATCATTAGAAAATGAGGAAAGCCGAGGTCCCTGATTCCTGGGTTGGTTTTTATGTGGCCCTAAATGCAAACAAGGAGTTGGCCATCACCTTCATAATCACATAATGCAGAACCTTTTTTTTAATTTTAAAAAGATGCAAACATATATAGTATTGAACCAAAAGGGTAGCATTCACTTATACCCCTGGAGAACACACCCCTTAAAGGGTTATGACTTTATACACTGACTGACTATTTGTAAAGCCTGTAAAGTTGAAGCCAAGTTGCAATGGGCCAGGATCCTGAACAATGGGATATAGTGAATAAACTCTTTTGAGTGTATCTTGAGGGATAGTAGTTTTGTTTTAACTAGAACAATGAATTGTATGGATTGAGGTTAGCGCGCACACGCACACACACACACACACACACACACGCTATGTTAGTAAACTATGGGGTTCCTTCTACTTCTGGACCAAAGGCTTTAGAAATGAAAGCCTATTAACTGAAGAGAAGGTAAATTTCTATATGGGAGGCTGAGTACAAGTAATGAAAAGGGTTTTAGTTGTTTAAACCAGGGCCAGAGGTTCATAGTTCTCTGATATCTCAGGAAGCCATTAATATTGAACTAGGGGTTGAATCCAAGTTAGAAACAGGTAGATGGTATGGGTGATGGAGAGGGTGTGCTGAAGAAGAACAAGGGTTTCATTAGCTGGGGGAACATTTTTAAATCATTTTTAAATCCAAAGACTTGGATGGAAGAATCCAAATAATGTAATCTCAATTGGCTTTTCCACCCAATCTAGGTAAAATGAGATTTTTTCCTCTCTAGAGGCATGTACTTAGTAATCGTACACACTCTCAGCCCATATATGTTGATCATCTGTAATGAACAGATTGGTTATATACAGCCCATATTTGGAAATCTGCTGCTATCCATCACAAAGGCTTTAAAAACATATTATTGTGGTAAAATATGCATAACAAAAATTGCCATTTTAATAATTTTCAGTGTACAATTCAGTGGCTTTAAGTACATTCACAATATTGTACAACCACCACCAGCAATATCACTTTCTAAGACTTTAAAAAAATCATCCCAAATTGCTGAGAACCAATTTCAACATGTAATAATTACAAGAGTTCTGTCAATAGGTTGATGAGACTTGGGGGGCTCAACAAGGGTGAGCCACATATGTAATTTACCTGTTGGAAACAGCTAAACGGCACTTCCCCCAAACCTGAATAGGATTGTTAACTGCCAGACAGCTCAGGGCATTTTATTGCCTCCTGTTGGCCAAACACCAGAATAGCTGTAGGCTATTCCCAAAACTGCCAATGTTTCTATATATCCTTTGAAACATATATTTCCACCTAGCCTTAGGATAAATCGTGTGAATAAAAACAGGGTCCTGAGTGAAGGATGAGATTCTTTGGTTCCTTTTAGCTGAAGCTCCTCTGACCCCCAACGTCTTTCAAAAATATCTTTCATCTTTGGACTCCTTTTTTAATCATCTACGCACAGCCCCTTTCTCCAGAACGTTGAACCCTTTGTAAGGCTGGGAAAAGAACCCCCGTAACAAATAGAAACTCTTTACCCACTAAACAGAAACACCATGTTTTCTCCTCTCCTCAGCCCCTGGTAACCTTTAGTGTCTGTATTATTTCACTTAGCAGAATGTTCACTCATGTTCACTCATGTTGTAGAATTTATCTCAGCTGCATTCCTTTTTATGGCTAAATCATATATATATATATATAACATTTCACTTACCCATTCATCTATTGATGGGCCATTTGAGTTGTTTCTACCTTTTGGCTACCATAAACAATGTTACAGTGAACACTGGTGTCCAAGTGTCTGTTTGAGTCTCTGTTTACAATTCGTTGAGCATACATCTAGAAGTAGAATTCCTAGAACATATGGTATTTCTATGTTTAACTTTGAAGGAACTGCCAAACTGTTTTCCACAGTAGCTGAACCATTTTAAACTCCCAGCAGCAATGCACGAGGGTATAATAGCTCATTTCTATTTTTTATATATGTATAAGGCAGGAGTTAGTTAGAAAAACAGAAGCCATCCTATATGTTCTGGTTATAAATTGTTTAAAATAGAATTTGAACCTTACTCATAAGTTGGGATATTTAGGGAAGTAGAGGTCAGAGGAGCTGATGCCAAAGGTTTGGGGGAGCAGTCCCAGGAAGTCAAAGGAGTTGACACTGAGGATCTAAGCTGAAAACTCCAAGCTGATTCTCAAAAGCTTGCCTGGAGCTCCTGAGACTCTCCTAGAAACTCCCATCGAATGTCTCAGTCTGTAGCGATGAAGATCTTGCCAGAAACCCATCTCTCCACACATATCTCATCTGTCCACACATCTGGCTGTAACTGTTTCTGAAGATTGATGGCTTCCATTTGTTTTCTGCCTTCCAAATCTCATGTGAGTTCCTCTCATTGGAAAACTAACTCAGAACTGTCCAGAGAAGGGGATCTTGGGGACTGTAGTTGCCATTCTTTGAAAGATGAGGTGGTGGTGCCAGCTGATAGCAGATAGACCAGTACAATTTACACTGTCCTTTACTACAGGAAGGGTACAGGTAACTCTTACGAGTAGATGCTGTTTTAGAAACTAGTGAATGGAGATGGCTGGAGAGGTGGTCAAGGAGGGTTTCGCTTGGCTGTAGTCCCTATGAAGAAAAAGGAAAAGCAAAGACAAGTCCACCTGTATCTAGAGCATTTCTGTGGTGCCAGTCCGGACAACTATTCAGTCTGAAACATCTGAGCACCCTGAGTGCCAGGAGGAACAGCAGTTGTGGGGTGACTGATGCAGCAGAGAACAGGCGATTTCTCATCCTCGTCACTCTGTCCAGCGGAGAGAGGCAGGGCCCTCATTCAGCCTCCACTCCCAGCACCTGTGCTGTCTGGGTCAGTCACTCCATCTGCGGATAGAAACGACACCTCCTGACAGGAAGACATAGGGCTGGAGAACATCTCTGAGGTTCCTCCCAGCTCCTTGGAATTTGGGTGTCTGAATGATACGCACTTTTCTTTTGAGCAAATGACTCTTGAGCAAGTCACTCTGACTTGGCTCCTGAGGGATGACAGATATTATTCAGGTACCATCCTTCTCTAATGGGAAATGGAAGGGGGTCTTAGGGTTTGTCAAACGTGAGTGAGAGGGGAGAGGAGAAGGGAGAGGCAAGGAGAAAGATGGAGAGACTTGGGGGGAAGAGAGATGAGATCAGGGGAAAGCAAAGGAAGAAGAGAGGTGAGGAGGGAAGAGGAGGAGAAAGAAGAGGAGAAGAAGGTGCTGGAGGAAATAAGAGTGGGGGAAAAAAGCATCCATTTCCCTAATGGGGCTTGTCTGGGTTGGGCAGTTTGATGGATGAGCCCTGGGCTGATCAATATGAGGTGTCTCATTCTCTATCAGTTGCTGATTTTCTCTGATCTGGGAACACTCTTTGCAGATATGTGCTGTAGGTCCCAGGGAGATGCCAAGGAGAGAGCTCAGATGTCTTTATTCAAATTCATTCCCAGCACCAGAGAAGCAGCTCAGAGTATGTCCCAGCACAGCCCTGCGTCAGTGCCACTCTCTCAATAGGAGTGGTAGCTTCTATTTATTAAATAAACCTTTTCTTCACCTCTTTAACATCTCATTTAATCCTTAACACAACCATATAAGGTAGGTACAATATTATTCCCATCTTAGATCTGGCTTGGGCAAGTAACTTATCTTGAAGGTACTTAGCTAAGTAGTGACACCTGGGTCTGGGCTTGTCTGACCTGAGCCCATGCTAGTATACACTCCGGGCTCCTTGAACAAGAATCTTTGTCTCCTCAGGGCCAGGCCCAAGGCTGACACAGCCTTAGTGCTCACTGAATGAATGAATGATGGAAGGACAGTGAAGCCAGTGGTTGTGAAGCTGGTAAGAAAAATTTAAGAATTTTTCTCAAGAATCAAATTTCCCTGATAGATTTTCAAGGCAAGTTCAAAAAAGAGAGGGAGTCTGTTTTTCAGCAATGTTCATGCATCAGTGAATTTTTTTATTTTTGTAACCACACAGGGCCCTGGTTCATACAAGGGTCCTTTGTGACTGAGCTCAGCATCCTGAAGTTTTTGAGAGGAACCAACTCTGAGATTCCTTGAGCCCCTGTGGTCCTCTCTCCAGCCCACCCCTGAGATAACCTCAAATATACTCTCAGGAAACACATTTTGGAAGGAAGCATGTTATAGAGCCTTGGGCCCAATTCTGCATTTGGCACAGTCCCAAGGACAATCTACATCATTAGGAATGTGATTTCCAGTTGACTCCATGGGATGCTGGTTTCAAAAGGATTGTCAGTCTTGTCTGTTTACCACACATCTCTTCATAATAGACTCTTCTTTTCTAGCATTTTAATATTTTCCTTGGCACTTTGTGTTTTGGTAATTGACTTACAAGAATAGTTCTATAGAATAAATCAACAATGGAAAACAAATTACCCTTGGCTGCATCCTGCCATTCCCTTTTCATCTCTAATGACATTTTCTGTGTGATGACCAACCCAGACTGACGTAATTTATCAATTGATCTGCACGATGTACATTAGAGAATGGGTTCCACAGGCCCCAGCACACAGCCTTCCATGTGGGCGGTGTTGCTTTAGAAAACCTATTTGTGCAACAGAAATATCTAAAGCCCGGCCTTTTTGCTGAGAATATTAGAACCAGTGCTAATTACTTTATTAATCATAAGGTGAAACAGCGGTGCTTATATCACAGCTGCCGTAAAATAAGTGCTTTTATGGCAAATGTAGTTAAAAAGAAATGACAGCTTGGATTTATAGTATTAGCAGTTGAAAAACAAAGGAAATCATGCATATCAGCAATTTTCATTCTTTAGTTAAATGTTCATTAAATACGTACCATTAAAAGCCATTTGTAATTCATTCCCTGGTGGGCCCATGTCCTAGAAAATTTATTTTAAAGTACAGATTAAAGCTTAAATATTCCTTTATTAAAAAAAAATATAGTGAGTCAACATTTCATCTCCGGAGAGAAAGGATAGAGAGATGCAAATATACTGCAAGGAGGGATTTGGCAGTTGGAACCTGGAGGTTATGCTTGCATCTGGGATTCAAGTAGAGCCCTTTGGCACTTGCCATCGTCTCTGGTCCAGGCTGAGCCCCAAGGCAACCACTGTCTGAAGGCAGGGAAACTACAATGACCAGGATCAGCATTGGAGGGGATGTTTGCATTTCCATCGTTAAAGCACTTCTTTGACTTTGATGCTTAATATTTTATTTCCTTAAAGTCACTATTGTCTATGAGCAAAAAAAATAATCTTGAGTTTCCACAAGTAAATTTGGCTTTCACACACCTAGCAATTAAATCGACAAAAAAGAACTGGGATTAGTCAACATTTTACTTTGCATTACTAAGTAAAACTCTCTTTCTCTCTCCCCCACCCCTCTGTGTATTAGTTGGAAGGATGGACATTAACATTTGCTGAGTGCTGAGTATATTCCACATGCTCCATACAGACTCAGTTAATCCTGAAAACAGCTCTGTGTTTTAGATAGCATAACCAAACCTAGGCTCAGTATCCTTTCCCTGAAAGTAACTCTGTGGGTGGCAGATCTGGAAATTTTGACTCAGACCCACCAAATTCCAAAATCCATGATCTGTGCCCTACAGCACGATGCCTTTAACTAATATAAAACAAAGTTATTGGGTGGTGAGTGCCAGACGATTTCATAAGAGCAACGGTGAGGTATGTATTTTTGTTCTATTTTTGAAGTTGCCCAGGGTCACTCAGCTAGTGAGTGAATTCAAACCCAAATCTGTTTACAGGAGTCGTAGGCTGTTTCTATACCATCTAAGTTCGGCAAACTGCGGCTCATGAGCCACATGCAGCTCTTTGGCCCCTTGAGTGTGGCTCTTCCACAAAATACCACGGCCTGGGCGAGTCTATTTTGAAGAAGTGGCGTTAGAAGAAGTTTAAGTTGAAAAAATTGGGCTCTCAAAAGAAATTTCAATCGTTGTACTGTTGATATTTGGCTCTGTTGACTAATGAGTTTGCCGACCACTGGTCTAAGGAACCTCTCCCACCAAACAACCGCTGGTCTTAGGAATATTCTCTCTGTATTAAATCCCTGGCCAAAAGTTAAATTCATTTTCTTTTGGTAAGCAATACAGAAACTCACCACTATCCTTTTAGGTTATCTTATCTATACAATGTCAACCCTTCAAATCACCCTTAAGCAGATTAATTCTGCCTCCTGATTTTTTCCTCTGTGGAGATGGTATTCTGATCATTCAGAATTAACAAGGAAACCAGACAAAAGAACTGCTTCAGAAACAGAACATGCCACCTTTTATGTCATAGCTGGGGCTAATGTTGCTTGAAACAGACAGTGGGAATTAAGGACTCAATTGTGCTGAAAAGCTGGCCTGGAGGAGGTACCTGTGTCTGTCTTCCTCTGTCTGTCTGTGGCAGGCCCACTGGCCTGGAGAGGAGACCTGAGATGTTCCTATAAGGGAAGATGAGGGGAGTTTTGACAAGCAGGTGGCCTTAGGATCTGGTAGCAGACTGGGGGGATTGGAGTTCTGGAGGAAGTCTTCAGACAGGAAGAGAGGTGACATGGTCAAGACAGAAATGTATCCTTAATCCTGGGTACAACACAGGTCAGAAAGGACAAGAGCCAGAATAAACATTCTTGCAAGGATTGAAATCTTACTTATACTCCTAAGCCATCTGGGTCCTTAAATTCCTTTTTGGACCATGATGGGTTCCAGGGCCTGGGCTAAATCTAAGCCAGGCTGGCCTATATAATTTCATTTTGCCAAATGAAAATGCAGGGTCCTTGTTAAAAAACACACACCTGGAAAAGAGTGCTGTTAAAGGCACTATGATCTAAAATTATTTCCTTTCTTCTTGATCTCTCTATTATGTTGACTTTATTTGCTATTTAATGTCACATTCCCTTGGATGTGGGGTATTTGCAAGGTCAGTAAAAAGTCTCCCAAGTGCCTGGAGACACTGTTACTTGGCAGTGTGGCCCACCAGCTTCTGGATCCCCTCCTGCCAGCCACTACAGGCTCATGAAAACCAACCTTCTCTTCTTTCAGGACCAAAGTCCCAACTCACTGAGATTGGTGTCCCCAAATTGGTGTTCCACACTGGGAACTATTTGGTGCCTGGATTGGAGGTAGGTAAGAGGCTCACACCTGCCAGGTGGTCTGTTGCCAGGATGGGAACAGCTGGCACCATTCTTTGCCCTGAGACACAAACCTGAATCTCTGAGTGTCCCAACTCATGCCCAGGCCCCCACTGGAAGTAGAGATTGATGGCAGAATGAGGGTCTTTCACCCCTGTTCTCCAGCCTAAGTGGCTTGATTGCTACCTCAGGTATAGGGCAGCAGGGTGGGGAAAGCTGGTATAGGCCAGGGCCCCAGGATGCAGTTCAGACTCATCCCAGAGAAACAGGGAGATAGTAGGATGTGGGACTGGAGAGTGAGCCAAGGCTCCTAGTTCCCCATGCATGCTCCGCTTCCCCTTTGGACCTCAATTACAAAACAGAGATTACAGCGAAAATTAATAATTTCAAGACAGTGACCTTAGAGCATTAAGCCTCAAGCCCAGGGCCCTGGAAATTGCCCTGGCCACATGCCCTAGTCTGGCCCTGATCTGAGGTGGGGCCTCAGAAGTCCCAGCCTGGGTAATAGACAAGGATAAAACTTCACACCAGGTAGGTCATAGCACTTTGAATTCTTAAACATTTCTATTTATATGTGACTCTATAAATGTTCCATGAACTTTTGATAATATGGGTGTCATCTTGTCCATATTGTATTTCTCTACTAACACTGGTGTGCCACCATTTAGTTATCTGGCTTTGGGCTGATATAAATATCCCTAGTCCTTAGTTTCCTCTGCCCCTTTAGCTCCCACATTCTGTATGTTGTATTAACGTAGAGGTTTTCAGAAGCTCAGATTTGTATATTGAGACGAAAGGCATCATGTTGGGTAGTTGTCCTCATCCGTCAGTCTGTCCATCCCCCTCTGTGTTTAAACAAAGGAGCTGCCACTGGTGCCAAGTTTCTCACTCACCATCTGTGAAACTGCTTTTTAAATGATGTTTCAGCAAAGTGAGGCCCTTATGCCTGGTTATTGATCAATAGAGGAGGAAAAAATGGCCTTGACCCACCTCCTGTCAGGAATTGAACTATCTTTCCAGTAAGCAGCAGATGCTCTGGAAGACATCCAAGCCTCTGGGCACACAGAACTCAGGCCCGAGAGTTTGTGGCCAAGAGCATGTGTCTCCAGCAGCAGCCCAGCATCCGGCAGGTGTGCTGCTCCCTGGCTGCGTGGCCATGGGCCAGTCACTTTCCCTCTCTGGGCCCCAGACTTCTCATCTTTAAAACAAAAAAGGATTACGTTATCTCCGGGGCTCCTTCTGGCTTGAAAATTTAAGATTTTGTGAATCTACAACTTCTCTCTGATCAGTGGCCTCCAGGAAGTTGTTTTGGGCACCACAGGTTTCCACTGTCTCCCAAGCTTCGTTCTTCAAAGCAGCGCAGGGCACATTTCTAAGCAGATTGGAAAGAGAATTGTTACTAAGGCGCCCTTCTCCAGCTGTAAGGTCCAAGCATGTGGGAAGCCCAAGGGCTTCCAGGGCAGCCTCCTTGCCTGCAGCAAGAAATTATCTATTTGGTTCCATCTTCAGAGATGCCTGTGAGTGAGAAATGGACCCAGTGATTCAGAGCCTGCCAGGACCCCCCACCTAGAAGCGGCCTTCTGAGGGGACCAGCACCATGATTCTTGCCCCTGAAGGCAAGGTTGTACTGCAGATCCTGCTGAGTTCATTACTGGAACAATACGAAGAAGCCAGCAGTTAATTACATACTGAAGAAGCTCCTTCACATCAGCCCTCCTCAGCTCCCTTTTCCACGCCCTCTGAAAGGACGTAGTCATCCATTATAGTCATCACCAGCTTTGTTACTTTCTGTGCCTCTAATTGGCCCTTTTCTTTTAGACAATGAGGTGTATCAGAAAATATGCTCATTGAGGAGCCGGAGGCCTGGCGTTCTACTTCTGGGTCTCTTAATACTTCATTGTGTAGCCCTGAGCATTTCTCTTTACCTCTGTGGGTCTCAGCTGCCCAATGAAACAAGGGGTTGGAGTGGACCTACTTAAGCCCTGCTCCTTCCAGTTCTTCTGTTGTTTTCTCCCAGGACATGCCCAGCAGTGTGCTGGTTAGCATGGGAGACCTGGAAAAGCAGCCTGTGCTCTCGTCTCAGCTCTGAGAAACCTCCAGGGTTGGAGAGGCCAGATGGAGACAGGAGTCATCGTTGTGCGGCGCTCCAAGAGAGACAGAGCTCCCTGGGAATAAGCTGCTTTACAAGCTGGAAAGAGAGGGAAGAGGCCATCCTGGCAGAGCAGGGAGTCCCCTGTTGGAAGCAGGAGGCTGAAAGGAGGAAAGGGAGAAGTCAGACAAACAAGGATGTGAAATAAGGGCAAGGGAGCTTGAACTTCATCAGCAATAAGGGACCAATATAAACAATTGATTAGTGGAATTATAGCACGAGATAGACTCCTTAGAAAATGGATCAGTTAAACATGCAATTGGCTGCATCATCCATGTGGTCTAAACTCATTGGGGCAGATTTTTCTATCTAACAAGACATCAAGAGGTGGCAGGCCCTGGTGTGGGTTTAGCAGATAGGAGATGTCAGGGTTATTTATGCGATTCTTTGGCTTTTTCCTTGTGGTTACAATAAAGCTGCTGTAGCTCCTGCTCATGCCTCCTTGTAAGACCAAAAAAGAGTGAATGTAGGGAGGGTAGTAGCAGCCGAATCTTTCCTTTTTTTTCTCACAAAAAAACTTTCCCATAAATCCCCAAGCCCAGTCCCCCCCCCCCCCCAAAAAAAAAAACTATAGTTCTATTTCTGTCTAAAGAAGCATTGTTTAATCACATAAGTCTCCTAGCTGTAAGGAGGATTTCCAGCCTTTACAGAAGCCGTATCCAACCCCAGTTTTCTTTGCAGCTTCCTGCTATACATTATGCATTGATTTGGGGGGAGGATTTTTTTTTTGTAGTCAACCATGAGCACCTTAGGAAACTTCTTGTGTTTGACACCAAGGTGGGTTCACAGTGATACTGCAATCATGATCGTGAGAGTGGATCAAGCTAGGATGGCTGTGCTGGTGAGCTCTCTGCCTCTATGATTTGTCTCAACCAACCAAATGTCTGACGTGTTGGCCAGAGTTTGTCTTGTTATTCTGGCTCTATGCCAGCATGTTTCATAGTGGCCATTAAAATATATCTGTTTAGGTTTGTACTTATAAAACTTTATTGTTGTCTTCATCCATTTATTGTCACCCATTTGAAGCTTAGGCCCTGATGTGCAACCTTAGCTGTGCCGTTGCAACTACCTGCCGCTGGTCAAGCTCCAGTGATAGATTCAGTCACTTTTGCCTTGTAGCTTCTGTCAATGGTGGATGACTTTGTCATGGGCTTTGCTCTTTCCTGAATGACTACAATAAAAGCCATAGTTTGGTTAAATATCTTACCTTTCCTTCATCCATAAATTTGCTTTAATCTCAGCTGAATTTATGCTACAAAAAAGCAGGAAACTCTCTGGATTTCTGCCTCTGGACAAATTTATTTCTAAGTCTTCCCCCTCCCCCACCCTAACCCCTGTTTTCCTCCCTTTATCTTTATAAGTTTCTGTGATATAAAACAAGTCATTTTGCCCTGACCTGGTGGTTTAGTTTGTTGGAACATTGACCCGTACACCAAAAGGTTGTGGGTTCGATACCCAGTCAGGGCATGTACAGGAGGCAATGATTGATGTTTCTCTTTCTCTGCTAATCACCAGTAAAAATATACACTCAGGTGAGGATTAAGAAACAAAACAAACAAAAATCTGAGTCATTTTACTGACCATCACTGCAGGCTGAATTCTTCCCTATAAACTTAGATAGAATTTTGAAATCTAGAGGCAAAGCACATTGCTGATGAAATTCTTACCCCCCACCCGCTTCTTGTTTGGGAATAGTAAGTAGCCTTTCTTGTTGTAAAGTAATGATAAGGTCTTGTATTCAGCAGATGCCTTTTCTAAGACTCTAATGGACCTCTTGCAGCTTTCATGTTTTATCTATTTCTCAATGTATTAAATATTTTCTTCATTTGTGAGCTGAATCTTTACTCTTGATTTTTTCTCATCCATCCAGTACTAAAACACATATTTCCTTATGTCAAGAGCCCTATGGATTGCTATTACAGTATGCACAGATTATGCATACATTCTAATATGCATATTAATCTCACTATGGTGTGAAAGTGGTCCCTGCAGAGTTGTGCTCATTAAGGCACTTTTTAACCTCAGATGCTTTCTAAAATTAATGGCTCAGATATGGAAGATGCCTTGCCACTGCTGACTGTCTCGATGCTGGAAGTGTCAGCAAACATTGTACAGTTGTGAGCTTCTGAGGGGGAGCTTGTAAAAAGATGGAATTGACCCTGATGAGACTGGATTGTTTATAGAACAGAGTTTGTGGTCCAAACCTCACCTCCAGGTGCCCTGGGGGGAACTGTTATGGAAGCCCCTTATGGTATTGAATGGGGTGATTAGAGATGGCAGGTGAGGTAGGAAGAGGACCAGGAGAGATATATCTTCCCACGCATTCCTATATATTCTCTTGTTAGAGGCTGGGTATACTTCTGCCTGGCAATGAAGTGTTCTTACAGCACAGAATTCCGTGTTCCTTTGTGCTCAAGGAATAATGATATGGGTTAACTCGATTAAGCCCCAGTTGATCCACAGCAGAAACAGTTCCATGTCTCTCAATGAATTAAGGGAACAGAATTTCATGAATGGGATTCATTTGCCTGACTTGTGGAGCTGAGCTGTCAGGGGTGAGGAAGGGTAGACTGGAACATCAGCATGCCTGGCCAGCTTCTGATGTGTTTCCAGTGTTTTTCATTCTAGAGGAACTGTGGGTGAGGACTGTGACACCGAGTCCCTCTCTTTGCCGCTCAGCTCACAGACCACACAGGCATAGACAAAGCTTGGTGATTGTCCTTGCCTAATGGAACCATCTTAAAAATGTCAAAACATCTTTATGCAAAGAGCCCAGAGCTTGCCTGTTTTAACCCCCGAGGGATAGTGTTTTGTTTCCACAGCTGGAGCCGGACATTCACATCTGTATAAAATAGTATCCGTTGGATGTTGGGGACTATGCGTGAAACCATTAAGATGGGTTGTAAAGGCAGATTTTGATAGCTTCCGTCCAGAATTGTTATGCCTTTCTTTGAAGGAGGCAGGGGTGAGGGGGTAAGGGGGGATAGGAAGGAGAGCCATGCATCTCATACAATTAGTCCTTTGTTGAGAATTTGTAAATGGGCTACTCTGAGTCCAGCTAGGTGTCATTTAATGTGCGCTTGTCTTATTTCTTGAGGATAGTAACATGTTGGTCTCCCTCGTCAGCTCCACCCACACCAGTTAAGGTGACTAGCACTTAATAGATTCTTGCTGTTCTTTGTGCCTCTTCACTGCTCCTAGGGCTGCAAGAGTATATATATGAATATAATAAACTCAGAGAGAAAAGGAGCTAACGAGGAGAGAACTAATATCTATTGGGCACCTACGATGTGTTGGGCGGCATACATGTCATCTTATTTAATCTGCCCACACTTAAGATGTGCTGATAACACCCCCAGTGTACAGCTGCAGACATGGCCATTTGGCCAGACCAGGCCATGGTCCTCATTAGAGACAGAGCTAGGTTTGCTTGAACAAACCCTATACACTCTACATAATCCCAGGTTGCCTATAAAATATAGCACTTAATTCTATTACTTATTTCATTTGTATATGCTGACTTGTATATGTAAATTGCTATCTCTTATGACATTTTATTGGGACAGTTTATAAATTGCGTCCTACAAATACTGAAAAAACCTAAATACTCAAATTTTGGATGTTTATTCAGAGTCCTTAGCTTCTGAGATTTTTAGCTGTTAAGGTTCTGTTTCTTAATATGGCAGGAAGTTCTACAGGTGGGTAGAAATAGGGATACCTCAGCCTTGCACAAACAGGCACCTGCTTCCTCAGAGGACTAGGCTGAAGGACAAAACACACCCTGGGTTTACATAATGGTGGTATTCAGGGTAGAGAAAGAGGGGTGGGAGTAAGATCCCCTGGCTCTTTCAGGGATAGAGTGTCGACATAAGAAGCGTCCAGACCTGTAGAGAATTTTTGTAAGAGTTTATTTGAGCCAAACTGGCGACAATAGCCGGGAAGCAAGATCTCAGATGCTTCACAGAAGAGCAGCTTTGCAGTTTCTTTTATGCATTGGAAATGAAGGAGGGGATGTAAGGAAGATTGGAGAAAGCAAGGTGGGGATTGGATTACAGGATGGTTAACAGATTATGTGCTCTCTTGAGGGCACCACTTACTTCAAAGGCGTGTTAACCTAGATGCACAGAAACAATGGACCAGGCTTACTTAAGGCAAAGGTAAAGCTTTTACTAAAACATTATATGCCTGGGGTATGACTGCCCACCATGACCAGCCCAGTTAGGAATTTAGGATCAGATCACCCTGGGAGGTTACTTTCCATAGAACACCCACTTCCTCAGCCCCCCTCCATAAGGTCTCCATGTTAGAAGGAAAGGGTGAGGTGGCACCAAGGCTCATCTTCAGGCTCCCTTCCCAGCCTTCGGATACTCTCTCAGATGTTTAGGTTCTCCTTGCCTCTTGTTCTCTCTGGGGCACATACCCATTCACTCTGGCTCCCCTTACCTACGCACAGCACATAGGAGATTATACCTAGATCAAGTTACATCATCTACTCAGCCACCATTATCTGATGCAATCAGCAATTAATTAGGTATCAAGAGTCTGGTTAATGATAACATTAGGTTAACATTTAGAACAGACCTTTCTCCTCACCTGTTTTAGTCCTTAATTAACTATCTGGGCTAATCTTTGGAGGGCCCAGCCCCAGACTTCAACCTGTAACACATCTACGTTCATCCTCCATCTATATACGTACTCAGCAAAGTGTCCTCGGAGCCACAGGCCACTAGATGGGCAGCTCTTGGTGCAGCTGAGTTTGACTGTCAGAGAAGGGTGGGGTAAATACTATTATGAGCTTGATGCTGCTTGATGGAGCCCGGTGAGTGATGCCATATGGCAAGGCTGTTGTCATTAACAGCAGCTGTGTCTGTGTGCAGCGATGTGGGGGAGGGGAATTTGAAATACATCATGGATCCCTTTGGGGGTGGGGAGAGGGCGGGTAAGCAACAGACCTGGACTCAAAATGTGGCTTAACTCCTTCTTTCTCACAGTTGGCCCTGCTGACAGCAGAAGCAGAGTCCTTGCAGTTGAAACACAGGAGCTCTTGCTTTTCTTTAGGACTGGGGTGACATAGATTGGAGAGCAGGATGTCAGACCTGCGTTTGTAGAAGAGCAATGAATGAGATCGAGGAAGCCAAGGGAGGCTGCAGCCCACATCTGTGGGTGGGATGCAGGCTCATCTCCAAGGGGAGGTCAGAGCTCAGGGCAAGTCCCACAGTGTCCTCAGAATATTTGCACCTGGCTGGAATCTGGATAAAATGAGCCACCTCCTCCAGGAAAAGGGTTGCTGGAGTAAAGCTGTTAAAAAGGCCACATGCTGCCAGGATATGACTGTGGAGAGAGGAGGTGGGAATTTCTTGCCTGAGAGCCAGCTCCAGCCCCCATCCCCTGTGTTGCCTTGGCAACGGTGATAGAGGTAGAATTTATAGGCACATTCCCATGTGAGTACCTGGGGTCTGTTTGAATACCTGCTGGCTCCTGTTTCCACTTGCTGCTTTCTGACATCACTGCACGGGCTCTGGGAGGTGCTCCTTATCGTCTGAACATGGGCACAGGCACTAGGAATGCAGGAGCAGCTTTTTCAATGTTTCCTTTTGGCCCATAGAATGCCAATTCAAGGGCCAGGATGGAAAAGTAACACTTTGAAATGTAATTGCTTGAGTTTCCTTCATTACCCCTAAAGCATGACCTTCTGAAGGACCACCTAACTAACTTGGCGGGGTGTTAGAAGGGAATCAGGAGTCAGACTTTCGGTGTCCACTCTGCACTGTTTAATGGTGCCACTTTAGTGAGTTACATGACAATCTCCCTGTCGCTGATCTCCTCCTCTCTACATGTGGGCGGTGAACTACTGGCCCAGGGAGGACGCAGCATTCTGTGTGTCCCGACTGGGCTTCTCCTTGGCCAACCAAGGCCAATTTAAGAGCACCGCACCTGTTCCACTTCCCATTGCCAGGAACTTACAGAACCAAGCTAAGTAAGCTGCCTTGTCAGCGCCAGAGAACAGGAGTTGAGAGCCAGGACTCAAACCAGATTTGGTGCCCAAAACCAGAATAAACTGAACCGAGTGCTCAGCTCACAAATTACATTAAAAAAATAATAAAACACAACACCCTGATTTTAGAAACTGAGAACCAAATGTGTATTTTTAAAAATAAAACAAGCCACTTTTTGAACTAGTTAGAACCAGAACAGGTTCTTTATATTTTTGAAAAAGTATTTAATTTGAACACCAAAATATCCTCTGGACTGAAGCAAACAGATATTTCCATCAGTTTTGGTTCCTGGTAAAAACAGTGAAGTGAGCAAGCTAGCATATAGATTAAAAAAAAAAAAAGCTCTCTGACACTAGACTGAGATTTTGTTTGGGGAAAAAATTAGAAAAAGGAGTTTTTAGTACATTTTAGTCAGGCAAACTTTCTGTAACTAATTGAGAAAATACTGGTACCCTCCACTATCCAAATGATAGTGATTCACTTCTTGGTCATTCTGCCACAATTTCTAGTCACTTCTACAGCTCTTTCTTCTTTGCTCATATAATTACTTTTGGAGGACTTAGGTAGCCACTAACTAACTATACAATGAATGCACAGATTGGGAATAACCAGGATTTTCTGAAGAACTTGGTTGTCCAAAGCTCAGATGACGTTTGCTCAGAAAGTTGGTGCCAATGACTTGCAAGGCAACAGGGGACTAACCAGTGACTCTAGTGTATGTGGTCTGGAGCTCACACCTGATGTAATCTGGGGTATTTTTCCAATGAGATGGATTTAATGGATGAAACTCTTGCTAAATGATGACTTGAGGGCCATACTGCTGGAAGTGGATAAATTGCTGGGTGGACTAATTTTTGTGTGTGGTGCTTCTGAATGTCAAGGAATCTTTTGTGTCCAGAGTCTCCTTATTCGAATGTTTCTTCTGGTTTTGATTTTCTTGGACCTCTTTCTTATCTCCAATCTGTCCCTGGTAAGGGCATTTGATCTTGGGACTTGGTAAACTTCTTATCTGGGGGGACATAAATATCACTTGGTATTTTATATCGTATCACAGTGCCTGGCTAAGAGGTTGTCATGTAGCTTTGATGAAAGGAAAAGTTAATATAGTTAGTTGTTGGACTTGGTCTCCAAAGAAGACCCCATTTCCCCAAGAAGGCTTCTGTGATTGATCCCAAGTCTGAGTTGGAACCCTTCTTCTAAAGTATGGTAGCAATCATCTCAGATAGAAACTGCTGTTTGGGTTCTGTACTTATTTATTTGCTAAAACAATAGAAAGTTATTTTGATTTTCTGAACTTATATATGATTGAATACTCCATTGATGATGGTTTGAATATCCCATTGATTGTGATCTCACTGGTCATCGAAACACATTCCTCTGAGAACCAGGACAGGACAATTATCCTAAATTGTCTCAGTAGCTACAGATAGTGCATTCCTGTTGACTCAGTGATCCCAGAATCTGGTCAGCACAATTATTCTAAATTGCCCAGGTTATCCTAGATAATGTGTTTCTGTTGATTCAGTGATTCTTAGATACTTGAAGTAACTAACTTGCTCAATTTTTGCTTCTGTAAAAAAATGCTTTTCGTGAAACAGATTCCTCATTCCAGACCCAAAGATGTAACAGATACCTTTGTGCCAATATAAGCCAGATATGTCAAGCTCTTTGGGGCTGCAAGGTTTGGAGCACTTTTGCTCCAGACTTCATATGCTGCCGGCCTTTAATAAATGACTTCATAATTCAACTTCTTGAGGCTTCCTTTGAACAACGAAAGATGGGGGTTGTAAAATGGGGATTACAACACTCCCATTACACTTTCTCTCTTCCATAGCATAGTACTAAATGCAGATATCTCTTGACTTCACTGTCTTTTCCACTAGATTGAACCCCATGACTGAAAGGGCTGGGTTTAGCTTGTTCAGGGCTTCGTGTCGGGGGTGACAGAGAGAAGGTCCTCTCACAGGATTTTATGTCTTTAAAGAGCTTTCTCAGGAGGTTATCATACTTGACAGGAAGGAGTCTCTTATTATTGGTCCTGTTTTAAAGATGTGAACATTAGTAAGAAAGGTTCACATTTATTGATTTCTAAAGTTTATGTAGCACCATGGTGCCAATACTTTTTTAAAGTTTGTTTTTCTTTCATGAAAGTTATGTATGCACATAATTTAAAAAGCCTAATTATCTTCAAAAATTTGTTAGGAAAGCTATCAGTCCTATTCTTCTCAAAGTTTCCCCTGAAGCATTCATTTTCAACATTTTCGGTGAATTTTGGGTTCATTTTGTGGATTTATAACAAATGTAACATTGGGGCTCATTTTGGGCTCTTTATCCTAGTGTTTCATTATAATATTGGATTTAAAGCCTGGTGTACATATGACCCTGATAGGAGTCCTAGCTGTCTGTCTTGGGTCAGAATAGAACATTCAAGATTTGGATAATAACAGCTCTCTGGCTTCTTGAACCTGCTGCCCAGGTTAAGTGGCACAGAAATAATTTGATGATTCTGTCACCTAATCATACAATGTCCTCATTACCTGGAAAATCAGTTCATGGGCCCACTGGAAAAAAAGCCTCTTTCTGTGGTCTCTGTACATGGGACTGCATCTGATGCTTACCTGTCAGGGTGAGTGGCTGCAAGAGCTGGAAGGAAAGTTGATGGGAAGGAAGTGTTCTACAGGCTTTTGTCTAGAGTGGCACATCCAGTTTAGCCTCTCAGCTGCTGTGCATTTTCTGAAGTGTTGAATCTGGGTGCTCTGTGGGCTTTTATCACAAGGAAACACTCAGACTGCTCTGGGTGCTTAATTAGATAGAGGTGAGTGTTGTCAAGGCAACCTCTTCTTGATTCATTTATGGGATAGAAGTTGGAGTATATAAGAAAGAACCAGAAATAATGGTTGCACTGGAACTATCCAGGTCCAGCCATATTAGAAAATCTGTGCCATGAGAAAAAAGGAGAACAATGATGAGAATATATACAATCAGGCGTAGCTGATGTTGGCATTTTTTTTTCTGTAGGTTTGATCTAAACAGTTTGGCTAAGAGAGTATGTTAACATCCCACTTCCCTCTACAATGTCACAAATTGCCACTGGTGCTGTGACAGTTTGCAGAAAACACTCCATCTAAATCTCTTCTGTGTAAAATCTTCAACATGTGATAGCTGACATTTCCTAGATTTAAATTGCCTTTTGCTGGGTTTGTGCCTACATTTTACTTACTTATTCATTTGTTCATCCAGCTACTCATTCAACCAATATTTACTGGGCATCTTCTGGGCACAAGGTGGGTGGCTCCACAGGGAATTTTTGTGCATTGGCCCTGCAAGAGGATGCCCGAACTTTCAGCTGCCACTCCCTGGCAGACAGCACCCCACTGCTTTTCACAGCTAGATGTTATGTGGGTACCCTCTTCAGTTTGGTGCTCTCTGCTGGTGATCCTGGGTTGGGGATTAGATCCCCGAGTTCTTATTGGCATCCCCCCCACCCCACAGCTGAGATATCTCTCCAGGATTTCAGTTGCCATCTGTGGTGCCTAGCCAGACCTTTCGCATCTCCATCTCTCCTACCAGTCTCTATGCCATCTCCACCTTCGGTCCTTGGGTATCAGGGTTCAGTCCTGTGACTTTTCCATTGATTATTCAGGAAGCTTTTTCATATTTCAGTTGTAACTCTAGCTTGTTCCTGGGAGCATGTCCATGCAGCATCTCATTTCTAATCTCTCCACATATGGTTTTCTTCCCCTATTTCAGTAGCCATTCCTGACAGATTCATTTCCTGTGTCCAGCCTGCTCAGGATGCTCTCTTTTACCTCTTTACTCACCTACCTTGTTGCCCCTACTGCCCCTGAAGCTCCAAGTAAGCCTCCAGCTTATGGCTAAATCCCTGGTTATCTTCTAATATTCATTCTCTTCTTCTAAAGCAATAGATATTTAGCTGGGATTATGACTTCCCAGAACAAAAGCCACATGTCCCAGTTTCTCTTAGAGTGGGGCTTCGTCAAATAAGCAAGTTCATTCATGAGCAAGTTTGTGCAATCTGTGGATGATATTATTGAAGAAAGGGCATGTTTTTTCCTTGGCCCTCTCTGTGGCTGGGAAGTGGACAGGGTGTGAGCTCTTTACACTGGATGGATGTACGCTAAGAGGGAACAACTATAAGAAGTCTCAGTCCCTAACAGCCTGTAGCTATCATAGGAGCTCCGTGTCATATCAGCCCTGGATGCTTACTTAGACACATGAGAGAAATAACTTCTGACTTGTGTAAGCATTTTAAATGTGGATTGCTGCTATAGCAGCAGATCTACACAGCTCTTTCAAGAAGCCTTCCTGGCTTCTATTTTTTAAACTCCACCATGACCACAAAGTTTGGTGCATATTTGTTTTCACTTTATTTCTTTACCTGGACAGTTTGGCACAGTTGAAAGAACACTGAGCTAGAAGTTAGAAGACCTGTGCTCTAGCCTTTCCCAATTAACAGTATATGTCAATCTCTCTAAGCCTCAGTGTTCTCTACTATTTAAGGGGAATAAAGATTGTATCTCATATAAGAGGAGATGTGAAAATATTTTGTAAAACACAAAGAGAGTAGTATTGTTTTGCTTGAACATTGATTATCATGCTGTGTACACAGTGGTGACTCTAGGTGTTGAACGGATTCAAGGCCAGTTTTACCAATGATCTCCATGAATACCTATCCATGAATACCCAGCTATCAGCGATGAAAATGCCCTGGTAGGAGATCACTAATTATTCAAATAACTATGCAACCCTTTATAGTAGGAATACATGGAAACCTTGGCAAAATAGAAGCATTGAGTTATCTTGTTGTCTGCCCTGTGGATAAAGGGTCAAATTTACATCATATACTGTGTAAATTCCTTTATGAGAATTACTTAACTGATATTGTAGGGCACTGTACATAGATACCTGGATATGGGTAGTAGAACACATAGAACACACACATAAGCATGTCTACCTACCATTTACTAAATACCTCAAACATTTCTTCTCCACAGACAAGCAAATGTCCACCTTTGTTGCATCTATCCAAGGGTTAAGAGAAGTATTTTTCCCCCAAACCCTCCATAGCAGTTATCCCTAGTGAATTAGGATTTTTAATGGCCTTTCACAATAATTAGAATTTTAATTAACTTCCCTACTTTCTCATTACCTTTCCCTTTGCCTGTTTCTGAGTCAAGAGCTATTTCTGAGCCTTCCCTTTCCAATTATAAAGAACTGTTTATGCTTAATTTAGCCTGGCACAGCTGTAAAGAAAGCAACTCTCCTGCTCAACAGCCTCCAATGACTCCCTGCTGACCGCTGAATTAAGTACAAACTTCTTAGTCTGGCATTTGGGCTCTACTCAGACTGGCCCCAGAAAATTCTTCTAATCTCTCTACTCTTCCCAGACTTAAACTTTATGAATTAATGTTTTTCAATAGGCCCTTGCCTTCCTGACTTGGGATCTTTGCTGCTGCTTCTCCTTCTGCCCGAACACTTGGCCACCCACATCATACACCTGCCCCTGTTGAATCTGCCCTCTTCTAGAAATCCATCCTCTTTTCTGCTGGCTCCCTCTCCACCCCAGTCACCAGAGATTATGATCTTTCCCATTCTGCATATAAATTGCATAGCAATTTATACTTTTTTTCATAATCCTATCTTGACAGTTATTGTGCATTTACAATATTCTCACTTTTTGGATTATAGGTTTTTGAAAGAAGGAACTATCGTACCATTTTTATTCCCGATAGCACTTAAAACAGCACCTTAATAATACTAGTAAGAATCATTTCTGAGTTATTATTTGTGCTAGGTGCCTTAAACTCTAATTCTCATATTCACCAGGCAAGATTAGGAAGTGAATTCAGACAGGTGAAGTGATTCCTCCAAATTCATAAGCAGGAAGCTCATTTGGATTGTGCTATTGGAAGAGTCAGGGCACACTGACACTACACTTTGGCAAGAATAGATATCTGTTGTTACTACTGACTGTGCTTGTGAGAATGGGGCCTACCATTTCCCCTGGAGAATGATGGCAAATGTGTTTCTGAACCTCTTATTGAGTGTTAGGATCTGTGATGTTTTCACCGGGTCTTGAGGGGGTGATAGATTGCTGAGCAGCCCCCCATCACTCTCTAGTTGGGACCTGCTCACTGAACACAAGGTCCCAGAATATTTGAGTTCTATTCACATCACTGGTTGTCTTCCTCTCATTTTTCAGTTTATTTATGTTTGGAAATAGGGCCCTCTCCCTGGAGTTTCCTTAAATCTCTGGGATGACTTATTTGCCCTCTACCCTGTGAAAGAGAGAAGATGCTTATCAATCCACTCAAGCACCCCATGGTCATACCCCTCTTTCCCCCGAAAAACCATGGGAAAAGAGGAGGAAGAGTGTTGAGCTTAGCTCAGGGCTACTTGCTCAGGGAATGTCTGTCTACATGTGTGAGTGAGCAAGGTAAGAGAACAGTGAAGCACACACTGACCAGGCTGGGTCACCCAGTGATCAGAAGAGGAGTGCGGATTGTGTGGACCCACAAAGGTGTTGAGGGAGGGAATAAACCTGTTTGATTGACAGCTGCATTTCCTTGCTCCATGCTATCCCCTTGTTCTATATAAAAATGCACCTTCCTTGCACAAAGAAATAGAGAAATTGGGTCACTCACCACACATTTATCCACTTCCCCATATCCCTGTCAACTAGAGTGGGATCACAGTGGACCTTGGATGCCACACGTGACCCCAAATAAGCTTTTGGCATCTCTGTGTTTTCCAAATTATCCAGTGGCTGGTGAATCATTCAGTGCTGGTCATGATCCAGCCGCTGAACAGACCTGGCTTCAAGGTCAAGGATTCATGCAGTGGCTCATCATGATGTTCTCAAGAGTCATCTGGGGCTGATGCAGAACCAGTAAGAACTTCTCCTTATGAGTCAAGTCTAGATTAGATATAGCCCAGCACCTTCCTAGAGGATGAAGCTAGAATTCTGTCATCACAGAGGATGATGTCAGCACTGTCTTCACCATCTTCCTCACTTGCTCTTCTCTCTTTTTGTTCTTCTTTGCCCCTTCTTCTTTTATATCGTCTATTTGTCTTTAGCTTAATCTCCCTTCTTTTCATATTTCTATGCTTCCATTCTACTGACCCTCAGCACATTCTTTTTCTCCTGTTACTGGTTCCTCACTTGCATTTCAGTTCTCTTGTGTTCTCCTTGGACCTATAGGACACTAAAAGAGAAAGTATGATCTCTGTGGAAGGAACTATAAACAAGTGAGGAAAAAAGTGTTACATGAAACATGAAGATTAAAGCCATTAGAAACTTTAAGTCTTCTCTCTCCATCTTCTTTCCTTGCACTTAGGATTCAAATGTGTTTCCCAACCAAATATGGGCAAGAAAGACTGGCCATTCTGCAGCATAATTTCCTGATATCGTGGTTGGACATTCTGTTACCAGCAAGGTTGGTTTCATATTTCCATCTTTATTGCCTTTTATGTTAAAAGAAATATATTTGTAGTAGCAATATGTGATCATCACAGTCTTCAAAATGTAGGAAAGTTTTTTAAAAAGTCAAAATCATTCATAATTTCATGTCCTAGAGATAAATACAGTTAACATTTTCACATACTGTTTTCCTTCTCGGCTTTTCACTGTTATGCATATTCTTGTTTTTCATAATTGGGATTATGCTATATATGCAATACTTTTTCACTTAATGTTGTGAGCAATTTCTTATATCATTAAAATAATATTTGCAAACATCATATATTAAACCATGGGCATACTATGATTCATTTAACATTCTCTCATTGCTAATTACTTAGGTTGTTACTAAATGTGTATCACTATGAATAATGCTATAAGGAACTTTTTGGCATATAATCCCTTGCCTCAAGCACTAATTTCTTCTTCCTGAAAAAGATTTCTAGAAGGGAAATTACTAAACCACAATTGTGAACTTTAAAGATATTTGATTGTTTTTCCCCAAAGATGAATCTCTACATACTTTCACTTGCAGTGTAGGCACTTACATGTGCCAGCAAAAGATAATTCTAACCAATAGTAGTATTATAATCCTTTAAAACATTGACTAATCTGAAAGGAGAAAGGGTACCCTGTAATATTAATTTCTAATTCGTTTATTACAAATGCTGGTCACCTATGTTTCTTCTTAACCATCCAGATTTCTTCTTTTATTAAATATCACTTATATTTTTATGTATTCATAAAATGGAAATTAATTACACGTGTGATTGGTGCCAGTGAGAGCTTTATATGTTTTGCGAATGCGTGAGTTAACATTTATTTTTAAATTGCCGGTGCGCATCATATGTACTAGCGGGTTGGTGGGTTGGATGGTCGGATAGATGTACAGCTGGTCTCTTATACTTTTATATATATATAGATTTTTGTTTTGAGATTTTAATTTATTCTTACTTGTCAGCTTATGAATAATGATTTAGTACCTACTGTGTGCCAGGAACTTCTCTAGCTGGACGCTGGGAGCATTGCTGTGAGTACCTCAGAGAGGTGGTGCCAGAGGACAGAGAGAGGGTGATGTTGCTGCATAGAAAAGTAAAGCAAGAAAGGGCCAAGGAGCACTGCTTTGTTAAGTTCCAAAAGAATACCTTTTGGTATTTTAATTATAATTGGCATCTTTAAAACATTCAATTTTCCTTTCTAAAAAATCATGTTCATCAATTGAAGATGACCAATTTGCTGGGAAGATTTGGAAACCAAGGTTCTAACTCTTAGAAGTCTATATGATGAGGAAGGGTAAACAAATGAAAAAAATTAAAAGAAACAGTTTTCTGTTCACTGTGCTTTTCTTACCTAGTACTGAACTCTCAGATAGCATGCCCTGCTCTGCTTAATGCTTTCCCCACAGTCACCTGGTTTCTCCTCACTACCAGGCCCTCAGCATATACAATGGGTGAATTAAAAGAAGCCCAAATAAAGATAGCTCTTGTTAATTAAAAAAAGGCCACACGTGAAGGATGTCACATAATTCTTCATGGTTTGTAGCATTGTGTCCCCCCAAACTGATGCCTTTCTCTGAAAGCAGAAGTTTGTCATGAAGCTGGTAGATCTCTTGAGTCTATCATGGTCAGAATTACAGATGTTGAGAATCATTCTACTGCTGGTGGAAGTCTAGAATGTAGCCCTGCCTCATATCTGCTATGGCTGTTGTTCTGCCATGGAAAATGGAAGCTGTGTCCTGAGTTGGAGAATTATTGGTGGTACAGCCGTTAGCCTCCAGGCTCAGATTTCTCCTTTCCTTTGAGATGGATGGTGATGACCGGTGGAACCTACGAGACAGTGTAACTTTGTGGGTTACTCTATTACCCTGAAACCTGTGCCTCCTTTACACCTGACTTCTCTCTCCATTTTTCCCTTGTCTTTTCTCCATGTGTGATTACAATGAATATTAATGATTCCTAGTTTATATTTTCCTTTTATTATAAACTTCCTGTCCCTTCAGAAACCCCATACTACCCAGTCTTGTTAAGAGATCTCTAGCTTCTTTGCTTAGCACTTGATGAGATTTTGGTTATTCTACAAAGTTTCAGCTGCCTTGATGTAGAAAACAGTCAGAGGTGTGTGCACTCCTGCATAGAGGTAGGGTGGCATCCTTACAGTGAAGGGACTTCCTGAAAAGGGGCATAAACCTTATTCTGCCTACCCAGAAAAAAAGACAAATATATAAGTTATCTCGGAGGCAGGCATGAGACATAGACACAGCCAAGAATCTAACATAGCTTAAATCAAGGTGGTATGTGGTACCTGCCATACCACCAGAGGGGAAAAGAGAATAGTTAAGAAGAACTAGTAAGTCCCAGCTTCTGTAACTTGGACCTAGCTAGTTTGGATGCAGCTGGGAAATGGTAAGGAAAAAGCACACTTCTACAACTCTGATTTTAGTATTATTGACTCTTTTTGCCAAGTCGCTCTCTTCCTGGAGGAGCACTACATTCCATTTTTTTTTTTTTTTTAGTATATGTGCTGCTGAAGCAAGCACCTGGAGGAGCACTACAGGTGGCAGTTAGGAAGCAGCCTGCTAGAGGGTTTCAGGTCAATGTTAATATGGCCCTCCCTAGAGAGTCATAAACAAATCATATGCATAGACACATTATACACCCGCACAGACACACTATACCCTCAAAGCAGTCTTCTGGTTGCTCAGCACTGTGACTCTGTTACAGCTTTGGGTCTGTACAGTGTACTCTGATAATGAGAACTCATTATGGATTAGGCCCTATGCCAAACAGTTCAAAATCTTCACAGTAACCCAGTGAGTTAGAATGAGCTCCTTTTCTACAGAGAAAGACATGCACAGTGAGATTGTGGTCTCATGGAGTGTAGATGGCAAATTGAGGATTAGCCACAGGCCTTTATCCCCAGAGACCTCACTCTTAATCTCCACAGTCCCACATGTCTTCCTTTAAAAAAATGTTTTATTTTTCAATTACATTTGACATACAATGCTACGTTAGTTTTCAATTAGCTTATTGTCTTCAAGGTACAACACAGTGATTAGATATTTATATAACTTAAATTGCCTTCTACTTGTCTTTCGTAGGGATTTTGCATCTGTTACATTTGAGCCTGTGTTTTCTAGATCTTCGTGGCAAAGCAGAGGGAAATGGATTTCTTAATGTCCCCCTTCTTTCCCCTCTCTCTAGGCTGTCTCCCCTCCCCCAACTCCTAAAGACTGTCCTTCAGTCTGAACAGGCTGCATTCCTGCCTTACTCAAAGCATTGCATTGGTTTTATATTTTGCTCTTTGTTGTTCGGATCTGGACAATGACTGCAGGCTAAGGTAAACATCTCATTTATCCAGACATGTGATGGTGCTGACACTTGATGTTCTTATTAGCCGTCATGAAATGTATTTGATGGGGGAAAGGAGAAAATTGACTGATGGCTGAGAACTTCAGATCGATGAGAGTGAGTGAAGGCTGCAGGAGGCACCTGGAAATTCAGGCGCTGGCTCTTTTCCATAAATTCTGCCTTTCCTTCCTGAGTTTTAAGACCTTTAAGAAAGTAGAATACACCCATTATTTATAACAAATGACAGAAAAACAATTTTCCATTATGTCATATCCTCTCTTCTATATTTTTATTTGTGGTAAAATATACATAACATAAAAATTACCATTTTAAACATTTTTAAGTACAATTTGGTGGCATTAAGTACATTCATAATCTTGTTCAATCATTACCAACATCCATCTATAGAACTTTTTATTATCTCAAACATAAACTTTGTACCCATTAAACAATAATTTCCCTTCCTCTCCTCCTGCCAGCACTGGTAATCTCTTCTACTCTCTGACTCTTTGAATTTGTCCATTGTATAACTGAATTTATATAATTGTTGTCCTTTTGTATATGCCTATTTTCAATTAGCCTAACGTCTTCAAGATGCATCCATGATATAGTATGTAACATAATTTTATTCCTTCTTAAGGCTGGATAATAGTCCATTGTATGTATGTACTACAGTTTGTTTTATCCATTCATCTGTTGATGGACATTTGGGTGGTTTCCACCTTTTGGCTATTATGAATAACGCTGCTTTGAACATTGATGTCTGCTTGAGTCCCACTTTTCAATTCTTTTGGGTATACTAGTATATCTATGAGTAAAATTGCTGTGTCACATGGTGATTCTATGCTTATTTTTTTGAGGAACTGCCAAAGTGTTTTCCACAGTGGCTGCATCATTTATAATTCCTGACAGTGATACAGTGTTCTAATTTCTTCAAATGCTCACAACACTTGTTAATTTCCATTTTTGTTTTGTTTTGTTTTAATAATGGCCATCTAATGGGTATCAATTGGTACCTCATTGTGGGTTTTCATTTTTTTTCAACCACAGTTTACATTCAGTACAATTCTGCATCAATTTCAGACTGATGTACAGCAAAGTGGTGAGAAAAACACCCACTCTAGAGTGGTCACTCCGCTGCCTCAAGCACCCACCTGGCCCCATACCTAGTTATCTTGATATTATTGACTATATTTCCTATGCTGCAATTTGCATCTCTGTGGCTATTCTGCAACTACCAATTTGTACTGCTAAATCTCTTCACCTCTTTTACCCATCCCCCAAGTCCCCTCTCCTCTGACAGCTGTCAGTTCTCTGTATCTATGAGGCTGTTTCTCTTTTGTTTGTTTTGTTCATCAGATTTCACATATAAGTGAGATGGTGGTATTTGTATTTTTCTAATTGGCTTATTTCACCTAGAATAATACCCTCTAGTTCCATCCATGTCACAAAAGGTAAGATTTCTTTCTTTTTAATGGCTGAATAGTATTCCATTGCATAAATGTACCACAGGTTTTTTCCTATAAATATTTTCTTTTTTTATTGTTTAAAGTATTACATATAGTAGTACATATATCTCCTCCTCCCCCTTTGACCTTTCCCAGCCTCCCCTACCCCTTGTCCCATGCTCTCATCGCCTCCCCCCAACCCCCAGTGTTTTGTGTCCATTGGTTGTGCTTATATTCATGCACACAAGTCCTTTGGTTGATCTCTTTCCCCCTCTCCCCAACACACCCCAGCCTTCCTGCTGTAATTTGACAGTCTGTTCTGTGCTTTACTGCCTCTGTATCTATCTTTTTGCTCATCAGGTTGTAATGTTTTTTATTTTCCATAAATGAGTGAGATCATATGGTTTTTTTCCTTTCATTGCCTGGCTTATTTCTCTTAACATAATGCTCTCCAGGTTCATCCATGCTGCTTCAAATGGTAAGAATTCCTTCTTTTTTAAATAGCAGCATAGTATTCCACTGTGTAGATGTACCACAGTTTTCTAATCCACTCATCTGCTGATGGGCACTTAGGCTATTTCCAAATCTTGCTATGGTGAATTGTGCTTCCATTAACCTAGGGGTGCATATATCCTTTCTGATTGGTGTTTCTAGTTTCTTGGGATATATTCCTACAAGTGGAATCACTGAATCAAATGAGAGTTCCATTTTTAGTTTTTTGAGGAAACTCCATACTGTTCTCCACAGTGGCTGCACCAGTCTTCATTCCCACCGGCAGTGCAAGAGGGTTCCTTTTTCTCTGCATCCTTGCCAGCACTTATCATTTGTTTATTTGTTGATGATTACCATTCTGACAGTTGTGAGATGGTACTGCATTGTCGTTTTGATTTGCATCTCTTGGATGATTAGTGACTTTGAGCATATTTTCCTATGTCTCTTGGCCTTTCTTCTGTCTTCTTTAAAAAAGTATCTATTTAGGTCCATTGCCCATTTTTTATTAGGTTGTTTATTTTCCTTTTGTTAAGTTGTGTGAGTTCCCTGTAAAGGTTGAAGATTAAACCCTTATCAGTGATAACATTGGCAAATATGTTCTTCCATGCAGTGGGCTTTCTTGTTGTTTTGTTGATGGTTTATTTTGCTGTTCAAAAGCTTTTTATTTTGATGTAGTCCCATTTGTTTATTTTCTCTTTAGTTTCAATTGCCTTAGGAGCAGTATCGATGAAGAAGTTCCTTCGCATTATGTCTGAGATTTCTCTGCCTGTGGATTCCTTTGGTATTTTTATGGTTTCCCGTCTTATGTTTAAGTCTTTTGTCCATTTTGAGTATGTTTTTGTGTATGGTATAAGTTGATGGTCTAGTTTCACTTTTTTGCATGTATCTGTCCAATTTTCCCAACACCATTTATTCAAGAGACTGTCTTGATTCCATTGTATGTTCATGGGTGACAAATATTAATTCAGCATAGTGGTTTGGGTTGATATCTGGGTTCTCTATTCTATTCCATTGGTCTATATGTCTGCTCTTGTGCCAGTACCAGGCTGTTTTGAGAACAGTGGCTTTGTAATACAGCTTGAAATCTGGTATTGAGATCCCACTGACTTTCTTCTTCTTTCCCAGGATTGCTGCATCTATTCGGGGTCTTTTTTTTATTCCAGATGAATTTTTGGAGAGTTCTTTCTAGGTCTGTGAAATATATCGTTGGCATTTTAATGGGGAGTGCATTGAATCTATCAATTGCTTTGGGTAGTATGGACATTTTAATGATGTTGATTCTACCAATCCATTTACATGGTATGTTCTTCCATCTGTTTACATCTTCCTCTATATCTCTCTTTTTAAAAAAGATATTTTATTGATTTTTTACAGAGAGGAAGGGAGAGGGATAGAAAGTCAAAAACATCAATGAGAGAGAAACATCAATCAGCTGCCTATTGCACACCCCCTACTGGGAGTGCCCACAGCCAAGATACATGCCCTTGACTGGAATTGAACCTGGGAACTTTCAGTCCCCAGGCTGATGCTCTATCCACTGAGCCAAACCAGTCTTGGCTTCCTCTATCTCTTTTTTCAGTGTCCTATAGTTCTCTGCATATAGGTCTTTTAGTTAAGTTTATTCCTAGGGATCTTATTTATTTATTTTTGTTGGCGCGATGGTAAATAGGATTGCTTTTTTAGTCTCTCTTTCTGTAAGTTCACTATTGGTGTATAGAAATGCCATAGATTTCTTGGTGTTAATTTTTGTATCCTGCTACATTGCCGAATCCTTTTATTAAGTCTGTTAATTTTTTGATGGAGTCTTTCTGGTTTATTATGTATAATATCATGTAATCTGCAAATAAGGGCAGCTCTACTTCTTCTTTTCCAATTTGGATGCCTTTTATTTCTTCTTCTTGTCTAATTGCAATGGCTAATACTTCCAGTTCTATGTTGAATAGGAGTGGTGAGAGTGGGCATCTCTGTCTTGTTCCTGTTCTTAGGGGAAATTGTTTCAGTTTGCTCATTGAGTATGATGTTGGCTGTGGGTTTGTGATATATGGCTTTTATTATGTTGAGGTATGATCTTCTATTCCCATCTTGCTGAGAGTTTTTTTTATCAAGAAAAGGTGTTGAATTTTGTCAAATGCTTTTTCTGCATCAATTGATATGTCTATGTGATTTTTATTTCTCAATTTGTTTATATTATGTATCACTTTTATTGAGTTGTGGATATTGTACCATCCTTGCATCCCTGGGATAAATCCTACTTGGTCATGGTGTATGATCTTTCTGATGTAGTGCTGGATCTGATTTGCTAGAATTTTGTCGAGGATTTTGGCATCTATGTTCATGAGGGATATTGGGTTGTAATTTTCTTTCATTGTGTTGCCTTTATCTGGTTTTGGTATTAGGGTGATGCTGGCTTCATAAAATGAGCTTGGAAGTGTTCCTTCTTCTTGAGTTTTTTGGAATAGTCTGAGGATGATAGGTTTTAGTTTTTCCTTGAATATTTGGTAAAACTCTCCTGTGAAGTTGTCTGGCACTGGGCTTTTGTATGCTGGAAGCTTTTTGATGACTGCTTTAATTTCTTCCATAGTTATTGGCCTATTGAAATGTTTAGATTCTTCCTGATTGAGTTTTAGAATGTTGTATTTTTTCTAGGAATATGTCCATTTCCTCCAGGTTGTCCAGTTTGTTGGAATAGAGTTATTCATAGTATTTTTAAAAATATATTTTATTGATATTTTGGAGAGGAAGGAAGGGAGAGAGATAGCGAGTAAGAAACATCGATGAGGGAGAAGCACTGATCAGCTGCCTCCTGCTCAGCCCCTACTGGGCATGTGCCCACAACCAAGGTATATGCCCTTGACCAGAATCGAACCTGGGATCCTTCAGTCTGTAGGGCAATGCTCTATCCACTGAACCAAACTGGTTAGGGCCATAGTATTTTTTAACAATATTTTGTATTTCGGCGGAGTCTTGTTATTTCTCCTCTTTCATTTCTGATTTTGTTTATTTGGGTCCTTTCTCTTTGCTTTTTGGTGAGACTGGCTAGAGGTTCATCAATCTTGTTTATCCTTTCAAAGAACCAGCTCTTGGTTTTATTGATCTTATGTATTGTTTTTTGTTTGTTTGTTTGTTTCTATGTTGTACCACCTATCTGTACCACAGGTTTTTTTATCCACATTTTTACTAATGGGGGCTTGAATTACTTCCAAATAATAGTTATTGTAGATGCTGCAGTGAGCAAAGAGGTGCATTTATTCTTTCAATTTTGTGGTTTGGGTTTCTTCAGGTGTATTGCCGGAAGTGGAATTGCTGGGTTATGAGGCAGTTTCATTTTTAAGGTTTTGAAGAACCTCCACACTGTTTTCCATAGTGTTTGCTACAATTTGCATCCCCAGTAACAGTGAACTAGGGCTCCCTTTCCTCCACATTCTCACCAAAATGTATTATTTGCTGGTTAATTGATAGCTAATCTGACAAGTGTGAGGTGGTATCTCTTGTGGTTTTGATTTGCACTTCTCTGATATTAGTGATGTCAAGCAACTTTTCATATGACTATTGGCCATCTATATGTCTTCTGTCCATTTTTAAATTGCTTGTTTTTCTGGTATTAAGTTGTCTGAGTTCTTTATAAATTTTGGATATTAACTCTTTATCAGATGTGCTATTGGCAAATATGTTCTCCCATTAATAGGCTACCTTTTCATTTTGCTGATGGTTTCCTTTATTGTTCAAAACTTTTTAGTTTAATGTAGTCTCATTTGTTTAGTCTTTTCTTTTGCCCAAAGTGATATATCAGAAAAAATATTGCTATGAGAAATGTTTGAGATTTTACTGCCTGTTTTCTTCCAAGATTTTAATGGTTTCAAGCCTTACATTTAAATATTTAATCCATTTTGAGTTTATTCTTATTTATGGGGCAAGAAAGTGGCTTAGTTTTATTTTAAAATGTAGCCATCCTACAGGAGACCAATTCAATAAGCTGCGACTTTGTGAGTGAAGCCAGGACCAACATGGACATGGAACACACAGGCCGAGTTTCCTCAAGATTCAGAGACCTAAGGTTGACTTCTCTGTAGGTCAGCTGCTTCTGCTAGTCAGAGGTTTCCTTCTCCTGTGCATAGAAGGGACACCTTCCTGGAGGCCTTTGTTTTCTGTCTATCTGAGGCACCTTGGGGCACTTACACACACGTGTGGAGGGCAGCGAATACAGACACCTGGATGAGAAACATGGGTCCATATGGCTAGTTACTTAGCATCCAGTTCAGCCTCTAGAAGACATTCACCCACTTGCTCATAGTATCCAGACTCTTTCTCTTAGGTCTCACCTGCCCAGTGAGGGGAAGGACAGGTGGTGAAGTGGGCTGATAATATGGACTGGAGGGGAAAGAGTAAGTTAGCATGGCCGATGAGATGGGTCTCAACAGGCAACTATAAGAGAGTGAATAATAACTTGCTGAAATTGATAGGAATTTGGCACAATAGGGGTTTAAATATTTGGATCCTCTGATGTAGTCCCTGTCATCAGTATAGTCCTGGAAGGGACAGAATTCATCCAATCTATTCTAGATCTCTGAACAGAACTGCATTTACGACCATTCAACCATCCCCAGGAAGGAGCTGTCTGCTCTTTCTAAAAATATCTTGAGATTTTGTTAACACATTGTCTCTTTTAATATACACTACTGTCTTACTGCCATCCCATGGAAGTTTTTTCCCTTTTTTGTCTAATTTAATTCCTTACAGCTGCAGTTTATTCTTTCTTTCTCCCTTCCATGTAGTTCGGTGGCTATAAAGAGATGCTTCATGGCCACCCATACAGCAATCCTTTGAGGTAGACAATGGCACTTGACAAATGCCACATGCATTAAAAGCAGGCACAGATTGTCTGGGGGTCCCTGGGCAATGGAAACTCCAATTGAAATTGCACACAATCACTAACATTCTACCTACTTCAAGAAGGCTGGGAAGTGGGGGACTAAGGAAAAGCCCCCGCATCACTTTCCGACAGGCACAGGGGAGCTGTAAATACACCCACGCTGCAGTGATGGCACAGGTGCACAGGAGCTGCGTGGGTGCCAGCAAGCTCTGCCTGGGCCAGCTCTCTGCCTCCATTCTGGCAGAAGTGAGTGCTGGAGTATTGAATTTGTACCGCGTGAAACTGAGGTCCGTATTTCCATTCTGCACCCCTGATTTCTGGAAGGAACATTTGCCTCTGCCAAGGCAAAGGTGGTCAGGGCTGTTTACATGGGGTGTCGTAGCTTCGTTATGGCTTGGGTCTGGTTAATTAGGGGGAGTGAAAAGAGGTCACTGTGACTTAATCCTGCTTTGCTTTGCAGAAACCGTTCATATCTCAGAAAGGACAGAAGCCAGGATCTTAAAACCTTTAGAAACCGAGGTTTCCTATTCTCATTCCCTCTCTTTCTCTTTTATGTTTGCCCCTCTACTCATTTGTTTATATCTCCTTTTCCTCAGAAGTCTGACTTCTCCATGAGCATGGTGGGAGATGCCAGTCTTATGCCCTGTGTGTCCTCCCAGTCAGTACCCAACCAAAATGAATGGTGGGCGTGGTATGCCACTGACTATAATCCAGTGAGAACTTTCTATAAGTGAAGATCTAACTACCCCACCTGGGCAGGGAACTCTCCCTAGTCCAGTAAACTGTGGTTAGTAGAGCAGATATACAATCCATGCTTCGTGGGCCTGAAGCTTATACAATTTGGGGGATAAGAATTGATATAAAGCCATCAATGCAAAATTAGGTACAGAAGTGAATATTTGTTTAGAATGAGAAACTGTAATAAGTTACTGGAGTCTTGAAGATAAGGCACTTTCTTCTGTGATATCCTTTGGCAACATAAGAAAAAAGGTTTACACAGAAATGCTTTTCACCTTGAACTCTAGAGCCTCCGGCACTTGTATGGAGGGAATGCACATGAGGGCTCTGCAGTTCAAGCTACTTCAGTTCCCTAGAAGTCCAGCAATGCTCTGCCAGCCCCACTCACTCAGCAGAGACTGGAGCAGATGTTCAGAGATGTGAGTGTAGGTAGGACAGGGACATTGTCTGGTTGTCTACCACCTTAACAGAGCCAGCCCGGGACTAGGTCTCAGACTCTTTCTCCAGAGCTTTTAACTACATTGTGCTGTGTCCATAAAACCACTGAGAAATCATGTACAAATTGAACTAGGAATTTGGAGCTGGTTTGGGACAAGAGATGATAATTCTTTTTCTAATGGAGTGAACACCCTGTGCTTTAGCTTGAGCCTTTTATCTCTTTCTTTCTTTCTTCCAGTTGATTAGAGGGATGAGGAATCTATTTATTAAGTTCACCTGGGATTCCAATGGTTAGCTTGGTATTGTTCTAGAAGCCTGACTTTATTAAAACAAATAATAATAAAAATGATTTTGCTGTGGATGGTAATTCAGCTAAAACCCATTTGTTCCATAGAATCATAGGATTTAGAGCTGGAATGGAAAAGACACTTTAGTTTAACCTTTGCCACCCCCATTTTACAGGTAGGGAAACTGATACCCACCGCCCCCACCCAAGAGGTAAAGGGACCAGTCTCAGCTATCCTAAAAGCTAGTGGCGACCTGGACTAATGGAGACTTTTTCTGTTCCAAATTGGCTGCTGCCTGAAACAATGGCTTACAACAGCTCTTTCCTTGGGTCTGGACCAGCTAGCTACACCTGAGAAATGAGAATCCACTTGAAATGTCAACAAGTGGCATGTTTCTCTAGGGCCCAGGGAGTCACAGCCTTCATCAGAAAAGTTGGCTCAGCTCACAGAGCTGCCAGCAGGAGGCAGGCTCAGAGGCTTCAGTCCCTGGCTCAGCTCACCCACTCCAGAGAGGAGCTGAAGTGACCACACAGTAGCTGAGAAGTTCTCCTCCAGCCCTTGAATGCATCCTCAGCACAGGGGCATGCAGCCATCCTCACTGCTCCCAGACAGGCCCAGCCGGCAGCAGAGCTGCCTTTATGGCTCCCTTGTGAGACACAAATCCAAACATGTCCTGATTTCATTTTCCTAATGATAGCATTTCTAGTCTTCACATTGCACTAATAAATTGCCCCTAGAGTATCACTTGCTTCAAAATATTTCCCTTCTCCTTTGCTTCTGGGGAGCAGGCAGTTCAGAAATCTCATCCAAGTTGAGGGCAACCTTCCTCTTTGGTGTCTCTGAGTAGACCATACACACACACACACACACACACACACACACACACACACACACACACGTATTAGAGGCCTGGTACACAAAATTTATAGATGGGTGTGGGGGGAATGTCTCTCAGACCAGCCTGCACTCTTTCCACTATGGGACCTCTTGAGGGATGTCCAACTATCCTCTCAACATCCAGGACTGCTGGCTCCCAATGGCCCTGGTCTCCTCCACCCCTCAACTTCCCTGTGGGCCTAGTTCCCCACAACTGCTCTCCCCTGCAGGCCTGGGTACCCCACACTGTTCTACCCTGCAGGCCTATCTCTCCCCCCCTCCCAACTGTCCTCCTCTGTAGGCCTGGTCCTCCCCAACTGCTCTCCCCTGCACGCCTGGTCCCCAACTGCCCTCCCTGCAGGCCTGGTCCCCCCAACTTCTCTCTCCTGCTGGCCTGGTTCCCCCCAACTGCCCTCCACTGCAGGAGTGGTCCCCTACAACTGCTCTCCCCTTAGGCCTGGCTCCCCCTCCTCCCAACTGCCCCCACTTGATGGCCTGGTCACCCCCAACTGCCTTCCTCTGCTGGCCTGGTCACCCCCAACTGCCCTCCTCTGCTGGCCTGGTCACCCCTAACTTCCCACAACTGCCCTCCCCTGCAGGCCATCTTGTGGTGGCCATCTTGTGTCCACATAGGGGCAGCCATCTTTGACCACATGGGGTGGCCATCTTGTGTCTTGGTGTGATGGTGAATTTGAATGTCACTCTTTTATTAGATAGTATATCCTAATGAAAGGGTAATATGCTAATTACACCAGCCATCTTCCAGATGGCCTTCCAGACAAAGCCATGATGGTGAGGACCAAGGCAGAGGTGGTTAGGGTCAGTCAGGCTGATAGGAGAGAGCAGTTAGGAGCAATCAGGCTGGCAGGGGATAGAAGTTAGGGGCAATCAGGCAAGCAGTCTGACATCCCCCAAGGAGTTGGGACTGCACCGGACCTCTAATATATATATCTCCTATACAATAAAAGGCTAATATGCAAATTGTCCCCATGGGCGGGAATTCAACCAACTGGGAGTTAGATATGTGCTGACCACCAGGGGGCAGTGTGAAAACATGGCAGGCATCAGTGATGTAGTGCTGGCAACAAGCAGTAGTGGAGGTACTGCTGGCCTCAATGGACCCTGATGAGAGCAGGGCTGCAGCAGGATGGTATAGCAGGTGAGTGGGTGGCACCAGGCCAAGGTGGGTATGAGTGGGGGCCCCAATCACCCTGCCAGTTGCCCCACAGACCAGCCCTGATCACTGGCCATGCCTAGGGACCCTACCCATGCATGAATTTTATGCATCAGGCCTCTAGTCCTATCTAATAAAAGAGTAACATGCAAATTGACCATACCTCCACTACGCTACCAACCAATCAGGAGCCAGGGGCATGGCCAGCAGACAGGGGTGTGGCCACAGTGTCAAGTAGGTAAGCACCACATTATAAGGTCTGCCTACATGGTACTTAAGGGCCGGTGAGATCCCTCTCTCATTATACTTACTGTTGACTGAGTCGTGACCTTTGGCGGTGACCTTGGGACAGTTAGGGGAATTTGATGCCATGATATGCCCTCATGAGGCTCACATGTACATTGATCTGTTAGGCTGTGACTGAGGTGTGGGGTTACCTGTCGCATGGGACATGCAAATGAGTGCCGGGGCACCTTGGGTAGTGAGCACTCAGAATCCTGCCCAGGTGGAAGTATCTGTAGCACCCTGTGGAAGCCTCGGTTGGCCTCAGAGAGCCGGTCCCCTACTGTCCTCCACTGGGCCGGGGCCGCCACCGCTGCACCGAACTGTTTCTCCGCGGCTTCAGCGCGCACATTGGGACCAGGGTCTGGTGTGGAGAGCCCTTCATCCTGGGAAACGGGGTGTAGCCAGAAAGGTGTCTGCCCCCATATCCTTCATCCAACACATGGTCGTGGGGAACCTGGCCCTAAACCATTCTGCTTCTGGGTCAGCGCTTGCTATGTAGCAGAGCAAGTCCCTAGCTGCGATCTATTGAAAGTCAGCCCTCGACACAATGATTCCATTGACTCAACAGATGATGCTGATAAGGAAAATTTTCCCATTGAATTTCTTAATAGTATTTCTCCTTCAGGAATGCCGTGTCATAAATTAAAATTGAAAGTGGGTGCAATCCTCATGCTATTGAGAAATCTTAATAGTAAATGGGGTCTTTGTAATGGTACCAGATTTATTCTCAAAAGATTACTACCTAACATTATCGAAGCTGAAGTATTAAGAGGATCTGCAGGGGGAGAGGTTGTTTTGATTCCAAGAATTGATTTGTCCCCATCTGACACTGGCCTCCCATTTAAATTAATTCGATGACAGTTTCCCGTGATGTCAGCATTTGCAATGACTATTAATAAATCACAAGGACAAACTCTAGACTGAGTAGGAATATTCCTACTTGAACCTGTTATCACACATGGTCAGTTATTAGGTTGCTTTCTTTCAAGTTCGAAAAGCATGTGATGTTAATGTTAAAGTTGTAAATACTTTATCCCAAGGGAAATTAGTCAAGCACTCTGAAAGTGTTTTCACTGTTAATGTGGTATACAGGTAGATATTAGAATAAGTTTAATCACTTTATCAGTCATTATTTGCATCAATGTTGTTTTCATATCATGAGTTTGTTATTGTTGTTATATCATTTTGTTATTATTTATTTATTAATGAAATTATGTATTATTTTCATATACATTGTACTCATTACCTTTTATCTGTCACACTTTTATTATAGAGAAAGGGCAAATAGTACTATTAAAATCTTTCCTCTAATTAATACCCTTTTAATGTGCACAAATTTTGTGCACCAGGCCACTAGTATAATAATAAAAATGTAATATGCTAATTAGACTGGACAGCTGAACAACCTTCTGGATGTCATTCCAGACTTCCTTCTGGATGAAGCCCCTGGCAAGGCTGAGGCAGAGGCAGTTAGGGGCAATCAGGTAGGCAGGCAGAGTGGTCAGGGGTGATCAGGCAGGCAGGCAACTAGTTGGGATAATCAGGCAAGCAGACAAGTGGTTATGGGCAATGAGGCAGGCAGGTAAAGGTGGTTAGGGACAATTAGGCAGGCAGGTGAGTGGTTAGGGGCGATCAGGCAGGTAGGCAGAGGCAGGGGCAATCAGGCAGGTAGGCAGAGGCAGTTAGGGGCAATCAGGCAGGTAGGTAAGTGGTTAGTGGTGATCAGGCAGGCATGCAGAGTGGTTAGGGGCTATCAGGCAGGCAGGCTAGTGGTTAAGGGCAATAAGGCAGGCAGGCAAAGTGGTTAGGGGCAATCAGGCAGCCAGGCCAGCTGTTAGGAGCCAGCAGTTCTGGATTGTGAGAAGGTTGTCCGACTCCCAGTTTAGGCCCAATCCCTGAGGGGTCTTGGATTGCAAGAGGGTGCAGGCTGGGCTGAGGGAGCCCCCCTCCCATGCATGAATTTCATACACCAGGCCTCCGAGAGTGTGTGTGTGTGTGTGTGTGTGTGTGTGTGTGTGTGTATTTTCCCCCCTAGAATCCTGATTACATCTTCAATTTATTTATCAACTCTGAGTGGAGGCTGTGCTGCAGGACACTGAGCAGAATTCAATGGCAGTGGGATGGCCAGAAGGTAGAAATGTCCTTCATGGGCCAGTGCTGACTTTTCTCTATCACCTTGGGGCAGTGTTCTTTGTTTCTCAGCAGTTTAGGTGTCTCACTTGTAAAAGTGGAAGAATAGAAATGGCAGGGCCAGACTATACAGTTGGCAATCAGTCTACTATGCAATTCTGGGGTCGGGGTGGGGGGTTAAGGGGGGTGGGGAGTGGCAGTCACGTAAATTATGTTGGCAACATCCCCCTGCACACCCATGCAAAATGGCCCTGGCAATGGCCCACTTTGTACCAGAATTCTAAATGTAAAATTTTGTCAAGTGCTCACTCTAGCCAAGGAAATCCAGGTTCCCCACTGGCTAGGCAGGGGAATAATGGTTAATAACAGGGCTCTGGGTCAGAGACTCTGGGTTTGAATCAAATTTCTGCTGCTTCTCAGCTGTGAAACTCAGGACAAATTAAATGTTATGAGTGTTCAGTAGTTTTGAGCTAATTCTTTATTATTCCCCTCACTGCTATAGGAATCTTGCCTTAACTAGTTTCGAGCACTGTAGAATTTTTTTCTTTAACCCAAAGCCTTGACAAAAGGATATCTCTTGTCATGCACCTCTGAGGTTCTGGTTCTCCCTCTGGCTGTAGCTGCACACTTCCAGCTCTCAGGTGCATCTCCGGAGGGACTTTAGGCCCCTTTCAGCTCGGCTTGTCCTTAGTGATTTGACACAAAAAATCTGATTTTCTTCTCATAAAACCCATCACCGACCTTCTCCACAAATGCTTAATGTCCTTTCTTGGAAAAATGTTTGAGCAGCATTTTGCACGATGAATCCAGAGATGACCTGGCCATTGAGTGTTCATGAATAAATGGCCCAAATCTAAATATCTCACAAGGAATCCATTCATTGCACCCATTTACCAAAGTGTCTGAATCCTGAAACAAATCCAAGGTCCACTGGGGATTTTTTTTGCTTGTCTTTTGGTGAGACTTGCAGACTGGGCCTATCCCAACTATCTCTGATCTGTTGTTTGATGCTATTCTGAGTGCTTTCACATGTGGAATTTATTCTTATACTTAGCTCCTACACCAGCACCCAGGGGTATTTGAAAATGTTTTCAATTGCCCAACTGTAGTGTATTAGCAAATCCTTATATGTACTTTTCAAAGAACTCAAATCCAGCTGACTCTCTCCATCTCCGCCCTCAGACCCAGCATAATCACTAGCCCGGGTTGTGCTGACCGCACCTTTTGCAAAACTTTGACCAAAGAACAACCCCAGTTCAGGATCACTAGATCCCACAGACACCAGCAGGCCTCTATTAGTGGGTGAGCCACAAAAATAAAGTGCGGATGCCAGAAAATTTTTAATTGGAGAAACATAACAGAAATGTACATGATTAAAAGCATTGCCCAGAGTTTCTGGGTACTGAAGAACTTTTTATTTATTTATTTATTTTACACTAAGCCTTGTCCTTCCGTGCTGATCAAAAGATATCTCTTGTCAAGCAAGACGGAGTCAGTGAGTCTGAATTCCTTATACCTAAGCGTGAACAAAATACTCTTCTTTTCTCATTAGTAAGACAAAGCTTTTGGACTCTGCATTAGCCCAGGTCCAGGACAGGAGAAACGATTGCCCACCCAGGGAACAGAAAGGGTGGGCAAGGTCCTGCAGTGATGCTCTCTCTGGAACAAGAGAGCATCTCTCAAAACCCTTGCTATCTCCCAAACCCTAGGAGATTCAGGCTAAATTAGGGGCTAGGTGAATGGCAAATTGCCAACGCCCTTTCTCCTTTTATTCCTTCTGTCAACTTGCAGCAAGCTACACAAAAGGAACCCCTTTCTCCTTCTGCCCATAGGTTCCTTTCTCAAAGCCTTCCCAGGAAATAATCCAATCCTGTCTCTGATGCAAAGGCTGTCATTCTCAGTCCTTTGTTCTGTTTATCTTGGGTATTTCTTTCCCATTTTAGGGTTTTTGTTTTTTCTTCAAACCAAAGTTAAGCACAGAGCTTGCAAGGAGAGGGGGAGATTGCCCCAGTGGGGTGAAGTAGACCACAGTTTCAGTGCTGGGACCCTGCCAAATAGGTTCTGGGCCTAGCTTGTTGTAAGCACACTCAGCAGAGGAAGGTATATTTATTCTTGATTAAGGGGAAATTATCCAGAGGTGGAGTGATTAATCACCTCTCACTTGTGGAAAATAATGGGGATAAGATGCAGAATTTATAGGGAACTGAATTTTGCATTAGCCCGTTAAGTGGGAGTCTGTGAGGCATAGGCATGTCTGTGTGTGTGAAACATAAAGACATGGCTACCTTTGCAAAAATTATCCAGAAAACATTAGGCTCTCTGCAGCTTCAGGAGCATCTCAACTATTAGCCTCTTCAACCAATAAACCAGGCCAACTCAAGTTTTCTTTGATTCTTTTAAAGTGTTTTATATATTTGAAATGTCACCCAACAGTATTTTTCTAACAAATCATAGAAACAAATGACAAAATTTTAAAACACAGACTCAAAAAAGTGCACAGCATAATGGAACTTATACAGAATAATAGCTTACCCATAACTCTTCACAACTTAAGGTCATGCCTTGTTATACAAATGAAATATATTTTGAATTTGTTCTATTAAAAATAGCAACAGGCACTAGCTGGTTTGGCTCAGTGGATAGAGCGTTGACCTGCAGACTGAAGGATCATGGGTTCGATTCCAGTCAAGGGCATATGGCTGAGTTGCGGGGTCGATTCCCAGTAGGGGGCATGCAGGAGGCAGCCAATCAATGATTCACTTTCATCATTGATGTTTTTTTTTTTTCTCTCTCTCCCTCTCCCTTCCTTTCTGAAATCAATAAAAATATATTTTCAAAAATGGTGAATGGGCCAATTAGTAAACTTTCCAAATCTTCAAGCTGGCTTAAATGTACTTTATGAGAATGGAGAAGGTCTTGGGACAGCTGGTAACACAAAGGCCAGTACTCCTGGAGTGCACAGAAGGAAAAGCAGGAGAGGTTTCAAAGCTGTCTCTTCTGCGCTGTGAGAGGAGCATCTGCCTGTGAATCTGATCAGAGATTGACATCCATGGAGCAAATTGTTCCTGTCTCTGCTCCCTTCCCAGGGAGCCATTCCAAATGCTTCCACATGCCTTAACCTCTCCTTCTAATTGATCATCAGAAGAATCATGAAGAAGCCACCTCTTAGTAGCTCTGGGCTTTGCCCTCTCCTTTCCACCTCAACTGCCATGGCCTTAGACCTGACTTGTAGCATCTGCTTCTTAACGTCCTGTGTCAGCTCTCACCTCCTCTCAGCATTCCCTGTGTCTAGCACTGCTGCCTTCAACCTAATCTCCTTGCTCTGGCCAAAAGAACTTCCTGGAATAGAGGGCTACATGCCATTGGACTGCTTAAAAACTTTCCGTGTATTCTGGTTCTTGTAAAGATGGATTAAGCACATACCGCTCAATGTCTCCCATTGAATACGGTTAAAATCCCTGGAGCAAATGTGTAGAATAGCTACTGGAGGACACAGAAATGTCCAATGTTAGCAAGTAGATGGAGGAAGGACACCAGACCTCTAAGTACCACAGAAGAGTAGCAGATCAAGTCATAGGTAGAGCACAACATAACTGGGAAAGTAAAGCCCTGGATTCCTCGTCACTGGAATGGGGTGCCTGGGAGCTGGAAAGTTCCAAGGAGATCAAGGCAATGATCCCATAAAACTGTGTACGAACTCTTGGCTTAGCCCTGGGCTGTAGGTGCATGGATCTGACCCCCAACCACTGACCACAAAAAGTTAATGAGAATTTGGGGGTTGGATGGGTAGTAAGAGAAAAAATTTAAAAAAAAACCCGAAAAACAAAAAAAAAACACCCTACCATGAAAGGTACCCAACAAGAATAGAAAGAGAATTGTTGTAATAGGATTCTCTAAAACTCATTTTGAAGCTATTTTGCCATAGTTTTTGACAATTAAAATTTCTTCATTTTGCATGTAAAAAGCAAAACTAACTATAGTTATTTATATAAATTGCTTACCACTTATGCCTAATTACTATGAAGCACAATAACAATTATACATAGCATTAAGTGTGTCAGATTGCCTTTGCTAAAAGTTTCAATTACAGCACCAACCTCTTGTACATGTACTCAGTGGTCACTGTCTGTTGCGCTTGTATGATCATCTTCACCTTAGAAAATAGTGGGAACATTGGCTTGCCACAGACTTCCTTCTCATATCCCCCCAAAATATTTTATTAATTTATTTTTTTTAAATTTCAGTTACAGTTTATAAATGAAATATATTTTGAATATATTATTACTTTGTATTCATTTCAGATGCATAGGAAAGTGGTTAGAAAATCATGTACTTTACACAATGGTGCCCCTGATGCTTTAAGTACCCACCTGGCCCCATTCATAGTTATCACAGTAGTATTGACTGTATTTCCTGTGCTGTAATCTACATCGCTGTAACTGTTCTGTAGCTATCACCTTTTTTCACTCAGCTTCCCAACCCTCCTCCCCTCTGACAATTGTCAATCTGTTCTCTGTATCTATGAGTCTGTTTCTATTTTTATTTGTTTATTAGATTCCACATATAAGTGAAATCATATGGCATTTGTCTTTCTGTGACATAACACCCTCTAGGTCCATCCATGCTGTTGCAAAAGGTAAGATTTCCTTCCTTTTTTTTACCCTCTAGTAGTACTCCATTGTGTCTATGTATCATAGCTACTTTTGTCCACTCAATTTCAAAATAGGTTTTATCTACATAACCAACTACCACCTTAGATGGTGGTCAAACCTTTTTACCATTCACAGACCATCTGTAAAATCTCCCAACACATAAAGATCTTGTGTGAAAGGGAAAATAAGGCAATGCGGGGATGCGCTTGTGGCAGAAATGGTCTGCTGTTCAACAAAAACTCCTGCCCACCCTCCTATGGCAACGAGCTTGGGTGGGAAGCAGTGCCAACCAGGAGCACATCTCTTAGCTCCCCTCGCATTTGGGTGGGACTATATTTGTCTGCTTTACACCAACAAAATGTAGACAATGTGAATGAAAGTGAAGTGTATCAATTTCCAGAAGGGAGCTAAGCAGCAGGTTGATGTTCTCTAATCCATTAACCCATCTACCAACTGAATGCAAAGTCTCTTTGAGCCTGGGGTAGGGGAGGTGTCTTCGATCAGCTCATGGAGGAAATAGACCCTGAGCTATGGACTTTCTTTTTCATAGCAGCCATTCCTGCCCTTCTGCATTTAGGTGGGTTAGTGTTCCCCTTAACACCAGCCCTGCTGGAAGAGAGCAGCTGGGAGAGGGGGGACTACATATAAGGCTAAGTATTTTATCCAAGCCAGAGGGAGCCTTTAGGTTAAAGCCTTGAAAATATGCAGAAACTTTGACTCGGACACAGAGCTGCCCACTGGCCTAGGGAGCTGAAGCTAATTTATGCAAATCTCCATGGACAGGGTGACCGCAGCGGATGTCTGGTTCTTCTCTGTGGCTTTTTGATAGCAGGATCCGCTATTTTGCATTCCAAAGCTGCCTTATTATCTGAGGTGGAGAAGGACTCTGTCCAGTGATGTTTGGAGTCAAAGATACCCTGCCATAAATGCTGGTATAAAGTGAGGCATCCTTTCAGAAGGTGGATAGCATTTACCTGATGTGTCCATATCTCTAAGCTTAGATTTTTGTGCCATTTTCTTAAAAGGGATACTCACCCCAAATGGGCAAATATCCTGTTTTAAGAAAAAATGTAATTAAATCTTCCCTCTTCTCAACCTGTACCCCAAGATCCCCAAGGATGGATCTCAGGGAGAACCACAGACATTCTCCTTGGCGGCTTGCCCTTTGCAAGGGCTGTTTAAGGGGTTTCCTGTCTTTGGCCTTTACGGATTTGCACTCAGTGAATTAATTTTACCAGGGGGAAGTGGACCAGTCCACTCTCCTGTGCCCACTCTAGAAGGCATTTGACATGTCCTTTCCAGTTTATAAATGGAAAGGGACGTCATGTGCCCTGGGGCTAGAGGGTGAGCATTGACCCGGGAAGAGAAAGGGAGTAGTGGGAGGCTGACATGCTGGCTTGCCAGCCAGCTGCCCTCTTAGCATCTTCCCAACACACCAGGGATGCACAGAGGCCTCCCCCAAAGAGGGGTGACTGAGTCCCACATTCGAGCTTCCTCACAGGTCTGTTCTTAGATTGGGTGACACATGGCAGTGGAACATACCCAGGGCCTTTGAGTTGGTTAAGTTTTTGGAAGTATTCTTAATGTTAATGGGAAGACCTCCATTTCCTTAGTTGACCTCTAACTTCCCCCTAGACAGAGCCTCCCCAGTAATCACCATGTCTGTGTGTCCAAGGACCCATGTCCTCCATTTATAAAGAGGCAGCTGGGGTTAGTGGACATCAGAGAGTGGCCACCATGTCTTCCCATGTAGTGTGACAGGAGGTCTCTCTCTCCTTCCCTCTCTCCACTTTCTCTCTTCCCTCTTTCCATAGCCTTCTTCATCCCCATGAACCTCTGTGTAATTTCCCCTTGACTTTCCTATCTGGGTGTCTGCCTGGCCATTGAGGACCCTCAGCCCCTGATATTGTTCTTAATTATCCTGGGTGCTGCTCCCTTGTCTATCCTGTTCTAACTCCAAGCTCCTAAATTTTAAAATATTAGGTTGATGACCAAGTCAGGAGGCCCACAAACTAAGATGAGAACTTGATGAACAAAGCTTACTGAATGTGTGTGTGTGTGTGTGTGTGTGTGTGTGTGTGTGTGTGTGTGTGTATGTACATAGGATGCCCCCCAAAAATGTATACATACTTTGAATAATTATTAATTCCAATGGGTTAAATATGAAAAGAAAGAAACATCAATTGAGCTATCAGAAAAAAAAACGTGTATACATTTTAGAGGGGACACCCTACAAATACTCTTAATATAGGAACCCATACATTTTCAGAATTGTTTGTGCATTTTATGTTTTATTTTAAGTAAATGCTAATAGCTTTCTTCCGCAGCCAGTCATATGTAGCCTGTGGGGACAGTAGGTTCTGGTGGTTGGAAGGACTTGGAATGAGGAAGATGGGCTAATGCTTCCTTCTCCCCAGGAGGGTGGAAGGGAGAAGCTCACCTCTGGTCTCCCCTCCCCACTGGCTTTTGCCTGCAGCTCAGGCCCCAGCCCTCTGCTCAGATCTTAGGAATGGCTTCTGCAGGCTCCCTTTTAGGCCACGTGGATTCATGGGCATTTGGATACTGATCCTCACTCTGTCATGTTGCCAGGAGAGCAAACATCTTTGCTAAGGTGCCTGGGATACCTGTGTGAGCGTCTCCCACTTGAGGGGCAGCCCGTAAGCGCCAGGGAGCCTCCGGAGCCCGTGGCTTTGGCATCAGATAAACTAGGAGCCAAATCCCTGTTCTGCTGCTCAGTCGCCTCACTAGCTGTGTGACCTGGAAAGCCATCCACCCTCTCTGAGCTTCAGTTTCTGCTTCTATTAAATGGGGATAACCTATACAAACTGCCCTCTACAGTGCTTCGTGCTTACTGGTGAATAAGAAATGCTGGTGGTTTTTTCCTGTCTCGTTGCCTCTATGGTAACCACAGCCCCTCCTCTTGGCTAACCAACCCTCACCCCCAGCCTCCACCCCTGCCTGCCTGCGTACTTTGGGCCAGAACATTTCTTTCCCTTTCTCTCGGGGCTGGAGTGGGTTGACTGTTATGATTGTACAGTTCATTAGCAGGCAAATGACAGGCGACACTTCCTGCTGGCAAAATAAACAGCTGGAGAGAAGGCAAATGTAAGGGCTTAACATCGGTGAGGCAGCTGAGTGGGGCCTGGGCAGTTTCCATATAACCTAAACCAGAGGGGTGTGCCTGGCATAGCACCACCTGACAGCTCTCATTGCACTGAGACCAAGGGGATGCGCTGGGACAGGAAGGCATGTGCAACGTGGGGACCTTCTAGAAGTGTGTGTGGCTGGGCAGGGGAGGGATGTTAGGGATTGGGTGTAAGTGGCAGATGGTGGTATAAAGAGTGAGCATAGGTCACAGAAAACAGATGTAAGAGAGGGATATTGTATAACCTTCTCTGATTTACTTGTGACTTTTTAACTACTCTTCTTTCAAAAGTTAAGAATCCCTCAACCCAACCCCTTGAAACCCACTGGAGCAGCGGGGTCTTGGATAGGACAGGAGCAGCCAAGCCAAGTGCCAGCTCTGCCACCGTGCTATTAGTGGGGCCACGTCCAGCTCGGAGACCCTGTCATCTGGAACCAAGACCCGGGCTCCCACTCCCTTTCTCTGCCCTGGACCCCATCTTCCCAGACCCACATGACTGGCTCTGAGTGTCTGACCACCTGCTCTTCCCCCAGACCCACATGACTGGCCCCATGTGTCTGACCACCTTCTCTGCTCCCCATGGCACTGCCTCTCTTCTATTTCTCAAGTCACACAGAGGAACAGATGGATGGGGCCTGCCGAGAGGCCAGGGACAGCTGTCCCAGCTGCCCTCTCCTGAGTGTGTCTCACCACCTGACATTCGCTTTGTGAGCTTTAATGGGGGCTGGGGGTGGAGGGAAGACCCCACAGCAGCAGTGACCAGACTGAATGTCGTGCCAGCTGGCTCTCTTCCATTCAGTTGCAGACGGACTTCCTTGTCTGCTGAACCAGGAAATGGGAGGGCAAGACCACAGGAGGAGGCATGAGATAAGGGACAATCACACACAAACAGAAAGTCCACTGGTCCTACTCTTCCATAGCTTGGTCTTTTGTTTTTCTCACCACAGCCCTATCAGGAATGTCCCAGTTATCTGAACGTGTGGAACCTGCCCAGGAGCCTCTAGGCCCCCAGAGTCCAGAAACATCAGCTTTATGGGAGGTGCAGGCACGTGGGAGTTAGGGTGTTGCCCAGCCCTCTCCCCTAAAGTGCCTGCAGAGTGAGGTGGGTTCTTGCTGGCCATAGTCACCTTTGCCCACAAATGCTTCCTTAAGCACCAGGGGCCTGGGACAGCAATTAAGGAATCTGAGTAGAATGAACAGAAACACAATGCTGGTGTCTGGGTTAGTTCCCAACAGCAACATCTCTGGAAGGGGAATGCCCTGTCCTTCCCCGAATCCCAAGGAGGACTTACATGACCCTGGGCTTTGTTTCCTCACCGCTGTTCCTCCCTCAGACCCGCAGCCAGTGTCCCACGACCAAACTCAGGTTCCTGGGCTCTTGCTGCCTGAAGGTGAAGTGTCTTCCTGTTTGGCCCTGGGACCCTTAAGTTAAGGGACAGCTATGGCTTCCCAGCTATCAGAGGCTCTTCAGACGGTGGGGATAAATGAGGCTGGCCTACTCCTGTGGCCCACATTCTCAGTCCCTACAGAAAACACTCTCAGTGGATTCTACTTTTTAGAGAGCTTTCATGACCCCTTTAGAAGGGGAAAATGTTTCCCTTCTGAATGAGAAAAGTCATGACCAAATGTAGGGCTGTGTTGAACTATGTTTTCTCCTTTCTCTCTGTTTCTGTGCTTCAGGGAGGAAGGTTAGACAGATAAGCAAAACCAGCAGAATCAGGTTCCCCTTCAGTTAGTTCTACCAACCGGCAGGCCCTGCAGCTGTCACAGTGGACAGCAACCACATTTCCGAAGTGGAGGCAGCCAGCTGGAAATTCCCGGGTCACTGAAGCTGTGGATGCTATGAGCTTTCAGGTGGTTCGAAAGGGACATTCCAATATCAGGTGAAAGACTAAGATTAAGGAGGCTACGTGTAAGGGTTGGTGAGAGAGGTATGGCACTGTTTCTGTGTGCCCATCTTAAAAAAAAAATCTTTATTTTACTTGTGTTGTTTCAATATGTTCTTTAGTGAAACTAGTCCACAATTTGAAAGATCTTAAGTTCAAATATCTTAATTTTGTTCATAACAAGAATAATGGTATGGAAAAACAAGTGATTATTTTCTTCTCTTAATAACATCAAAACTACCACATAAACCACATGGTCATTAGCAAGGCATGCTTACGCAGTGCAGGCAGGTCCCAACTGCAGGCAGGGTACCTGGGAGGAAATTGCCAGTTGCTAACTGATGCAGTCTCTGTGACTCATCTCCAGTTACAGCATCAGTGTTATTTGATTTTGCACTATCTGTGTGGTCAGTGAAATGAAAATGATTTTCCTCTCTTGCTTGGCTCCAAGCAATTATTATCTTATGAAAACAAAACAAACCCAATGATAGCTAGCTCTTATTGGATACTTATTACCTGAAACGATGTTATTCACTTTTATGTAGTATCTCATTTAACTATTCAGTCACCCTGTGATGTAGGCATTATCATCTCTGTTGTGCAAAAGAAGAAAATGAGACTAAGAAAACATGAAGTCATTGCTCAAGGTCATAGAGCAGATGAGAGGTGGAGTTGGGATTCTATCTCACATCTGGCCAGACTCCAGCGGGTAGGCAGAGTAACTTCTTCAGGTGAGGGGAAATTTTCAGGTTGTGCTTAAGTCAAAAGTTGTCCTCTGTCAGAGTTTTTCATAGCTCCTTCTTAATCAACATTTTTATCATTTGATAAGGTGATTACATTTTCCTTCCAAATTTAAAATGTTATTGACTTGGGTTGGAGCCATTTATATCCCAGAAATGTTTAATATGTTAAACAGTTTGGTTGTCTTCCCAGTGATCTGGTGTTTCTGTAACAAATGTTTCTTCTGATGTCATCGAAGTATAAGTTTCATTTTTGCATTGTCATGACTTCTTTAAGTCAAGGTGTAATAATGTGGGAGACTTATGGATTGACTTTTATAGGCAAACTGGTGTATGTGAGGAAATATGTGCATTCTCCTGTGTGGGGAACACAGTATTTTTCAGAAGTATCAACTTATTTCAACAAAAAAGCTAGACACTTTAAAAAAATATATTTTATTGATTTTTTACAGAGCAGAAGGGAGAGGGATAGAAAGTCAGAAACATCGATGAGAGAGACATCGATCAGCTGCCTCTTGAACGCCCCCTACTGGGGATGTGCCCGCAGCCACGGTACATGCCCTTGCCGGAATCGAACCCGGGACCCTTCAGTCCGCAGTCCAACGCTCTATCCACTGAGCCAAACTGGTCTCGGCAAGCTAGACACTTTTGATAAAACATTGCTAGCTACAAAAATATGTACATAATATGGGAAGTTTTTTGGTCCCAATATTCTTATATTCCCTATCTGGTTATACATCTTTTGTCAATTTTATTACTTTTTCAAATTTTTTCCTCCTTCTTCCATGACAATTTTTAAAATCTTATGTGTCAACTTGGTTAAACTATGGTATCAAGTTTCTGGTCAAACACAGTCTAGATGTTGTTGTGAAGGTTTTTTTATTTTTATTTTTTAAAGAGATGGTTAACATTTAAATAACACAGATAACCATTCAAAATGTGATGGATCTCATCTAAACAGTTGAAGATCTTACGGAGAAAAAACAGTTTCCCCCAAAGAAGAAGAAATTCTTATCCAGACTGCCTTTGGACTTGAGCTCCAACATCAACTCTTTCCTGGGTTTCCAGTTGCTCGTCTACCCTGCAGAATATGGACTTCACAAACACGGGATCCAATTCCTTAAAACAAACCTCTGTCTCTGTGTACTCATTTTATTGGTTCTGTTCTTCTGGAAAAACCTAAAACAGCTCTCAGTCAAGTAAAAGACATATTAAAGAAACACAAAGCTCTCATTTTTGTGTCTCAGTAAGTTATAGTCTGAGCACAACATTTCATAGATTATTGAGAACACAAAGTTATTTCCATGCTTGCTTTCATCAAGGGAAATGGAACAAAGTTTTTAGCCATTTTAGCAATTTTGGAGTAGCAAATTTGTGAAAAAAAAATATGTCACATCAGGAATTAGACATCTACTCAAAAGGAAAATTTGCAGGGAGCCCTTTTAATGGTGACAATATTTGGATTTGAATTATGTCGTCAAAACAACATTTCTAATGATTAGCTAAGACTCAAAGCTCCAAATTAGAGTATAGTGAATATTCAGGAAACCCTATCTCCCAGTATTTGAGGATTATGTATGCATACAGGGCCTCAGACGTAAATCTATCCAGTATCCAAACTCATAAATAGTCCTTTCACAATAGAAATACATAGGCAAATGGTGAGAGGGTTCTGGGACAGGGGGCTCCAGGGGACTGGGAAAGTTAGTGATTGTGATGGGTCTGTGGTCGACTTGAGTTTTCTTTATAGCTCAGGCCACCATATTTCTTTTGATCAGGATTACTGGTAAACTCCATGTCACCAACTTGGAGCATAAACTGTATCATTCCAAAGTAGCCTCTCAAAGTAAAACAAGAGGCCTAACCCTCCCAGATTAGCAGGAGACCCATCTTACACCACTCTATCTTTAGAACTTCCAATGGCATGTTCTAGAATTATTAGGTTGTACTCCATGTCAAAAGATTAGTTCTAACTATTCTCACTTTTTGACTAGTGCCAGACTTTATTTTGCCTTTAGAAGGTGCTGCTGTCCTGCTCTTGCAGGAGAGGTGGCTGCTTCTGCTCTCTCATCTCTTGCAGCCATTCTGACCCATTTTGGCGCTGCACTGAGATTGCCTGTGTAATGCTCCGCCAAGGGTGAGCCTCACAGAGGTGTGAGCTCCCAGTGTCACACCTGTTCAGGGGTACAACTCTTGCCTTTGATTCATTCAGCCAGTTCCTTTGGGGTCCAAGCCTATTTCTATGGTAACTCACCATTGGAGGCAGCTTCTGGTGTCCGAGGTCTTAAAACCCAGATCAGTATTGCCCCTCAATGACTGGCCCTCATAGGTGCTATCTCCTTTTCTTCTGCACGGTGAACTATTTATTTTTCAGACAATTATTGATGTATAACCTATAACCACAAAACCTCGATGACGATAGCACTGGCATTTATTTATTGGTCATATGACTACAGATCAACTGTGGTTTGACTGACATAGCCTAGCTCATCTGGGCTTGGCTCCAGGCTGCAGGTTGCTTTCAGGCCTGCTCCACAGTCTGTCAGACTTTTGGAGTCAGTGAACCACCTAGGGCATGGTCTTCTCATGCAGAAGTGCAAGAAGCAAACGCAGCTGGGCAAGTATATGTCCAGCCTCTGCTCACATTCCACTGACTGAAGTAAGTCACATGGCCATGCCCAACAACAACGGAGAGGGGAAATATGTTACACTTATGGTGAGAGGGATGGGGAGTGAATCCTCACTGAACAAAATTCAAACCAGCACAACATCCAAGTGACTTCACATAAGCTTTTTCCTAATTTCTACCTTAGTGAATATTATTCTTTGGTGTTTGGAAGTGTTGGTACAGTAGTCCCCCTTTATCAGTGGGGGATACATTCCAAAACTCCCAGTGGATATATGTAATTGCAGATAGTACCAAACCCTATGTATACTATATTTTTCCTATCTATACATATCTATGATAAAGTTTAATTTATAAATTAGGCACAGTGAGAGATTAACAACAAGGCATAATAAAATAAAACTATCTATAGTAATAAAAGTATAATCAAAGTGCTAATTAGACCAGATGTCCTTCTGGATGAAGCTGGGGCTGTGATAGAGGCCAGGTCCCACGTGCCAGAGGGAAGTCAGTGCTGGCAGTGGGGGAATTGTGTGTGTGGGGGGGGAGGAAGGCCTACTCTTGCATGAATTTCATGCATTGGGCCTCTAGTGCTGTAATAGAAGTTATATGATTAGCTTTGGGGCATTATAAGTAAAATAGGGTTACTTGAACACAAGCACTGAATTGGCTACTAAGTGACTGATGGGTGGGAAGCATATACAGTGTGAATACACTGGACAAAGGGATGATTCACATTCCAGTGGGACTGAGTGAAACAGTGTGAGATTCCACTATGTTACTTAGAACGGCTCATAAACCCTATGAATTATTTATTTCCAGAATTTTCCATTTATTATTTTCAGACTATGTTGAACAAGGGTAACTAAAACAATGTAAAGCAAAACTGTGGGTAACAGGGGACTACTGTAATTTAGAAAGTGTTGGAAATCTCAGGCTCCTTTTCCAGCAGCCTATGCTTCTCCTGGGTACAGCTGCCTATCTACTCCTCGGCAAATCTTAAGCTCCTTAATACCAAGGCCCCTGTTGGTTTTAAGCTATGACTCACCAACCATCTACCAGCTCAGGCCTGCTTCAGGCAAAAGGTCATGATAAAAGAGTGTAGCTCAAGAGAGGTATGATTGTGATGGTTCTGAGCTCTTCATTCCTCATTATTTGAGCAGTCTCAAAATATTCAGGGTTATTCTGCCACTTTGCTGCTCACCCACCCAAAGGATCTTTGTTTGCTGTTTAATTCATATGGAGTTGAATTAATTATAGAGGAATGGAAATTGTGGCAACTTAACATGTTCATCATCTATTTGATGATGTTTGGAGAGTTGGCCAATGTGAAGATGATTTTTGAACTGTATAACATGATTATATTGCATTATCTGTGATCAAGTTAGACATTAATGAGTACATATTTATTCCCAGTAGTCGCCAATAGTCTACCATTGATTTAATTTAAATTTGGAAAGATTGAGCAGAGTAGACATTACTTAGATGCATTACTATACAATTTACTTGGCTTAGTTAATTTTGAGGAACAATATTTGCTGATAAATAGTTACACGTATTTTATAAGCCTTTTTTTTTCATGTGGTAAATTTGAAATTATAACATCATCAGCCAGTAAATGAATCATTTGTGATACATTACCAATTTCCATTTCCTATAGTTTGGGATGATTTCTGCCCATAACTGTGGGTGGTTCTGCTGACAAAGGGCAAAAAGGATCAGAGGGCAAGATGTGATAGCGAGTGGGCGGCAGCCCTACCTTCTTTCTCTTCTAACTGCCAAAGCAAGATTCCACAAGTGCTCAGTTTTTAAGGCTTTCTCTCTCCCACATAGGGTGGGTGGCAGGTGACACAGTGGTAGAATCATAATCCTGGTGTCAGAGACTGGAATGTTTGTCCTCATGACACCACTTTTTATTTCTGTGCTTTAAATGAGTCATATAAACTAGTCCGTCTGTGATTTTGTCTCTGTGATATCCCTAAAATGAGGTAACAAATCTGAGAGGATATTGGGAAAGATAAGGTGCTATACAAGTTTTCAAACCAAACTTATTTAATTTTAGTGGGGTTGGAGAAACCCAGGTGAGCCTGAGTTAGAAAAGTGTTAACACTCCAATTTCCATCTATTGGCTCTGCTTAAAATAAACCACTTTCTCTAGAAACTGCTGCTTCTGGTTTCTTGAGCTGTGGCTGGAGTTTTCTCTACTCTTTGGTTTCTGTACCAGGTTAGGACTTCATTGGCAGTTGGGCCCACCTCCCAGTACTGAGCCTGGAAAGTTGGTGCATGGAGTAACTCATCCTAGCCCTTGGCCTCTGTGAGCAGTCAAATGTTTCTGATAAGTCCTAAATTATGATCATATAAACTTTAAATAGTCTTACCTGCCCCTCGGGCATATCCATATATGTTATTTATCTAGATGCCTTCTAGTCTATGGCCTGTATTTGTATATTGATTACATTGTGTGTGTACACACCTATTCTCTCCATATCCATGAGAAGCATAGGAAAAACATCGTATCTGGCAGCAACTTTCAGAGACCTACAGGTCTTCGCACACAAGAAGGCATTTTAAATTTGATTTTGTTGAATTTAGAGTACTGTTAATATTTTTAAAGAACCCAAATGATCTTGTTACATGGTGAGTTTGCTTTGTAGAAAACCTGAGAGGAGATGATTTTCTATTTTCATGAGAAATACATTGTTTTGAATGAGAATTTAATTGTCACCCAAGATTTTCTCTATCAGGTTAATTATTGACATCGTTCATTCCCCTCCGCCCACAAAAATCCCATTTTAATATTTTTTGCTTCTGTCTGAGCAAACTGAATGCTGTTGTTTTCACCTTGGCATTGTTGAGCAGAACCACAATGATATTTTTCTTGAAACTGTCTGTTCTGGCATCAGCTTTCATAGGCAGAAAAACCTGCATTTCAAAGATAGTACAAAGGCAAATGGTGAGCACCTGCTTCCACCAGGGGTGCAATGGAAGGATCTGGAGCTTGGACTCTTGAGTATGGAAGAGCCTGGCTCCTCTAATTACTATCTGAGTTACCAGAGGAAAGCCAAATGGGCTAGTACCTAGTTTTCAGGTGTGTTGTGGGGTCTAAATGGTCCAGTATATATATATGCATGACACACTGTAAGTGGCTCTAACATGATGGCTGCTCAAATATATACAGTATATATTTGTATTGTAAAAATATGGTGCATTTTGGTTGTTTCTGCTAAATGGGAACATGCAGCCAAGAGGACTAAATTAGGAGAAAGTGGAGTTGCTTTGCAATGGAAGAGGATTCAGTTATTGTTGCAACACATTTATTGAAAGCCTATTCTGGGTGCTGTACTAGATGTTCAGGAAACAAAGATAAGAAAGGAATAGGCTGTGTCCTTAAAGAGCTTGCTTTCTACTTGCAGAGACAGGTCAGTGCATTTACTATTCAGAGGTGCAGTGTGTTGCTATGATAGGGGGAGTGGGTGTTGCTGTGAGAGTACATGGAAGGGGTCACCCAACAGCTTAAGAGGGTCAGGGAAGCTTCTTGGAAGAGGAGGGTGATACCTAATTTGAGTGCAAAAATGAGTGAACATTAACCAAGGGGAGGGATGAGAGGGTTGGATGAGAGTAATAACAGGCAGAGGGAGCAGCATAAATACTACCCACTGAGGAGGAGTGAGAGGAAGAGAGGATGACATGTTCTGAAAATCACAAGTGGGTCAGAATGGTAGGAATAGAGCATGTAGGTGAGAATGGCAAGAGAGGAGTCTGGAGAAATGAGTAGCACTAGATAGGAAATGACCTTGTTCACCATGGAACAATATCTTGACTCTCCATCCAGGACAATTAGTTGGGGAACTGGTCTTCTTGGGTCAGGTCTTGGTTCTGCCAGGTTAGCTTGGTAAGTCCCCTTATCTCTCTGGGTCTTTGTACCTCACCTGTGATAGGAGACTATTGCACTGTGATCTCATGTTCCACTTTTTTTCCCTCACTTTGTGGAGCCTGTATTCTTTCCCTACTTATCTTCTAGAGGGTGTGTGTAAGTCCTCATGAGGTGCCATCTGCAGGGTCCTTGAAGGCCTGCCACCAGTCATGTCCACTTCTGTGCTGGGATTTTGGAATGATTTCTGGATTTGTAGTTGATTTACTGCAGGATTTTCTTTATAGTCATCATCAACATTTAATTCCATGGCAATGTAAGTGTGAAAAAATCTACCTGAAGGTCCATTAAGATGGGTACACTTTCCACAGTTTCTTAAGGAAGCTGACATTGTTGGCCATTCCCGATTCCTGGAAATGAATTTGGAAGATTTGGAAGTCCCCTGCTGTTCATGCATGAATGTTCCATGTATCTATTGTTTACATGCCTCTCTGACTTTTCTCAGAAGACCCTGACTGTCTGAATTGACTTTTTCTAAATCTGTGATTGACAAAACTCAACCTTGACCTTAATGGTTTGGCTTTCTTTCATATCTTTATCACAGCTTTTCCTGAGACCCCCAGGATGAATTCAGTGCTTTCCCTTTTTCTAATGACTCCTCCCAACACTTTTGCCAGAGCACTCACTACCTTCTCATGCACTGGTGAAGGTGGACATCTTCCCTGGCTGACTGACAGCTCCTCAGGAGGGGTTACTACACCAGATTCGTCTTTGTTTTGCTAGCACTGGATCCATGTCTGGCAGATGATTGGTCCTCAAAGATGTGGGTTGAATTAATGAGTGAGTGAGCAAGTCATCAAATGAATGAAATTACTTTGCTTTCCTTGAGATTGATATAGCATGAAGTTCTGATGAGCAAGGGGGAAACGCAAATACATAGTTGAGGAAAATCCATATGGATTTCTGATGCGCATGCATCTAAATAAGGGAATATATATATATTCCTAGCAACAACAAAAAATGCACACGGCAAACATTGGTTTCATTTGCTTCCTGTCATTATATTCTAGGGCCAAGTATTATATTGTAGATATTATATCAGAGACTGAGGGTACTTCAGTTGAAGCTGGAAGAAAAGGACAGCCAAATTTTCTCAGATCAAGGCCTAGCATCCCAATGAGGAGTTACTTTTTAAAATTGGAATAGAGAACAGAGTGAGAGTCTGTAGGACTTAGGTTACCTGCTATCTCCATCCTAGAGGGGAAGGAAATATAGTGGAATGCTCAATATGTGCTAAGTGGTGTAAATATTATCTCATGTATACAGCAGCCTTGTGAGACATGCTACATGTCAACTTCACATAAGTCACAGAGATGGGTCTCTTCACCTCCGAAGCCCAGATTCTCCTCATGCTGCTTCGAGGACTCTGGTGGTCCCACGTGTGTGGGATGGGAGAGGTGTGCTTGGCCTTCATCAGGACGCTCCTTTTAGACTAGCAACATTTCCACACACCAATGACACAGTCTCCTTCCTTTAGTGACTAATAGCAGCATGCTGTCTGTTATCATTCCCTGTGACCATTCCCTGTCACTCAATGGAAAGGTGGTTTTGGTTCTGGGTGGCGAGGGAGCTCAGGAGGGACGGTGACCTGTCTTCAGCAGCTGTAAGGGGAGCAGAACAGAAATTGTTCAAGATATTATTTTAGAAACTCTCAAACCCTTCGGATCCCTGCAGGCTGCCTTTTCTCCTGCTAGCTTCCACATGCACACGCTCATGCACACACACATGTGCGCGCGCGCACACACACACACGCACACACCACCTCTATGTCTGTTTGGCTGCTATATGTCTGTGAATGTTCTGAATTATATTTAAAATGAATCAGGGTTTATCTCTGCTGTTCACCTGAGCCCGAAGCAGCTCATTCGGGGGCCACTGTGCTCCCTTGATATGGAGAGGGAGAGAGTTAGTGGCTGTAAATTGGCCTTTAAGCGTTTGGGCCATTCAGGAATCAGGTAATGGGATTTTGGGGAATAGTGCAGAAAGAATAGATATCTTTAGAAGTTAACTGATGGAATTATAGTGTGAGAACTGAGCAATTAATTTTCTTCCTGCTTGGATCCCTAGCCTGTAAACTCTCCTGCCAGCTAATTTATATATATATATTTTCCAGTCAGCACCAATCTATTACTGAGTGTATAAGATTTCAGTGCCCCTCAAAATGCCAGATCCTGCACAAAACGCAAGAGCTTATCTGAAGTCCTGGCCGGAACCTGGTTTGCGTTTGGACTCTGGGGACTCTTACAGCCCCCACTTTTGCTAACTGGACAATAGCCCTCCTGACATTTCTCATCTAAAGCCCATGTTCACAATGGAACTGGGGAAGGAGTAGATGGAGGTAGTTATATCTGTTGGCTTCCTTGGAGTAGTGTTTCCATAATTGTCACAGTTCCTGGGAACTCTTATCTTGCCCTTTGGGGGAAGTAACAGCAACTTAGGGGGACTCCTAAAATCAGAAGCCCACTGAGAAAGTACAGGCATGTCTCTGAAGGGCTTACCATGGCCCTGCTGCCACCTGGGAAACTCTTTGTGCCATTTGGTGACCCATCCACACTTGGGTGCTTTCACCTTGGGCTACTGCCTACCCTGGATGCCCAGAGTAAAAGCAAAACAGGTTGCACACACAGTGACACCCCTGCAGTTGGTCACTGTGGTGGCCATGAAGAGAGGGTGATGCTTCTACCTGGCCCTGAGAGAGTTGAGAACTCCAAGCCAGCAAGCAACTCCCCTCTGCCAGGGCCACTTCCTGTACTCCCCACACTCACACACTTGAGGTGAGGATGGAAGTGAAGTGGCCTCCAAGTGGTTGTTCCTATTGTGACACATTCCACTGGGAAGCATCCAGAATGGAAACTTGAAGTTGCATGGAATGGGAGAATCAAGATTGAGTTACCAGCCTATTTTGGAGTGAGACCCAAGGAAGAGAAGATAACAAAGATTAGAGTTAATTAGGTAGTTTATGTTGGTTCTGGATGATGTCCATTTTGTCTTTTAGTTGTAGTTTTCAAATTGTTGTGCAAGGCAGCAGTATAGGTGTTTACCTATGCTGCCATCTTGGTTCCTCTCCTGCCTTTCCTGTTTTTACCAATGTCAGTAGGTCTCAACCTTTTTTTCTACCCAACACGTGAGTGGTATGATACTCTCCCATCAAGACCAGCGTCTGATTACTCAAAGTATAGTTGTTTGGGGGGAGAAGAGCAGACCACCTAAATATTAGGCTATAAGGCATGTATAAGTTGGGGCACACCATCTTCCTCCCCTACCTCTGCTCATAATTATGATTATGATTAGCCACTGATTGGAGCTATGTTAATGATTATATTGAAGTACAATGGTACACAACTTAGCACTTCGCTCCAGACTGGCCTGCATTTACTGATCATTTGGACAATATGTATGTATGTATGTTCATAAAGCAATTAATCTTGTCTACAAAGTTATCATTGCAACAACATGTTAAAATCCACACACACACACACACACACACACACACACACACACACGTATCCTCCTCCTCCAAACTTCTTTCATGTAAAATTCAGAATTCAATACTGATAACTGCTTTTGAAATTTAGAATTTAAAATACTCAGAGAACATGCAGATTTGGAAAGATACCTGAGCCCTCCTCATAGCTCCATATCACAGCAGCTCTCTCAGCTCTTTCCATAGCTAACGCAGCACGTGTAGGCAATTATTTAACTTCAACATAATATAATAGATTTTCATATTAGAGTTATTTTACCTTACATATACATTTCCTCAAGACTTTTCCTGGCTTGGTTTATTACTTCTATTTCTTTTAGTCGGTTATATCTGAGCCTTTTTCATTTCCTCTGAAAAGTCAATAAAAATGTAATTACAAAAAAGTTCTGGAAGAAAAGGCTATCATCCATTTAATTGTCTGGGTTGCTTAAGAAATGTTTATTTCTGGACCGGGAGTTTCTTATTTGCATTGGCTCTGCCTTTGTGTGTATATCCACTGCAAAGCAAAAATCCCTTTCCTGAGTTGGTGAGCCTTGGGGCCTTTGAAATAAATGCCATGTGGCAGATGCTGAACAGGTGGCCACAAATGCCCGAAATTAACCCTTTCAGACAATGAGTTTGCTATCTGCTACTCACAGAGTAGGCAGCAGAATTTATCACATGCCCTCATGAAAAAAAAGAGGTTTTAGATGTGATGCCTTATTTTTAAAATATCGCACCTATTCTTTTGAATGAGAAACACACACACACACACACACACACACACACAAACAACCAACAACCACACACAAGAAGGAAGTTTGTTGATCAGATAAATATTTATTATCTGCTACATTTTGAATAGCATCCTGGGCCTGAACCCTACAGGAGTTATCATATTGTGGATGATATATTTAATTTTTAAAAAATGACCTTGTGGAAGTTAAAATCTGGTTAGTTACTGCCTACCCTGGGTGCCCAGAGTAAAAGCAACCATTATATCAAAATCATTATATCAAAGAAATTATTTATAAAGATGACATATGTTGATTGTAGGAAATTTGGAAAATATATAAAAATATAAGGGAGAAAATTTAAATCGCCCATATGCTACCACCCAAATATAATCACCACTAACATTTGGTATATTTTTTTCTTAATGTGTATGAGTTTAAATTTTTTTTTACAACATTGGAATCATTTATGCACATTTAAATGTGTTTTTTAATCCAGTATAATGGTAATATTTCCCCAAATCATTAAATATTATTTAAAACTATTTTATGGATATGAGATATTCTGTCACTTGGATGCACACTAAGGAATTTAACAAATACTTTTTGAATATTATGTTGATTGAAACCATTGGTCATTAGAAATAATGTTGCAAGTTATCTTTCTGTGCATTTTGTGCATACCTATAAATAGCTTCCTAGGACAATTTCCTAGATGGGAATTTGATGGGCTGAAGCATATACATATGCTAAAGAGTTAAAAAATATGCATGCAGATTTTGAACCAATATGTTTTTTCTCATAAAAAAGCTGTAGTAATTTACATATACCCCAACAATGAACGAGGGTACCAATTTGCTTCATCTATAACCAACTCTGAATGTTATTGTTTTTAAATGTTTGTCAACTTGGTGGTTAAAAAGTCTTGATTTAATTACTAGAGAAGCTCAACATGGGTTTTTGTTTATTTGTCATTTCTTTTTTAGTAAGTTGTTTTTTAACCCCTATTCTCAAGTCTTTTTCTTTGGGACTCAGTCTCCTCTTTTGTATTATTAATACCTTTGCCACCGCATGGAACTGCCTCTGTCCTACTTTTCAAGTCAAACAGAAATATATTATTTTATTTTTATTTTTTTAGATGTAGTTACATTTACATTTACTAATCTAATTAATTTTTTTTTCAGCCCTGACTGGTTTGGCTCAGTGGATAGCACGTCGGCCTGTGGACTGAAGGGTCCCAGGTTCGATTCTGGTCAAGGGCATGTATTTTGGTTGTGGGCACATCCCCAGTAGGATGTGTGCAGGAGGCAGCTGATCGATGTTTCTCTCTCATCGATGTTTCTAACTCTCTATCTCTCTCGCTTCCTCTCTATAAAAAACAAATAAAATAAAGAAAAAACAGATTAAAATTTTTTTCAACAACAGTTGACATACAATATTATATTAATTTCAGGTGTATACCCCAGTGATTAGACATCATATAACTTAATAAGTGCTCACCCTGATAAATTTTATACCCATCAGACACCATGCATAGTTATTACAATATTGTTGGCTATATTCTCTATACTTCATATCCCCATGACTCTTTTTATAACCAGCAATTTGTATTTAATTCCTTTCACCTTTTCCACCCAGACCCCCTGCTATCCTCCCATCTAATCATCAATTAGTTTTCTTTATTTATAAGTTTGTTTCTATTTTATTTGGTTTATTTTGTTTTCTAGATTCCACATATAAATGAAATCATATGGTATTTGTTTTTCTCTGTGTCTAACTTATTTCACTTAACATAATACTCTTTAGGTCCTTTAATGTTGTCACAAACGGCAAGATTTCATTTTTTTTATGGCTGGGTAATATTCCATTGTATATATGTACCATGAATCCTTTATTCATTTGCCTATGATGGACACTTAGGTTGCTTCCATATCTTGGCTATTATAAATAATACTGCAATGAACATATGGGTGGACATATCTTTTTGTTTTAATATTTTGGATAAATACCCAGAAGTGGAATTGTTGGGCCACAAGATAGTTCTAATTTTAATTTTTTTGAGAAACCTCCATAATGTTTTCCATAGTGGTAGCACCAATTTGCAATCCCACCATTACTACACGAAAGTTCCCTTTTCTCCATATTCTCACCAACACTTGCATGTTGATTTTAAAGGTGATAGATATTCTGACAAGTGTGAGTTGATATCTCATTGTGGTTTTAATTTGCATTTCCCTGATGATTAATAATATTGAACATCTTTTCACATGTCTGTTGGCCATCTGTTTGTCCTCTTTGGAGAAATGTCTATTCAGGTTCTTTGCCCATTTTAAATTAGATTGTTTGGTTTTTTTTTTTTTTTTGGTGTTAAGTTGTATAAGTCTTACATATTCGAACATTAACCCCTGTTATTGATCAATATCTTCTCATATTTAGTAGGTTATCTTTTTGCTTTGTTGATGATTTCTTTTGTGAAACAAAATTGTTTTAGTTTGATGTAGACCTATTTGTTTATTTTTTTCTTTTATTTTCTTTGTCTGAAGAGACATATAAAAATGTTGTTAGGAGTTATGTCAAAGTGTTTAGTGACTGTGTTTTCTTCTAGGAATTTTATGGTATCAGGTCTTTCATTTAAGTCTTTAATCCATTATGAATTTGTTTTTGTATATGGTATAAGAAAGTGTCCAGTTTCACAAAATATAATTTTTTAAAAACAACTTTTATGCAGAGATAATAACAGCTATGTGTATGGGAGTGAGAGAAGCAAATGCAAGTTCTCACTCTGTAAGGAAAGTAGTTTTACAGTCCACATTCAACAACTTACAGTAGCTGCAGAGGGGCACAAATATGTTTCAAATGTCCACACCATCAGCTGAAAACTACTCTTCTCGAGCCCCAAGAAAGAAGAATGAGGTGAGCAGAGTAGGCCAATGCAGATGCTATAGTAACACATCCATCCATGGCAGGAAAAGGACAGGAAGCTTATGGTCACTTCAACATATTTAAAATACAAATGGGTTCCTTATAAAAGAACATATTCTCATAATTACTCTACCATCATGGATTAGTTTCCCAATTAACTAGCTGTACTTTGAGTACATTCATTCTTTTAACAAATGCAGACACTGTTCTAGGGGTTGGTGCCCCTGTAAAAAGCAGAAAAAATATCCTACCCTTTATGAGCTTGTCTTCTAGTCAGGAAGCAAGTAATAAATATTTGGTATGTCAAATGGTAAAAATCACATAATGAAAAAAATAAAATAGAGAAGGGTATTGGGGATGCCAGTGGTAAGGCATGAAATACTGGGGGGTCAGAACCCTACTGAGAATGTGAATTTGAGCAAACCTGGAGTTGATAATGAAGTGAGCCATGAGGTTGCCTGGCAGTAGGTGTTGTGGGCAGAGGGAAGGGCATGTGCAAAGGGCTTGAGCTGGGAATATGGAACATTCAAGGAAAAGAAAGACCATAGATATCTTGGAGCCAGGGAGAGAAGGGAAAGAGTTGCGGGGGATGCAACCAAAGAGAAAACAGGAAAGGCATATTGGGCAGGGTCTTGTGAGCTTCTTACTGAGTGATTTGGGGAAGCATGGAAAATTTTTGGATAGGCAAGTACAGGGTCAGACTTAGGGTGATGCTGGGAGCTCTATTGAGACTGGAGGGTATGTAAGTGTCGAACGGGGACACAGAAGGTAGGTCAGGGCTGAGAGTGGCAGCAGTAATCCAGGAGAGGAGCCACTGAGGAAGCTGTGTCTCCAGGGATGAGAGCAGGAGCCATGGGATCCCGTCTTCTGTACCCACAGGGAATTCCCCCTCACTGCCAACCTTAGAGGATGGCTTTTGAGCCAGCATTCACAAAATGGCCCTCCATAAGGCTAGCGGTTGAATGGAGGACCAAAAGGAGAACAAAAAGGATCTGGTGATGGGGGCCACTGCTCAGGGCAGCATTAGGAAGGCACTGGAAGGAGGAGTTTGGTGTCCTCATTGTGGGAGAGAGATCCGGAGGGAGACAAAGGGCAAACAAGGGCTCTGGGCTCTTGGTGCGGGAGGAAGGGTAGCCCACAGAACACACATCTTCATAGAGAGCAGAGCCCTTGCACCCTCAGGGGTCTGAGTGCCTCTTCTGATCATCTCCCCAACACACATGCTTCATTCTGTCATCTGTAACCCCAGGGACAGCCTCTTTGATTGTCATTATAGTTTTACTTCTATTTAATTCCATTTTGGAGCTGGTATAATTCAGGCGTGGTATAATCAGTTGAGCTCTCAGTTTTTGTCCCAGCTGCCAAGGCTACATAGGAAAAGATGTTTTTTGTAATTTTTTCCTATTGCACAATATTAGCCTTTTCCTCAAATTCTCCCCCACTTTCCAAATATCTTTATACTTGTGTGTATGCTTTGAGGTTTGCTGAAAAGCAAGTAGAGATGAGAAAGGAGAGGGAGAAAAGATTAGCTAAGGCAGATTGCGGTTGGAAAATATACCGCCTGTGATTTCATTCTAAATTGCCTACAGATTCATTGTATAATGTAAGTCACCTTTCTGTTAAATGGAAAATAATATGTGCCCCTAATCTAGCACAAAAAGATTTCATAAATGTTCATAATTGAGCAGCCCTTGCCTTACTGTTAGGAAAGTTTCTGTTTTCTGTACCTCTAGGCATTTATTTCTGAGGGCTTCTAGTGGGTTCGTGAGGCTCCCCAAGAAACAAGATGGGCCCCAAACACTTTCCCCACTACAGGCAAATCATTTACTTACTGGTCAAACTGTAAGTTACATATCACAACTGACTGCTGGTCTCTAGTATGATTACTCTTTTATATGTTTATTAATTAGGTCTGCTTTAGTTTGCTAGGGTTGCCATAACAAAATACCACAGTCTGGGTGGCTTAAACAACAGGAATTTACTTTCTTGGGGTTCTGGAAGCTGGATTAAGGTGTTTATTTCTTTTGAGGCCTCTCCTTTTTAGCTTATAGATAACTGTATTCTTCCTGTGTTCTCACATGGCCTTTCCTCTGTGCATGAATGCATGCCCTAGGTCCAAATCTCCTCTTTCATATGGACACCAGTTATATTGGACTAGAGGTCTGATGCATGAAAATTCATGCAAGATGCCTTCCTTCCCCTGGCTGCCGGCACCAGCTTCCCTCAAGAACCTGGAATGGATTCCCTCTGGCCCCAGCTTCATCAGAAAAGATATGCAGAATGACATCCAGAAGATGTCTGGTCTAATTAGCAAATTACCATTTTATTATTATAGACTAGAGGCCCAATGCACGAAATTTGTGCAAGGGGCTTGGCCCTTGCAGCCATGGCAGCTTGCCTCAGCCCTTGCAGCCCAAGCTTTGTCTGGAAGGTCATCTGGAAGGATGTCTGGAAAGATGTTTGGAAGGTCAATCTCAGCCAGGCAGGAGGGGCACAGCCTCAGGTCCCCTGGCCTGGTGCTGGGGTGGAGGGTATGGTATGAGGTCCGCCAGCGTGGTGCCAGGGTGGGGATGCTGCTTGAGGTCCCCTGTCAAGCTCTGCCAGGTGGAGAGAACAGTCTGAGGTCCCCTAACCCAGCACCAGGATGGGAAGTGCACCTTGAGGTCCCCTGTCAAGCCCTGTGGGTTGGGAGTGTGGCCTACAATCCCCTGTCAAGCTGCACCAGGTGGGAGGCATGGCCTGAGGTCCCCCAGCCTGGAGCTGGGGCGGGGGTGAGCAGCCTGAGGTACCCTAGCCCAGCACCAGGGCGGGAAGCACAATTTGAGGTTCCATGTCAAGCCCTGCTGGGTAGGGGGTGTGGCCTGTGGTCCCCTGTCAAGCCCTGCTGGGCAAGGGGAGCAGCCAGACATCCCCTAGCCCAGCATCAGGAGAGGAAGTGCACTTTGAGGTCCCCTGTCAAGCCCCACTGGGTGGAGGACATGGCCTCAGGTCCCCTGGCCTGATGCCAGGGCAGAGGTCAAGGCCTGAGGTCCCCTGTCAAGCCCCTCTGGATTGGGGGAGGGTGTAGGCCATCCTATGCACCACGGCCCTGTCCCCCACTGGCCTCTGGTCCCGCTGCCACGACCACCTCAGGCTCTCCGTGAGCGGGTATATAGGGAAGGCTGGGCCAGGATAATTGGGAGGGGGTGATGGGGGCCAGCATCCTGGGTGAGCTGGGCCTCACAGCCTATGTGCTTCAGCTCCCAGCACCCTGGACCTAAGAAGTAGTGCTTTCATAGGGGCCTGGCAGGCACTGGATATGGCGATGCCTTAAAAACAGAAGAAGCCCCCTTTAACTCTGGCTGGAAGTGCATTGGGAACTTATGGTTGGGGAAAGCAGCCCAACATCAGGGCTGAAATAAGACCTTGGGTAGCGTCCAGAAGGGGAAAACCAATAGTAAAAGGCATCTTTGAAACAAAGACATTTGAACATACAGTGGATATTAGATGATATTAAGGAATTACCTTAACTTTTCAAGGTGTGACAATGGCTGAATATTTACTTCTTTTTAAAAGATACTCATCAGAGAATATTTAAGTGGGAAACAAAAAGTATGGCATTGTCTTGGCCCAGCCCTCCCCACACCACGGATGCCTCAAGAACTGAGCCTTTCCCACTGGCTAGGCCCTCGAAAGCACTGTGCGCAGAGGCGTGGTCCATGCTTGCCTACGCCTGCCTGCTCTGCCAACCCAGCGCCTGGGTATGATGACTCACAGCCCTGCCTCATAAACCCCGAAGGTCAGTCGCAGCCTAACTGTCAGAGCAATCAACATGCGAGTCTTGTGAGGGGATCCCATGGCATCAAATTCCCCTAACCATCCCGAGGTCACTGTGAAAGGATGGGACTCAGCCACCGTAACTGAAAAGGAGGGATCTCACTGGCCCTTAAATACTGTGTGGGTGGAGCTTACAGCATGCCTTCTTTGGCAGCACATTTGTGAAGTGTTCTGGTGCCCAGCATGCTGTGGCCACACCCCTGTTCCTGATTGGCTGGTAGTGTAGCAAAGGTACAGTCACATTTGCATGTTTCTCTTTTATTATATAGGATTCCGGGGGCTCCACTGAATCTACACTTCAAGAGCCCTCCCCCCAACACCTGAAGCAAGTTAAAAGTCAGTACTGAGTAACACACTCAGCCCTTTTGGTGGATGCATTTCTAAGATGTGGCTCTGTCTGGTGCCTTGGATTCAGCTGACACTGATTTCAAGAATGCTCAGGTGCCTTCCCTGGGGGCCAGCCATCTACAAACAGCCTTGATTGGTGACTGCCCATTGACCTTTCTGCATTCCCCATTAGACTGTGTGCTTGTCATGGGCAGGGTGAAAGCCCTCTAGATTACCAATTCATTCACACAGAGTGATCACAGTACTCAGGAATAGTTGCTGAAGAAATAGAAAGAGGAAACAAAGAGTTAGTGAAAGCTTGTAATATCTGGCTCCTGCCTCCCAAAAGTTCCGCTCTAGCGGGAGCTTAGGGATGGGATTGATTACTCTTTGCTGGAGCTTGTCCATGGTGGATCATTGTGACTGCAATGCCCAAGGAAGCTGGACCAAGAGGTGGGTGGTGAGAGGCAAACAGGACCCCAAAGATCACTTACTTGGAAGAAAAGGGGAGGGGGTAGAGAAAAGAAGGATTGCTTCCCTAAAGTGTTGGGAAGAGTGACATGGAGTTCAGTGGAAGTATGGTAACAGCTATTGATCATGATGATAGCTAAAGAGGGTCAGGTCAAGACTACCATGGCTCATCTTGGCAGCTGCATGCAGATGTGACTTGCAGAGTTCAGAATTTGACTTTTGAATTTGAACCATTATAAAAAGGCTGGGTGAACTGAATTGAAACGTGCAAAATTCAAATTCCAAGAAATTTAAAAATGTGATGACCTTTTTTCAATCCCCAAGGCAAATAGCATTCAAAGAAGATGTTGATATATATGGTGATTGCTGCTGTTTCCTAATTTTAAAATACAGGCTGCTCCAGCCCATCTCACACATGGCTATTATGTAGAACAAGCCATTAAAATGACAGCAAAGCACTTTGCACACATAAAACGCTACACAATTGATACTTACTACTACTTCCCATCATTTAATGTCTGAAAATGAATGCCTACCATTTATAATAATTTTATATGACTTTGACGGCTAGAGGCTATTACCAAGGATGGAAAGAGAAACTGGGCTATGTGTGGAAGCCACAGAATGCCTTGTAGGTAAAACTGCCTTATTATAATAAATTTGTTTGAGTTTCTCAAATTGGAAAAAAAGTATTTGCATGTTTGGAAGGTTCTGAAGTTAGATAAAATGCTTTACTGATACTATTTTCTCCAGTTTGTCTCAGAGTAGGAAGTTAATATTTTTCATCAAATGAATTAATGAGAGCATGTGGTTCAGGATGAATGAGGCAGCCAGGTAAGAGGGAAAGACATCAGATATTGTCCCAACCCTGACACATTGCTTTATGACTGGAGTAAGTTCATTGGCATTGTTAGGAAACTAATCTAAATTGTATTAATACCATCTATTTATCTAAATGTTAGTACTGTCAGCTTTGAATCCTTCTTCCTCATGTACCATAAGAACTGTTCTTATTTTTCACTCACAAGTCAATGAGCCATGTTCTTGGAAAATGTCAGCCCCAATTTGTTGGGATTAGAATCCCCTTCATGACCCTCTCCCTCCACCAAAAAACAAAACAAAACAAAACAAAACAAAACAACCAAAACAACAACAAAAACAAAAAACCACCACAGAAAAACAAACAAATAAACAACAAACAACTCCCATCCTCAAACCCATCACATCACTCTGCATATTCTGGACATAAGACCCTTCATCTCTGTAGAAGAAGGACTGGTCCAAATGACCCCAACTTAATACTCTGTAATTCTATTAGGAAACCTTGGGGTCTGGTGCCTGCCAATGGAATAGATTGACTTTGAAAGAAAAATAGAATGGGGCAGGGGGGGGGGGCGGGGAGATATGCCAAACAGCTTCAGCCATTTAATACTGTGCTTGACAATGCAGTTCACCTTCTGCTCCTTCCTGAATCACAGCCTCCAATATGCTGCATACCTCTGACAGCTGGGGCACCATTTGCTGAATTGAGGCAAAATATGCATTTTACAGCTACTCTGTCTCGCCCACGCAGGAAGCCATTCACCTTCTGCTGACCTAGCAACCAAATCATAAGCTTAACTGAGAAACCAGGGCTGATGGAGATAGGGAGAGGGGAAAGGACAAGATTGCTTTACGCAGGGCCATCGTTGAGAGATTTATTTATGGCCCCTAAGCTAGATCTTAACACGCTGTTGCCTAAAAAAGAGAAAGTTGATGTTTGTTTTAGTCCTTGAAATTATTACATGTTCCAGAAATTCAACTTGACAAGATCAGAAGACTGCAACAACGCAGTGCTGTCGTTAACAAGGCTACTGTGGAGGAGGGGGCGGGATGTGGAAATGCCGCACGCTCTTACTGGGATTACAGTCAAGAGCAGGACATAGCTTTTCATTTCGAACTTAAAATGAAAAAGATGATAAGACTGACAACATGAACTATTAATATCAAGCACCAGCCAACAGGTTAATAAAAATTAAGTACTCTTTCTGCCTTTTGCCACTTCTGAGTGGCTTTTCTTTTGGACTCACACCAGCTCTCCTTGCTATTATCCAATCGATATAACCGGTGGCAATCACGGATACGTGGAGGTGGCTCTCAGCTCCCACCCATCTCTCTTCCCTAATTTCTGCTGAAATTCATGTTAGCTCCCACAGAAGACTTGATTTGTAGGACCCAAGTGATGGGGTTGTGTCCATTCGGCTTAAATTTGGTGCTGTGGTAACATTTTAATGAGAATTATTCATTATAAATCTTCATTTATAGGACTAACAAATCCTGCATCAGATGAGTGAATATGAATGTTGGGAAGAGCAGGTACATAAAAAGAACTTTCAAAGACTGCAGCTTATTGATGAATTTGGAGTTTTGGAAAACAATGAGGAGAAGAGAAAAGTTTTAATATCAAGTGGATAAGACAGGAGGGAGTTGAGGGAAGGAGGTAAAAGAGACACTAGGTTTCTCCATTTTTATTATGTCTCCCCTCATCACCTCAGAGCTAGGAGGCAGCCTTATGGCTTAGCTCCCTAGATATCTCTGTATGTCCCCCTGCACTGGATGCATTCACATGCCTTCAGGGGATTAAAGACAACAGGAAAGTTTCGAGTGTCAGGATGCCAACACCTCACAAGGTGCAGCGATTGACAGAAGTGACTATGAGAAGAGATTCCAACATGAAGGCCCTCCTGTCAGACCTCGCCTGCCACAGGCTTTTCCTATTGGACATGCTTCTTATTGGACATGCTGAAGCTCCTTGCATCTCCTCCCTGGCCAGTGTAGGAGAAGGCATCTAAGCCAGAATCTAAATCCAGTTTAGCCCGAGTTGGGGGCCTTCCCATTTTATTGTATGTTCATTGCCTTCTATTTGCTCAAAAGTTGAATTTATATCTTTTAAAAAATCATTCATCCAGGTGTTTTCGTGTGGTCTAGTATCAGTATAAAGGTTTTCCTTTTGGAGTTCAGGTTACAGAGCTTAGTTGCTAGAGGACTTTCTAGAAGCAGGAACCTAATACAGAGTGAAGCCTGTAATGCCAGGTTATTAGCAAGGATGTAAACATTGAGGGAGAGACAGTGCAATTATTTCTCAACCCAGTACTCAGTGCCACAACCTGCTTTCCTTCTGGAACTAATTGAGCTTTCTATGTTCCCACCCAGCACTGGAAGCTCCTCTTTGCTCCTCACCCCCCCCAGTAATAGTTAAACATCCCTATTCTTCAACCTTTGCTTTGGGAGGGAAGTGTTCAAAGAGGACCTCCCTGGCCAAGCTACAGTGCAGGGAGGAATCATTTCGCATCATTCTGATAGAGGCGACAAAGTGAATGGATAATGACAGAAGTGGCCTAAAGTAGTTTCAGCAAGAGAAAAGGCACTTCAAGGTGTAGAAGAGAAAAACTGGTTGGAAGATACAGGAATCCCCCAAAGTGAGATAAGTCATGTAAGGTGGGATAAACCAATTGGCTTAGGGCCTAGGGCAAATCTAAGAGTATCTGTGCCAGCTACAGATTCTGAGCATCACACTCAGAGATTTGGAGCAAGAAGGCTAGAGAGAAAGACAGTGAAAGGAAGACATACCAGTCCAAGTCTCCCAATCAGGGAACTCCCTGTTGGAATGATTCCAGTTGCAACAAGGTCAAGGGCATTGCCAGTGAATTCAGAAATTTAGTAGATGAAGCAACTTGGCCTTAGAAAACTAATATTCTGGATCAGTGGCCTGGTAGCACCTCAATTATGATTCTGACATGGGTGGGAAGAGCTGACAGTGTATTGTTCACATTGTTTTGTGACTTTGTGGGGGTTTTCAGAGTAAATAGTTTTAAATGATTTTATAAGATGGAATGATTCTTCTTCTGACAATCGAATGTGATAACAACCACAAAAATCCACCTATTCAAACTTTCAGATAATTGGGCTTAGCTAAATCGATGTTTTCACCACATTAGGATAAGTATAATTTAGCATTTTTATCTTTGGTTCAGAGATAGTTACAGAGACCCTTTCAGTGAGGTAGGAAATGAAGCTAGTGAGAACAACTGTGAATTGGACATGTTAGGGCACTGGGAAACTGCACATAAACAGAATCGAGCCAAGAGCAGCAGCAGGTAATTTCAAAAGGCTAAAGTTCGTCTCATTCTCCTCCATGGCTCTGCAGCTTACACTTCTTGAGGGTCAGTCAAAGTCATACTGGCCAACTAGAGGTAAAACAGAGACCATCACTAAATCTCTTTGCTGATGAGTTGTTGGATTTGTGTATGTAGTCCAGCTATAAGTTCTGAATATTTTCTGCCTTTTCTTCACTCAAAATTGGGAGTTAGTTATGATGTAAGTGATGATATTTCTCTTCAGAGTATTTTGTCCCTTCTCTTTTGGCCCTTTATGGGGCCCACTGCTATCCCTAGACACTGGGCTCTTCCCTCCTACTCCCCCCCCTCCCCCCGCTACAAGGGCCTCCATTCATGGAATTGACTAATAAGATCTATTAATTTATGCTAAAGTTTTGGTGTTTTAAAATATTGCTTTCCTTTTAAAAAGTTTCTTTATTGATTAAGGTGTTACATATGTGTCCTTATTCCCCCATTTCTCCCCCACCCCCTCCATGGATGCCCTCACCTGTGTCCATTGGTTAGGCTTATATATTTCTTTCCTATCTCCAAATATATCTTTGTTGTGGTGATGGTTAATATTATTCAGGTAGAGAAGACAACACAGAACAGGAGGGGACTTGAGGGACCTTCTCTCTCCCTTCAAACCTCACTGAGTTAGAGTGCTAAGAACCCTAATTTGAAGCTAAGATGCTCAAATTTTAGTCTCTGCTATGAGGATCCTAGATGACCTTGGGCAAGTCACTTTACCTCTGAGGGTCTCATTTTCCTCATCCAAAAGGATGATCTTTAAAACCCCATTTAGAACATCTCCCAGTTGCTAGCTGCAGGTTAGCCACAGGTAAGGCCAGGACTGTTAGCCTGGCTTCAGTCTGACTCTACAAAAAGCCAGGGTTGAACAGTGACTTCACAATGGGTCTGAAGGCGATCTGGGGCAGACTGGTGAGAACGGAGCGGGAGAAGCAGACAAGAAACACTGCAGAGCCCACCACTCTGGCCCAATTGCCTGGGAATGTGATTGGAAGTAAGGGTTGTAGCCATCGGGAACATTAATGAGTGCAAAGCTTTGCCTTCTCTCATCAGACGTTCTGGGAGGCAGCTCTGCTCAACATGGCCCAGGGGAACACTTGCTGGACTGTTATGAAGCTAGAGATAAAAGTTTACGAAAATGAGTACTATTTCAAAATGTTCTCTAATACAAAGCCCACCCCCCCCACCCCCAGCACTATGGAAATAATGTTTTGCTGCTGTAGTGACTAGAGATTCCACACCAGGAATCATCCTGCTGAAGAAGTACTTTCCCGACCACTGTAGGCTTTTGGCAACAGGAGATGACAAGAAGTCTTAACCGCTGCTGTTTACATTGTAGATGGGGAGAGGTGAGCTGAAATGAAATTCTTTGTGCATCTTTTGGCTTGGCATAAGATAGCAGTTACCTCCAGCCGAACTTGACCAGGTCAAGGACCTCCGCTTTAACAAATCCTAACTCAGGCTCCCAATTAAGACCCATGTGGAAAGGCCAGGGGAACTTTGAGCTGAGGAGGAAGGGAGGGCAAAAGTTGTGTTGACTGGTTCCTAGGGTACCATCTTTCTTCCTTCACTGGGTTGAACGCACTTGCTTTTGCCTGGAATTCATCACTGGGGAATGATTTGAACCATGTCTTTGCCCCTCTGGGAGAAAGCTTATTATACAGGACTAGTCCAGAAACTGGTGCCTATCTTTCCCACCAGGCAAATGGCCTACCTCCTGACCAGTCATTGGATGCCTCTCTAGGGTTGAATCTCCTGAGAACATAGTGTTCAAAGCTCAGGCCCGGAGAGTGGGCTTATTCTCCGATGTTGTCCTTTGTCCTTGTGACTTGTCATCTCATTTTCTTTGTTGACTTATTTCTGCTCTTGGTCAAGTCCTCCAGTAAGTGGTCCGGGGAAGACCTTTCTGTTGAGCATGCACAGCCAATGAGCTGTGCACTTTCAGGGCCGAAAATAGAAAGTATGCAGTCATCCTGCGCCCAAGGACCCATTTTATGCCCAGAAAGAGCCTGCTCGCTCAGATGCTAAGGGGTTGGGCGAGGAGGGCCAGCTTCTCGGAGAAGGCCAGCCGCCTCTCAGGGGTGGGCCTCTGGGAGAGTAGTGCCGACGACCCTCAGAGCAGATACAGTTTCTAAATCACCACCCTAGTAATTCTAATAATCATTTTAAATCTGCTGATTGCAGCGTTCTTGCTAAGCCTGGATTTCCCTGCCTTGAACCAATATGAAAAAAAAAAAAAGTTGATTGCTTTCTAAAATTAAACAAGCTAAACACACTGATTTTAGGATTTCTGAGGCAAAGAGCGGTGCTTGGATATTACCAACATCAGAGGGAGCTATTAAGAGGAAAGAAGGGGGAAAGCTTTAAACAAACAGACCAAAGCCTCTTTCCTGCTCTGCTAATCCACCTTAAGATTTGATGATTCATATTGGGTTGCCTTGGTAACCATGACGTAAGGAGTGCCCACAAGTGTGTGTGTGTGTGTGTGTATGTGTGTGTGTGTGTGAGCATGTGGAATCCCTTTCTCACTTCTACCCAGCCCTCATTCTGTGAGTGCTGAGAGCTGCCCCTGCATTGCAGCCATTGCTCTTTTGCATTTGAAATGATTTTGTTGTTGCATGGTGGGACCATGGGCTGCTTGTCATAGACCATTTTCTCTGGGGGAGCAGTTTTGGTCTTTGGGGTGTCTCAAAGCTTTCCCTAGAGCAGTAGTCGGCAAACTCATTAGTCAACAGAGCGGCAAACGGCAGCTCACCGACCACTGCCCTAGAGCATTTAGAGCAGTGATTCTCAACCTTTTTAATGCTGCAACCCTTTAATACAGTTATTCGTGTTGTGGTGACCTCCAACCATAAAATTATTTTCGTTGCTACTTCATAACTGTAATTTTGCTACTGTTAATGAATTGTAATGTAAATCTCTGTTTTCCGATGGTCTTAGGCTCTGGAGTTATGAAGTCGCAACGAAAATCATTTTATGGTTTGGGGGGGGGTGTCACCGCAACATGAGGAACTGTATTAAAGGGTCACAGCATTAGAAAAGTTGAGAACCACCGATCTAGAGTGTTGATGAGAGGATCTGTGAGCACTTCTCAGTCGCTTACCCAGCTCTCCTGATGGGGACTATCGTTTGTCCAATCATGTGAGGTCCCTGCAGCCCCAGGATAGTTTTGGTTCTTGGAAAGTCTGGCCTGCCCTCCCAGGCTGTAACTCTGGCCCTGTGTTATGACAGCCGGGTGGGCACAGCTGATCAGGCGTGGCAGAGACCGCCTGTCTCACCTTTGCATCTCCCATTGGGAGGCTAAATGAATGTGTGGGTCCCTAGCCTGACTTGTTTATCTCTGAAAAGCCAGCTTTAGAGAGACAATGGCAATAGTAGCTTGCTAAGATAGACACTCTCTTTGAAGTGGAATTTACAGTAATGGCTAAACATTCGGGTGAAATCACATTACAGCAAACCCTTCCATGCAGAAATGCCTCAGCAGAGCTTTTGTGTATCCTGGGAAGACCTCTGGATTCAGCGAATCCTCTGAATTAATGATCCTGTGCAGGGACTACTTTATGTGGTTCTAGTCCAGTAACTGTTACCAATACTGTGAAAAGCTCTGTGCCATCGGATTTGTCAGAGAATTGCTTCTGTCCAAGAGTAAGTGATGTTAGTAAGAGGCAACACAGAACAGTAAAAAAAAAAAACTGACCACTTATCAGGAGTGTGACTCTATGAACCTCAGTTTATTTATTCATTTTTGTAACAATAAGGATAGTGATACCTTTCAGGGTCATGGTGGGAGTTTAGGGAGAAAGTGATCTGAGATGTCACATTCCAGCAGAGGTTAATACCATTGCTTCAGACTCGATTTGAATCCCTGCCAGTACAAGTACATCAAGATGTGGGACCTTGGCATTGTCTTGTCATGAGACTTACAATGTCTCCCGTTAACGCTACCAAAACAAAATTTGGAATTTTAAATAAGAATCCCACACTTTATACTTAAGGTATCAATTTCTAGTTCCTTAGTGTCAAGCAAACGGAGAATGAAGTTGTAAAGGGCGGTGGGGCGGGGCGGGGGTCGGGGGAGAAAAGGGAGTAATGCATTATCTGGCACCTCTTGCAAGCTGTTATAAGAAGGCAGTAGTGTAAAGGTCAAGTTCAAGGGCTTGAAATCCATACACACCTGGGTTCCTGTTGCACTTTGCTACTTCCTAATCTCTGACATTAGGAAAGTCACTTAATCTCTTTAGTCCTCAGCTTTGTCTTTCATGAAATGATTTTATTAAATGAGCCATAACAATGACTCATTGGTTTCTTGTGACATTTAAGTACGCCAGTGCATCTAGGCACTTAACCCACTGACTGGTACACAGTCCATGTTCAAAAATGTTAATGATGAATAATTCCTCATAATCACTTTTGTTTCCTAATCACTTGGTGTTTCTTTTAAATATAGAATTTAAAAACATCCATGTAATTCTGGTTTCATTTTGCTGTAGGTTGAAAATATTAGAACACACACACACACACACACACACACACGCTAGCATTTCTATTTATGACTCTGAAGGTTTTAATCTTTATTACACATCAATAATGTGAAAGCACCTAGCACAGTGCCTACCACATAGTGAAACCTATCACAGTTTAATGAAGACATGCTGTAAAATGTCTGTGAATGCAAGTGTAAAGATTACTTTTATGTGCCAACTTGATTGGGCTATGAGATGCCCAGATAGTTGGTCAAGTTATATTCTGGATATTTCTATAAGGATGTTTTTCAACAAGATTTAAATTGAAAGGCTGAGTAAGCAGATTGAGCCTCACCTGATCAGCTGAAGGTCTGAATAGAACAAAAAGGCTGACCCTACCTTGAGTAAGAGTGAATCTCCTCCTGAATGCCTTTGAATTGGGACACTGGATTTTATCTGGCTTCAGACTTGACCTGAAACATTGGATCTTCTGGGTCTTGAGCTGATGGCCTTCAGATGGGAACTGCAGCATCAGCTCTTCTGGTTCTCAGGCCTGCAGACTCAGGCTGGAACTAAACCATCAGCTTACCCGAGTTTCTGAGCTGCCAACTCACCCTGCAGATCTTGTGACTTGTCCACCTCCATAATCATGAGAGCCAATTCCTTATAATCAGTCTCCTCTTTGGTTTCCTACTCCAACCTGAGTCAATGTTTGGCCTTGGTTAAGTCAGCATGCTTTGTTTCCAAATCTTTAAGACAGAAGAAAGAGAGGAGAGGAAGGACAATGTGACTCTTTCCTCCCCTGCTAGTGATTTTATTTCAAGTATGTGGGTATGTGTTTGTGGAGGGTGGGTGAAGAATGATAATTTTATTTGATTCTCATCTCACAATAATTCTGCAGGGCATATAAAGCAGGTATTGTTTTCTGTATTGCATGGTTGATAAAACTGAGACCAATGATCTCTCTAAAGTCACATTGATAATTGACTGAACTGAGCACCTTCTATGCTCAACTTCCAGTGAAACAAAGCTAAGTCAGGCATTAACTGGTTGTGTGATCTAAAGTAAAATGACTTCAACAATTTGGCTTTAGTTTTATCCTTTTTAAAAAGAGGAGGATTTTAAGGATTCACTAGGTCCTTAAATTTCACAAATGTTAGGATTCAGTGCCTACTTGTCCGCATCCTCTTGTACTATCATAGAAGAACATTGGAGCTTTTGCCTGGGCTCTAAGTGGGTCTAGGATGTGTGAGCCTCTTGGCTGCAAAGGTCTTGGGCAAGAGATGAGGCACAAGTTTTCCTCTAGTAGGTGTAGTTAGAGAGTTGACTAAGAAAGAGATCTTGCCTCTGTGTTTCTGAGATGGTGGGGAGGTGGGGACAAAGGGAGAAGGTATTAGGATTCCCATGAGATCATTTATTGGGGGAATACTTTTTAAGCCAGTACCACCTTCTGCCTATATGCTACCACCTTAATGATTTTTAAGCCACTACCACCTCTTTGGGACATTCTTTTGCATCTATTCAGCCTATATCTCTCATGGGGGACAGCATGTCACTATTCAGTCATTTCCCCCAATCCGTCTTTGCTATTTTAATCCTTATACTTGTGATTGATCAGTAGCAGAGGAAAAACAAGATTAAAATGATCAACATCAATATAAATGTACCTGTTTGTGTGTAAGTTTATGAACCAGATTCGGTGTGAATCAACTAGATTATTCTGCATGACTACTTTGCCAGGGTAGTGGAAGGCCTGGGAGCAGGGACTGTAGAGACAGATAGCAGGGCTTACAATCTGGCTCTGACACTGTCTAGATAAGCGTCATGGTGATGTCTTCGCCTCTCTGTGCCTCAGTTTCCTCACTGTAGAATAGGCATAATAATATCTTCTTCAGAGAGTGATTTTGAGGACCAAAGGTCCTAATTAATGTAAAATGCTTAGAATAGGCACACAGCAAAAACTTAAAATCTGAACTGCTAATTGGTTCTTTTTATAGGCAATTAGCTCAATCTCACACAATGTTTCTATATTGGCTTTGTGAGGGTTGGTAATTCTGATTGTATTTCAGTATTCCTTCTTAGGGTAATGTGAGAGCCTGATATCAACTTCCTTAGACATTTCAGAGACCACAAGGCAATAGATAGTTGTCTCTTTTTATCAATGAAAAACTTGGAATGAAAAATTAAGTATCAGTTTGATGCCAGTTCCCTTATAGGTCCATAACTGAGATGGTGGTAGAATCCAGGGCCTACATTGACCTTTCTCATCTTATTGTCAACTCATGTCTCCTGCACAGTTCACGGAAACTGTGATCATGTGACTGTATCACACAGGAAGCTGTGATTGTGAAGAACATAATCAAATCACTGGGGCCAGATTAAAGCCACAGCCCTAGTCTGGAAGCTATATATCAGCAAACATGAGAGAAATAGTGTGTCACCATTGTAGCAAACCATTTGATAAACTTTCCTCATGTCAAATTGGTGGATTTTTATTCCATTAAATGATCATAAATTGAAGGCTCTAATTCACAGATAAAGACAGATATGGGGACATTTCTACACATTGTTGGTGCTGCTTGGAGATTGGCCCTGTCTTGAACACATTCATCCCTAATTTAAATGAAGAAATGGAAGTCCAGTGCTCAGATTTGCACATAACATAAAGCCAAGAAGGACATTAAATGAGCTGAATGACAAAATCAGGACCTAAAAACAACATAATCTGCATGAAGGGACTAATTCAATATGAGAAATTTGAAAGGAATGTTGAGCCTTGAATTCTAATCCAAAAGTCAACTGCTCTAAATTGTGGGAGGGGTAGCTGGGTACAGCATTGTCAGGTCAACTTAGCATGGGAGTTTAGAGGGAGCCAGTGGGCCGTGAGAGAAATGAATGCACCTGGGGCTGCACTGTCCCCAGTGAGACGGGTGGTCTTTGCTCTGTGCTTTTTGTGTCACCAGAGGAACCTAGACTGTGGGGTGAAGTTCTGGAGGCTGCCCAACAGTGATCTGGGCAGAGAGGAGCTTGCATCAATCTGAGGAATGGTTAACAAAAGGAAGACTAAGGAAATGGAAACAGGACTGTGTTTGGGGTATGAGTCCCCACATTTTCCAGGTTTCTTGCTGATGAAGTAGAGAGACAAGAACTACTAGCTGAGGGAGAAATCCTGGACTGCATTTTTAATTGTACAGCATGTAAAATCAAAGATAAAATTTAAAAAATTGTTTTTGGAAAACATAGCATAAGGTTGTAATTCAGATTTTTTTGAATTTTAGAAAGGTACACATAATTAAATCGGTTAGAAGGCACATCCTATAATCAAACACATGAATTTTATGCAGAGGAAATGCATAGGTGTTCACATCAAATGGGATAAATGGAGACTACTAAATAGCCTCATGTAATCTCACATCAAGTTTCTTTGCCAAATGAGTTTGTTTAAAACTTATAAACATATTTTCAGGTACAAAGCCTTTTTGACTTCAAAATTGAAGGTTTGGGTTGTGGGCCTTTAGTACTCCTTATACCACACATTCAGGTGTGAAGAGGGGGACAAAGAGGGAAGAAAGCGGGGAGAGGGAATTGCATGAGAGAGAAAAGGAAACAGAAAAAGGAAGAGAACGATTGAGAGAGTGAAGGAGGTCTACAAAGCAAAGTCTAAATCCAGGTAGCCAACCACCTGCATGGCTGAAGACAACATAGGTCCACCCTACACAGCTAGTTCTCAAACAACAACAACAACAAAAAAAACCAAATAAACAGGTAGAATATTGTTGATATGCTGCCATCCCAAAGCCCTACCTAAACTTCTTCCCACACAGAGGCAGGTACCACAGGGCACTCAGCACATTGTGAGTATGGGAGGTGCCAAGAGCAAGCAAGAGTCCCACATCTCCTGAGCAATAAAGAGAAGCCTGCTAGCCTGATCCTTGGAAGCTCAGTAGGCAGGCCCATGATAAAGTACAGCCAATAATCACCGGGTTCTCACCAATAAGATGAGAGAGAAGCAGAAGCTCTTCTGAGAAAAATGAGGTGAGTAGGAGTTTCTGGTGGCATAAAAGTCCAAAGAAAAGGTGGGCTTCCTCTACATGAAATATGTTCCCAGTCCCTGGAGGGGTTTCACCCAATCCAGGGTAACCACTTCACATGCACAGGGTTCAGTTTGAACTCACCTAAGAATGAAAGCAAGAATTTTGCAATAATGGAATAGGCTTCTTTCAAAATAATGAGCATTCTCTCTGGTGTCTTCAATAAAAATATTGCCATATGAGGATGTGGCAAAAGGGGACCTTTGTGCAGTTTGTGGGAATGTAAATTGGTGCGGCTGCTATGGAAAGCAATATTGTGTTCCTCAAAAAATAAAAAAATTGAAGTGCCATGTAATCCAGTAACCTCACTTGGGAGTGTACATCCAAAGGAAATGAAAACAGGATATCAAAAAGATAGCTTCACTCCCATGTTTATTGCAACATTGTTCACAATAGCCAAATTACAGAAACAGTCTAGGTGTACATCAGTGGACGAATGGATAAAAAAGATGTGCTATACACATAATGGAATATTATTTAGTCATAAGAAAGAAGGAAAGTCTGTCATTTGTGACTACATGAATGGACCTTGAAGGCCTTATGCTAAGTGAAATAAGCCATACAGATAAATACTGCATGATATGTATGTGGAATAATAATAATAAAAAAAAGTCAAACTCCTAGAAACAGAAAGTAGAAAAGTGGTTGCCAGAATGGGGTGGGGGTTGGGCCAGGGCAGGGTCTGGAGTTGTAGGGAGGAGAGGTGTCCTAGCCCAGTGGAGGGGGCCCAGCAGTGGCGGGACCCCTGGGGGTGCTGACGGGTGGTGGCCAGCATGCTGCTGTTGTGGGCACCCCTAGTGGGGGTGGGGGGGGGAAGAGATTGGGAATCGGAGGTGCAGGCTGCAGCTACCCCCGAGGCTGGGTCTTCTCCCCGTCTGGTCAGCCTCCCCGTCCCCCCAGGAGTACAGGAGTTGGGGTAGGGTGTCTATGCAGGGAGATTGGAAGAGCTCCTCATGGCTGCTTCCTCTTCCTTCTTTGCAGTCTGGGCTCCTGTCAGGCACTCTCCTCAGACCCCAGGGAACCTGGCTCCGGCTGCCTGTCCCTGTTGCATGCATCAATATGCAAATAGGTTGTTACGGGGACACCATCACGGACAAATTAGCTTATTGCCTCTTTATATGTATAGATTATACCTCAATAAAGCTGAAAAAAATGACACAAAACAAAACCCTGACATAGTACTTTCAAGCTGCCCCAAACAACTCGTTCATGACACTACTCATTGGGAATCCATGAAAGAGAGAAGAGCCAAATATAGGATTAACAATCTGTGAGAAAAAACAAAAAAAACAAAAAACAATCTGTGAGAGGATCAGATCAAAATCTCTTCACATGTTCCCAGTACCGGGCTAGATGCTGAGGGGAATAAAGTGGTATAAGGCACAGCCAGTACCCCCACAGGAGCTTATGGCTTGTGGCAACACGGGGAATTGAGAAGTCAGACCCACTCTTGCTTTAAATATGGTAATATGGAGAAACTACCTGCCAGATAGAAGAGTCTGGAGGAGATCTGGGATTGGATGTAAAGACATGGGAAGTGGAGAGACTTACAGGGAAGAAAGGGGTGGTCCGGGGAGAGGGCTAACCTTGGCATCTCTGGTTCATGGACAGAGGCCCCATCCTGTCTACCAGGCCCCACTTCTGCTAGGAGAGGACAGTATAGCACATCCATCCTCCCTTCTGTTGGCACCAGGCTTGGCTCTTTGGGGCAGTGGTTGGCACAGGGTACGAACCCTCCTCCTGCACACCAACTTTCCCTTCAAGAAAGCTGAGGCCCTAGCCAGGGAGAGTCTGTGTGGGCAGCTTGGCTTGCACCACCATCCTCACGTTTTCTGTGCTTGAGCTGCAGGAGGCCACTTCGTGTCCCATTTAGTAAGCCTGCAAACCCTGATTTGTAGATGATAGCACAAGTCATCTGGCCTGCGAAGGTGGGTGAAATGCCATCTGATTCAGAGATTCTTCGTGACTTCCTTCAGAACCAACTGCCTCATTTATGTCTCCAAAAATAACAATAGCAAGGGCGAGATCCTCATTCCTCTCCCATCCCTTCGGGATGCTGTGATTGAGTGACGGCTTTAATGACACAGCATTGAGGCAGTTGGTTTGTTCCCTTTTAACAGAATTTGGAAAAGGCAACACCTCACTGCGGAGCGTGAGTGTTACTTAGCAATTCTCAGAAGCTGTTTCTTTCCTCCCACAGGGTGAAGGGCATGTGAGAAGCCTGCAGCGTTTAACATTTTCAGCAGAGTTGTTTCCTGTAGAGCTTTTCTCTCTACCCCTGGGACCTTTTCTACACATCACAGTCCCATGGACAAGATCAGTGTTTTAGAGAATGAGTGGTTAAGGCAGTGTTAGGGAGGAGTGCGGGTGAAACGACGGTGCCTGAATTTCACCAGTAAAGATCTCTCTATTGAACACCTCTCACTGAGATCCTTTCTAAAGGTTCTTTCAGATTCAGACTAAAGTATGGTAAAGCTGTATCCCTTCAGGTCTGAGGCATGGCAGTCAGAAAGCTCAGGGAGCCATTGGGTCCTAGAGTTTGAGACAAGAACATCCAGAATCTAGGAAACCAGCGTGTGAGGGCAAGAGCCGTAGACCTGCACGAATGGCTGAGCGTCGACCTATGAACCAGGAGGTCACGGCTGAGTTCCCATCAGGGCACATGCTGAGGTTGTGGGCTCACTCCCCCATGTGGAACGTGCAGGAGGTAGCCTATCAATGATTCTCTCTCATCATTGATGTTTCTATCTCTCCCTCTCACTTCCTCTCTGAAATCAATAAAAAACATATATATATATTTATATATATTTTTTATTCTTTAAAGTATTACAAATAGTAGCACATATGTTTCCTTTGTTTTCCTCCCATTGACCTCCCCCCCAACCTCCCCTACCCCCCAGCCCATGCCCTCACCTGTCCCCCCTCCCCCCCATACCAGTGTCTTGTTTCCATTGGTTATGCTTATTTGCATGCATACAAGTCCTTCGGTTGATCTCTTACAGCCCCTGCCACCACCCTCCCCTGTCTTCCCATTGTAGTTTGACACTCTGTTCAATGCTTCTTTGCCTCTGTATCAATCTTTTCCCCCCGTTTCTTTTCTTTAAAAAAAAAAATCTTGCATCTGCATACTGGAAATAAATATATAAGAACAAAAAAAAAATGCTTGAGTTTCAGTTTCAACGTCCAACAGTTCTGAGTCCCAGTTTCGATGTCAAATAGTTCCTTATGTGTACATGTCAGAAATGGTATCTGGATGGTGGACATATGGTGGCAATGCAGGTTCCACCCTCTCTGGTTTGGACCTGGGCTGCCTGCAGCGACGCACAGCTGCTGACTGCTAGCATGGCAAGGTGTCATCAGTGTCTTCCATCTCTGGACTGTCTTCGTAGTTGGAACAGACCTGTCAGTTCCTCTTTGCTGCAGGAATCTATATGGTCTTGGAATTGTTTTCTGAAAATATACATCTACCTCCCCTCTCCCTTCCTCTCTGAAATCAATAATTTTTTTTTTAAAGAACTCCAATCCCAGGAGTACCCATAATCCTGCTCATGCTGCTCATCTGTCCTGGCACTGTTTCCCTCAAAGATTTAGGATTAGAAAGGATGCTCATGACAGAGTGTGTATTAAAAATCAATTCCCTTCTCTTCCATTGAAAGTAATTCATTTCTGTGACCAATTATAGACCCTAGGCCACATTTGAACATAAATTCCATGTGCCTAAAAACGCAGGAAGAAGCCAGATTCTGTGTAGCCTAAGTGTTCCTCATGTTCTCAAGGGGCCCTAGAGTAGGAAGCCATGCACCTTTGAAGAGAATAGATCATGGCTGGAACCCCATGCTTGGAACCACTGGTGAAATTTAAATGCAAAGCTTGGCTTCCATTATTCTTGTGACTCCCTTTAATCACAAACACCAATGTTGCTCTTCATGAAATCAGCCCAGCCCCCTACTCCATTGTTCTCACACTCAGGGACTCAGATATGCCTGTGCCCTCTCAATGGCTCCTGCCATGGACAGTCCCCAGAGACAAAAAAGAATTTTTCAAGCTGACCTGAAGTTGCACTCACTTTAGGGAAAGTTCATAGTCAGGGATAGTTTTGGACATAAATAGTAACGAGGCATAAGGAGTAATTAGGCTTGTCCCCACTGCCTCCCCTCCCCCCAATACACACAACTTATATACCCTTATTTTTTTAATACCTTTCCCGACTTTTCTTTCCTATACTTATTGCTATTAGGTCAGGGACGGCAAATACATTCCAAGTGCCAACTCTGATTAATTATAGGTACTGCCTAGACCAGTGATTCCCAATCTTTTCTTGGCCATGCGTCACCTAAGCATCTCTAAAATACCCATGTCTCCCCTCCCCATGACATATAATCTTTATTATTTAAAAAATGAACTCCTATTCATGTGGAGGAAGCCTAAAAGGCCATTAACTTGGTTGAAACAAGCTTCCAAAGAACATGGCATCCATGAAAAAGAAAAATAAAAGAATGAAAGGACAGTTGAAGTACTGCGGAAAAAATCACTAAGAAGTTGTTAAAATAATAATAATAATAATAATAAAATAATAATAATATAAAGTGATATGAAGAAATAGCAAATAAAGTTTAACATATAATAGGGAGCTGAAATGCATAAATATGTCACAATATATATTTACCAGAGGCCTGGTGCACAAAATTCATGCACTTGAGGGTGGGGGTCCCCTCAGCCAGCCTGCACCCTCTTACAGTCCAGGAGCACTTGGGGGATGTCCAACCAATGGTTTAGGCCTGCCCCCGAGGAATGGGCCTAATCTGTGAGTTGGACATCCTTAGTGCTGCCGTGGAGGTGGGAGAAGCTCCTGCCACTGCTGCTGTACTCACTAGCCATGAGCCCAGCTTCTGGCAGAGAGGCACTCTCCTTTTGGGAGCTCACTGACCACCAGGGGGCAGATCCTACATTGAGGGTCTACCCCCTGGTGGTCAGTACGCATCATAGCAATCAGTCATTCTGCTGTTTGGTCAATTTGAATATTACTCTTTTATTATATAGGATATACATGAGGCCCCTAGAATCATAAGAAATGCAAAAAATTCAATGTAAATAACTCATTCTTGAATTGCTCCCCTTAAATTGCCCCTCTGTGGAGTGTGTGCCCCATGTTGGGAAACACTGGCCTAGACCATTCCTTCAAGATAGATTGATAACAAAAGCTGCATATGAACTCTGCGATTGTTAATGTCTGCTATGGAGACATTATTTGCCACCTTCTCATTTGTCCAGGAGTTTTTAAAAGCTATAGACTGTGTCTTATTCAACTAAGGATCTTTAATTATTAACCTTCAGCAATTTTTTATAGTAGAACTATGTCTATAGCAACTGTGAAAGCTTTAATCCCCAACTTGCTGTTCTCAGTTCTGCCCGAACATCAGCTCTCACAGAGTGAGTGACAAGGTGTAATAGGATGTGTCACCTTCGTTCCTCGGGGCTTGAAGTCATCTATAGGATGAGAACCCGTAGACAAAGAAAGAGAATGGAAGAGTTTGAAGAAATTGAGGAAGTGGAGAAGGAAAAGGAAGGATGCAGGGGAAGATAAAGAAATATGTCAGAGACCCTAGAATCAGCTGAAAGAAATAGAGGTGTTCCCAAACACACAGTACCATGTGCTATTTAAAAAAAATCTGCGGCGCATATACATGAGGGATACATGCAGTCGTGTGCCGACGCAAGCTTGAGTAGACTTGTGAGAGATGACTGTTAAATTTTCAGGAACTTGAGAGTTAGTTGACATCATGTAGATAGCTTGAAATTGGCTGAGGCAGGATTATTGTCACCACAGAATTTGGCAAAGGCTGCAAACCAGGACTCTCTTTGCTCAGAATTGATGGTCAGACATTTACCAGTGCACTACTGAGTGCATGACCCCAAAGTCTAGGTGCAAAGAGGGATGAAAGCATTAAGTACAAGTCTATATATTATCCAAAATGGGGTCATCTTTCCTCAATTTTGAGTCTTGTCCATTCTAATAGGGAGGCAGGACTGGGAAGCTCTCACTTCTCTTCACACTCCCAGGTTGCTGACTTTTTCAGTTTTCTGGGCTTTGGTTGTCTGGCCATCAGAGATTCGGCCTGGCACTAGCATGGAAGAATAGCGACCAGTCCAAGCATAGACTGGAAAAAGTCAGCTGTGCACAAAGGAGGCTCTTATTCCTTATGAGGTACTATAAATTAGGTGTCAAGTTCATTCCCACAGGCACACTTGGAAGGGAAAATGACACAAAAACCCACAAGGTTATCTCATAGAAGGCAGAATGCTTTTTAAATAACATGCAATGGGCCCTGGAGGACAGGCCCGGGCCCACTGGCAGGGTGCTGGCAGGGGAAACTCCTGAGTGACTAAGATGAAAAGTCCTCATCACAGCTCAGAAGAGTCTCTCCCCTCTGCCTAACTGTGGCGTCCATACGGAGTCTTCTCTGGGACTCCATCCGAGAAAAAGAGGCTTCACATCACAGCAGCTGCCTCCTTCATGTCCTCAGCACAAGAATCCACCTTTCCACTGCTGGGGGCTGTGGGCCACGGTCATTGGCACTGGACCCTTTTCTTGCGGGGAGGAGGGAGCTGGGGGATGCTGGGGGCAAGGGTAAGGAAGATCCTGGGCATTGCCAGATTTGGAGACCCTTCTTTCAGGATAAGCTGCTGGGGACAGTCTAGAGATACCTCCTTAACTGGACTTCAGTTCTGGGACCACTGTCCTGTACACTGTAATGGATTCAGAGCAGCAGGCATATGTCAGGTAAAGACAGGAGCCAGGCAATAACGAGAGAAGCAAGTCACACAAAAGAAATACGAGAGGAGGTCAATCTATCGCCTCTCCAGAGATGGAGGAGGAAAACAGTTCCATAGTGTCTGCTTACTTACAGCAGTTTTCTGAACCCACAGTGATTTTGAGCACTCGCTCATGATATTCCCCACCTCTTCTTTCCACTCATTTCATTATTTATTTAATATTTGTCTTTAATATAACTCACTTAAAGGAACAGCAACCACCTCAGCCCCATATTGAAAATAGCACCCTTAAATTCATGGGCTTGATAGGCCAATGTAATATATTTTCTAGAAAAGGAAACTCTTCATCCATATCTCCCTGGAGTCACTGCAGAGACCATGGTGAGGCTCCTTGGTGGGAATCACAGGCTCTTGAACACAGAAGTTGCTCAGAATGAAGCCACAAGGGCACCTGGCTTTGCATTTCTGTCAATTATCAATGCGCCCACTCCCTCGCTTAACTCACACACTGTCAAAGCTCTCATTTGGCACCAGACGTAATTTTTTTTTTTTTTTTTTACAAAACCCCGTGAGCACAATATGGCCGAGAATTAGAACGTCTGCTCTGTTAGATCAGGTGTTGGATCATATGATTTGTTTCATGATTAGGAATGGAGTAATTGCCTGTCTCATAGTATAAGGTGCCCCTCTTCAAACAGGGTTTCTGGTGGGGATTATTTAAAACGAGGCATCTAAAGCATTTTGTGTCAAGAATAAAGCTCAGTAAAAATTAAGGAAGAAAAATACCAAGAAATAATGTATTTTCATGTCTTCCTTCTTCCTTTGTCTATGTTCTGTTCTCGGCTTCCTTTTCATTCTGGATCTCTTGTATGTTTCTAACTCTTGATCCTTTCCTTGTTCTGTCTGTCTTCTCTTTATCCTAACCCCAAATTATGAATCTGGTTTTTATATTTATAAAATTTCATAAGGCACTTTTCCTTGGTAGAAGCTCAAGATGGATGTGCATTTTTTGACAGCACAATGACTTCTTGATGAGGGTTATAGGAAGTAGTTTCCAAACAAGAACACTATCCAACAGCTTTTAATGGTGGGCCTGGCTGTCTGCTTGGGCAATACTTCCACTAGGGGGCGCTTTTCCCTTTATGTGTCATAAATTCTATTACAATGGTAACAATAGAAATGCTGGTTTCCCTTTGGAAATAGGTGCTACTCAACACAGCTTTGGGGAGAATGGTAGGAACAGATGCAAAGAAAGCACTTTATTTTAGCAGCGAATTCATCCAATATCATAGAAATAATGTCAATTAACAGTGAAACTGGTGGGAGCTGTGACATTTGTCATGTAGTGACTTTCACGAGATCATTTCCTCTCCCAGTTGTCAATTGCCAAATTACTTCCACTAAATTCAACATGGAGCCAAGGGATCCTCCTCAATAATGTCACAGAGTGCTGCTTGAGTCTATAATCTCTTTAGGATTAGTCCAGATTTGTTTTAATTTGTTCGAAGATATATTCAATTTCAGCCATTATTTAGTCCTATCCCCCCCACACAAAGGTCCAGGCATGGAGAGAAGGAACAGGTTGTCCAAACCACGTAGCTATCAGTGGGAGCACCAGGAAGCTCTTTGAGATTGTGCCTCTAATTTCTTCAATCCTTATACATCTATGTCTTCCTTACAAATACATTCTTCCAGCTCTCAATGGTGTCTTTGTTCATGGGATTTTTACAGTCTCTTCTGACTTGACAGAGTCCTATAACTTAGACCTTGTAATATTTTACTAAAGACATTGGGTTACAATAGCCTATACATGGAATTATTGCCATTTTTCTTTACTGGTTCAAGATACTGTATTCGCATTAATTACTTTCTTGGGTCCTTGAAAAATGAGCCATCATGAATAGATCACGTAGAAGAAGAAAAGGAACTGTCCCAGTATCCAGAGACTTAAGTTTTTGTCCAAGCTAATCTTTAAAGAAAGAATTACTTTGGGCAATTTTGTTTAATCTTCTTCTGGCCTTTCTTTTTCTGTAAGATCTAGCTACAATGACATAACAGCATTTGGTGAGCCAGAGGATTTCTGTGCATTATCTTACTCTTCAAAATAGCCTTCTGGGGTTAGTACTGTTATTATTCCCATTTTACAGAAAGATAAACTAAGGCTTAAGAAGGCCAGGTAATTTTCTCAAAGTCACACAGGAATTGTGTAGTTGACCTAGAACTTGGGCTTGGATTTCTTCAGTTTTGAAACCTTACTCTTCAGCACAGGATAAAACTTTGACTTAATAAACAGCTTTGAGAACCCTCTCTGGGCTCAGCAGGCCTTGCCGGCTCAAAAACTTGACATTCTCTTCAAACCACAAAGAGAATGCAAAACGGAAATGATTTCAGAAAAATGATATGCTATTTGAGAGGCAGTGTGGTGTTAGGAGGAGATGTGAGTTCATGTCTTTTCTCTCCTACACAAGTCACTTTGCTTCTCTGGTGGCCTGGACTGAAATCAGCATCCTTTCTCCTTGCTCTGGGTGTTGCCAGCAAATCTTCAGCACCCATGTGCCTCAGCCTCAGTCTTGCCCATCTTGAGTTCTGGGTAATTTTGTTCCTTTCTCCCGGCCCTCCATATCCTTGTCGGGGAACCTCTACCAGCGGCGTGCCTCCTACTGGAGCTCTGGGTCATATCTTGGAGCCAGCAAAGCAGAGGAGACTTTAATATGTTTTTATTGATTTATTTTATTTTTAGAGAGGGAGGAAGGGAGAAGGAATAGAGAAAAAGAAACATTGATGAGAGAGAGACTTGGGTTGGCTGCCTCCTACATACCCCCTATTGGACCTCTGAGTTCATGGGTTGATGTTCAACCACTGAGTCGTCCCAGCTGGGCCAGAGGAGACTATAGAGTGTTGCTTTCTGGGGTGCCAGCTACAGCTCTCTTAGGAATTTAACAATTCTTGCTTGTTGTGTGTTCACCAGGGTGGCACCAGGCGTTCAGGAAAAGAATTTTGAACAACACCAGCTTAATCAAGTAGAGACCCTGGAGCTTATGGCAATGTCATGTTGAGTCTCTGAAGACCCCAGTAATGCTGTTACCTTTTTATCAAAATGATTGAAAGTGAAAATAAACAGCACTGACAAGTCAAACCATGATATTGGCCTTCACATCCCATATTGAAGTGTTTCCACTTCCAGTCCACTGTTGCTTCTCAATAGGAGTATCTTATTATTGCTGATAACAACTGGATGAATAAATAAGTTCCTATTTCATGGAAGGAAAAAAGAATCTTATTCGAACCACGAGCATTGCTCTTGTTCAGCAGCTTTACAATTTCTGCTTTCCTGTCATGCAGGAAATGAAGCATGGCCTGACTTTTCCCTCTCCAACCAAAATAGAAGAGCTATATAGCTTGAAAATTTGTAGGAGCTCTTGCCAGTTGGCCAACAACAAAACACACACACACACACACACACACACACACACACACACACCCCTTAATGTTTTCATTGTATAAAATGTCAATCACCAAAAATTGACAAGAAAAAAATTCCAAGACTCTTATAGAAACCATTGGGCAGAGTATAGAAGCAGATGATTCATAAAACAAGAAATGGGAAAATCATGTGAAAAATATTCAACATGCAAATAACAGAAGAAATCCAAACTAAAACAACAATGAGATACTGTGGCCACATCTCAAATTAGCAAAGATTTCTTTTTTTAAGTATAGCAAAGGTGGTTTTTGCTTTTGGCAAATGGGTTCCTGGACAATACATATAAAATACAACTGTATAAAAAAACCTCACGATAGCCTCACATATTTTAAGGGACTGCTATTAGCTGAGAGTTAATATTATCGAGCTCTCTGAGAACAGAACTTTCCCTTGATTTCTCTCTCTCTGCCATCATACTCCATGCATACCCCCTACGCTTCCATCCACGTTCCCTACTTGGTTTCCATTGACACCCAGGAGGAGGACTCCTCTTGACTGCTGGGCACAGTGGGAGTTTGGGCTCCTCACTAAACCTCTACTGACAGCCGTCCGGTTGGGACTATCAGTAGGAATGCCTTATGGGACCTCTGTTGGCACCACCAGAGGTGGGTAGCAAAATGTATTGAAATTTTCAGTAGTGAAAATTCTGACCTCCACGGAGCCTCCTTTGATATTACTCCTGCAGGGAGAGGGAGGGATCCCTCATTACTGCCAGGTTCAGGGGCAGTCCAGGCTCCCCAGGTGGGCTCTCCTGATACTGCTGCTGGAGGGAACTTGTTACTGCCTCCCTAGGATGAAAGCCCCAGCTCCCTACTTGGTCTTTTCTAAAACCACCTGCTGGGGCTTTGAGATGCCTCATTACACCCATGCCAGTGTGGAAGTCCAAGCTCCCTCTTGGCCTTTGCTGGCATGGGTGTTGCTGGGTGACTTTTCTTTCTGAGATGTTTGGCTGGAATAGAGAGAAGTTTTATGTCATGCTAGGTTGCCCTTTCCTCGTCCTTTGGGTAGAGAGAACAGACTGTGTTGGGGGCTTTTTTAGGTGTATTTCTGGGTTGCTGGCTTCTTTGCCTCTAAGTGTGGATACATGGAACAAAAATACAAATAAACACAAAACCCAGAGAATTCACCATCTTATAGTCCCTTGGGTCCCAAGGTCCCTAGATGGTCTGTCTTCCTAACTTTCAGAATTTTTAAAATGTACAATGTACAAGATTTTTAGTTATACTTAATGAGAAGAGTGAGGAAACATGTAACTACTCCATTTTCCCAGAAACAGAAATCCCTGGAAATATTATTTTTAAAGAATGTCTCAGTGAAAAATATAAAATGAAGAAGTTTGGCGAGGCTAGGATATAGTGCAAAAAAAAGTGACCCAAAGGTTAAAGGATTTTTTCTTTTTACCTGACCAAAAACAGAAAATAGAAACAAAAATCGTGTAACCCGTTAGACTTTGAGTCTACTGATAGCAATCAGGACAAGTCACGAGGACGCCACCCACCTAAAGGGACCCATGGTAACTTCTCGTCTGTGACAGGCACAGAAAATCTGGTGGCTGGTGCAGTTCTTTACCTGATATGTTTCATGTACGACATTTATCCTCCTCTATTGAATAACTTTCTACCCCTGGACAGTAAGTGCCATGAGGGCAGAAACTATGCCTGCTGGGCTATCCACTGTAGCTGATTGAGCTATTGTAAGCTCTCCCTCTGTTTCTCTATCTGTGTTGAATTAAAATTAAATCAAAAAGTTTATAATCTTACTAGAAGCCCAATGCACAAAATTCCTACAAGGGGCTTGGCCCTCACAGTCCCTCGTAGCCCCAGTTTCATCTGGAAGGTCGTTTGGCTGTTTGGTCTAATTCGCATTTTATAGGATAGAGTATGCTTTTAAATGAATGTTTTAAGGTGTCGTTCTTTAACAATTACCATTCGTATAAAGATTTTTTATCTTTTCTGAATGTTCCTTTCAGTCTCAAAGAGAAAATCCTCAACTCTTTTCTCACATACTTTCGAGCTCTGCATACTAGTAACTACCTTCAGTTTCCCTAGAACTCTAATCTCTTCACTTCCTTCATGGCGATGGACTACCTCCACCAACTCAAGTTCTTGGCTCAACAGCCGAAGTAAGAGTTGCACTCCAGATTAGAGGCCAAGCTTTAACCCCCATTCCAGGCATCTCTTCTTCCTCCTATTTTTGTGAACCCTCTATGTGGCCAAAGGAGGCAATGTATGGCTGTGGCTTTGAGGTTTCCAAATAGATTTTTCCATTTGGAAAGATAATACATTTTTTGCACTTCTTAAGGAATAAGTAGTTTCCTTCTAACTAGATATTTTCAGCTGTTTTCTGCCCCTGGAAGCCTAAATGTGATAATATTCTATCATTTGTAGCTGTCTCAGGTTTCTGCAGATTTCATAATGGTTTGCTGATAGACAATCCCCTTTTCCTGTAAGATCCTTATCTTATATCAGAGCATAGCTTTTCAAATAACATTTGAACACAGTGTGTTACTTACCTCGACTCGTCACTTGTCAAAATGCATTTAAAGCATTCAAGGCCTTATTCTAGCAGAACTGCCACAAACCAGGGCACTCCTCACTGTTCATTGGTTGATTAGAAGGGCAGCCCAGGCGGCATAATAATACATTGCAAGCCTGAAAAGTCCTGATGTCTAATAAAGTATTTCCTTAAAAGCTGTTATCATTGTAAGGAAATTTAATACACTGAAATCTTAACTCATGGAAAAGATATTTTAGAGTGACTATTCATTAATACTTTTTTTGTGAGACGATTGAACTATTCTAATCCATCACACTGGTTTCCATCTGGTCTTCATTTTCTTACACGATTTCTATCTCAACTATAGCACAACACCAGGCACTTTTGAATATTTGGTAAACGTGAAATATATTTATGCCATTATGGCTTAAATATATGAATGAATTAATGATTGATTGGATGAATAAATGACTGCATATGAGAAGTAATTGAGTAAATGAATGAATCACAGCTATAGACATCTGCCTATGGCAGTCTCCAATTTCTTTACCTGTTATGTTTCACTTATGAGATTTATTGAAAGATCATTTCAGGCCCAGAGGATGCTTGTTGGATTACACTAGGTGAGATCACTAAACAAGCAACTCTCACCTGGACATCTACTTCCTGCCAGGCACTGACAGCATTTTCACAGTTGGCTTCTTTATGAACCCTTTGCTGAAAGTTTCCTTTAACGACTAGGTCTATATCCTGAATAAGAAAGAAATAGCAACAAAAATGACAATGCAGTCTAAATAATCAAATTCCAGGCCATATTTTATATAAACCATATATTCTAGATGAGGCAGAGCCTGGTACACACTAGACCTTTTACCAGGCATTGGACATAGAGTGATGAACAAGATAAACAATGGCTCTGTCCTTGTGCAACTGATATTTTAGGGAGAAAGACACCCCTCCCAAAAATGAGTAAATAGTAGGAGGTTGTGGAAAATGCTAGGAAAGAACTGAACAGGCTGCTGGGGTCCAGAATAAAGTGACCTGCTTTAGATTGAGTGGTTTCTAAGGAGAAGACTTTTCAGCTGAAAAGTTCCATTTTCAAATTGGTCGTGGGGGACATGATGTTTTACCTTCAATGACACTTGCTAGATGTAACATTGCACATTTTCCACTGGACACCAGTCAACGCTGCAGAGAGTGTTGGCCTTCCGAAATAGGTCTGCTCTGCTTTATTGTATTTCTGCCCTTTTCTCTTGAGAAACAGATCACAAGTTTTACATACACTCCTCGGGGAGGATACTTCTGCTTCTCATTAATAGAAAACTTCACTTTGAAATCTTGGTAGTTATTGAGTAACTGCCACCTATTGACTTCCTGTATGAAATGTTAATTATAAATGAATTTGGGACAACTTTTCAATTGATGTAGATACAAAGAGAAACACACAAACCATGGGCTGTGTCCACTAAATGCAGCAGTAGATTTATTCACAGCATGAGCAGCAGGAAGTCAAAGGAACTGAGGAAATGGACCCAAGGGGTATTGGGTCTCTCAATTAAAATGTGTTCTTTCTTCCCTTTGATTTTGTCTTTGGCCTGAGATTGAATGAACTGAATACACAGGCTCAGAAAGCTTCTGCCCATTTAACATGGATTAACAAAAAGAGAGAAGTGAGATTGGAAGTATCAGTATAAAGCTGATGTAGAAATGTTTCTGTTAGGTGAAGTTTTTAAAACAAACTGCAAAACTAGAAATATCTAAAAATTGTCTTTAGATGAAGGACATAAATGTATACACATATATAAACACTTATGCAAATGATCAAGTAAATATACAGGGGTGGGCAAAAGTAGGTTATAGTTGTGAGTTATATTATTATTTATTTATTGTTGTGTTATTTATTATTATTACCCTATTTTTGCCCACCCCTGTAAGTTCATGTGTCTACATAGGTACCACTGACAAAATATTTTTGGTAGTGCAGATGCTTGCCCTTAGGCTAACTGCTAAAAATGATTAATTCTTGTCATGGGAAAAGCAATTTTAAATCTCATTAATTATGCCTAAAATTTACATATTTATTTTTATTCCAATCCTTGATTGCAGTCTAATAATAAGTGAAAATGTGCTTATGTTTTTAAAGTATTTCTGGATTTTACAACCTTTGTTTTCAAAGAGGGCAAAACTCAGTCAACATGAAGGGAATCAGCAGGGGAAAAGACTTTATTAAATAAAGAAATGGTCTTTGAGGAAATAGTTGTAGTTGAATAAATGTACTTAATGCCTGCTGAGTCCTCCTTCTCTTTTTCTTTTAAATATAATTTATGTTTTTATTAAAGTAAAATAGGATTTAAAAAAATAAAAAAGAACACTACAAAGCATATAAAACAAAAAGCAATGCATTGCATTCCCCCTCCACTCCCCACTCCTGAATCTTTTCTTTTTAAAAAAATCCTCACCCAAGGATATGTTTGGAGAGAAGCAAGGATACAGAAAAAGAAGGAGAGAGAGAGAAAGAGAGAGAAGGAGGGAGAAAGAGACATTGATTATTGTTGCACACACCCCCGCCCCTCCCGCTGGAAAATAAAATCTCCATCCTGGGTATGTGACCTGACTGGAATCGAACCCATGACCTTTCGGATATATCGGACAATGCTCCAACCAACTGAGCCTCACCAATCAGGGCTCCTGAATCATTTAATGTCTACTTTTTTCTTAAATTTATTGGTATTACATATATGTATAGTGTTAACTTTTTTTAATTTAAAAAGTATCTACGGCATTAAAAAATAATGATATGTTTACTTCTTCCTTTACTAGAGGCCCAGGGAACGAAATTTGTGCACTGGGCATTCAGGGCAGGGGCGGAGGTCCCCTCAGCCAGGCCTGAGCTCTCTCCCAGGCCAGGAGCCCTCAGGAGATGTCTGTCTGATGGCTCCTCTGTGGGGAGCAGGCCTAAGCCCGTCAGTTGGACCTCCTTAGCACTGCTGCAGAGGCAGGAGAGGTTCCCACCACCACTGCTGGCTGAGTGGCACTCCCCTTGTGGAGTGCACTGACTGCCAGGGGGTAGCTCCTGTGTTGAGTGGGATAGGACTGAAACCAGCTTTCTGACATCCCTTAAGGGGTCCTGGATTGTGAGAGGGCACAGGCCAGGCCGAGGGCCCCACCAATACACAATCGGGGCTGGGAGGGGCATGGGAGGTTGGCCATCTGGGGAGGGACCATAGGAGGCTCCAGGGCATGTCCCGCCTATTTCACTCAGTCCGGATCAGCTGGACCCTAGCAGCAAGCTAACCTACCAGTCAAAGCATCTGCCCCCTGGTGGTCAGTGCACATCATAGCGAGTGATTGAGCATCCTTAGCATACCATTAGCATATTATGCTTTGATTGGTTGAATGGACAACCAGATGACTAGATACTTAGCATATTAGGCTTTTATTATATAGGACTAAGGGCCTGGTGCACAAAGATTTGTGCACATGGGGTGGGTCCCTTAGCCCAACCTGCACTCTCTCCAATCTGGGAGCTTTCAGGGGAACCCTCTCCAATCTGGGAGCTTCTGTCTGTCTTTTAGGGGAACCCTCTCCAATCCCGGAGCTTCTGTCTGTCTTTGCAATCATATGAGCAAATTGTCTGAGACCCCAACCCAGTTTGGTTTGGTGTTCACAGAATAATAGAGGTCTTTTTTTTTTTTCTTTGCTCCATTGGTGGAGATTTCCTAGAAGTTGCAGGATATCTTCCCTTTAATTTTTCCTGGACACTCTGAATTATGTCTCTCATCTTTGCTTTTCCTCCATCCCCCACCTGCAACAGTAACTTGCTCCAGGCTCACTTTGCTCTAGTGTCTAGGAGATCCCACAATGCATCTGCCACCAGAACTACAATTCCCAGCATTCTTGGTGCTCCCTGTGCCCTGGGCTTCCGCTTCCAGTCCAGGGGCTGCACAAACCAAAAGGACTGTGAACTCAGCTGCCCCCAGGCTGGGCTGACAGGACTGGACACTCCAGTGGCATCTCCAGGATCCTGGCTTCTTGGCATGGGTGCGTGTACATGCTGGTCACAGGCTTGAAGCAGGCAGGGTGCTAGGGATGCCCATTGCATTGCCCCAGCAACATGGAAGGTGGATGGATGTCTCACCCTGCTCCCGGCCACTCAGTGCCTGTTCCCCTGCACGCTGCCCACAGGCCCACCATCTTTCCTGGGTTAATTTGCATACTCACTCCTGATTGGCTGTGGGCATCATGGAGGTATGGTCAATTTACCTAATTGTCTATTATTAGTATAGATAATCTTTTCATCTCTGAGTAATAATTCTTTGCTCTGAGGTATATTTTATCTGACATTCATATAACCATTCCAACTTTCTTTTGGTTAGTGTAAGTATGGTATTCTTTTTCTGCCTTTTATTCTTATCCTATGTGAATCTCTATATTTAATTTTTTTTTTCATTCCCCATCTCCATCCCTTTAACAACTGTAACTTGCCCTTGGGGAGACTTGCATGCATCAGAGGCAGTTTCTCTCAGTGCTCTTGCCTGAACTTCAGCTGGTATCTTCGGATTTCTAATCTATTATAGCAGCCCACTCATGACCATTCATTCTTACCATTTAACTGGCTTTTTTTCCTCTCCTGTTTATAGTGGGTTACTTCTCCTGATGCTCCATTAGGAATGAAAGTAGGCCTATGTCTTTTTACTCTTGTGAAGGGCCTATTATCTTCTGGATTTTAGTTTGTTCAGGTTTCCTTGTATTCTCAGCTTCCTAGTGTATTCAGTAAAACTATGATTTTTGTAACTTATCCATCTTACTTCACTGTTAACTTGATGCAATGGTCTTTATAATTTTTTACATCCTAAGTAGAAGTCTATGTTTGAATTTGTATTGTAGAAATAGGAAACTGAATTCCCTTATTTCCCATTGCCCTTGCAATCCTCATTGCTCTTAACATATACATTCCTATCTTTCCTATACAAGTATATCAATTTTTTGGTTGAATCAATATTTATGCTCACATCATTTTAACTACATGCCTATTGTTCATTATTGAACCATGATGACTTCTTTTTATGTTTTTTTGTTGCTCCTGGACCTAATGATTAGTGTTAGGAATATAGAAAGTTGAGTAAATTATAAACAAGAAGCCAGATTCTCATAGGCTTTATGAACTCTATCTGAACTGTGAAAACATACTAAATCTTATTATTTTCTGCATTCCCAAACTCATCAAGAACACTATTGGTCCCACTTTTTCCTGGAGCCTTCTGTACTGTTCTACTCTGGAAAACGGTTGTGCTATACTTGGTATGTTGATGACAACCTGGGGTTCACTTCTTTCCACATGGAATCTTTTGTTGCCTCAATTCCTTCTCTTCTTTTTTCTTGGTTCATTCTTTTGTTTTGGTAGGGAGCAGCCACAGTAGCTGTCTGAGAAACAGAGCATGGGAGGCAAATTTTTTAAGTGCGTCCATATTTGAAAATGCTGATTGATAGCTAGGCTGACTATAGAACTCTAAATTAGGAGTCATTATCCCTCAGAATTCTGAAGAAATCTCACTTACTTTCTAGCACTGCTAGAACTATTTCTCTGGAAAAACCCAATTCCAAGCGAAGACTATTTTTTTAATCCTTCTTTAAAACTTTTAGGATCCTCTCTATCTGCAAGTTTCTCAAGTTTCGTGACAAAATACCTTGGTGAATCTTTTTCATGGGCAATGTTAATGTGGAAATCCATACCATTTAGTTCTGGGTTTCTTCTTTTGTTACTTTCTTCATGCTTCCCTCTATTTGTGTTTCTTCTGTTCTCCCTCCCTAACACTTTGGATGTTGGACCAGCTTTTCTCTTCTCCATTTTCTTCTTTTCTATTTCTTGGCATTTTAAATACATATCCTGGGATATTTCATCAACTTTATCTTCCAAACCTTCTCTTTTTCACTTTTATATTTTGCTTTGTTATTTTTAATATACAAAATTTATTTTAATAAAATGTTCTTCTTGTTTAATGGATGAGCTACCTTCTTTTATTTGTCTGTGGATGTTTTAGGGTTGTGGGGTGTTTTTTTTTTCTTCAATTTCTTTGAAGTTTTACTCAGTTTTTATTTTTAAACTAGAGGCCTGGTGCATGAAAATTCATGCACTGGAGGGGGGGGGGGTTCCTCAGTCCAGTCTGCCCCCTCTCACAGTCTGGGAGCCCTCAGGGGCAGGAGGCAACCTGGCAATCAGGGAAAGGCTACACCCCCATCACACCTCTGCTGCTGCCACTGCTGGCAGCATAAGCCTCGGTCAGCCCTGGTTACCTGAGCCTCAGGTGGCCCTGGGCAGCTGGGCAGCCACCATCCAAGGCTTGCCTGCACCGTGGGCTGGCCATCAGTGACTTGCCTGTGTCTTGGGCCAGCCCTAGGCGGCTGGTCATTGCCATCCGAAGCTTGCCTGCACCTTAGGCTGGCTTTGGGAAACTGGGGGCTGAAGAGGCTGAAGGGGTTGGGGGGCTCTGGCAGCAGGCGTATGGAGCAACCAGATCAGTCTGGGGGTGGGCCTGGCTGTGCTGCATACCTGCTGCCCTGGCGGCAGGGCTGAAGGGACTGGGCGCAACCATCTTGTGAGGGCATATTCCCTCTTTATTGGTGGTGGATGTCATCATCTTGTGAGGGTGTGATGGTCAATTAGCATACTCCTTCTTTATTAGATCGGATTGCCTGTTTTATTCTAAGATCTATCTTCTTAGTTTAAATATGTTGGTCTTTTTCTTTTTGGAAAGAGATTTACTCAAATACCTGATTTGTTGTTAACTGTTGATTCATAATTAGAACAAGGCATAAAAACGCTGTGTGGGTGTGGCTTGCTGGCTTGTGGACTTTTCTCTAGCATGTTCTTACCTATTTCTTAGGGGAATGTAGACATGTCAGTATTTCTGTATATTTTCTCTTAGGTGTGTTGGTCCAAAGAAGAAATATCTAATGTCTTACCTGGTGTGGATCTGGACCTGGCTGCCAGCCTCTGGGATGTAGATGTGGAAGGACTTGGGGTTGAGTGTATTCCTCTATGACCATTCAGTATAGACACTTTTGGCTAATCCTTTGTTTTGCTCCTTTCCTTACATTTCCCCTTAGCTGTTTTGTTGGCCCAGAGTTCAGAGTCTTCCTGGATCAGTTACTCGGGAGGATAAATCTCCTATGATTTGCAGGGTTGGGGAGGAGAAGCTACCTGAATACACAGGGTAAGTGAGGGGATCTGAGGCTTAACATTAAGCCAGTCACTGTTATATCCACTCCACCTCTCTCCCTGACTTTTGGAACCTATCAGTGCCCCTAGTACTTAAGCTCCCTTGGGTTCTAATGAGCATATTTCATTGGCATCCTCAGCTGCTAGCAATTACACATTCACATTCTCTACTCTGCTAGATGCATCCATAGTCAGTCTTCCAAAATGTTTCCTGTTTCTCATTTATATAATCTCTCAGGATTTCAGGAAGAAGCAAAGATAACCCATCTATTTACTCCATCATTTTTTTAAATTTATTTTTTATTGTTGAAAGTATTACAGATGTCCCCTTCCTCCACATTGCCTACTTTCATCTGCACCCCCCCCCCACCCAGTCCTTCACCACATATTGTCTGTGTCCGTGGGTTATGCATGTATGTGTATAAGTTCTTTGGTTAATCTCTCTCTTCACTTTCACCGCTCCCCCCCAAATCCCCCTATATTCCCTCTGAGATTCATCAGTCTATTCCATGTTTCTATGTCTCTGGATCTATTTTGTTCAACAGTTTATTTTGTTCATTAGATTGAGATCATGTGATATTTGTCTTTCTCTGCCTGGCTTATTTTGCTTAGCACAATACTTATATCTAGATATACATACAGTAAAAATCACTCTATTTAAGTATAAGTAGGTGAGTTTTGTTGAATGCACACAGCTGTGCAACCACCACCACAATCAAGATATAGAACAAACCCATCACTCTCCAAAAGCTCCCTTGTATACTTTTGAAATCAATGTTTCAAAGTGGCTGTAAGATTTGTAATTGCCATCAGCAATGTGTGAAAATTCCAATTGCTCCATATTTCTACCAACAATTTGTCATCGGTGATGAGATTGACATTGTCATTAAAAAATAGCTAATATATTAGATGTTAAAAGGTATCATATTGTGGTTTAATTTGCATAATGACTAATATTGTTGAATATTTTGCTTATTGGATACTTACATATCTTCTTTGGGGAGGTGCCTGTTCAAATCTGTCACCCATTTTTTTAAATTGTGCTGCTTGCCTAATAAAATGTATAGCACTATTAACTTCATGTTAGGTTTAAGAAAATTAAAATATTCTTTGTGTGTTTATTGTTTATAATGCTTAAGATAACTTAAAGTTCATTGGAAGTTTCACTTATTAAATTTATATGATTTGAGTACTGGGAAAGATTTTGGCAAAAAAAGCGGACATTTGATGAGCTTTTCAAGGAAATTGAAAACATTTCATTTATAGTTTAAGGTGTTTAAATTCTAAATAGTGCTAATTCAGTTTGGTTTGTTCAACTTGAGTTGATCAAACATTAATCAAATACCATTTTAAAAGTGATTGTTGAATTCTGTTCTGCTTAGATATAGAATTATAAGGATTTTAAATTGAATTTGGGAACTAAGAAAAACTAGTTTTTTTAATATGTGTCTTAAACAGATGAACTAACTAATTAAAAATCCAAACCCAGCCAGCATGGCTCAGTGGTTGAGCGTCAGCCTATGAATCAGGAGGTCATGGTTCAAGTCTGGGGTAGAGCACCTGCCCAGGTTGAGGGCTTGATGCCTAGTGAGGCATGTGCAGGAGGATTCTATCTCATCATTGATGTTTGTCTCTCTCTCTCACTCTCCTTTCACCTCTGAAATCAATAAAAACATTTTTAAAAGTTCAAATAGCAACAATCATCTTTTCTGAACCTGGAAAGTTGCCCTTATATTTATAAAGCAAAACAAACAAAAAATACCCTCACATTAGCCCTGAAACTGAGACTCAGAGAAGTTAAGTGATTTGCTTTAAGATCACAGAACCTACTGGATGCCACATTTGCTTGCTTTTAAGGCCAATGTGCTTAACCACTGAAATGATATTGCATCAACTCAAGATATGCGTCTTGGATATATGTATATGATTTAAAAATCCCTTTTGAGTTGGGTGCAATTTAGTCTATTGCTACAGGTTAGTAAATCTCAATTGTGAAAAGCACAAGCAATCCCAGGAGGTGACTGTGTGTGTGTGTGTGTGTGTGTGTGTGTGTGTGTGTGTGTGTGTTGCTTATACTGAACATTAATTTACTCCTTAGAGGTAACATTTAACCGTAGGTAGTTATTGTTGGAAATTAGCTTATTATTGAAATTTGAAGTAACATGTGTAAAGTGTAATGATAGCATTTGGGGAACATGACCTAACTAAAAATTCAATGCAGGTTAATGCAAGAGGGGGCACAAGAACAATTAGAATATTCATTAACTGTTTCTATTTGTGCTTCTACCCTCAAACCTTAATATTTAAGTAAAAGACTCTTCTTTGATTATAGCACTAAATGAAAGTGGGTTTGCAATTCCCAACTAGGATTAAATTTGTAAGTCCTGAATGTTACACCAGGGAGCCTGAGTCAACAATCCCTTTTATGGATGAAAAACACTCTAGGAGAGCCTGGTTAGGAAAAGATGATGGGCTTCCAATTTTCTCATTCTGGATTCCAGGACTGGCTTTAAAAAATGTTGTGTGATGCTGGTTGAGGTATCAACCTCTTGCACTCAGTACTTATGAAATAGGGATAATAGTGCCTACCCTTAAGAACCATAAGGACTGGAGATGATCTGGTAAATTATTTAATCTAAGACTTGAAAACAAGAGATAGCATAAATGAGAGCTATTGCCACCATCATTATTGTCTTCAAGAATGAAGACCTTAATTAAGGCAATAAGGATGACAACCAGAAGAAAATACAAAACCAAAACAATGCATTAATCTATACATTATGATGTGTGTGTAAATGTATGTGCGGTTGTAATACTGTTATTATTGACTAGAGGCCCTATGCATGAAATTGGTGCAAAGGTAGGCCTTCCTTCCCCCAGCTGCTGGCACTGGCTTCCCTTCTACACCTGGGACCTGGGTTTCCCCTGGCTGCCCAATTGATTGCCCCTCCAGCCAGCGGCCTGGGCCTCCCTCTGAGGGGGAATTGTGGGTGATGACCCCACCCCATCCACAACCAATCGCATCACACTTGCCTTGGCTGGCCTGGCACCAGTGTGTGTCATAGCATGGTCATCCGGATGGTGGTTCTGCTGTTCCACCATTTGGTCAATTTGCATATTACACTTTTATAGATTAGAGAAAAAGAAATATACCAGATTCATTAACTTTCAAAATGAACAAACATGTATGTGGGTGAGGGTATAGGATCTGCTAAATCTATAACTGTAGACCTTTGTTCATTCTATTGCAACTGACTACATGCTATGTTCTAGACACTTTGCTAAGACACTTGGAATGTAAAAACAATGAGATAAGTACTACCCTCATTTCCTGACCTGGAGCAATTCATAATCCAGTGACAAATGGGATGCCTTGTGGCACATGCAATGATGAACGAACATGGTGTGTTCGTTCCCTGGGAGAACTGACACCTGAACTGAGTGATAAAGGGAGAAAATGAATGGTTTGAGCTGAGACAGGTGATAGAGGCATTTCAGGTTCAGCAAGAGCAAAGAAAAGGCTGAGTAAGAAAAGGCATGTATATGAGCTAGAAGCTTCAAGCAATTTGTGTTGCCGAAGAGTAAGGCTGATAGCTGGGAATGGGGAGAAATGCTGATTGATGGTGGCCATGTCTGCCTTTTTAAGAAGCATACATTTTATTTTGGAAATAGTCACTATGCTATTAAAATAATATGGAAATTGCTCTCCCAGGTAAGGAATACAAGAGAGACTATTACTAAGAGGAGAGTAGTCCATGAGGGCAGGAGCGTGACTCTGGGGTCAGGAGACCTGAGTTCCACTCCTTGCTCTGCCACATAGCAGCTGTGTGACTATGGGGAGGCCACTTCAACTCCTTGTCCTGCCCTCACAGTATACTCATATCAATGCCTCATAAAACTGCAGAGATTAAATGAGATCATGTTAATAGGAGTGCCCACCACTTCTAACACACTCAGTAAGAGCTAACCAATGTACACTTTCTAAGATTAAGGCACCTGCAAGCAATAAACACAGTAATTCACAATGCAATAGACATATGTCATCTCTAAGAGTCTGTCTTGAGAAAAAATGTGCAAACACTTGAAAAGTGAATGGGCCCTGAGGCAGGCCAACCACCATGTACAAGATTACATACACGGATTTTTTTTCTTCAGAGCTGACCTCACTTCTAAACTCCAGACTCAGTTATCCAACTGTCTACTTGACATCCCAACTTGCATATCTCAAAGGCATCTCTTAACTAATAAGAATTCTTGAGTTTCCCTGTACTCCCCAATACCCAAAGCTAATGTTCCTGCACATTTTTGTCATCTTAGGAAATGCACCAGCCAGATGCTCATCTAGGAGCCATTCTAGATTTTACCTCAATCCCACATCTAACTCAAAGCAGACTTTGTCAGTTCTATTTCCAAAGCATAGCTAAAGCTCATCCACATGTTTGCATCTTGCCTGCCACCATATTGATCCAGGCTACCATTGTTGCTTGATTGGACATCTGATACAGGGTCCAAATGGTTCTACGCATTTAGTTGACTTGGCTGCCATAAGAGCAATAAATTGAAACATAGCATTCACTTGCTTAAAATTCTTCAGTGGCTCCCCATTACTCTTACATTGAATTCCAGAGAACTGCATGCTTTGCATCTGGCTTATTGATTCAACCATGTTTCCAGGTGCTTTCTTATTCACAGAGCTCCAGGTATGCTGTCTCCTGTTTCCTTTCTGTTCCTTAGACTGACCAAGGCCTTTGCACATGCTCTTCCTGCTGCCTTGAATTCTCCTATGCATCACCTGGCTGACTCCCACCAGCAACCCTGTTTCAACTCAAATGTTAACCTCTCAGTGAGACCTTTCCAGCCACTCCAGCTAAAGTAATCCCTTTCCCCAAGTCACTTTCCCCAACACACAATCTCTACAACTTGACTGTTTTCAGTAAAACATTTATAAAATTGGCAACTTTTAAAACCACGTGGCTATTTATTTGTATTCTGTTTTTCTTCCTAAAGTAATATGTGATAAGAGTAAGTATTATTTCCACCTTGTTCTTAGTTATATCCTCAGGGCCAAGCATGTGCTCAGTAAATATTGAAATAATGGGGGGAAATGAGGACTTAAAAAAAAAAGTCAGATTGGACTCCTAAATCACAAGCTTGGAATCAATGCTTCTGTAACTGTGAGCTTCAATCGTTGACCTGTTTGATTTTGTGAGAGCAGCTCACATCTCTTTTCCGGCTGTGTGGGATGGTTTTAATCGACTTCTGTCAATGTGCTCCAGTCAGTCATCCGTGTGCTTATTACAGTTTTCCTAACTCCCAGCTCTTTTTAAATACATGTGGGCAGCTTGCTCTATAAAAGAATTTTCTATTATGATTTTTTTTTTTTTTGGTAATTGGAATGACTCATTCCCTCATTTCTTTTGGGCTAGCTTAAAGACAGATGTACCTGAATTATATAAATTGGTATTAGAAAAACTTTGAAAGTAATTTGTCTTTGACTGTACGCTGACTCTCAGTGGTCATCAGCCAGAGTGACTTGATGCCATGAATGCTATGTTCCTGCCTCATTTAGCAGGGCTCAGGACAACTTGATCATCCACTCCCCAATATGCACCATTAGCTCAGCCCAAGATGACATCAGCTTTCTCCCCTAGAAATGCATCTCTCTGCTAACTGAAATGGCATGAAAAGCAAAGAAGCTTTGACATAAAGGGAAAATAAATATTCATGATAATATGAGAAGTCTTGTTGATCACTTATGGTTCATTATCATCTGACTCACTCTGGACCTTTAAGTGAATCCACTAAGCCACCCTTGTTTACCCGTAGCCTCTGCCAGCTGCATCTGTGGCTAACTCTTCCTGATGCTCAGCCTCCACTCTGCTGATGCTCAGCACCCTCCCTCTAATGCCACACTGTGGGCTTCTGCTTCTTTCTCCCATCAGGATGATGCAGAACCTGGCCCCCCAGTCAGCATTTTTGACCTACACAGCAACTGGCTTCAATCGGTCCACATGCCAGCATCCCAGGGATAAGTAGTGCCCACTCCAACTGTACCCTATACCATTGCTTCATACTCTGGCTGCCCAGCTGGGGCCCAAGAGCCTGGGAAATGCAGAAAACTGCATCAGACTCCATCTTCATGTGGAGCAGAATAAAAATAGCATGCCATTTCTTGGTGCTTCATAATTGCACATAAAATAAAATAAAGCAAAATTTAGTATTAGGGAGCAAAATTCTTACTTGACTATAACTGTGCATGTCCTAGACCAGTGATGGGCAACCTTTTGAGGTTGGTGTGTCAAAATTTGCCAAAAAACCGTGCATAACTCAGGTGGTGTGTCACTTCAAGAAAAAAAACACACATAATTTCGCGATATTTATAGTTTAAATAACAAAAATGTATAATTGTAATATATACAGTTTATTAAACTGCAGCAATTGCCTGCAGTCTCTAGGACCCGGTGACCTTGTGGGCTGGGGCTGACTGGAAGCCAAGGCTGTTGGCTCCACCTTGAAACTCCGCCCCACCCAGAAACTCCACCCCATCCAAACTGAGCACAGAGACTTTGGCAAGTTTGCAAGTCCTGGTGTATAAGGCTGTCTCCCTGCAGGCAATTAGGGGTTAACTAGCCTAACTGACCACAAGATGGCACATGTAACTATCTTTTAGGAAAGGGCAGGGTTAATAAGCAGAAATAGAGGTTAATAAGGATGCACAACAGTAATAGTGGTGAAACTGAGTCTGCACTATGCTGCAAAATGATGTTCCTTATATAAATTGAGATGGCTGCCGCTATTTTTAATGGCAGGAAACGGCATTCATAGTACAGGCTCGCCTCTCCCAGCCTCCTTCTCACTTATCTCAGTAATGATGGTCAATTAGATATCCACAACACCCCAAAATAGTAGATTGGATGATGTTGCTGTTGTTATGTGGTTGCTGGTAATGGCGATCACCAGGCCTTCAGAGATGTGTCCCCCATGGCATTCTGCTGCTTCCTGCTCTGCCAGCCAGAAGTGAGGTCAAAGATCCCCTAAGGGCCTAACTGGAAGTCCCAGAAATAGACGCTCTGTGCCTGAGTTCTGTTGTTTTGGCCTGCAGACCTCAGTATAGAGTATCAACACTACACTAGAGCAAATGTTTCATCCTCGGCTACTGCACCTGGCTGTGCAGTAGCCGAGGATGAAACGTCCTTCTCAGCATGCGGGCCTCATACTTCTCTGTATTCGACCGCATGTGGCTGCGTGTCATCAAAAATAGCTATGTGTGTCAGTGCTGACATGCGTATCATAGGTTTACCATCAAGGTCCTAGACCCATTAAATCTCCTCTAGCTGTTGCAGGCTCTTCCATCTCAGAAGGAGGAAACAGTCTCAACGTCAATGCCACTAGTGCCTAATGAGAATCCAAACAGACATCCCTTTCCCCCATCAGCTCCTTGTTCAACAGGCACTTATGGAATATCAACAAGATTCCAGGCACTGTTTTGGTGACAACTATGTTAAGATAGTCTCTGCCCTCAAGGAGCTCACAGTTGGGTGATGGACAAATACAACAAAGCAAACAATTCTCTAACAATGACAGTTATTATGAGAGTGATTCTACAAAGAGTTATTGGAGCACAAAGGAAGGTGTTCCCTTGTGTGGGGTAAGGCAGTGGGGATCAAAGAAGGCTTCACAGAGGAAGTGACATCTGAGTTTGATCTTGAAGGATGAGAGGGAGTCTTTCATGGAGAAGAAAGCTAGGGAATGGCATTACTGGGGCAGGGAGGAGCAAAGGTAGGTTCTTGGGAACCTGAATTGTTCAGTCTTGCTCAAGCCACTTGGAAAAGAGGGAGCAGAAGTAGGAGAAGCTAAAAGGCAGGCTATAATCAGGATAAGGAATGTTTAGGGAGCTGAGAATTCATGCATGGGTAGTGGGGAAGAGGACTTAACAAATTTTAGGCAGGACAGTGACACAAGCGAGTTTTGGTTTTAGAAAACTCTTAGCAGCTTGGGGAACAGGTTAGGTGGCTGGGGCAGGGTAGAGCAGTGAGAGAGGAGTTGACTCTGGAAGCAGGAAGAAAAACTTACAGGCTACTGCCTTCATTCTTTTGGGTAGCAGTGAGAACCAAAACCACGTGGTGGTATTGAAAATGATGATGGATGGGACAGAGCCCAGAGACAGTCTGCAGTTAGAAATGGAAGGATGTGGTAATAGTTTTACAAAGAGCAAAAGGCTGATGGAGGAGCAGAGGTTGACATTGTCCAACCTGTCTTTTGTAAATTGCTTTGTGTCTCTCAGGACACACTGATGTATGTCATTATTTTGGTGTGGTGGTGGTGGTGGTGGTGTGTGTGTGGTGAGTGAAACAATCAAAAATAAGTTGCAAATATGGAACAAAGAAGTGTCTCTCTAAAGCACTTGAATAAGGTTTCAATATGATGTGCCATCAATTCTGAACTCTAATGTATTTTCTACACACAAGGATATTTTTCTATGAAACTACAATGCAACCACCAAGTCAGGAAATTTAAATTGGTGCATTACCACCATGTAACCCTCAGACCTCATTTAAGTTTTTCCAATTTTCCCGTAATGTTATTTAGAGCTAAAAAAGACACAGTCCAGAATCACACATTGCATTTGTTATCATGTCTCCTGAGTCTCCTTAAGTTGGGAACAGTTTCTTGGATTTTCTTTGCCTTTCATGACCTTGATTCTCTGGAGATTTTAGATCAGTAATTCTGTGGAATGTCCTTTGCTGGGCTTTAACTGTTGGTGAAAGAATTTCATTCTTTATTATTCAATTACAATTATGCATCTTTGGCTAGACCATCTCAGAAGTGATGCTATGGTCCTCTCATTGCACACCCTTGGGTGGCGCATTATTTTAATTCATCCCAAACCAGTCAGTTTATTCCATTATCATTTGATTAAGGTGTGGTTGGCCAGTCTTCTCCTCTGTAAAGTTAATTTTTCTTCTCTTTATGCTTGAGAAATACTTTGTGGAGAGGTAATTTGAGACAATGTAAATAATCCATTTCTTGTCAGACCTTTATTTTACTCATTTCTTCATATGTTACTGAATCCATGGATTCCTATTTTATTCATTAAGTCAGAATTTGTTACTCTTATTATTTATTTGCTGTTCAGATTTCTCACATATGACCAGTGGGAACTCCTTCAAGCTGCTGTTAACATCCGTATCATTCTAAGAACCCCCCCGGAATTACTTATGCAACAAGACTCCCTCTTCATTCTTTCTTTCTGAGCTGTGCAATCACCAACTTCTCTAAGGAGCCCTGAGTGAAACATGGTATTTGGAAGTCAAGGTAAGGTGCTAAGTGCTCTCCTTGTTGTTCTGGTGATGCTAATCCCAAGATCTTTTAATGGAAAGAGCCAGGAAACACACACACACATACCTATATTTGTTTTTATATCTATCTAAACAACTCTAATCAAGCTCCACAGGGTCCATTCTAATTTTCTCTCTTTCCATATTGGTAACTCCCTTCTCCAATATTAAGTAGTTGGCTCCCATTGTTTTTAATATATTTATTTATTTGATCAGTCTCCTTCTATTTAGCCAATTTTCTATCACTGGGACCATCCCCCCATATCTATTGTATATGGATGCCCTTCTGACCCTTCTTATGCTTAGATATCCTAAACCATAGCTCCCAATCACTAGGAGACTCTACTGGTCCCACTCAGGATCTTTATACCAGGCTACATTACCATCTTTGGGCTCAAGGAGAGGAAGGGAAAGATAGGACAAGAGAAGGATGAGAGAAAAGAGGAAAGAAGAAAAGGAAAGGGAAAAAGAAAGAGCAAGATTTGTTTGGATTCTTGTGTTAGGTAATTGAGGCTGTTATTATACTCCTTTTAAAGCTGAAAGATTGTGTTTTGCTTAGAGTCTCAAGTCCAGTATAGTGTAGAGCTGGGGATTGCTTCTAGGTCTTTTGAGTCCAAGTTCTCTGATGTCAACATTACATACCCCATGTTCTTAATCTTTATTGTTCAGTTTATTAATTACATTGTTCCCCCCTTTTTTTTCTCCCTATAGCTCCCTCTGCTCCCTCCACCCGGTACCCATCCCACCCTCCGCCCTCACCTCCCCCCACTGTCCTCTTCTATAGGTGCATGATTTTTGTCCAGTCTCTTGCTGCACCTCCCACACACCTTTTCTCCCCAAGAATTGTCAGTGAATTCCCTCTCTATGCCCATGCTTCTGTTATATTCACCAGTTTATCCTGTTCATCAGATTTTTAATTCACTTGATTTTTAGATTCATTTGTTGATAGATGTGTATTTGTTGTTCATAATTTTTATTTTAACTTTTTCTTCTTCCTCTTCTTAAAGAATATCTTTCAGCATTTCTATAATATTGGTTTGGCAGTGATGAATTCCTTTAGCTTTTTCTTATCTGCAAAACACTTTATCTGACCTTCAATTCTGAATGATAGCTTTGCTAGATAGAGTAATCTTGGTCGTAGATTCTTGTTATTCATCACTTTGAATATTTCTTGCCACTCCCATCTGGCCTGCATCGTTTCTGTTGAGAAATCCGTTGACAATCGTATGGGTGCTCCCTTATAGGTAACTAACTGTTTTTCTCTTATTGCTTTTAATATTCTCTCTTTATCTTTTGCTCTTGGCATTTTAATTATGATGTGTCTTGGTGTGGTCCTCTTTAGGTTCATATATTCTAGGGTTCTGTGCGCTTTTTGGACTTTTAAGTCAATTTCTTTCACCAGGTGGGGCAAGTTTTCAGTCAAATAGGTTTTCATTATCTTGCTCTCTCTCTTTTTCTGGCACCCCTATAATTCGGATGTTGGTATGCTTGAGGTTGTCCCAGAGGCCCCTTATACTATCTTCAATTATTTGGATTCTTTTGGCTTCTTGCTTTTCTGGCTGAGTGGATTTTGCCTCTTTGTATTTCAAATCTTTGACTTGGTTCTTGCGATCCTCTAGACTGCTTTTAGATCTTTGTGTAATATTTTTTTATTTCAGTCAGTGTATGCTTAATTTCTAGTTGGTCCTTTTTCATATCCTCATAGGTCTCGTTCATTTTCTCGTGGGTCTTGTTCATTTCCTTGTAGGTCTCATTAAGTTCATCAGCCTTTTCTAGGAGCCTCTTGAAAAACCTTATTACTGTGGTTTTGAACTCTATGTCTAGTCATCTTTTTTCCTCCATTTCTTTCACATCTGATTTCTTTCTATTTCTCTGCATTGTGGCTGCTTTCCTAAGTTGGTTGATTAGCTTTGTGTGATAGATATCCTCTAAGGGACAGTGGCTCAGCCTCCCCAGTTACCTGAGGTGGATACTCTTACTGCAGCCCTTTATGGGTTGTACAGTGTTGTTGAAGTTAAGCCTAGATTATTGTTTTAGCACTAGGAGGGTTTGACCTCCAGGCCAATTAGCTCTGAGGGTCAGTTGTGTTCAGATTGGATGGGCGGCATCTCCGGGCTGAGCAAGCAGCATCAGCTCCGTCCTATGCAGCACCTGGGTCTCTGTGCTGGGTGATAATGGCTGTATGCACCTCTGAGAGAAAGCTGCCATCGATCTCTACTTGCTGCCAGACAGCTCAGCCTCTCCCCAAATGAGTTTGCACACCTAAAGTCTCGCCCAGGGTTGTAAAACAATGCAGTCCGGTGGTCTCCCGAAGGAGAGAGCAAGTCACGAGTCCTCTCTGCGCACTCGCGCACCTCCACTGCTCCCAAGTCTATGAGCCCTCTCCACAAGCTCGCCCTCTCCACAAGCTCGCAGACTTCCACCACGCCTGCATTTCAGCATGCTTCCTTACTGTCCAGTTTCACCCTGTATGAGTGTGGGTTCCCCAGACCTCGCCTGGAACTGGATAATCAGTGCAGTGGGATGCCTTTGTCTCCCTCCCTGTTGGAGAAAACCAGCGGGGTTTGCAGCCACCTGCCCTATCCACTGGCACGACTCCAAACCTCTGACTCCACTCGTATCTTCAACTCTGCCCTCTGCCGTTCCTCTGAGTCACAGTGTTCCTATCTTTACTTTTATTTGTGGAAATTTCACTCAGCCAGCTTTCCGGTGATTCTGGATGATGTTTGTTCTGTCATTAACTTGTAGTTTTGAAATTGTTGTGTGGGGCAGCAAGATAGATATTTACCTATGCCACCATCTTGGTTCTTTCTCTCTTCCATACCCCGTGTTCTGTTAGTCTCCTAAGAACATGTAGAGATTTCAAGAAATAAAAATTATTACTCAGGATAATATGTGTCTCCTAGAAATCAATTGTAATAATAAAAATGTTCTTCAGCTACCAATTCATAGAAGGTCCTTAAGCTCCCTAAAAGAAATACAGATTCTTTTTTTTTTTAAATATATTTTATTGATTTTTTACAGAGCAGAAGGGAGAGGGATAGAAAGTCAGAAACATCGATGAGAGAGAGACATTGATCAGCTGCCTCTTGCACACCCCCTACTGGGGATGTGCCCACAGCCAAGGTACATGCCCTTGCCAGAATCGAACCTGGGACCCTTCAGTCCACAGTCCGATGCTCTATCCACTGAGCCACACCGGTCTTGGCAAGAAATACAGATTCTTTGTATCACTGAGATCATCAGAGTGTGGGCAGGTCTTCCTCACTGCCTTCCTCAAGGATTTCCTCATCTGAGGCGGAAGGAAATGAGCCCTTCCTCCTTTCTTCCAGCAGAAGATACCTTTCCATAAGATTTTTCCCAGCTGTGGCCACCATGCAAGATCTTTTCTGGAATGTCCTGGGTAAAAGGTCGAGATGTGGGAGTTTAGAACAGTACTTCCCAGAATATGGTGGTTGCCACCAACTGAGCACCATTTTTAGAAGAGAGCCCAAGCTTCCAGGTGATATGTGTGCTCACCTGCTCTGTACTGAGGATAGAGGTCCTATATTTTTATCAATGCTCTTACTCCTGGAACCACAATTTGAGAGGCAAATCCAGAATCTATCAAATCAGAATTTGTATTTTTAATCAGATCCACCAAAAATCCATTAAAGTTGGAAAAGCACTGCTGTAGAATTCTCCCTTCTGAGTTACATCCACAGTCCTGAGGCAAGTCAGAGAACAAAATACTTCTCTGAGTTGCTTTGATATTGACTAAAATTAAGTAGGTTCATAAAATGAAATTTTGTTTCCAGGTTAAGGGTCATAAATTAATTTGGGATGGAAATTTTAAGAATATCATACCAAATTGGGAACTTTGCACATACCAATCTCTCTGTCTGAGATGATTTTTCCTATCCTTCTTTTCTTGGATAACTATAATAATTTGGGTCAATGTGTCACTTTCTCAGGAAAGTATTCACTGATTGCTGACAAGGCTAAGTGCCTGTGTATGCCCTGTCTTAGCACCAGGAGTAGTGATTTTACATGAATTCAATCCTGACTCCTCCTCTTTAAGCTACATGGTAACAGGTACCATGTTTCATTTTATTCTCTTTTGTATGTTTTATCACCTAGTACTGTGGTTGGCAAACTGTGGCTCACGAGCCATATGCGGCTCTTTGGCTCTTTGAGTGTGGCTTTTCCACAAAATATCATGGCCTGGACAAGTTTATTTTGAGGAAGTAGCATTAGAAGAAGTTTAAGTTTAAAAAATTTGGCTCTCAAAAGAAATTTCAATCGCTGTACTGTTGTTATTTAGCTCTGTTGACTAATGAATTTTCTGACCACTGACCTAACACAGTGCCTAACCAATAAATATCTGTCAAATGCAAGGATACAACAGAAACCTTTAAGTTTGCCCCTAATGACCCCTCCTCCTGGTATTCATGCTTATGTATAAATCTCCTCCCTTTGTGTGTAAGCTGGCTCTTATGAATGAATAAACCATGACAAAAGTAATGAGCTATAACTTCCAGGATTAGATTGCATAGGTTAACAGACTATGGCTTCAAAAAGACGCTGGCTTCGTCTTACATGCCTTCTCTGAGACCATATTATGAGCTAGCTGCCCAATACAGAAGCCCACATGGCAAGGAATTGATGTCTTCAGCCAATAGCCAGTGAGGAACTGAGGCCTGCCACCAACATGTGAGTGAGCTTAAATGCAGATCCTCCCCCACTTGAGCCTTCAGATGAAACTGCAGCTCTGGCCAACACCTCCACTGCCATGTTGGAGAAACCCTGAGCCCGAGGCACCCAGCTGCAATGCACCTAGATTCAGACCCATAGACAATGAGTTGTTGTTTTGAATATTTGTTGTTTTGAAGCCACTATGCTTTGGGTTACACAGAAGTAGACAACTAACAACAGGTAAATTAATGAATATTACATGTCATATCACATATACTTTCTTTAACCCTTTACCTAAAGACAATATGTCATCCCTGATTTACAAATGAGGGTAGGAATGATCTGAGAGACTAACTTACCCTCATCACAGCTAGTTAGTGACACAGATAGGATTTGTCCTTCAAATCTTTTTAGCTCTAAAGCTGAGCTCTTCTTAATAAGACATTTGGCCTCAAAATGAAAACTAAGTTTTCATTTTGCACGGTCTTTATCAACATAGATGAGGGGAAAGAAAATGCCCCAGTTCTTCACATTTGTATGGTATGAATCATACCCAACTTTTCTAAGTAGTTTTAGTTCATCCTTTTTATGACTCTTTCACAGAAATGCTATAAATTGAATATTGATTCCCCCGCCCCCCCAACTCCTACCACTACCCACTTAGGACCAATTCTCCTGCTTTCTCCAACCTCGTCTACTGCTGGGCCACAGTCATTTCTCAGACCAACTGCCCATGACTCACAGTAGAGAGAATGTGGTCTTTTGAGGAGTGGTATGAAAATTGGGAGAATGGAAGGAGGTATGAGTCACATAGCCACACACTGACTTTTTTGCTTTGTTTGATTACATTTCTTTGATGACAAGCTGAGTCATAGGCTAGGAGAGTTGGCCAGAAGGGAGAAATAATAAAAACAAAGTAAGGTAGGATTCAAGTAATAACGCCTTTGAAATTCCACAGTAGAAATGATAACTACAGAGGAGCAGGATTGCAAAATCAGTCTCTTGTCCATGTATTAATACACATGGCAGAGGCTTTTCATCCAACTCTTTGCCTATAAGTCCAATAACAGGTAGGAACTCCCCTCCCCTTGATCCCCCAGAATTTGGAGAAAAGGGAACTCTGCTGATCTGAAGCAGCTGCCACTAGTGTGACAATTATTTGGTACCTCATGTTAATATTTAAAATTCATTTCTCAAATTCCCATTATATTATAGGACAAATATACATTTGTTTAGTACAAAAAGATAATGCCTTCTCCAGGTTTTCAAGTACAATTTATGTTCAAAGAAATTCCCCATTTCCTGTGGTTTTACTCAACCTCTTTAATCCATTCCCCCCTACACACACACCCACACTCCCTCCATATAAATATAAATATATAGAAAGAATATGTAATATGCATTTTCTATTTTTCAGAAAGAATGAATTTGTCAGTAAAAAAACAGCCTTTCAGGGACTCCCTGGACAAAACTGTAAACAAAAGCTGCTAAACTGTGTCTACCAGTTAAATTACCTAAAATAGAAAATCAATTATAAAGCTTCTGACTAAATTCCAGGTTTCTGAAGGACAGAGATTGTCCTAGAAGGAGCCTCCGCCCCTTCTCTCTAAGCTTGCTCTACTCCTGCAGATAGCTCTGCTTTTTAATACGCTCTTGGCACTGGTTTATTTTCCTCCCTTGATTGCTTCTGAATGTACAGTAATCCTCTTTTCTGGTTACTGTGCCTTTTACTACAGGTAAATCAACTGTATCGAGTCATGGGACAGATGCCACATGAAAGAAGAAAGTGACAATTGCTTTATCCGAGGCTGTCATTCACCTTTAGGATTGAGAGGCAGACATTTCTAAGAGTTTAAGGCTCAGATGTGTGCAGGAAACATATGGGAAATGAATGAAGCACCGAAGGGTTACCAATTCCCTGTCTTTGAGTTTCAGCTGCCTGGGAGCGAGTGGGACAGAGAAATGTATAGGAATAATGGAGCTGGAGGGGGCTTGGGAGGGGGGGAAATGACCTGCAATTTTGACATTCTTCTTTGGATATGGACTGAAGGAAAGATGTGAGGAGGAGATGTTCACCTTTTGCTTTATTCTCTGACATTTTAAGCCCCTTCACCCCTTGGACTATAACATGGAAATCAGGAGACCCTAATGGGTAACTGCAATTTTACATCAACTCTTTCAACACATACACATTTGTACCTACTCATAATGTAACTCCGTGCCAAGGTAACCGAGGAAATGCAATCTCACTAGAGAAGCACCCTGTTCTCCCCACTGGGTCTAAACCTCCAAAGTCAAACGAAGGTACATAGGCCCAGGGAAGGAAATCAACAGATTCCCACCATAAATAATCTCCTTCTGCCCTGGCCCTATGGGCAGTGCTTCACACAGAATTAAAAAGATAAAAAACCCTCACTCATTTATTTTTTTTTCATTTATTCACCAAACATTTATGAACCACCTACTGTGTGCCAAGCACATTGCAGGCCCTGGGAACACAGAGATGAATGGGGCACAGACCCTGCCTTCGGGAGCATGCTACTCAGGGCCCTGCATGCTGGGGAGAGGGATGTGCTGGGGAAGCAGGAGCAGCTCACCTCCTGCCAGGTTGCCCGATCTCCACCAAGAGGAGTCCCACTCCATTCACCCGCAATTTCTGAACACAGGAAAACTTCCAAGACGGGCTGCGGTTACACATTTATGAAAGAAGGATTCACATGCCCCCAAACGACTATAACTTTCTTAGGAAGTAGAGCTTTCTTCCCCAAAGTCCAGTAAATCAAACCTGTTCTGGGGAAGAAGTTCATGACCGGAAGGGTCATGACATGCACCTAGACATGCAATGCCTCTGAACCTTCAAGTCCAATGCAGAGACATCTGGCAGACATGTTCTGAGATGAGTATCTCCTGGGTGGTCAGCCAGTCACTTTTTCAACATTTGTTTAACAATCTTGTCATATTCTTAACATGAAGGGGTCAAGGCAGCAGCCCCACACTCAGAAGTTTTCAGCTGAGTTGGGGACATGAATAAAGGTATTAAAGAGGCAGTAAAAAGCCCCCAGACAGCATAAAAATGGTACAACAGACGTGTAGAAATGGTGCATATGAAAGTGAAAGGGTCCTGGGGAAGGGAAGTGGTTGGAGAGTTTACCAGGGACGAGTTCTGGGAAGAGACAATTGTAGAGCTGGATCCTGAAGACTGTGCGTGAGGCAGGCGGCAGCCAGACTTCCCTGAGGTTCCATTTCCCCAGCCGAGAATGAGCAGGCTGCAGGAGCTGTGGAAGGATGAATGGTGATAACGTTTATCCTCTGCCTGGCGCCATGCCCAGGCGCACAGAAGCCATCAATGGATATTAGTTTCCATTTCCTGTTTTATTTTATGCCGCCCACGCTTGTTACTAGTTAATGATAGACATGCTGATGAAACCAAGGAATAGTACATTCACCTCTCCCATTTTCTGTATTGAGTGTAAATTGCTTTTCACATAGAACAAAATACAGCCAAAATTAACATAGCGTTTTATTTAGAGGGTCCTCATCTGAAGGAGGCAGTGAGTCTGTGGTGGTCCCAGTCCAGCAGAATATCAAATGAGGCTCTCCAGGCACACGGACATGTCATTTTAATCTGATCTTAAGAGCCCTTGGTTGCTGCTTTTACCCACTCAGACTGAACAAGATGCAGAGATGCAGTGCTGTGCTTAGTAGCCAATCACTTCCCTAAGGCCTGGGGCGGATCGAGGTCTCTGTCATCCGTGACGTGGGAACTGCTGTGTGCTGCCAAGCATTGCTGTCGCTGCTTCCTGCAGTGTCAGCCTCCGGGAGGCACAGCCCCCACCCAGGCAGGGCTTGCTTGCATCAGGGGCTGGAGATCTGGAGTGGAGGACCGCTGCCTGGGGTGACACAGGCTTGGCCCACCCAGAGGGCATCCTGTGGTGGACTCAGAAAGGAAAAGGTGGCTGCTGTTCTCAGGTCTCTGAGTGAGCACATGCCCAGGCCTCAGGCTCTGTCTGCTGCCCACACTGGGCTACACTTACCTTCTCCAGTAAAATCCTTGCCTAAGAAATGCTCTTAGTTCAGAGCTGAAGCTACCACTCCAAGTTGTTACTGGGAGGGGCAATTGGCCTCCAGAGAAACGTCACAAGTCTAGACCTCTTAATTCCTCTGAGAAAATGTGGGCCTGAGAAAGCCATGTGGCGGCTCCCAGTGGCATCTCTAATTACCTAGGTTCATGCATTGTCATGGGTTGAATTGTTCCTCATCCCCATCCCAAGTAAAAAATAAATGTTGAAGTCCTGACCCCAGTATCTCAGAATGTAACCTTATTTGGGAACCTGGACTTTAATCAAGTTAAATGAAGGCATTAGAATGGCCCTCATCCAATATGACTTGGTGTCCTTATAAAAAGGGGAATTTGGGCACAAAGACAGACATGCACAGAGGAAAGATGGAGTGAAAAGACATTGGGAGAGATAGCCACCTCCAGCCAAGGAACCCACAGGCTTCCAGAAGCTGCTAGCAGGCCAGGAACGGGCTCTTTCCTATCGCCATTTCAGGGACAAAGGCCCTGCTGACATCTTGGTTTGGGACTTTGGCCTCCAGAACTGTGAGACAGTCCATTTCTGGGCTTCTAAGCCATCCAGTGTGTGGCACTTTATCACACCGCACTAAGGAACAAATACATGGACAGTAGAGCATTTTCTCACTAAAAGAGACGAGTATAGGGGAAGTCTCCATTCAAGAAGGGCAGCTGATGTCCACCAAGAAACATATAGGGCTGCATAAATCCTACAAAGACAAAGGGAGCCAAAGAACCATCTGGCTGGAAGTGGGTGTGGCCACAGTTGGTGCCCTTGGACCCAACATGGCTGTGCGCACTCTGCTCAGGAGCAGGGACTCTTTTTGTCGGCCTCCCCTTCCTGGCCATTCTGTTTTCCATTTCAACAAAGAAATCTCAGTTGTGTAGGACACTTAGCTCCGAAATTCTTTCACTTTTCAGCTACTCAGCTCATCCTCGCCCCCTTGGAAAGGCAGAGAGGGCATTCCTGTGACACAGGGTACCTGTCGGGGACAGTGGGGAAGTGGGACCAAGTCTCCAGCCTTCCCTGGCTCCTGTGGGGTTTGGCAGCTTTGTATAGGGCTCTGGTTATGGGTGCTGTGGGAAAAGCCCAGAGCGATTTCTGAATTACCTTTCAAGAACTGGGAGGGGCACAAATAAATAGAAAAAGTGAATTCCAGTGAAGTCGCTGCATGTTGGGGGCTGTGTTGTAGTGAGATGACAAGTTGCGATCTGAATGCAGAAATGGTGAATGCAGCATGGATCACAGGTGGGCTAGGACAGGCCACGGTCCTGCTCAGAATTGTGGCCACACCTCTGGGACTACAATCCTGTGAAGTCTGAGGGTCTGATGAGAATCGAGAAAAATCTGTGTCCAGGCTCTTCAAAGAATGTGCGATCTTGTTATACGTGATGAATATCCCTCCCATTTTTTTTAAAAGTAGGCCCTTGCCTTAAAATTATTTTTTATAATTAGAATAACATTGAAGTATACTAGAGAAAAGAGAAAAATAAAATGAGATAGAAATAAAATTACTCATAATTCCATAACTCTAATTTAACTTCTCAAATATTAACAAATAAGGTCATCATTAAGTAAAATGTATGTTATGCTTTTAAATGAAAATTCTAAAGAAGTTTACATAAGTATTTAGTAAAAATGTTCACCTAAAAGAATCAGAATATTAAAGTTTGTATACAATATGCTCTGCAAAAAAGTGTGCTTAAAGGAAATATACCAAAATATAGTGTGTCAAGGTTACTTTCTTCTTGATAGCTTTTCAATTTTTTAAATGTTTTAAAAGTTACCTTCTATCCAGAATTTGATAAATATTCAGTTGTATTTCCTTCTTATTTTTCTATAATCTAATGTAGTATTTACTTCTTTAATTCAGCTGAAATTTTTTCAGGAATGCCATGACTCTCTCCTACCTTAAAAAAAAAAAGTTATAAACAGATAACCACAGGATGTTAAAAACTAGAAAAGGTTTTTGGAGGTCACCTATTTTACCGGCTGTGGAGATGAGACCTGAAACTGTTGATGTCATCACATAGATAGCGGCAGGGCAGGACAGTGGGAGCTCAGAATGCCTGCTCCAGGGCCTTATCCTCAGTGTCATGCTCTTCCACCTGCCAAGTGAGCACTGCTCTGCCATTGTACCCAAGTTAACGTAAAGTGCAGTAGGCTGCACAGAATTTTAAAATTGAGAAGACAGGCATACATGTGACATTAGCAACTATTATTCATACTCGGTCAATTTGATTTTTTAAAATATGTTCTTTTCTTGATTGATTGTTTTGAAAGGGAGAGAGAGATAGAAACATCAATGAGAGAGAACATCCATCGGCTGCCTCTTGCACAACCCCTACTGGGAATTAAGCCCACAACCCTACCATGTACCCTGACTGGGAATCAAACCAGTGACCTCTTGGTATATGGGATGATGCTCAATCTACTGAGCTACAGTGGCTGGGCTCAGTCAATTTGATTTTCAATTTTTTTCTCATGTTTTAAGTCCTTTGGGATCTGTACCCAGATACCAATTTATTGCTAAATAAATTGATACTTTTTTTTTCTTTATTGATTCAGGCACTCTTTCTCCATTTTCAGCATTAGCTGTCTTGATCATTGGGCTCAGTCAATTTGAAAGTAGAATGCCACTCTTCTCATCACCTGTTTTGTTTTGTTTTGAAAAATATAGCTACTTTTCATGAAACATATTATCTATGTTATCTTGGAATGGGCTTCTTATCATTTTTAATTATTATATAAATTTTCAAGTTTCTCAGTTTTAACTTCCAATAATGTCTATATCAATAGATGTAAAGCACATTAGCAAAAGCTCTCTGGAGTCCTCAATAATTATGAAGAATGTAGAGGAGACCTGAGACCAAAAAAGCATTATCGCTGCTTACTGCTCCTGAGGGACCCAGGTCCTACAAAGTAGTGTCCCTGTATCACTGCTGCTGCTGTAGGACTGAAGGTCCTTGAGCAACTGGCGCCCTGCAGGATGGGGAATGGAAGGGGATTATCTGAATCGTGAGGTTGGAATGCCACCAGGCAGACCCACCATAACTTCCTTCTGGATAAACAAGGAGCAAGTAGCAGAATGTTCAAGGAAGAGAAGGAAGAGAGGCCAATTAGAATAGGCTCTGTTCCTGGCATTTGGGGATCTTCAGAGAAAAGAATGGGAGGGAAAGGCTGCCTGATGCCATTTATTCTGCTTTCATACCTAAAATATCCTAAATTGACTATAACTCATTTACCTTTACCAGTGATACCTGATGCAGTATGACCTCAGGGGTAGGAGAAGGCCTCATAGTCCATGGAAATATTTCCCCAAAGCATGAAATCCTTTCATCTAGGACCAAGCATGTCATTAGACTATTGGAGATGGACGACTGAAATGCAAATTCCTGTGGAGGGACATGACGTAGTAGGTGAGGGACATGATGCACAAGCTTGGTTGTACAGGAGAACTGCCAAAATCTATATGCCTGGGCCCTGGGGGTGGGACCAGGCATCAGTGTGTCTTTATCTCCCCAGGCAAAGGGGGATAGGAAGGGGATCCCAGAGAAACAGCATCAGACTCACACCTTAGTTCCAGGCCTTGGTGGGTCACTTCCTGTTCTGAGAAGCTGGGAGTTCTCAGGGGGTTCTCTTTTTTCCCCACCAGGGCCTTTGCTCAGCCAACACCAAGCCCTCTGACAATGACAGGCAGAAAGAACTTCACAGTTTTCTTTCCAGCTCTTCAAATAAACAATTTTGGTCATAGATCCGACTGCTAAATCTTTACACACCAGAAAGTTAGGCTTTGACGTGCTTGTTTACCTTCCCTGTCTGACTCACAGAATGAGTCATGGGGAACCTCATTCATCTCCACGGCACTGAGGGAAGCAAGGCCAGAGACAGGGCTTCCTTCTCCCTGGGGCTGAACTTGGAGCTGCCTTCTCAGCCCCCTCCCCTCAGCACTGCAGCTGCCTCCATGGCTTAAGGTCTTCTGCCCACTCTCCCAGAGATGATGGTGGGGGATCAATAAACACACAGCACAGGTCTATGGCTAGGGCACCCACCGAGTTCTCTCTGGCATCTCAGTCTCCTGAAGTACCCAAGAAAACATAACACTGAAAGCTTTTGAGGGAAGAATATGGTACCACAATATAAGTATCTTAGCAGCACAGGATTTCACAGCAGGGATTCACAAGAGAGAGGTAGTCCTCTTAGCTCTTCCCGAGGTAGAACAACGCTGGAGATGTCTATCTAGGAGCTATATTTACTCCTGACCCCTGGATCATTAAAGAGGGAATGTGACATTCTCTTCTTTCTGACACTACCTGCCCTGATTCTTGGCCATCATCTATTGCTCAAACTTTAATGACCCTCAGTCTACAGACAGATGAAGAATGGAGCCCGGGGTTGGCAAGGTGACAGAGGTAAGGTCTCCTGCACCCATGTGTGGCACCGCAGCCCACATGCTCAGGTCCAACATAGGAAGGAAGAATCCGCAAACTATCCATCCATTTTTTCACCCACCATCTATTGTGTGTGGCAGGCATGGAGACCAGAATGAGATATGCTTCTGTACCAAGGGATCCGCAGCCTGGTAGAGGAGCATCACACACAGGACAGTGTGGGGGGACACGGCTGAGGATTTCGTAGGCTGCTGTTGGCACAGAAAAGGGAGGGGGTTACTGCAGACTATTTGGTTATGGGGGACAGGGGGAGCTCTTGGGAGACAACTTGTGGGCGGTGAGCCAAGTGAAAAAGCATGGGTGGCGGGGCGAGTCAGTAGTTATAAATGTCCATAAGGCTTATCCTCTCAACCCAAAAAGATGGATCAGGGATAAGTCTAAAGGAGTGACCCTGTCCTTTGTAATGGTATGGGGGACAAGGCAGGTGTCCCCAACGTGACATGAACTCTAGCGTAGTGAAATTTATTCCACTTTCAACTAGACTGAAGTGTTCATATCAACCTGCTCTCATCCAGCCCCCTCTCTTTGTCAACCAACAGCTTCTTGAAAGCTTGGCTGTAAGAATGCAGCTGTATAGCCTTGTCTTCTGGGTCACAAAGCCCTTCATCTCTCTGTTTAGAAGACAGAGAAATCAGTGTTCCCATTTTTACAGAGAGAAGACTAGAGGCCTGGAGAATATTAATGTTTGGCACAAAACCTCAGAAGGCACATTGTATTTCTAGGACTGATCTCTGTCTTCCACATGTGACATCTGTGGAGTATTTCTCCAGTTCATCCTGTGCCATGTGATAGACTCAGTAGCGTATCAGCATCAGGCAATTCCACACAGTCCCTTCTAGGGGAAACAGAGCCACTTAGGCATGCTCCCAGCATTGATAGCCATTCCCTATTTGCCACGTTTTACTTTCACAATTTACTTATATATATATATATATATATTTCAAAGAGGATAGGAAAAAAATAGTAGAAATATTAATGAACCATAACCTCCCAGTTCATACATTGATGTTTAACCACTGAGCCATGCCAGCTGGGCACAATTTACTTTTTTATGGGCATTTTATGCCCGAATAGGAGAGAATCATGTGCTCATATTACTTTTATAGCCATGAATATTGGAAGGCTGCAACAAAATTTCCGTGACTCCCACCCATCTCCTCACTGCCCAGTTCTAGGCTGTGTCACGAACAGCCCCAACACACTCAGAATGAAGCATGGCCAGATAGGAAACAACTCTCTTTCCTTTGTGCTTGGCAAGCTAGTTGTGAATACATTTCAGACCTCTTGATTTCTCTCAATTCTGAAATTCAGGTTCATGTTCAAGCTTTTCTGTTGATGGTTAGGTCTCCAGCTTTGGTGAAATGGAAATACTGTCCATGTTAACACCACTAACTTCATCACATATTGCAGAATGAAGCATCAGCACCAGTGATCCCAATGTCTGTGTGTGAAACCAACAGGATATTGTACAGCAATTATAAGTCAATTTAAAAAGAAGTCAGAGGTCTGGGCTGGAAGGAAGAAATTAGCATGAAACTGCTTAGGAGGAGAGAAGGAGGGTAACTGGGGGCTTAAGGTCATTGAAAGGGCAAAAAGTGAGGTTGCTGTGAGATAGCTCAGTGCATGGAGTAGTCAGCCATATTCAGAGCCTTGAGCAGACAAATGTTTAAAAAATAATTGTAGAGATTTGAATACCTATAGCTTTGTGCTATGTGTGAGTCCATGAGTCAAAGCAAATGCATCCGTTGGGTCCTGTGATCCCTACTCCCACCCCCTGGGACTCAGAGTAAAAGCTGACGTTTTGCCTCTGATGTCAGGAACAGTGGTGCTGTGGTCACAGTATTATTAGTTTGGCCAACCTCTTAAGGGTCAAAACCAGCCAAAGGAGTTTACTGCAGGGAGTTGTAACTTGGCAAAATATATACTTGAAAGCACTGGAAAAGTGTTTTTTTTTCCCCAGTTGGATCCCCGATCACCCTCTCCCAACTGTTTGCCTGGCTCTCTATTATCCTCCTAAATAATTTAAGAACTTGAAAGGAAAACTTCTTCCCTGGCCCCACGCTGAGTCAGATCCCTCATTCTATGCTCCTTACACCATGTCCTGTTCCTTTGCATACTTAGTGTAACCATAATTAGATAAGCCATTGAAATTGGTTATTAATTGCACCTCCCTCTGTTTTATGCCTATTGCCTTAATAATATACAATTGTCAAATGGGTGAATTTGTCATTTCACATCTAAAAGTCTCTATGACATGTAATAGCAAAAATCCAATTTGGAGAGGTGTAGAGAGTAAACTTTCCTTTTATCAGAAGGTCAGACTGCTTCCGTTTACATCTGTTTTCAAATACATAGAAGTCCAATGACGAGAGGACCAGAGGTATACTTAGCAGACTGGCTGGGGCGTTTTTGGACACATAGGTGCACTTAACGTACTTGATGACATTTGGTGGCCAGAATGACTAAGCCGCTCTCTACTGCTCATTGAGATAGTTACAGATTTCTATTTAGAGCAAATTTAGCCATCATGACAGCAGGAGTCATCGCATCATAGCTAACTCAAAGAGGCAGCTTTCATCCAGAAATCTGAGAACTTCCATTCAGCCTTCTCCTCCTGCCTCCCTTCATAATACCCAGGCAGATCCTGACACACCTTCTAGCACCTTCCTGTCCTGCCTTTTATAGGAACCCTCCCTGACTTCTCCAGCCAACCTCATCACACTTTATCTGAATTGCTATAGCCTCTACATGCTTAACAACATAAGCACTCATTCATTTGTCCAACAAATCTGTGTTGTACAGCATCTGAAATGTACCAGACACTTGCAAATAGTCTGAACTACATCTTTCTTTTTGACTTCACAAGTGCAAGGTTCATGGAGGGGGTGAGAGTGGTAGCGAGGGCCACATCTCACACAGTTTAATCCTCAATGTACTCAGGGCACAATGCTTAGTCATCGATGATGTTATCTTCATTTTATGACTAATCAATTTAGTATATAGCACAGAGAACTGACTAACCCCAACTAAAAGGGATCAGATACTAAATAAACTAAAGCAGGGGACAATGGCTGGGAAGAGAATAGGCAGAAAAGAGCAAACAGGAATATTCTGAGAAAGGACTGAAGCTAAAAATACTAGCTTTTGGATCCACACAGCATTGCTCCCCAAACACCTCCAAAGAGCAAGTTTCGGCTGCTGCTTTTGTGTGATACCTTTGAGACTGTTGATTTCCTGTGGCACCACTGGGGGTGTGGGGAGGATGCAGTCTGGAGAGAGCAGCACTCCTGGTGCTCAGGGAAACAAAGGAGGGAGACTGTGAGGGGTTACATTCGTAGGTGGCGCCACTGCCCCTGTGGAAGCCGGCAATGCAGTGCTGCCTTAGTAACATCAACACATCAACGGAGAGCACATTCCGAGTGGGCAGGAGGGTTCCAGCTCCCTAGGAATCCACTGAATATTCAAAGAACATTCAGTTTCCCCTAAGGCTTGCTGAATACATTTCTGCTCTCTCTCCCTTCCCCACGTGAGCGTGGATCTGCTCTTTGACTCCTGAAATGAGCCCCATGAAGAGACAGGTCCTCTGGGCAGAGCAACCCATCACCTCTGCTCAGGCTTCCAGCCCACTTTTTCCGTCAAAGTGAGACCATGAGACTGTGAGGAGTTTAATTCTCCCTACAGTTGAGCAGGGGAATACATAATTGCTGTGCATATGAGAACAAAGCATTAGATGTTGACCGCAGAAAATATCACAGAATCTATCCATTTTAGAGTCTTTTTAGGTTCCTATTTAACTTAAGGTATGTTCTTTGCCACCCAGTGAAATCTCTCCTGCGGCACAGGATAAGCCAGGTCACAGAGATCAGAGCAGAGAGGCAGACAGCCAGGCACCATGATGCGCTTGACAGACAGATGAAGTCCCATCATTTTGGGGATTAGGAAGACAGGGAGGGGAAAGGAGTATTTTTCTGTATTGGAGGCGAAAGAAACCTCTTTAAACTTCAGACAGTTATCAAATAAAAAGGTATAATATCTAGAGCTATCCTATGTCATCAAAGCCTAATATGCTAAGTGCCCAACTGTTTGATGGTTTGACCGGTCACTACGACACACACTGACCACCAGGGGCAGACACTCCAACAGCTAAGTTAGCTAGCTGCTGGGATCCGGCCCCAATTATGCACTGGTGGGGTCCTTCGGCTTGGCCTGTGCCCTCTCACAATCCAGACCCCTCAGGGGATGTCGGAGAGCCGTTTTTTGCCCAATCCCCTCAGGCCAGGCTGAGGGACCCCACTGGTGCATGAATCTATGCACCAGGCCTCTAGTAGGAAAAAAATTGGCAAAAGCAAGAGCAGATGGAGATACAGAGTTCTTGGCATTGGCTTGCTCTGGGCCCTAGGAAATGAAGATCCCACTGAAGCATAAAGAGATGGGGAAAAGTACTGGCAGGCAGAAGGAGAGGGTTGGTGAGCCAGGATAAAGAAATGTAAATAGGATACACACAGAATTAGCCAGGGAGATTTCCTGTAGTCCTGTCTGGCTAAGAGTTTGCCACTTTCTTAATAAGGAGTAAGTGGAGGTTAGTATTAGGATCTTATAAGGGACTAGAGGCCCGGTGCACAGAATTCATGCATGGGGGGTTGGGGGGTGTCCCTCAGCCCAGCCTGCATCCTCTCCAATCTGAAACCCCCTGAAGGATGTCTGACTGCCCCTTTAGGCTCGATCCTAAGGTAGTCGGACATCTTTCTCATAATCCAGGACTGCTAGCTCCAAACTGCTCTCCTGCCTGGCTCCCTGATTGCCCCTAACCACTTCTGTCTGCCAGCCTGATCAACCCCTAACCACTACCCTGCCAGCTTAATTGATCTCTAACTGCTCCCCTGCCAGCCTGTTTGCCCCCAACTTCCCTCCTCTGCTGGCCTAGTCACTCCTAACTGCCCTCCCCTGCAGGCTTGATTGCCCCCAACTACCCTCCCCTGCTGGCCTGATGGCCCATAACTGCCCTCCCTTGCAGGCCTGGAACCTCCCACTGTCCTCCCCTGCTGGCCATCTTGTGTCCACATGGCGGCAGGATCTTTGATCACATGGGGGCAGCCCTCTTGTGTGTTGGAGTGATGGTCAATCTGAAAATTACTCTTTTATTAGATAGGATAGAGGCCTGGTGCATGGGTGGGGACTGGCTGGTTTGCCCTGAAGGGTGTCCTGGATCAGGGTGGGGGTTCCCTTGCAGTGTGGGGTGGCCTGGACAAGGGGCCTGTGGTGGTTTGCAGGCCAGTCATGCCCTCCAGTGACCCAAGTGGGGGCCCTGGGATCTGGGATTAATTTATGTTCTACAATTGAAACTTTGTAGCATTCTGCTTGCTCCGTGGTGACAGCCATTTCTGTTTGAAACTTTGTAGCCTAGAGTGGAGGCCTAGGCTAGGGCTGCAGAAGTTTGGCTTCCTCCATCTCCCCGGCAACCCTAGCCTCTTCTCTCTCCAGCTCTGTGGCTGCCATCATTTCTGTTGGGATTATGTATCTTCTATAATTGAAACTTTGTAGCATTGAGTGGAGGCCTAGGCCGACAACAGCAGGTAGAAAGCTTGGCTTCCTCCATTGCTGGGGAAACCCAAGCCTCCCTCCTGCTCTCAGTGGCCGCAGCCATCTTGGTTGGGGTTTATTTGCATAATTTGCTCCTGATTGGCTGGTGGGCATGGCTATGGGTGTGGCTTGAAGGGAGGTACAGTCAATTTGCATATTATTCTTTTATTATGCAATCCTTTATTAGATAGTATTATCTATTATTTGCCACATATTATTATTTACATCATAACTATGGAGCAAATTGTATGAAATCTCATCTTCCTTCTCTATAAACTTTCCAATCCCATGTAGATCTTTAGACCCCTCACTAAAATGACTTCAGTCTCAATAAGGTTCACTGGGCATGTTGATGTGGAAGCAAGGCCCCAGAATTAAAGCCATCATAACTAATTCTCTAAATTGATGTTTACTGTGGAAATAAATGATCATGATTTTTGTAACATTTTTTCCATCACGACTTGCCCTCTGGTTTCTAATAGGAGGATGAGGTGAGCAATGGCTGGAAAAATGTTATCCAAAGATGGTGCCTAAGAGGCAAATAAGCTGCCTGGCCTCCTTCTTACTCAGAGCAGACATTGCTCATCCATTAGACACTTCTTCCTGCCAAGTCACTGTCTCATGATCCTTTTCAACATAGCCACAGGAAGCCACGATAAGTTGATTGGTGTTTGTATATGAGAACAAACCTATTTGACACCCAATCCTATCTTACCTTGCTGTTTTCCAAAAGTAAATAGAAAAATCATGATCAGAGAATTTATTCTGAATATATTCTTCACATAAAAGTTCAGAATCTTAATGATATTTAGGCACCCAAAATCTATGTGAACCAATGCTCTCATAGACTCAATACTTCAAGTATTAGTCATGTTTGACTGTTATAAAATATGTAAAAAATATGGGTATATGAATATTAAATATATACATATTAAAAGAAAAAAGTCTGAGTTAAAAAGCTCTTTCAGGTATTATTAGATGCCTTCTAACTTGTGAAGTATTCAGTTCTGATTGCCATCTTGGCTTTGGTATCCAGAAGGGGCAGACCAGATAAGCAGCCCCTAATGCAGTTCGCAAGATGTATTCTTGTTTGAGAATACATTACACTGCAGCTATGACTCAGCAACCTCAGTAGGAAGGAGGAGAGAAGGTTAGGGGGTGGGCCAAATGGGCGAAGGGAATCAAGAGATATAATATTTTAGTTATAAAAAAATAAGTCATATGTGCAACATGGAGAATATGGTCAATAATACTGTATTAAGTCTGGTGACAGGTGGTAACTAGACTTATTGTAGTGAGCATTTCACAATGTACACAAATGTCAAATCAATATGTTGTACACATGAAACTAATAAGATATTGTATGCCAATCATAGAGAAAGAAAGAAGCCTGGCTGAGTGGTTCAATTGGTTGGAGCATTGTCCCAATGCACCAAGGTTGCAGGTTCAATCCCAAGTCAGGGCACATGTGAGAAACAATCAATGAATGCATAAATGAGTGGAACAGCAAATCCATGTTTCTCTCCCTCCCTAACTCTCTCTAAAATCAATAAATTAAAAAAAAAGATAGAAGCCTCAGTGGAAAGGTGATCGTGCTAGTGGGCTAGTTGAGAGGCCTTCTTTAGGGAGGCATGAGTTGGCAGCTTGGCTGGGAAGTGTGCAAGAAGATCTTGAAATGCCTTGAAGGAAAGGCCCAGCATACAGAGCAAGAGATAAAAACAGAGCCTTTCTCTCCACCGTCCTCAACCACGTTGGCAAACCAGAATAGTAATGTGGACATGAACCTAGACTCCGACTGCTATTTTCAAGGTCTTTCAGAGATGAAGATAGGAAAGTGTTCAAGGGACCCTCAGGAATAACTTAAAACCCCGAGAGTCACATTAAGTAGCAACAGCACATCTTCAAGCTCTCAGCCTGTCTTTCTTGGAACAGTCAAGAATTTTAGCAAAATTGAACAACAGAACTGGAATTAGGACCCAAGAGACCTGACCCTTAGCTGAGGGACAATTTCTTTCTTCCTGCCTTTCTGTGGACAATGGCCTTACAAATCTAAGAACAGGGGAACTTTTGAGTCAAGAGACTCAGGTCTGAGTTAGGCCATCGAGTTGTCACCAAGTTGAGGAATCATCCTTTGTGTGGAGGTCCTTGGCAAGGCCCTGTTAGAGTCTCAGCCAGTGCCCGACATGAATCATTGCTGTACGCCAGCATGGTGGCAGATTCAGACTGAGTTTATGAAGAAACAAATGGGTCAATGCAGACAAAACTAATGGCATGTTGACACTTCTCCTTCCTCGAATGAGGTATTAGGCCTGAATTATTATAGCAGGAAATGCTAAACTGCTATGGAAAGAAATGGTGTGATTACTCATGTCAATGTTAAACTTGCCATTTTTCACAAAGGGACTGATCACCAGCTATGAAATCTGCTGTACTTGATATAAAGCACTACCCTCTCCCCATGATTTTTCTCCATTGACCATAGAATTTCTTATATAGAATATGTGGCCGCTTCCAAAAATTAAAGAAACTCTAGTTAGTGCCTTACGTCTATTCTAGGTTTAGGAGGTCTCCTCTTCAAGATGTGGCAAGAGGTGACGAGGGTGCAAAATTTAACTACCTATATAGATTTGGGCTGGATGATTTTTGATAAATGCTCAAACTTTACAATGTTGTGAGTCAATAATAAAGTAAAAGGCAAGTTTCTTCTGATTGTGTTTCCTTCTCTTCAGCTACTCTGTCCTCTGAAGACTGCTCTGACTATCTCCAGCTCACAAGAGTAGTTCCTATTCTATGAATGCCTTTTCTTCTTTTGCAAGTTCACACGGTCCTGCCCACACTTTCTTCCAATGCACTTTAAGGCACCAATTCATTTGCTTCACAGCACCTATTATAATTTGTCATTGTGTCTTTATAGGTTATTTTGTTTTATATAGACTGTATTTCTCACTAGATTGCAAGTTCCATGAGAACATCTATTATGCCTGATTTGTTTTGTTTACCAACATATCCTGTGTCCTCATTTAGGACCAGGAACATAAAACAGTTGCTTCATACCCGTTGAATGAATGAATCTGTCATTTTTAAATCATTATAGTAACTATCATTAATTAAAGGCTTACTGGCGGCCCGACTTTGTACTGGTGCTTTGCATGCATGACTTTATTGGCTCTTCACAAAAGCTCCATGTGTCAGGTGCCACCTGTTTTATAGATGAAGATACTGAAGCTCAAAGAGGTCATGGAGTTGGTACACTCTAGAACCTGGACCCAAACTGCATCTGATACACAAAGAGCTAAGCGCTGAATGCCTGCAATACACTGCCTTTGGGTCTTGGTGACTTGGGCCAGACAACAGCAGATCCTCAGGAGGTGTTCACTGACTTGAGTCCCTGCATGATGGGTCTAACAGATGGAGGGCAGTACTTAGGACCCATGGGGCTAAAGCTCTGAAATTTCAGTGACCAGGGGATTTTTGAAGTCCTGAGCCAGGAATGGTAGAGTAGAAATTTTTTTTCTAACAATGAGACTCATTCTGACATCTGTGGAGAGTTTAACAGAGATCCTTTCTTCTACTATATGAGGGTGTGACTTTAAATTTTTTCTTGAAATGCACATTTTTAATTAGAGTTCTTTATGTGGGTTGCTAAGCTTCTGAGAATTAAAAGGACACTTGTGCCTGTGGGACAGTTACAGAGACTGACCCCTGGATAAGTGCATAATAAAAAATACACAGAGAGCAACTGAAATTAAACCCACAGGGAAACCTTTTCACTTAGTGTCAAATACCTAGAAAATGACTTGGCAGCTACAGAATCAAGAGAAAGAATGGAAACAAAAGCCAATGCTAATTTACTTCATAGTGGATTCTTTTTTCCTGAGGGAATCTGAGAATCTAGAGTTGGCAGAGATTTTTGAGATGTTTGTGTTTAAGACCCCTTTCTGCAGTTGGGACAATGAGTCCCAAGTAGTCATGTCAAGGTCAAAGCAAGATCAAGTCACATGAGCCATGAGTAGGGAAAGGAAAGAAGAGAAGATATAACTGTGTCCTAAAGCAGCTGCCCCTATGCACTCTTTAAGCCACTGCTAGAATTTGCTGATGGTGAGGAAGATGGGAGGTACGGTATGTGGGGCAGCTCTATGGCAACATGGGTCTTATTTATTCAAAGGAAAGTATGTTGAGGAATATTATGTCATTTATTATTATTGCTGTTGCCAAGACTTGGTATGATCAACTGGGCTTCTTTCTCTTGTACTTGGGACTGCCAGCCTTCAGACACATTGTGGTCACTTATGGGCCCCTTAAAACTGAGAGTGCCACCAATAAGATTGCGCTGGACTGAACAGAAATCACAATAATGATAATGCTGTTAAAGGAAGAATGGGCCATTGAATGGGGTGGGGTAGAATGGTCAGCATTCAAATATATAGTCCAAGAGCAGAATTATCTGGTGTGCTCAACCCCACTGGGGAAGACGGCCATAGTATCTGAGAGATGTTAGTAGAACTAATCACCAGATATGTAGAGTTGGGATGTAGATATACTTCATTAGATTTTCTGTGCAATATTTCTCCAAGCTCTATCTGATTCTATGGTTACCAAATAACCTCCTTATAAATACTTTAATGATCAGATACCTTGATTTTGGGAATGGTGGATGATCACGTATGCAGGACTGTTGAGATTCAGCTTGAGCCTGAGTGAAGAAAAAAGATTTAAGGTCCCCAACAAAGGGAGACAATTAAAACCTTCACAGGGATTTTATATTGATTGACAACATGCTCAGGCCAAGGTCCCCTTCCCAGCCTGGTGGTCCCAGTAATTTGTCCCCAGTTTCCACTCTCTCACATATAATCACCAGCCCTGTATGGACATGAGCTGGGGAAAGGGATTGGTCTTGCTATAAATAAATAAATAAATAAATAAATTGCTGGTGTGGCTTTTGTCCGCGCATGTGACATGAGTTATTGAGAGGGAGTCTTCTCGAGTCTGTGGACCTGATGGGTGAGGGCCAAGTCCTAAAGCCTGTGAATTCTCTGAGATAATAATCCTCACCTGTAGAGATCTCTTGGCAATGAGCCATTTCTGCACCAAACGATCCCCACCCACCCTCCCTCTCTCCTAGTGCTTTTTTCAAGATCAACGTTTCTCTCAAAGCTACCCCATTCTGGCTGGTGTTGCATGCTGTAGTCCTGGGGCCATGTGGATGGCCCAGATTTTGGGCTTGATCTTGACTCTGGCACTCACCTTCATGTGGCTGTAGTTAAGGGTCTTCACCTCTTTATGGCCCTGTTTTTCAGTCCTTTCGCCTGCTCGATGGAAATGTTACCTCTGAACCTTTCCCAGAGCTCAGATGAAATCATTTATGGGGAAAAGATTTCAAAAGCTTCTAGCATTTTACAGATATAATATACTAATAATTATTCTACCAGATCACATGTATATATATCTCTATATATAAAAGTCTAAGTGACCATTATGACCAGTTGACCAGTCACTATGATGCACACTGACCACCAGAGGGCAGACACTCAACACAGGAGTTGCCCCCTACCCACTCCCCTTCCCCACCCTCCACTCCCTGCTGACTCTGGGAGATTTCCCAGAATCCCTCAGCAGGAGGCTGCTGGCCCCCCATAGTCCTTGATTGCTGGCCAAGCCAAGGGACCCACCCATGCACTTTCTTCTCCAGCCATTTGCCTTTAAATAGGCAAGTGTCCAAGACAGATGGTTAGATGGCAAGATATCTGAAGGTGACCTTATTTGGGCCACCCCAGTGTTTTATTACAAAAAAAAATCCTCTATTAACAAATCAAGATATTTCCCCCTAAATATGTTATTTTCCTCCTTGTTCTCTTAGGAATGTCAGAAATGAACAGGAAGGATTTAATTCACAAAAGATAGCCCAGATTGTGCCTTCCAATTTGCTCATCTACACACAAACAAAAATTCCAATGATCTTGATTCCCACATATCATTCCCTAAATTTTGTGTCCCATGTATTATTGTTTTTATTTCATTAGCTAAAAGTCTGAGCATCTGGAACAATTTTTCTTTGATATCAAGCAACACAATCTGAGAATCTCTGTTTTCTTAGGGCTCTTCTACTAACAGATCATTTAACAGCTATTCTGGACTAAAGGTGGGTATATTCACTGGACTAGAAACTCATGAAATGTTATTCATAGTGTAATCATCTTCATTGTCTTAGCAATGGGGTATTTATATAATATGGTTCAATAAATTCCTAATATAGCTAAGATTCCAGAGGAAGAAACCCAGGACACTGAACTTTCTCATCTTACCCACTGACTTTTTCACAGGTTCTGAACATTAATTTCCATTTGGCCGTAACCTGTGTATACCTCTGTTTTATTTCCTCAAAGCAGATGTGCACCCCGTGAAGTAGTGTACAGAGGGGCTGGGGCTGCTAAGGACAAACATGCTTATATAATAAATTTTGGCAGGAAAGCAAAATAATTCCCTATTCAGAAAAAAAATTCTTAATCTACTCTCTCTGTGCCATTGTGAAAAAAATCCAGAAATTAAACCAGCATTCTTTATGTTGGTCCATCCCCAACTTTACTCACTGAAGGCATGTGGGCCTGGAGCTATATTTAGAATCAGCAATCAAGCGGCTTAGAATCCTAGGTTATTAGCACCTGGGCAATTTTCTCCATGATTTTTTTTAGCCTAGGAACCCCAATATATAAACTGAGATGGAATGCGGGATCTGAAGTCTTACCCATTCTGTCTCCCCCGCTTATCTGCTGCTGGGGCACTACCAGGTATTCTTAGGGTTCCAAGGAACAACTAGAAAACTACTGATGTAGGCCAATCCCTTCATTTTGCAGAAGGAGCATCCAAGGCACATGGGGATGAAGTGACTTGCTCAAGATTCTCCAGTAGTCACTGTTGAAGCCAGGAGAAGGATTTCGGCTTCTTAACTTCCATTTACATGTCCTTCTCATCATACAGCACATAAGATGCTATGATAATAAAAACAACTTTTATTACTAGCAAGAAAAGTTCAGCTGAGAAACAGATGACTGGTTGGAGAAGTTTGCCTCCTGGGGGCACGAGGAAATCAAATGACTTAACTGAAAGAGACAGTAGCTCTTTCTTTGAATGAAAGGAGAATGAAAAGTACAAGGGGAAGCCAGCATAAGGATGATTTCCTACAAGTGACTCCATTTTAGTTTGTCAGGGTGTGCTATTCTGAAGGATAGTGGCTCTGCTACTACCTGTGTGACCCAGAGCAAGTCATTTAACTTCTCTGGATCTTCTGTAACTCTTGTCTCATCTGAGAACACAGCAGAGGCACTTGAACATTGGACACTGTGATGATCTGTTGTCTCTTCTAGATGGATATACCCCAGATCGATTACTTCCTTCCTCCCTCCCTTCCTCCTTTCCTTCCTTTCTTTCTTCCTTGTCTCAGTACTTCTCATAGAGCCAGAACTTCCTTAATCTCATATACTTTTTTTTTCTATAGGTATTTTGTGCATTGAATAATAGTTTTCCCAACTCGACATTAGATTTTTGTTTTTGTTTGTGTGTGTGTTCTTTTTTTTTTTTCTGGTATGGCTGTGTCTTTCTATTTCTATAACATCTTTGTTTCTTTTCCTCCTCTATCGTTGCTGTCTTACAATGCAGGTACTTAGACTCCTGGGAGGACTCTCCCTCTGATATTTCCAGGGCCCAGAGATCGTCTCCATGTGAGCTTCCGTACAATCTGTATGGCTCTCCTTTTCTCCTTCCTTTGCTCCAGGCCTCCCTAGGTAGTACCAGGACCATTCAGCATCATCACATCTGCCTGTCATCGCTGGCACTTCTTCTGGGTGCTATTGTACCATTCTGTCACCATTCCTTACAAATTGTAGAAAATGCTATAGTAGCTACCTATGTTCGCTTTGTTCCTCTGATGAGTGTGTATGTGAAAGTTTATATCTATAATTCATCCCCTCCCTTTCCCTCACTGCTTCTTTTAGTCTACAGGCTATTAGATGTCTGGATAGGACTGTGACTGCATTAGAAAAGGAATGACCATCACGCAGAGGTGGAGGCACTGATCAATGTGACCTTGAGTCTGTTCTTTTGGGGATAAGGTAAGCGTATTATCATGTGTATAGGATGAGTTAGGTTAGGAGGGCACGTGTTACTGCTGTTGTTATCTAAAAGTTTAATTGTGACGTAAGGGTGTATGTGGATGCTGAATAACAAAGGAGGTGAAATGCTGCTCACTCAACATCTATTTTCAGTCTCCTTTAGCTTGCCTTGATGAAACTAGGAAGTCAGGAAGCTAGAATTACATTTCCCATATCTTTTCCATCTAGGGCTCTTGCTTGAGACATGGTATGGCATAAGCCTAAAATTAGAGTCACTGTTATGTGCTGCCTTGACATTTGGTAAAATTGAGAGGGTCTCAAAAGGCTGAATCTCAAGTCCTCTGCCCATCCTGCCTCACTGGATAAGGTCCCTTAACCAATCAGTCTTCCTTGTCATAGGGACCAGGCCTAGTGCCTGCTTATCCTTGAGTTTTAGGTTTCAGTGTCCTGCCAGCTTGGGCAATTATTCAAATAAGACAATCACATCCTCCTCCTGGGAATCAGGAGCCACCTCACTGTCACGTTATAATAAAGCCTGCTTCCCACAGTACAACCCCCATGTGGCCTTGCATGGTGTGTGGTGTCCTCCTAGCCCAGACTGTGCATATATGTGTCTAAGAAACTGCTGTCAATCTCATCTCTCCAGTGTTGTGTCATGTGCTCAGCCATCCTCACAACCCTGGATTAGGAACCCCTTCATTGCCAACCTGGTTCTACCGAGTACACACTCTTGCATGAGATTTTGAGGCAAAGTGGGTGGCATGGGAGTAGTTACAAGAAGAGAGTACAGACATACAAAGTACAGACAGAGACATTTGTTCTTCCAGATGGCCATGGAAGAGGGTCTGGAGTCCAGTCTAAAGACAGGTACAAGGTAGTGGGAGGAGCAGCCCTTGCTTTCCCACTGGAACAGCCTGTGCTGTGGTCAGGCTTTTCCCCTGGCTCTGCATGTCTGGCTGCCCGTTTTTTGGCTAAGTAGAATCCTCAACTGGTTCTCCAGATTTCTAGAAGTTCTATAAGCTAACTAATATATTTTCATAAACCACTTTCTACTGAAAATCCCTGAAGTATACTCTACTGCCTGCAATTAAGAACTAGATGATACAAGTGGCTTAACAGAGGGTTGATTTTTCTCATTAAACATCAAATCTGGAGACAGGTCTCCTGGGATGGTGCAGCCACTGGTTCTACAGTAACATCAGTTTCCTGGACCTCTTCTGCCTTTCTGAAATTCATCCTCATGGTTGCAAATGTTGTTACTCCATCTTCAGCATCATGCCTGTATTCTGAGTGGGAAGAAGAAAGTGACCTAGGGAAGGAGTCTAGCTTTGGACAGCTAACAAACAAATCCCAAACTCCAGTGACTTAAGGCAATCACAACTCTGTCAGTAAGCTGGGTGGATCTTCAGGTCTGGGCCAGCGTGGCTGATCTCTGATGAGTTCACATGCATGTGCAGTCAACTGGCAGGTTGGCTGGTGACTGGATGATCTAGTATGGCTCATTCATAAATGCTGTTGACCAGAGCAATGAAAGTTCTTGAGCCACATATTTCTCATCATTCAGCAGGCTAGCACTGGCATCTTCCCATGGCAGTCTCAGTTTTCCAAGAGTAGCAAGAGAGGACAAGCTCCATTGCAGTCACATTTCTATTTTGCTTTTCATCTTGTTTGATATTGCACACTGGCCAAAGCAAGTCACAGGGCAAGCTCGGAGTCAAGGAATAGAAAAAACAGTCTTGCCTTTTGCTGGGGGGAGTTGCAAAGTCAATTCCATAGGTATAGCAATGGGAAGAATTGTGGCTATTCTTGCATTCTACCATGGAGTCCAGAACTTTCCCCAAGTCTCCAGCAGATTTCTAACTTCCTTTCACTGAACAGCACTATGATTTTCCTATGATTAGCCCTAATAGCAAGGGAGGCTGTTAATGTATTTTATCCAGATGCTCCTCCTCCTGAAATAAAATTATACTTCTCTGATTAATAAAGGGTGAGAGGATGTAAATGGGTTGGTATGAAATAAATAAGAAATATGTATGTATTGTTCTCTGCCTACAGTTCTTGCTAATATTTTGTTTTTGACCCTGTTTCCTGACACAGAGCTCCTAAAACCTGGGACTTTCCTAAGTGATAGAAATATTAGATACAGTGCTCTGAAATCCCATGGAATTACCTGAGTGATAGGAGTGTTCAAATTAGGTGACTCTTGGTGGGTTCCTAGATGGGGACTGGTCACTGAACCATGATTAGAAACTTAGAACTTTTTAGCCCCACCCCCATTGTCCAGGCAGGGAAAAGGGACTGAAAAATGTTTTAATAATCAAATCATATTTATGTGATGAAACCTACATACAAATCTCAAAAGTACAGGGTTTGGAGAGCTTCTGGGTTGGTGAGTACCCCTACATGTTGGAGGGATGACACCCTCCAACTTGGTGAGGACAAAAGCTCTTACACTCGGGACCCTTCCAGACCTCTTCTATGTATCTCTTTAGATGTTCACTGAATACTTTATCATATCCTTTATTACATGATAAACTAGTAAACATAAGTAAGACTTCCCTTGATTTCTATGAGCTGTTCTAGCAAATGATGGAACCCAGGAGGAGGGGATATGGGAACCTTCCATTTATAGCCAAGTAGGGCACAAGTTATGGGTAATCTGGGACCTGATTGGTGTCTGAAGTGGGAGTGGATGGCTGGAGGGGTATCTTGTGGGACTGAGACCTTAACTTGTGGGATCTGCCTTAATTCCAGGTAGTTAGTACCAGAATTGCTTGGTGTGGAATACCCACACATCTGGTTGCAGAAGTGTCCTGTATGAGTGAGTATAGGAACACAGTGCCTTTTTTTTTTCTAGACAGTTGGATATTAGCAGTGTCTGTCATGCATACCATGAGGAGCTATCATGGAGACACTTCTGTGAAACTGCATTTCATTCTCTTCTCCATGAGTGGGTAGACAGATGCCATGATCTCTTTCTATCACTCAATGGTGAAGGTTGTGCAACTCTCAGTGGGGCCTCAGGTATTTGGTTCACCAGACAGGCTCAGGTGTCACAGTTGATTGAGTTGGTCTCTCTGCCCCTGAAACACACACAACATATATCTATCTTCCTTCAACCTGCCCCTCCCACAGCTAGTACTCACCAGGCACATGGCTCATGCACGAGACCTTGACAGAAGAGTGATGCTGCCACTGCAGTGCTGCCTCATTCTTGGCACAGGCCCTGGGGCTGATTATGGTGAGTTCAGCATATTATTGTTAATCCTGCTATTTCATAGTCATGAAACACAGACAGCTAGCAATACACTGCCTCGTTTGGTCCTTATGAGCTACAGGAGCTGAGTTCTTTTGTCTGAGAATCCATCTTCTTTCTTTGTGTGCCCTTTAGAAAAACTGAAATGTTCTCAAAGTCTGGAGACAAACTTCCGAGTGAACTGCATCTGAACTTTTAAAATTCTCCTCCTCTCCCCATTTGGTTAAATCTCAGTGGAGCCGGAGATGATCATAATTCTCATGAACACAAACTAAAGATTTTGTTGCCTGTTGAGCAAAGTAGCTGCTTCCTATTGCAAAAGAACTGATTCCAATTCTCATTGCGTTGGCGTTTTCATTAAAATTTCCATTATCCTCTTCCTTCCAATGCAGTTATAGATGAAATTGTCCTGACCACGCTTCTCAAGCAAAATCACTCCTGACTCAAAATATATGAAAGGCACATAAGAAAAGATCCTTACTTCCTCAAATATAGATCTTGGTAAGGGAAAAAAAAGTTTTTGTCCTGGCTTTCATAATCATTTTAGATCAGTATTAGCTTTGTCAGGCATACCAGGCCAAGGAAAATAAATCTGGGTTGAGGTACAGTCCTGGTGTAGAGGTAGAAGGGATGATACTCTGATAATAACGGCGACTTGTTTGTTGAGGGTCTACTCTGAGCCACAGCCTTTAGCCACATCCCAGAGACCTGATCTTATCTGTGTAGTCCTCAGCACTTCATACACTATGAACTGGCCTCTATTAGACTTCTCGGGGAATTGAAGCAGTATACCTGTCACAGCAGCAAGTGCCAGTTCTGACTCTGCCTCATGCTAGGTGACCTTGGCCAGTGATTTACGCTCTCTGTGCCTCTAGAAACCAATGCAAATCCAATGCTAATGATAGTTTCCCCATCCTTCACTTTACAGGGTAACATATAGTTGAATGCATTTTAAAATTCTTTGTAAAAAAAAAAATTCTTTGTCCACTGGAAAACTATTCCAATATAAAAAAGATGGATTGCCAAAGGTCATAGACAGAAATCGGCGTGTGAATCAGCCACCCTCAACACAACCAAAGTCAAGTCTTCATCTCTCTCCTCTCCTTGGAGACTAGTCCAGCCCTGTGCTTTCACGCCTCTCCTGGGAAAATAAGAAAAGGAAAGCATTAAGCCCCTTGCTTCATGTTTCCACAGCCATCACTTTCCAGTGCTTACTCTGAGCCAAGGAAAATCATTCACATGCATTATCTCATATAATTCCTAAAACAAAACTATTGTTCCTGTAATACAGGCAAAGACACTGAAGAAAAGTTAGGTAACATCCCATTCTCATAACTCAATTAAATAGATGGGCTGGGTTTCCAACCTCTGTTTGTACTTTAACTATTGTGAAGTACTTATTTCTCCTGGGGAAGAACAAGAAACTACTTATTTTGGAGAAAGAAACTCAGAAGAGCAGAGAGTCCAACTCATCCTGGCCCAACAAATCAGCAAAATTTTCTATTTTATCACCCATTGGAAACAAAATCCCTAATGAATTTTTTTTCTTTCAAAATCACCTTAATATAGTCTCATTTTTACAAACACTTATTTTTTTATTTTTTATTATGCATGCAACTTTTTTTATTCTTTAAAGTATTACAAATAGTAGTACATGTTTCCTTTTTCCCCCATTGACCTCCCCCCAGCACATGCCCTCACCTGCCCCCGCCACCCCAGTGTCTTGTATCCATTGGTTATGCTTATATGCATGCATACAAGTCCTTCGGTTGATCTCTTACAGCTCCCAAACACTTATTAAATATCAGGCATAAAATCCATTTGTGTATAAATCTATTTAATTCCCATGCTAATCCATGAGGTGGTACTATTATTGTTCCCACTTTATGGATGGCAAAACTTAGGCAAGGAAAGGTTATGAAACTTGTCTGAGGTAACATGGCTTCCAAGTGACAGAAACAGACCCAAATTCAGGTACTGTAATCTGATTTCAGAACCCTGTGTCAGTCACTATATTTTATGCATAGTAAAGGCTTAAAAGAATGCAGGCCAAATTGTCAGCAGTTACCTTTGGGGCATTGGGTTTGGGTGGGAAATACAGAGAGAAAGACTTCCATTTTATCTTGTTTACACATAAGTACTCTTGAAAATGTTACAATGTGAATATATGTATACTTTTTATAATTTGAAAATATATCTCTGTAGATGTAAATACCTTTGCTCTTCATGTAGTTTGAGGCATTAGTACAGATAAATGATTTCTAAGGAGGGGACTGGCATTCTGGGGTGTTCCAGACTCTAGAAGGATGCCAAGAGAGGCTGGGTTATAGTGAAGCAGGAGTCTGCATATATCAGGGTCATATGTTCTCTCCTCCATCTTTACCCAGCACATGGCCAACATTATGTGGATTTATATTCACTCTGAACCAGAGGGCAAATGGAAAAATGTAAATTTTGGCCAGCTGCTTTTGTGGGCACTGACCTCGAGGGACTCATTCAGTCCCAGACCTCACCCTGGGAGTGATTTCCCCACATCCGCTATAATTTATTGACAAGAATTGTTTCTCTTCCTGAGGCTGAAGGAATTGCCCAGCATGATTTTAAGCCAAGTACTGTACAGGTCAACGCGATGAACTGAATCATCATTTCCTTGCACCACCAGCCCTGCCCAGGGTAATATCTCCCTCTTCATCATCTCTCATTTTTGAAGACGCTGGCAGCACAAATCATTTCCCAGTACCCCTCTGTCAGCCTGAAACAAAGTCTCCCAGATTTGACCCCGTTAGGCAGTTAAGACCACAAGCATTGTTCCATGGCGCCACATCACAATTGTTTTGAGATAAGCATTTCCAATATCATATGAGGTTATCTTAGAAATATGTACGTTTCAAATTTCCCTGCTGTCCCAAATGTCATAAAATTAAACAGACTGCACTTTTCTACTAGGTTTTGGACAGACTAATGTAATCACAGGACATTATCATCATTATTTCCAGGGAACTGCAAGGTATGGCTATCTGTCCAGATTATGATTGTAAGTTTGTTTTGTTCTAATGGGGACAAATGTTACCATTTGAGTGTTTCTCTGAATGTCACTAGGCATTCCGTAAATGATCACATTGTCAGCTAAGACAAAATCCCATTATACTCACCGACCACTTGGGAAGTTGGCTGATGATAATGATGATGATATTAATGACTGTTGTCATACAGTGGATTCCCTATGGGTGCCAGGCAAAGGGCTAAGCATTCTACCAAAGATCTTCCAATCACCACAGCAATCTTTGAACTTGGGGTTATTATTTCCATTACAGATGAGGAAGAGGGATTCTGGGAAGGTAAGGCCTCCCAAGTAATAAATCACTTATTTCAGAGAGGGACCAAATGGAAGTTTACCTTCACACTATGAAGGAGTTTGAGATCAAGCGTTTATTTATTTATTTATTTATTTATTTATTTTTATTTATTTATTTTTTACAGAGCGGAAGGGAGAGGGATAGAAAGTCAGAAACATCGATGAGAGAGAAACATCAATCAGCTGCCTCTTGCACACCCCCCCCCCCACTGGGGATGTGCCCACAGCCAAGGTACATGCCCTTGACCGGAATCGAATCCAGGACCCTTCAGTCCGCAGTCTGACGCTCTATCCACTGAGCCAAACCAGTCTCGGCTTGGGATCAAGCATTTAAAGGAGCAGACTATTCTCATGTTCTCTTAGAATTCAAGCTATTCCACCATCTGGCTTCCTCTCTGTGCCCCTTCCTGGACAGGACAGTTCCACATGTCCTTCAAGGCTCTGTGGCTCTGCTCACACCACTTCCTCTGTCTGGATCGCCCTTCCCCTCCCCTTCTGCCTGGAAACAGATTCATCTCTCAAGACTCAGCTCTAGCACCACATCCTCTAAGAAGCCATATCACTGTCTCTCCCACCCACACATCCCTGTAGACTTGACCATGTTGTTTTCTTGTCTCACTATCCTACGCACAAGTTTATAACAAAACCCATGACACTTCCGGTTGGTATTTATTTTTATGCCTCTCTTTAGTACTCAACTGTGAGCCTTGTCAGGCTAGACTGTATTCTCTTTATCTTCCCACAGCCTAGACCAGTATCTGGTAATTAGTAATTGCTCAACAAATATGTGCTTCATAAATGAGTAGGTGAATGAAGGGATGAATACCTCCTACAACTTAAAAGAATCAACATATAGCCAATCAACACTGTAATGAGTATTTGCTGTATCATTTGAGCATATTCAATTCTGCTAGAGAAGACAAGAAAACAGTAAAATGGATGAAACTCATAAGATATAGATAATAAATAGCAAGTTGCTCATGAGACATAGACAGAATTCATAAAATGTGTTAGGTATAGCTTGGTAAGTTAGTAACCATGAGATAGATCACACATGGATAAAGCTAGTAAATCACACAGACCTAAACATAGCCAGAAGAGGCTAGAAGGACCAAGAGGCAACAAATATTCGCAAACCTCTACATATATATGAAGAATATGAGACACTCTGTATTCATGTGGTCTTAAATTGACCACCCATTAGTGAACCCCCTTCTGACATCATGTACCTTTTGCCCAAGAAATGTAGATAAAATTCATGGCTGCTTATCAGGCTGATTGGCAAACCACAGCTATTGTTCAGGGGACTTGTCCCGTGTCTCTGAGAGAGAAAACTTTGTTGGTGTCATCTCTCATCTGCATTACTCACCATCTGTGGTGAAGGCTAATGAGGCACACAGAGAGACAGGATGAATGAAGATGGTGTAACTGAGGATCAGGTAGTGTGGTCTCTCCGACCAACCTGTACCATATCTTAAGTGTGTTTCCCTACCTTACATGTTCCCTCTTGCTTCTAGTCATGTAGTAAAAAGAATTCAATAAACTATATGTTTCAAGTATATTAATTTGGTATGACCCCCTCTGTCCCATGATCTCTGGGATAGCTTGCCTGGTACCCTACTTATAGGTTGTAGGCTACCATTGCATCCAAGATATTTCCCAACGACAACCATATTTCCTATTATCACCACTAGAGCTTCCCTCTTTAGGAAGCCAAACATGGCTATTCCCTTGTAGATTGACCCATCGTTTCTCCAATGACTATAAGAAAATTCAAAATGAAAACCTCTATATCCAGAGTGCTAGCAGAAATAGTGAGAATTCTTTAGAATTCAGGCTGGAGTTGTGGTCTATTTTATATTCAAAACATTTATGACAAATTATAAAGGAAAATTGTTAGGCACGGATGTTTTATGATTAACTAATGCAGATGTGAGAGACTGAGTCTTCTCTCCAAGAATGAGTAAGTAATTTTATTTTTTCTCAATGTCCAGGCAGCCCACATGAATATGCCCTTGCAGAATTCCACAATTGTACCCTATGCAGTCAATTTAAATTTCTATGCATGTGGACCAATAAATAGATATTATCTGGCTGAGTGAGATATTGGCTGTCCTTGTTGGTTCCTAGTGTGTAATATTATTTCAGACTTTCATTCTTGTTTATTGGCCACTGATAATATTATAAGTCCTTTTATTGTTTCGGGTTCATGTAACTCAAATTCATATATTAAAAAATGCTCTATCTCCTGAGTCACATTTAAATTTATTCATATTGAGGTTCAAGACTTTTCCTTTCTTTGGACAAGAGCTATGCTAAATTGAACTCCAGAGTTACTGATTGGTTTCCCTAATCCTTTCAGATTTTTTTTTTAATGAATTTGTTGGGCATCATATTGTAACTGTGCTAGTGAAAGTTTAAAAGCTCTTCACATCCTAGATCTAGTTAGTAACTGAAAATAAAAGGTGAGGGAGATAAGAAAAGAAAAAGAAACGGCTGCATTTGATCTTGTATATTGAATTTACTTTCCATTTTCTAATAACGAGATGACATTCAATCTCCGCTAGAGCAGTGCTGTGACATCTATGACTTGGAGGATGTATAATACTAGGAAAATAGCCTTACAGGGCCTCAGGGACCACTTATGTGTCAGTGATTCTGTAGAGCTGTTTGTTGGCAATACATCAGAGTCAGGACTCAGTTTTATCAGTGAAAATAAATGGTGCTCAATGTTACTTGGGACTTTTCATCTTCAGATCTCCAAGGGTCTGAAAAGTCATGACCATGCAAAGTATCCATTTGGAACAATTCCCTTTTATTCCAATGATTGTGTACTTAACAACCCAATTAAAATTCTTATGCTGAGAGGAAGACCTGCATACTGAGATCCCTGAGGCCAGCTGCTGAGGTAATGTGGAGCCCCAGGGACCTGGCTCCTCTATAGACCTCAGAAGAAAGATTGGGATAAAGGGACATGTCAATTCACCCTGACCAGAGCCTGGGCTCTCACTCAGTAGAAGCTCCCTAGGAGCACAGCATCCAGACCAAAATCCAAGTCCCATGGCAGCCCATGATGGAACCAGTACCTGACCCCAAGGTCTCCCTGGTACCTGGAAATGGAAATAATGGCTGTGGCTGAACTCCCTGTGGCCACCTCTGCTTCCCCAGCATCAGCTTAATCACTCCTCCCAGCTGGAATGTCCTTGGAGAATAATAGTCTTTCACTCTGTGCGCTTAGAAATCAGCCTTAAAATTGAAATGTGCTGAGAGAGGCAGCCCATTGTCTTCGCATCACATGAAGATGCAAACATCAGAAATGGAATGCTTTCCTGATAGCCTATTTTGCTGGGGTGCTGTGTGAGCGAAGGAAAATGCAAAATTGGAAGATGGGCTCCCTAAACCAGGTTGAAATATTTAATGTTGCCCTTTGTTAAGAACTTCTTTGGGGGTGTGGGTAGGATGGGGTGAGGCCAGGTGTAGGAGTCTGTTGGTTACTTACTCTTCCCTGAATTGAATGCTCTGTTTAAATGGCATCAATTTTATAACCTCCATCTGAATTTCTGCTCTCCCTTGCCCTTCTAAAGAGGTCATTTTTAAATGATCAGATCTTATGTGCATAACCTGAACCATTCCTCCTTGGATTTCATCTACCTCCCACACCAGTTCTGTCTTCCTCTGGGATTTCTCTTGCTTTGGAGATTTATGGTTGAGATTTTTACTTTGTTTAGTCAGAAGCTAACGTGATTTCTCAGGAAGTAGGCTAAGACTCAGATCATCCCTGTTCTAGCAGAGTATGATGACAGGCCCAGAAGGAGGAGGGAGCCTCCTTCCACTGCTCCAATCAGGAAGAAGGGGGTTTGTGGTCTTTGAGTTGAGCTGATCGGTACATTTTTCAAGTGCAAGAAATATAAAGCAGAAAACTCTGGCTTCTTATCCATTTAAATAAAGTTGAAGAAATCAGCCCTCTAACAGGACTGCCACTGTGATCCTCAGTGATCCCAGGTCTTTGGGCACCTTCCCCACCCCTGTGTCACCCTTTATCCCCTTTTGGTGCATGCCCTTTGATCCTTCTCAGACACTCCCTCAGTGCTCTGTCTTTTCTTGTCAAATTATGTTCACAGAGTAGGATGTGAAACATGTTTTAGTTAAATTATAAATTACCCCAAAGAGCTTCAGCTCTCACCTCTCCTAGGTATTACATCTTAACAGGATCAAAGGCTTAAATTAAAAGAATTAATCTCTCCTTGAGGGATTTCAGCCAAGGAGATTTCTATCATCAGGCCTTCCCAATATTGCTGAAATCATGGACTTAAGAGGTTGAATTGGAAAGAGGGAACTGATGAAGCTTTACACTGTTGCTCATGCCCTGTATCTGTGGTAATATTTCTGAGTCACTTCCATCCCTTGCTTTCCTTAAAAACATAATCTAATTTAACCTCCTAGACAATATCTGAACTGTTCTAGAATATTTCAGATTTGTGTTTAACCAATAGTGCAAGAAATCAGAGAGTTCACTATTGTCTATTCATACTTGAATATTAGTATATTCTCCTCTGATATTTACTCACTGGTCCTTAGTTCTGTGCTTGAAGCCTAGTAGGTTAAACCCGTTCTCTTTTGCATGTGACAGTCTTCCAAGAAGTTGAATGAAATCCTCCTTTCCCAGTTTTTCATTCTATATCCTCCCTCCCCAGTTTTTTTCTTATACAAATTGGCAGAGTAAATTGAGCTAAAAACCCACAGGGAGGACATGGTTCTTGGAAATGCAATGGTTTTTAAATATAACCACAAATGCATTGACATATTTGTTATCATAAGACAAAGTCTATGTTACTTCCCTGTGAATCTGGGCAGGCTTGTGACTGCTTTGAGCAATAGAATGTAAATAATGGCATGTACCTTTCACCTTATTTGCTAGAACACCTGCTCTTGGAGCTTTAGGCTGCCAGGTAAGGAACCAACTATCCGGGGCTCCCATTCTGTAAGAAAGCCCAAGCCACGTGGAAAAGCTCCAGTAGAGAGCTCCAGCTGAGCCCAGCCTTCAGGTCATCTCAGTTGGGACATTAGACATGTGGTGAAGAAGCCTCTAGAATGATTCCAGCCTCCAGACATCTGAGTTTCCCCCAGCCATTCCAATCCTACCAGATGAGACCTCATGTATTATGAAGACAAATCATTCCTGACATGCCTTGTTCAAATGCCTGTCTCACAGAATCCATGATTATTATTTTATATCACTGGGTTTGGGTTGTTTTATTACGTGACAAGAGATAGCTAGAACAGAGATCAACCCCTAAATCACATTGGCTGTGGCTGCTTCTGCCCATGAGTGACATTAACACTCAATTCCCTTACCTTTTAGATTTTGCTATTAAATTTATTAATCTAGCATTTAAATGACAACTTCCTCCAGAGTACCAGGGAAAAGTGGAAATCTCATAAACTGCAGGAAGTAATCACAGAAATAGAGAATGCATCAAAAATAGTGCCAAGAGATTTCAAGTCTCTAAATGTTGTTAGACCTTTCTGCTTTCTATTACACCCTCAGTGGAAACTGTTCATTTGAGCTCATTTATCCAGGTAGTAAAGACTTTTGGAACCCTCATTCAATCATCCAGTATTAATTACAACATCTTTAGCTTTGCTCTTCAGAGGGAGGGAAGCCAACTTGGGTGTTAAATCCAGGGAAGTCCGACAGCCTTCTGTGCTCTAACATGAAAGTGATGGTTAAGACACACCTTGCATGACAAGGTGAGGATGAGAAATCAAGTTAGGAAGCTGCATGTCCCTAGTAGGTGCTACTATTGCTCTTCGCAGAACTGACCACACCCCTCGTATGTCTTTATTCAGGTTGTAGAAAGAAGCACTGGGCAGGACATGGCCAGGGCAGACCTACTACTGTGATCATCTCAGAAGCAGTCATCTTACTCTTTGGATTCCATAACTGAACCAGCTTCAAATAGAAGTTCTAGATGGGCAGGGATCTGAGGCTGTTTTGTTGACTGATATCCCATGTAAATAGAACAATGCTCAGCTCATAGTAGGTACTCAGTGAAGGTTTGTAAAATAAGTGTGTGTAATTCTGTAAGTGGCTCTCTCCTTAGCCTCTTCATATCCTGAGAAGTCCAGGCTATGTGGTCCTCTGGTCCAAGGCTGGTCCTGCCTCCCTCAACTGAGAATCACAGCTCACAGAGGAACAGAGCACAAAGGCCACAGATAGAGCTCAAGAAACTGACCATTCCCTCTGCTACACCTATTTTCTACTTCCAAATTACCAGGATTTTAAAACTATAACATGAATAGCCACATTAAAGTCATTTGTTATATATAAGCAGGGGCATAACACACAGATAATTAAGGCCTTCGTCTGTGCCAACTGACCCGCTAGAGATATAATTAAGTGAAAGTACTTGTAGCTTGCTAGCCATTATTACTGGGCTTAAACATATATTCAGACAGTTATTAGTGAAATTCGATAGCGTCCTGAGGAACTATTGTTTTAACAAATGGAGTAGAAATTTTCCAGCCAATGCCATACTTGCTCAGCTGATCCCGGTGGTATAATTTTGGGTATCTGTGTATTCTCCATGGCCAGTGTGGAAAACTCAGCTCTTGGGCACTCGGAGTACTATAAGAACAGCCTTCTGACATACTTTTCTTGTTCACATTGGCTGTCAGAAGAGATGGTTCCTTCTAAGATTTGTTGCTCAGAGCCTCTGCTCCACAAACAAACAAACAAACAAAAAATAAAGAAAACACTCTAGAATCCCAGTTCTCTTCATATTTGGTTCCAGTAATAAAGGGCTTACACCCTAGTGAACAACATGTATTTATTAAGTTCTTGTTATGTTCACAGCCCTGAGCTAAAGCTATATTGAAAAACTATGTTTTTGACTTGAACTATCGTAGTAACTAGCCATATTTAACTATTTCTATCTCCAGCTTATTAGAGGGAGGCAGGAAAGCAAAGACAGTGAAAGAGGTGAGCTAACCTTACTCCAGCTTCTATTGGAAATGGAAAGAGTGAACTTTTGAAATGAAGGAAGTCCCCATAAAGGAATGGAGACCTCCCCAACCTGCTCCAGAGACTGGCATTGCATGCTTTCTCTTCTCAGATGCTGCAACTGCAGGATTTCCCTGTAGGGGGCACTCTACAATGGTTAGCAGGAGGCAGCTGTCTTTTGAAGTTGCAGTGTTCCAGTGAACACAAAGATGTGTACTTGGATCATTTGTTTGGGTTGACTTGTTGGGTGGGGAGAAGGAACAGTAATTAATGGGCTGAAGCCACCTCTTAGAACAGCTACCTGTTGGCTGGGGGATAATAGACTAAGTCATCCATCCTTGGGTACTCCATTTCCAGTGTCAGGTACTAGTGGAAGCTCCCTCCACATTTGTGGAAGGAACCATACCTCCCATGAGTAAAACGGTAGCATTTCTCCCACCCACCACGCAGTTACTTCAGAGATGTGTGTGCAGATGGCCACTGTGCTTTCTGGAAGCTCTATTACTTCAAGAGCCAAAGGGGGGAAAGGGTGTTTGGGGATGGAATAGATACTATATCTACTGTATTATTGCCTAAAAGGAAGGCCAAAGGAGAAGTGGCTTACAGAATTAAGTTCAACAGGCATTGGGACAGATAAAATATACTGTTATATTTGTCAAGGCTGCTTCATGAAAACAAGAGTAGCGACCTGGAAAAATGGAGTTGGGGGTTGCTCACTGGCCTGATGAATGATCTCTTATGCCCCCAAACTGCCCCTCCCTCTCACTTCTATCACCTCTCTCTGAGACTGGCTATTTATTGTCTGAAGTCTTAACTTCTTCAAATGCTTCCCCATGCTCCAACCTCTATAAGAAGCCCTCACTAATCACTTTCTCCCTCTTGAATCTCCTCTTCCTAGAAATAAGCTATGCTCTGCTCTGCAGAAGGATTGGTTCATTATGAATTATGTGCTAAGAAATTACTCACTTACAGGAAGTGAAGTTGAAGGTGAGAAGACACCTTAATATATGGCAGGGCTTTGTACTAGGAATTTTACAGGAATTACTCTCTTTAATTCTCATAACAATCCTGCACAATCACTAGTGTCTTATTGACATGTCAGAAAACAGAGAATCATAAAATTAACTTCTCTCATCCACGTGATGAATGTTGGTTGTATGTGTGCATAAGCCGGGCAAAAGCCTAGGTTCTGGGGATGCAGACTTCACCCTCAGAAAGCGTGTGGTTTCACAGGAGAGCTGTGGGCTCTGTGAGAGAAAGCTGCTTGTTAAGGGAAGATGTGGAGGAGTCTCTAGCCCACACAGGAAGTGATACCAAAGCAGACACAATAGTGCAAAATTTCAGGGACACCAAGGGAGGGGAAATGGAAAAGTGAAAAAGAAGAAAGGAGAGCTTTCCAGGCAAAGGAAACCTCATTTTCAAAGAAGTACAGGCTTGAAGGAAATGAAAGAACAGTGTTGCTCAACCACACCTCCTTCCAGAAAAGTAAGGGTGGCTCACAAGGATATAAAAGCTGGAATAAGAACACATAAATGAAAGGAAGGAACCTAAGAAATAAATTTAAAAAACAACAAAAAACAATGGAGATTTCAAATGGAGCCAAGAATAAGATTCTAAAGACTGCATGCTGTAATGATATATCTGACTGTTACAAGGGAGCCACTAACTTGACTCTAAACTTTCTAGGAACCAACCCTGAAAGAAAAAGCTGGTTGCCTCTCCAGGTGAGATTTACTCTGTGGAAGACAAGCTTTGGACCAGAGAGGTCTACAGGCTCTAACTAGGCTGATACTCTCCACTGATGAGCAGCCTCAAGAGCATCCCTATGGCAGATGTCCCCTCCATCACCACAAGGCACTTCTCATGCAAACAATTCAGCTAGTGGCCATGCAACATCACGAAGGAGCCCCACTCTTGGTTCATGTGACTTAACCCCAAGGAAGATTTTAAACAAAAGAACTGAAAAACTGATTTGTCCTTAAAATAGTCTCTTTCTGCCAAGTTTTTGGAATTTGTTTGTTAGCAATAAGTTATAAACTATACTTTCGTATAAATAATTGGAATTCAGCTCATCTATGTTATCAATGAACTACTGACCCATGTGTCTTAACATATAACCAGCTAGGAGTAGAGTGTGCCTGGATGAAAAAGCCATCTCTCTTTCTTCAAATCCCACCGAATCATCCTCTCCACAGAGCTTCGTGCGTTTCCAAACCCAAAATTACTCCTCCATCCCCTAAACCAGAGATTTTCAACCGGTGTCCACAAGAGGCATACTGGTGTGCCACAATACCTAACATGCAATGCCTGACATTTTAGTTAGGGGTACTGAACTCTTTTTTTTTTGGATGATCAAATAAAAAAGAAATGACATCAGCCAACACAACAACTGTCAGTGTGAACAAATAAAAATTATACCTGTTGTGTTTTTTTTTTGTTTGTTTTTTGTTTTTGGTCAGATCAGCAAAAAATATATCTTTGGGGTGTCACAGAATTTTAGCAATCAGTTCATGTGCCATGAGATAAAAAAAAAGGTTGAAAATTACTGTTCTACCCTCGTGGTATGTTTTACTCTTTTGAAGGCGCTTATCACACTGGGTCTGGTGCTGTGTGCACTCCTCTTCAGAATTTACCTTCCCTGAGGTGCTTAGTACGGTCTCATCCTCATACTCATGATCAATAAAAATGTTTTGAAGGAAAGCAGCACCCACCAAATAACAACTTTAAAAATAACCTGTTCTTCACATCACTACCCTTTTATTGAACATGTTGATTCAGCCATTTGTTGGAAAGGTGTGCATGGTGGCCTTTAATTCCTTTTATGCAATGGTTTTGATTGAATACTGAGCTTTTTCAGTCTGCATGAGACTTTCTGTGACCTCCCCATCTACAATGTAAGGTCATGGGTAAAGTCATATTCTTTGAGAAAAATGTAAGAGCAGATGTAGCAAGAAACTGGAAAAAAAAATGTAATGCAGGAAACAGTCTTGACCTCTGGCCCTGACACCCAGACTGACTGGATTAGAGATGCTTATAAGGCTACTGGGCCTGATGTCTTAAATTCAAAGGCTAACATTTAGTGAGCCCTTGACATGTAATCAAATCCTCTAAAAGATTTTAGTAGGCATGAGTTATATTATTCAACCACCACAATAACCTTTGCATTGTGAGCATTTTTTAGATGTGGACAGTGAGGCTCAGTAGTTAAACTACTCAAGATATCATAGTTAGTAATTTGCAGAACAAGGATTTGAACTCAAATCCATCTGACTTCAAAGCCCAGGTCTGTTCAAGTTGAGAGGTGTCAAATCCCAGTTCTTCCAATTAACTCCTTAGTCACTAAAGCCTCAGTTTCTTCATCTAAAAACACAGGTGTGACACAGTATTTATTTCCTACGATTATTTTGAGGAGAAAATACATATAATCGCAGTACATGGCAAATAGTAAGTGCTCAATAAAATTTTGTAGTAAGCACTACTATTTATTTTGACAAGGAAAGTTGTATGTACTCAAAATGAGCCATTCTAGCCAAAAAACAAACAAACAAATTAAAAACCAAAAAAACAAAACAAAAACAAAAAAACATCCAAATTCATCAACACCTTAGAGAGTGCTGTGGTTTCCGAGGGCTGCCATAACAAGGTAACACAGACTAAGTAGCTTAAGCAACAGAAATTGCCTCTTAATTCTGGAGGCTGGAAGTCTGAGATCAAGATGTCTGCAGGATTGGTTTCATCTAAGGTCTCTCTCCTTGACTTGTAGATAGCTATCTCCTCCTTGTGTCTCTACATGGTCTTCCCTCCATGTGTGTCTTTGTCCTAATCTCCTCTTCTTATAAGGACACCAGTTATATTTGATTAGGGCTTACCTTAATGGCCTCATTTTAACTTAATCACATATTTATTTTAAAAAACTAAATTTATTGAGATGACATTGGTTAATAGGATCATACAGGTTTCAAGTCTACATTTCTGTTGTACATGATATTACATTGTGTGTCCACCACCCAAAGTCAAATCATAATCACCTCTTTAAAGACCCTGTCTCCAAATATAGCTGGACCAATTAAAGTAGATCCATGTCGTCCCAGTCAAGGCCATCTTAGAAGAACCCACTCCTAGCTGATTTTCAGTTGACTACAAATGTACCAAAATGCCTAGCTCAGATCTATGTAACCTGAGTGAATTATTTAACTTTTCCTAGTATCCCTTTTTGAACAAACAAAACCAAAAATCAACAACAATGTTTTTCCAGGCCACAGTTACAGTAACTGCATCAGAGAGGGAGCCTGATGATGTCAGATAAAAGTGAACAATAAGGAATTTGTACTTTACAAAGAGTAAGTTCTACATCTCTCCTAAAAGATGTAGAACCTATAGATCTTGGCTGGGATGATAATTATAAATTTTCATGCACAGGTTTTAAGTTTTATTTGTAAGGAATCAAATGTAGTGTTGGTGGTAGTATATATCCATCCTGCTATTTATCTATTTCTCAAAGAGCACTCAAGAAATATTCCAAAGTCCATCACACATAAAGTCAGGCTACCTAGGGCCCCGTGATATCACCACCACTAGGAACTATGAACCAGAGCAAGTCTTCAGGATATGTGGTCCTACTCCCTGACCTCTTTGTGGGGAATGTGATGCCAAATACCTAAAAAAGTGCCCCCACAAAAACCAAGTAGTCCATTCCCACCATGAGGTTGTCACAACACTTGGGACTTCTAGCTCTCCAGCCTCTCTCCTTTGGATGGAGGTCCTGAGGCTAATCAGTTTGACAGACATTTTCTAAGTACTCAAAGCCACCCTCAAAGGTCCCTAGTGTTCCTATGACATCTTGTTGTCATAAGACCAGAGCCTTGTACTCTACCTAGCCATGGTGGAGGTAAATTGTCCGAACAAGGAAAGACATATTAAGGAAGCTGAGACTAAGAAAGTAATAAGGCTGAGACATCTGAAAAACTCTTCTGCTGTTACCATAGTGATCCCCATTGTTCCTAAACCAGTTATTTCTCTTCCCCATCTGCACTACCCAGAGGGTTGACCATTGCTTCCATGACTCCATTCCCCTGATGCGCTCCCCTCAGTATTCTGCTTTGCTTCTCTGAACAATATGCACGACCATGCAAAGCCTTTGGCTGCTGGCCACACCCTCTTCCCTCCTTGTTCTCTCTGTGCTTCTGCACCTTTGCTCAAAACTGTTCCCACTTCCTGGATTCCCTTTCTCCAACTCCTCCTGGCAAACTCCCACTCAGACTTAAGATGGGAGTCAACTGTCATCTCGGTTTCTTCCTCTGTACTCTATCACCTCTGTTCTAATACATTCCAAGACACATGTCATTTTCTGCTTCCATTTGTACCCTCCCACCCCCCACCGCCCAGACTAACAGCTGCACATTTTTTTTTATTCCCAGATCCTAGCAGAGCCTCTGAAATTGAGGAGGAATATGTCCACGTTTATGAAACAACTAAAATAGAGAGCCCAGTTCGGGATTTCCTGCTAAGTCTTAACTGTACTAATCTCATCCTCCTATCCTGGCTCTCAACACTAATGGCACATGCTCCCTCATAGTATACCTTTCTGTGAAACAGGCATGGACTTCTAAACAGGAAGAAAAATTCATAAGATGCACACTTGCCTTCTTAGCATCCCATCACTAACTGTGTTGTAGGGGAAATTGCAGGTAATACAGTAAAAAGAAGATAAACATTCACTTAATACATTTAAAATCTGCTTGAAAAGCAAAAGGCACTAGCCTAGTTCGGTGTCCTGTGGCATTCTATAGTTCACTGTGTGCTTTAAACTAAGTTCTTCTCATTTGATGCAAGGGCAAATGAAAGCAGAATTCTGAAACCAAATGGGGTCTAAAGTCAAGTCAATGGCATAGTGTTGTTAAGGGACTCAAGGCTGAAGGATGTGGCTGGTGTTAGGAAGTCTGAGTCTTTGGGAAAATAGGTGTCAAAATTCATGGCCAGTCACATTGCAGAGCAGTTTGAATATGATTCCTGCTTTCCCTGTTCTCAGTATTTTGAGTGGAAGCTAACATACCATCCTACAATAAATTCTATGATAAGGTTTTTTGGTTTTTTTTTTGAGAGCCTTTGGCACAGGCTACTTCTTCATGGCTTAGAGGATCAAAGAGGCCAGGGAAGCTGAGATCTTACAGGGTTGGCCTCACAGAGTTGGCCTAGGACAATTAGGTCCGCCCTGCCACCTCTCTCTCTCTGTATGTGTGTGTTATGGGAGAGAGGGGGTCAGTTGGTAGGAAATAGGAATGGACATGACCCTGAAGGACCTTGCAAACCATGTTCATTCTTTCATTCCATTAGTATTATGGTGCTCCTATAATGCCAAGCACTGTGACCAAACATGTCTCAATAACTTCATTCTGAGAGCATGTGGTGGCCCCATGATTTTCACCCCCTCGTCCTTTCAGTGTGGACAGAACCTGGGAGTATGGCACTACTGTGTGATTGATTATATTATTGTCATATAGCAAAGAGATTTTGCAGTTGTAATTAAGGCTTTGAGTTAGTCAATGGGGAAATTACTTGGATGCACCTGATGGAATCACATGAGTCTATTAAATTTGGGTCTAAAGACCCAGAGATTCAGTACATGAAAGGAATTCAGGGCAAGGCAATTTTTCCATTGCTGTCTTTGAACATAGAGGCAAAGTTGAAAGTAGCCTATAGGAACCAAAAGTGGTTCCCTGCTGACAACCCACAAGGAAACAGGGACCTCCATCCTATAATCAAAAGGAATCAACAGCTTGCATGAGCTTGGAATAGGATCCCAAGCTCCCAATGAGGTTGCAGCCTGGCCTGCACCTTGATTTTGTCCTTGTGAGGCTTTGAGCAGAGAAACCAGAGAAGCCATGCCCCAACCTCTGACCTGCAGAACTGAAAACTAATAAATAAATGTGGTTTTAAGCTGCTAAGATTGTGATAAAACATTTTACCATACATTCAGATTTGACTAATGTTTGAGCATCTCTATATACTAGAGGTGATGTTGGGGATGTTCATATATGTTAAAGTATTAAATTCTATTTCAAATCCTTCATGGATCATGCTACTCTTAGTTTACATCACTAGCATACCCTTTCTCCACCATGAAGCAGTTGTGCTGTTTGGATTGAGTGCTCAATACAACCAGTCTAACTCAAATAGCAATTCCATTTCTTGTTATGATGGTTGGTGTAGAGAAAGATGTATGACACAGGCCTAAGATAACTAGTGTGTAGCATTCACCAGGCCAAATGATTGGTTCAGGAGTCAGTCCATGATATCAGTCCAGTCAGTGAGGTCCAATAATTTTGTTCAGCAATGGGGGAAGAGAAGTTCTCTACCTTATTCTCAGCAATGTGACACACAGCTGGGAGGCCTAGAACTGCTGCCATCATTTTTCTCCCAAGAGGAAATCAAATAAAGGACAGAAACAAGAAACTCAAAGAAAAACACATCTGGAACCCTGATCAAACCATGCCTGAAGCTTTTGCCACTTTTGGACTTTTTAGTAGCCATTAGCTAAATCGTTTCATTTCAAATGTAAGCCATTTTGAATTAGGTTTTCAGTTATTTGCAAGTAAGACCATCCTTATACATTACTAGTCTGTTGGATAGTTGACAAATGAAACTCCAGGGAGTAATTCTCAGAGGGCACAGAGCTGGTAAGTGGCAGATGTGGGGTTTAAAAGCCCAAGTTCAGTGCTCATTTTGTGACACAAATGACAAACTGCCTCACCCAATTTATCTTTGTCCCATCCTAACTAGCACAATACCTTTACTTTCCTAGGGGGGAAATCAGTCTCATTTTAGCAATCCTCCCTCTTCTCCTCATTGTTTGAAAGGGACCCCCCTCAGCTTCACAACCTAAATGTTTCCACATCTCAATTTCCTGTCCCATCCTACGTGTGTGTCAGTCTTCCCAACCACGATTTAAATCCAATAAGAATGGCACATATCTGAAGAGAGCTCTCTTTTGTTCACTCGCTGCTTTTTCCTTCAACAGGGTGACAGTGCTGACTCACATGGAAACAGCACAGCCCTTTCCGGGCAGGTGGACAATGGGGCCTTTGCTAAGCACAGCAGGTGAGGAAAATCGTCTCACTTAGTTGTCCCTAAACACCCAGGGAGCCAGGTTTGGTCACTGAGGAAAGTCTCAGGAGGTGGGCAGTGAGTAAACAAAAGAGAAAGCCCAGAGATAAATGAGGAACCCCACTCTTTAGAAAGAAAATGTCCCATTAATCAATGTCAAGACCTCCCACAGGACCAGCATCTAAAACAAAATCAAGTAACCAAATACAAGTTCCTTCCTGTCCACTGAAGGCAATATTATTAATGAATTAGCAAACATCAATGGTGAAAAGAAAAATCAATGGGTTTCCGAGTTTTTACGAAAACAGAAGAAAGGATGGAACCAGCAGCAGAAAGGTGACACATCCTTACAAAGCTTGGCATTTCTGCTAAGGAGTTAATGCACCACCAGCTTAATAGTCCCCACCTCTACTTCCTCCCCAGAGAAGGGGGTCGCACCTCTTTCCAGACACAGCAATGGCATCCCTCTGCTCCGTGTGGGGATCTGAGCTGACAGTATTTTCAATGTCTGCATGATGCCTGGGCCCAAGTGCTCCAGGCTCCCAGCCCAGAGATGGGAGGTGTGTGCTTGTTGGAACATCCTTTTGAAGTTACCCTGGGACGTGTGCTGGAGCCAGAGGGAAAGTGTTGATCTGATGGCCCCTGGTGATTTCTTCTTCCTGTACCCCTCTGCCTAGCAACCAATGGCTCTGCAGCCAAGAAGGAACCTTCAAATGACTAAGTGTGCTGGAGGTGTTTATCCAGCTTCCTGCTTTGGGAGAAATAGGTGGGACATCTGGACTGTACAGGAATAGCGACCAGAGACTGAACAAGTCATGACCCCCCGCCAGCCCCTGAGCTGTGAGTCAGCTGGTGGCCCAGCAAAAGGGGGCTTTGCTTTTCTGTTCTGTTCTCTTTCTTTTAAAGAATCGGATAAAAGTCACAGACCCTATTGTTAAGATTTTTTTTTCTGAGGATTCACACACACTCTGGGGGCCCAATTACTTCAAAGGAGCCTGTCTTAAGAAAAATCACTTCGCTCTGGAGACAGGCCCACCTGGTATCCTTCTCAATGAAGTGCAGCTCAGGGCATGAACCTGGCACTCGGCATTAGGGCGGCTGAGGTCGCTTTGAACTAACAAAGGGGGCTTAAATCATGGAATGGAGCATAGCCTCCTTCCGACATCTGGAATTTTAATGAGGTAGGATCAGGCAGGCAGAGCCAGAAAGCAAGCTGTAGGGCTCTTAGAATAGAAAATGGAGTTTCTGGGTTGATTTTCCGGACATACAGCAGGAACTCAATAAAGGTTTTTGAGAATGAGTATGTTTTGTTGACTAACAGACACCTTTAGCAATGACCTCCTCTTCTGGGGGTTTGCGGAATGCACTAAAAATCCCTGCCTTGTTTGGCTTATTCATCTTGATTTTTATTTTTTTTTTTTTTGCTTCTTTCTAAGCCTGGCTAAAGTATCAGGTGAGCACAGGGCTCTCAGAGGCTGGCTGGTCTGGTTCTTGGGGTGGCTGACACAGGTAGAGAGACAAGCACAGCCCAGAACTGCCAGCCACTCACACACCTCCCCTCCAAGTCTACTTGCCTTTCTGGAATTTCCTTCTGTGGTGGGGGACAAGTCATGAACAGGGCACTGGCCCTGATCCAGCCCCATCACCACAACAGAAAGGGAAAGGCAATGACTCACAGAAACCCACCTTTTGCCCTCTTCATTACAACCTCTCACCAAGAAATGCCCCACACCTCCACACCCAGCCCTTTCTTCTACCTCTCTGTCTGGAAGAAAGAGCCAGAAAGCAAGATTCAGGGGCAACATTGAATGCCCCTTATCTGGGAAATGAATCACTTCTGTAATAGGGATATCCAGAAGGGGCTCCCCTTGGTTTCTCTTCTCATACCTCCTCTCTGCTCAGAACAGGCTCTTTCCTGCCCAGAGCCAGACTGGCTCAATCCCCCCACCAATCGTACTCACCCCCGGGAAATTGGGAGAGGAGGAAGGGCAGTCAGTGGGCAGCCCACTTGTTATCATGGTCCCCCTTGGAGAACCTTCACTACTTCCCTCCCCGCAGACCCCCATCCCTGGTTCAACAAGGCGCATTCTCTGGACTGAAGTATGTGTAACCCCGTTTCCTGGGTCTGTATCAGGAGAGATCTGGGGGCCCTTCAGTCCCTTCCCACAGCAAGAACTGCGCCCATTCCAACAGCGATGATGCAAAACTTTGATAGATTCAAGACCACAGAGGCTGAAAATACCTGGAAATTGCCTCCCTCAAGGTCTTCATTGGATAGATGAGGAAACTGAGGCCCAGCATACTTAGGAAAGAACATGCATTTGCAACCTTTGGCATAATAAGTCATCTGACATTCACATGCTTTCCAACTCTGGGCTCAGGCGCTGCATGTAGGCTTTCTCATTGAAAAAAAATGTTCATAACGAGCAGATTTGCTGAGATGACTGAGGGGCTAAGTGGAACGGTATAAAAAACCATCGAGGACAGTTAGGAGACTGGCCCAGAGGAAGGGCCACGGATAAAATGTGGTGGACAAAAAGAGGCAATGATCAGGAGCATGTTAACAAGGACAGCCAATTATGTGAAATCTCACTTTGAACACTCGGGGACTGCCAGTGGAGTTTATCATGTCTTGTGTATGATTAAACTGAAATCAATGCCCTGGGCAGCCACTGCAAATGTAGATTTGTGTGTGTGTGTGTGTGTGTGTGTGTGTGTGTGTGTGTGTGTGTGTGTGTTTTCAAATGAAAGCGACAATTCTCCCTGCAAATAGGAAATGAATGAGCACAGAACCTGGTCCGTTCCAAGAAGGACAATGCAGGTGACTCTGGCAATAAAATCTCTAGATGAGTAAAACGAGTTCTAATCCACCAGTTACATGTTAACAGCAAGCTTAACAAAGAAAAGAACAATGCATGGGTTAGCTAAGAGAACAACCTAATCTAAGAACACAAAAGGCTCCCAACTGCTTTCCCTCATTCCAAGATGTCGCAGTCACCACCAGGTCCAGCAACCGTCTGGCGCAGGACGTTCTTCTTGCTCTCATACAAACGTTTCACCTTTTTCTTCTCATTCTACCCACAGATGTTTGTCTGGGTCCAGACTTTTAAAATAACTTCTCATTTTGGTCGGCAGCTTTCCCGGTAAGACTATAGCTCAAGAGCAGTCACTGGAAATGCAATGGAAGTTGGTTCTCACTGCCCATCACTCCAGACACAGCTTGGGATAGCCAGCTTCTTTACAGGGAGGACTGTGGGCCTTGGGACATGCTGGGGGTTTGGGAAGGGAGCCTGCAGCATCTGTCCTTAACAGCTTGGGTGCTAATAGAGGACAGCTAGAGCCCAACCCTGGGCCTCCACTCAGCAGCTTCCACCCTCCCGACTCGTTTTGCTTCTCATTCTTTTGAAAGGCAACCCTAAGGTTTTCACTACTAATGCTTACAGAAATGAGAGAGATTTCAAATGTAATCTGAAGAAGAAAATGTGTTTTGGATGCTGCTGAGTCAGCATTAAGAGACCTTTAGGGTAACCCCAATGCCAGTCCCTGACTTAATTGTGTATCAACACCTATTCAACACCTGCCCTCCCTGTACCAGGCACTGTAAACACTGTAAACATTGATAGAACAAAGTCTAAGCATGTGAAATCTAGTGAGGACAGATAAGCATGTCTTTGTAGCAGACAATAATTGCTATAATAAAGGATATACAGAACATTATAGGGACCAAGAGCAAAGAACTGTGGCCTGTTCTCGGTGAAGGAGAGCATCTGCAAGGAGTGACACTGGCCCCCAGAATGAAAGAGTGACTAAGGCTTCAGTGTGCGGAGGGGATGAGGGTAGAGCAGGGTGTGGAGGGCATTCCAAGCCAAGGAAGGACACAACACATGCTAACAGAAGCATGATATGGCATGAAGCAAGTATGAGCCCTGTCTTCTTCTCCCTTTTCCTCTCCATCTGGCTCCTTCCTACTCATCTTTGGGTTTTGGTTTAGACAGCTGCTCCTCTGAGATGCCTTCTCTGACCACCCCCACCCCACTTCTTGGGACTCCTTCCCAAATTACTCCCTTCGTACTATTCCTGCCTGTTTTCTGGTCTGTATTCTCCACAAAAATAAATCACGGCCTTAGATCTAATGCTGAGTGCACTGGCATAATGAAAACAGCATGCAGTAATGTTGTAAGAAATAGGTTTTATAGGATTAAACCAAGATTTCTACAAAAATTTCATTGTATGCATTTTCTAGTAGAATTATGCTCAGTGTGCTCAGGTAGTTAGTGTCTAAATGCAAAATAAATTAGCAAATAATTGCAATTTCTATTGTGTGAGATCTAGCTGAAAAAACCACACACACACACACACACACACACACACACACACACACACACACACACAGAGTGTCAAGACATAAGTCCTAAGAGCAAGTCCTGTCTCTGTCACTAAGGAATTCTGGTACCTTGAGAGTATCTCTGTTCCTTGAGAGTCATTTTCCTCCTCTGCAAAGTGAAGGGATTTCAAAACTGTGTTTCATGTTGATCCCCACCCTCACCCATAACCCCTCATCTGTATACTGAAGCCTGAGGTAAAGCCTGTGTCAGAATTTTTAATGCAACTGGCATGATGTTCCACCTCTAACACTTTTGGAATATTCTCTTTTGAAACACTTCCCTGAAACCTAAGCTTTCTTTTAGCCTTTCAAAGAATAGCTTCATGTTGAGCCCAATTCTCTAAAGGTTTAACAAAAGACTTGCTTTCAGGGAATGGCATGGCATGGGTGAGGATAAGGAGAGGACAGAACTGGCAGAGCTCTTTGATTAGCTGAGAGCAGAGGGACATTTGTCACAGTGTCATTTTGTTTCCTGGGACCTTTAGGAGTCACAACAGTGTGGTCCTAACAGGCAAACTCTGAACTCAAGGCATGATCTTCCAATTCATCACCTAGGAGTTCAGGCATATTTGAACCCAAACAAACAAAAACAGTGCTATGTAACTAACTGCACAGTGTCTCCCAATTGTTGGGAAAATTGCAATTACATTTGCCAAAACTATAGAAGTGACCTCTTTAGCTACAGAGCTTATTGATGTTTCAAATTAGAACCAGATTCAATAGATGAAAATTGCTAGTTGAATGGGAGGCATTTGTGTAATTAAGGTGCCGGCTATATTCAGGGTTTTTGAAGCTGTGATATCTAAACAGGGTGCCTCTGGAATGTGGGATGAAGACTAGACTATGTCACCAATAGATTTCAGACTAACAAGAATCCATGTAAAGTTGAAGTTTTGACCTCCTCCCTCAAAAAATAAAAAATAAAAAATTACATACCAAAGACTGATATAAATGGTTGCCTAATAAAGCTAGAGCATTTTCAAAATATTAGCAAATGTACTTTCCCCAAAGGAAGACCTATATTTAGAATGCAAAATGAAGGATAAATTGCACTCCTGGACACAGAAACATATCCATTATGAGGAAGTAATGCCATAACAGAAGTTTTAATGACTGGTCATAACTATTAGAAAGGGATAGAGAAATTGTTAGAATTTGTTAATGTGTCTTCAGTGTTGTTGAGAGCAGAGCCCCTTTTAGTCTACATTCCCTCTAGGGAGCGTGGGTATATCAAGCAATTGTAACTTTTTTGTTCAACTCTATACCCACTGAGTAGCATTCTGATACTGATTTGGGTTTTCAAATAAATTTCCATATTGGCTAACTTGCCAACAATAGCTTTTAAGTACTTCCTTGGGAGAACTACTATTTCTCAATGAAAATTGATGACTTGCCACTTTTGTCTATTGGCAACATGTTGGATGTAGGGCATGAATGAACCAGGGCTTCATGAGCAAACAGATTCTCCCTGAGTCAGCTGACAGCAATGTCTGCATCTGTGGTGATGCCACCAGGAAGCTGGCCTTGACACACTTCCTCACTGCAGCACCCGCTTCCAGTGGCCGGGGGATGAATGGATGGATCCTGGGAAGGATGTACCTTACAATGTGTTTTTTTGTGAGAGGAAGCAAACTTTCTAGAACATTCTCCAAGGGGATGACTGAGAAAGAACCATATACCTTATGGATAAAAAAAGACAATATCCAGGATGCTCTTTGTCACTTATAGGTGTTGTCATTTGCAATGAGAAGATTAAGCCACAGCAGGCACCGTGTAAACAATTTACTAGATATTTGTGCAGTATCTGCCACATAAGGGATATTGAATAGAAATATATATAGGTTTCCTTCCTGGAATTTCTTTTAAATATATTTTTCATTGATTTCAGGGAGGAAGGGAGAGGGAGAGAGATAGAAACATCAACAATGAGAGAAAATCATCAACTGCCTCCTACAGGCCCCCTACTATGGATTGAGCCCACAACCTACGCATGTGCCCTGATGAAAAATTGAACTGTGACCTCCTTGTTCATAGGTGATGCTCAATCACTAGCCAAACCAGGTATTAATATTCCAAAAGAGAATATATTCTTTTATTGAACAAACATTTATGTAGTGCACTGGAGGCCCGATGCATGACATTCATGCATTTGGGGTGGGAGTGGGGAAGTCCCTCAGCCCGGGCTGCATGGGGAGCAGGCCTAAGCTGACAGGCAGACATCCCTTGAGGGGTCCTTAGTGCTGCTGCAGAGTCAGGAGAGGCTCCTACCACTGCAGCTGCACTTGCCAGCCATGAGCCTGGCTGAGTGATGCTCCCCCTGTGGGAATGCACTGACCACCAGGGGCAGCTCCTGCATTGAGCGTCTGCCTCCTGGTGGTCAATGCAATCATAGTGACTGGTTGTTCTGCCGTTCAGTCGATTTGCATGCTAGCCTTTTATTATATAGGATGCTATCTGCCAGGCATTGTTTTAAGCACTTAATATATAATAGCCCCTAATAACTTTTGAGGTAGGTACTATTACTATCCCCATTTTACAGATGGGGAAACTAAGGCACAGACATGATGAGAAACATTACCAAACTCCTGTGGCTTTCAAGTGGCAAAGCTGAGATGTGAATGAACTGTGGCAGTCTGGTCCCAGAATCCTTACTTTCTGCCACTACCCTGCCATCTTACAACTGGCAGCTGGAGGACCCAAGGAAGCTTTCACAAATGCAAAGATATTTACACAGAGAATTGAAGAGAGTAGACAGCTGTTGGATATGCAGCCACGGAAGGAAGCACATTCTGGGCAAAATAAACAGTGTGAGAGAAGGCAGGGAGTTAGAATGCTTGGAACCGTTGTTCCCTAGTAAGCCAACAATAGTCCCACAGCCTTAGCATAAGTTTAGGTTCAGAAAGAATAACTTAACAGACTAAAGGACTTGAATAAGGGTCAAGTATTAGGGACAAACAATGGTTGAGAATCTAGTGTTTTGAACTTCAATTTCCATAAATTCCATTAATTCTATGTATCCCAATATTTAGCTGGATAATTGACTCCAAAACAGGGCATGGGCTTGATAGTAGTAAACGTACATTAGGGAACCGTGAGTAGAGAAGTTCAAATCATATCTCAGCATGGCATGGACCCAGAGGCAGGCTTACCCATTGCCCCAGAACCTCAAAGTTTGGTATTTCCTGATCTTTCAGGAGAAGTAAACAAACCACACTTATTTTTATATATCCTACAGCAAAGGAGAAGGCAATGCTGGGAAGCCAGGGGCAATGTTCTCTTCTTTAAGACAAATTCAACCCAGTTTCAAAAGTGAGATCTATTTACTGCTACAAGGGCATTTCATGGGGGTTAAAAGCAACCAGCTCATAATGGGAGCACTCTTTATGAGCAATGAGATTACTCACTGAGTACTAAGCTTAATATTTCTTTTAGTTGATTGCTGATTTGCTTCATATCCAGATCCTGAGTTGGGATCCTGATTTAAAACCAAGAAGACTAAAGAACAGGTACCTGGTCCCCCCGAAGCTGGATCAGGACAGTGAATCAGTCTGCCAGGGTTTTGGACCCTTCCCTTCTGGGGTGATGTGGCACAGATAGCTGGCATGTGAATATAACACACTCCAGACATCAGGTCCCCAGGTTTGCCACCTGCATCCTTTTGATGAAGAGGAGCAGGTTGTGAACTTTGGTGCCAGACACACCTCAGTGCAAACTCTTGCTTTACCCCATACTAATCGTACATTTACTTACTTTCTTCATAAAAATTATATCTATTTGAAGTTATATATTTTTATTTATTATCTGCGACCCTTACTAAAGTAAGATCAGGGAATTTAAGTTTACTGCTATACCCAGAACCTTGAACATCATAGGCATTCAAAGATGTTTGTTGAATGAAGAAATGAAGAAATGAATTCAATTTCTATATATTATGTATCTCTATTTCTATATGTATATGTACTATAGAGGGACATGGGGAAAGATAGTTCACCGAAAGGCTAGCGGTGGTTGGCTCTGTGTAATGGATACTCTCTTTCCCTCTTCTCCAATTCCTTATTCCTAAGCTACATATCCCTAAATACTAAAATATATGTGAATACATTTTATTATATAAACTTTTAACAATATGGGAAAGAACTATATAGATAAAAGGCAGAACTTTCCTTTCATTCTTTATCCAGTGATATAAAAATCTATCAAAGCAATCTACCCAATGATATGGGAATCTTTACCTTTTGTTAAATGTAGACCCACAGCAATATTTTTAAACCATGGTCTATTTAAACTATGTCAATAAACCATCTAACAATGGGCCCCTAATGTATACTTGAGTTGTTTTTACTATTATAAGCATATTTGTGCACTTGTTACTATCTTCCAGAGATAATTTCTAAAATTAGAACTGCAGGATGTTTCCGTGGTAAAAGAAGAATGTCTTAATTCTACAGGTGCCATCAAAAGCAAATTCTCTTTCTCTTCTGAGTCACATGGGCCCTCACCTGCTGTCTCTAAGGAGTCTTGTGCCTCCATCATTCAGAAGAGAGACAGAAATTCTGTCACTTTGTTTCAGCAGGTGTATTGGTGATGGCACAGAATGAAGGGCATGGCCTGTCTTGTTGGGTTGGCCTTGTGGCAGGACCAGATGGCTCTTTCATTTATGGTGTAAATTGAGCATTAAAAACACTATCATGGCTCTTAAGCGACCTGACATTTGTGGGCTAAGATACAAGTAGACCATCAAGCCTCAAAATGTCAAGCACATTGGTACAATGCAAACATCTTTGCACCTAGATTCAAACTGTTAAACTATCATATCACATAACCTCAATTACAATATATAACCTACAGGTTCAATTAATGGAAGTGACCATCTGGTGGTCAACAACAAAAAAACATTTCAAGGTAACTTTTGCTTGGATGACCCCAGGATTTTAAGGAGAATTATCATGAATCTCACTACTAATACATTAACAGCAGACATTCTTGTTAATGCAGATTTGAAATGTGCCATTCACCATTTTATTTTACCTCATTTTTTTTGAATCTTTAAAAATTATAGTTGACATAGTATTATATTAGTTTCAAGTGTCTAACTCAGTGATTCAATATTTATATAACTTCCAAAGTGATTACCACAATAAGTCTAGTAACATCTGAGTTCCATTCAATATTTTAACTGCTTTCCAAAGATTACTTAAATCCCAATGATAGGCCAATGAGGTAGGTATTTAGTATCCTCAACTGACAGACACTGAAAGTAAAACAGAGATTATTTAGATTGCTTAGTATCATACATGATACTTTTTGGAAAAGCAAAACTTAACTATACACTGTCCAAAAGCAACAAACTTAAAACATACAGACGTAGGTAAGTTAAAAAAAAAAAAGGGTGAGAAAAGATATACCAAGCATACACTAATAAAAAAATGCTGGAATCACTATATTGACTATTGCAAAGTAGATTTCAGAATAAAGAGTATTGCTAGAGATAAACAGGGACATTAGCTAATGCTAAAGAGGCCAAGTCACAAGCAGCTATGTGTGTTGACACTCTGTCGTCAGGTGCGGACATATGTATCAAGGCTTGGTATACCCTCTCGGTAAAAAACACAGAGTTGAAAGGAGAAACACACAAATCCACAATTACAGTAAGAGATTTCAGTGTTCCTTTCTCAATAAATGATAGAACAAGTAGACAGAAAATCAGCCAAGTTACAGAATACTCAATTTGATCTGACTAATATTTATAGAATATTCCATCCAACAAAAGCAGTATGCCTATACTTTTCAAGTGCAACCTAGACCATTCATATAGACCCTTTCCTGGGTCATAAAATAAATGTGAAAGAATTGAAATCATACAGACTACCTTTGCTGGCTACAATACAATTAAACTAGAAATCAATGTCAGAATAATATCTGGGAAAAGCCCCAAATACTTAGAAATTAACCAAAATGAAGTCCATTTGAGAATGAGCTCTCTCATCTTTATTCAAGCCTTCTTTTCTGTCTGTTTGGTTTTATTAACTCTTCATCTATCATGCACATACGTTTATAGATTATTCTAGGTATTTCATTTTATCTTATTTTATTGTTACGGTTGCTTTGGTGAAGAGGTCTTTTATTACATTATATTTTCTAACTGCTTATTACTTGGCTCCAAGGATATTGATTTTGCTTTTTTTAAAATTATGGCCAGCCTATTGAACTCAATATTTCCAATCATTTTATTTTATTGTGCTTTTTAACTTTGTGATCCAATCCTCTATAAATAGCGGCGATTTCCCCTGCTTTCTAGATACGTATACGCTATTCCTTTCTTCTTTCTGTCTAACTGTACCGTCCATCGCTTTGGGAAAATGTCAAACAGTCAAGTCGTGATGCCTGGGGCGGGTGGTCTGGTTCCCGATGGGGAAGCGCGGTTTCCCTCGCTGCCGTGGACGGCTGGGCTGGGCAGGCAGGCGGGGGCAGTTTCACTGCAGGAATGAACAAACTCTCTTGAAAACCTCAAGACTGATTCCCTAGCGCTCAGGCCAGACAGCCTCCTCCGGCTTTCGGAGGAGAAGCGGGCTGACGGCGCTTTACAGGGTGTGCAAGCTCAGTGCTTCTCGGAGCCTGAGATGCCTCCGGGGGAGGCTCCTTTGAGAGGGGGGCTGGTGTCCTCTGGGTGTCCTCCAGAACAGGTACCAAAGTCAGCCTTTTTGGCCTGTAGGGACTCGCTGAGAGCAGCCCCCGGGGGGGGGGGGGTGGGGGTGGGGGCGGGGAGGACAGAAAGGCTGCCAAGGCGCTGGTGCAGGCTGTCACCAGTGGGAGGAAGGCTGCTCTAAGGCAGTGCTGGGCAACCTTTTGAGCTCGGTGTGTCAAGTTCGCCAGACAACCAAGCATAACTGGGGTGGTGTGTCACTTCAAGAAAAAAAAACAAAAACATAATTTCGCGATATTTATAGTCTAAATAACAAAAATATATCATTGTAATATGTAACTTGTATTTAATAAACCCAAAACTAATTATTTAACTTACCTGCTCAGTGACTTCTTTGTTCATCTGTCAGTCGGTCTCTTTTGTTGGTCTTGATGTTATTTAACTTGTGTGGGGGGCCGGGAACTGAGATAAGGGAGGGGGTGTATGCACCCGCACGCGGCCGAGCGTCATCGGAAATGGCTACTCGCATGTCATAGGTTCGCCATCAGGTCTCAAATACAAATCTCGAAGGCGTCACAGTGTCGTCTGAGGCTTCCCCGGCCTCCCCCCCGCCCCGGAGCATTGTCAGACCTTCGTGAGGAAAGCTCACGCCTCTGAGGGCCGGTGGGTGGGCGGCTGATGAGAGCCCACGTGTGTCTGGTGCCGGAGAACCCCGGCCACCTCTTCACAGGGTGAGGCCCGGCCTCTGCAGCGCTGCAGGGGAATCATCAGACACGCTTCGCAGGAAGGCAGGACAGCAATTGCCTTATACCAGTGGTCGGCAAACTGCGGCTCGCAAGCCATCTTTGGCCTCTTGAATGTGGCTCTTCCACAAAATACCATGCACTCTAATTAAGTTAATAACAATGTACCTACCTATATAGTTTGAGTTTAAAAAAAAATGGCTCTCAAAAGAAATTTCAATCGTTGTACAGTTCCTATTTGGCTCTGTTGACTAATGAGTTTGCCGACCACTGCCTGATACACACAAATGTCCCAGCCCGGGGCGAGGCACACACGTGCTCCCTGAGGTGCCATCCCCCTCGCTGGCGACATAGCGGGAGGGAAGGATTTTCCTGACTCCTTGTGGATAAGATCAGGGCCACTTCGGTCTGTGCACCAGTCTATTTTGTTCCTGTGGGGTTCTTAGAACTGTGCTTCTCAGTGGTTAGGGTGGGGCCAGCTCCGGGGCAGTTTCTAGGGTAATGAGGGAGGACTGGAAAACGCCTGCTGTGTTTTGCTGCTTCTGGTCCTACCTAACATGATACAGACTGTGACAAAGACAGCACGGGTGAATCGAGTCACCTGAGGCAGCGGGACAAGCATAAACCCACCTCCATGCTTCCCTGTCACGCTGCCGTACCACCAGGAGGTTTCTGGGACAGAGTTGTGCTCGCCTGTAGTGATAGCAGAGACAAATGACTGGACAAAGGAAGTTCATGCAATTGGTTCATGCAATTGCTGCAGCTGACCTTGGCCTGGTTCAGGATGGTGGCGCCAAAACGTTCTCAGAGAAAGGAATCCTTGCAGCTGCCCTCTGTGCGATGACACTAGTCTCTAGAAAGGGATCCTAAGGACCCCTCCCTCCTGTCCCTAAGTAACTTTACAAGGGACATCACTAGGGGAGCTAAATGAAGTGGTAGAGGGGCATCACTAGGGGTGCTAAATGAAATGATAGAATGGCTGTCCTGATGAGAGGAATTAGGAGCAGGATTAGGCAGACTGGGTAAGGGGTGGAAGAAGGAGGAATCGTGGAGCTAGCTGAAACCATAAAATGTTTTGCAAAACAAAACAAAACAGGATGTTTTGAGACAAGGATGTTTTTCTTGCAAGAGCAAAATAAAATGTTGCAAAAAGGCCAGGAACCAAGCAGAGAGCAATGCAGATAAAGAGCTGGCCTTTAGCAGATATAAGGGGAAGAGCAGAAGGCTTCAGGGGCAGCCCTTTCCGGTCTCCTCCTTGAGCAAGCCATTCTATCATTTCATTTAGCGCCCCTGGTGATGCCCCTCTACCATTTGCTTGTGTTTGCTTGCAATAAACTCCTGCCTTGCTGGAATTCCTCTGGTCCGTTGGCTTCATTCTTTGATTCCGTGAGACTGGACCCTGGGAAGAATTCCTGTTCGCCCTGTTTGGGTCTGAATAATACACTGCTAGCCTCATGAGGCAGAAAGTTTCCCTTTGTAACCTCCTCCTTATGCTATGACTGATGCAGGCGAGGAGGAGCCAGGACCAGGGCAAAAGAATGGCCTCTGCAGAGGAGGAGGAGCCGATCAGTGATGGACAGGAGGCTCAAGATCAATTGGCAGTGAGAGAAGTGCAGGGAGGGTCACAAAAAGAATGTGCCTGGCTCTGGCTAAGAGGGCTTGAGCCGGAGGCCCCCTGAGTATCTCTTATACTGACATCAGGCTTGTCTGACCTGAGAAACATCTGGCTTACACATCTTCCGGGAAAAGACACGTGTAAATACTCCGTTTTATAACTTCCTTGTGAAATGAATTCCTGTAACAGTAATGTTACTGTTACTCTTTTATTATTCCAATTAGAGGCTTGGTGCACGAAATTTGTGCAATCAAGGTGGGGTCCCTCAGCCTGGCCTGTGCCCTCTCACAGTCTGGGAGCCCTCAGGGGATGTCCGACTGATGGGTTAGGCCCGCTCCCCATGGGACATACTTAGCACTGCCACTGAGGCAGGAGAGGCTCCCCCCAATGCTGCTGTGCTCACCAGTTGTAAGCCCAGCTTCTGGCTGAGGGGCGTTCCCCCTGTGGGAGCGTGCTGACCACCAGGGGGCAGCTCCTGTGTTGAGCATCTGCCCCCTGAGGATCAGTGCATGTCATAGTGACCGATCATTCCTCCATTCAGTCAATTTGCATATTAGCCTCTTATTACATGGGTTTGTTTTAGGGGGAAAATTTGGAGATAGACAAACCCTCAAATTTTTCTTTCATAACAGAAACTATCCACATAGGAAATCAAAACCCTCAATCAGCCAAAATGTCACGTGAGTTTGGGCCACTCCTTTCTGATTTGGTTTCCTCAGATTGTGAGAGTCTGTGGAGTCAGCAGGTCTACCCTCTATCAGATGACAAAAAAATAAAAATAAAAGAAAGAAAGAAAAGAAGAAAGAAAGGAAGAAAAAAAAGGCAGTAACAGGAGGTGAAGTACAAATCATAGAGTTCTAAATGTGTCTGGATGTTGACAGTCCTGTCTCTTTCTCTCATTCCTTTTTCCACGGCCGAGCAACTCCTAACAGTGCCAAGGACTGGTTATTCAATGCACAGAGGACATTGGTCATGTTATTGCACAGGTAGGTGCTCTGTCAAAAACGGCTTTTGCTTTTACAGGAAGCAACAACCTCTTTGCCTGGAGTGAGAGCTGCCCTCTCTCTGGCCTGCAAGGAAAAGGCTCAAATGGGAAAAAAGAAAACAAAACTTTGTCCTTCTGAAATAAAAAGTAGAAGACAGAATAAACTCATCCTCCTCCACATGCATTGTGGCCTAAAAGCCTGTCCTGCATTTGACCACTTTTCTGCTTCGCGGAGGAGGGGATGAGCCAGGGGCAGGCCCAGGGGGCCCTGTGAACACTTCAGGGGAACAGCTGTATAATCCAACCACAGTGAGTGTGGAGACCCTGATCCAGGCAAATCAAATCCCTCCTCTGAGAAGCTGGGATTTCAATCAGGAGGAGCTGGTCTTATAGCAGTCAGGAGGCCAGAGAGGGAGGCTAGCGAGTCCACAGAGGGAGGCTGGTCTGACCAGAAGACTGCCCTGCTCAGGCACAGTCCCTGGGGATTTTCCAGCCCCTGATCCAGCTGACCTGTATTCTGTGAAAAAGCCCTGAGCCTTTATAACAAGAATCCCCATTATAGGTAATAAGGCAAACCCAATCCTGTTGAGTGTGAAAGTGAATGTGAGTTGGGGGTCTTGTTTGCCATTGGAAAGGTCTAAGACAGAAGCAAATGTCCTTTAACTGGACAGCTCCCCTGTGCACCTGACTTCATTTCCCTTGTACATGGCTCTGGCCATCTCCACCAGCCACTTTCACCTTTTGATGAGGAGGGTTCCCCATACCTGAGTCTCCTCTGATTCTATGTGACTAGGAAAGGCCACCGGATTGCCCCATATCCTAAGCCATCTGTCTCTCAGATTGCGATGGCTCTGTTGCCACATGATGCTAATGGGAATACTTATAAGCCCTGAGAATCCTTGAAACACATTCTTGCATAGAAAGGATTGTTGCACGAATGATTCTAGCACTTGTTAAGTTAACCAGAGAATCCGTTCTTTCACCACCACATGTTTGGGACCCTCTGTAATCCTGTTTCTTTCTCAGTACCCCAGACCAATTAAACAAAAGCCTCTTTGTAGAGGGAAGTCTAGTGACCTGGGAAATAGATGGAGGGTCCCACCCTCTCCAGTGGCCTTGGAGTTTATAGAAGTGAAAGAGTTGAAAGAGAAGGCAGTTTGGAGTCAGGAATCCTGATTTCCAGAGCTGGCTCCAGCATTTGCTAGAAGTTTTGACCTCGGGTGAGTCAGACTTGCTGAGAATTAGTCTCTAAATCTGTGTATTAGAGGTGGAACTGATCTCCCAGTGTGGCATTGTTGAGAGGATTCAAGGAGAGAATACTCTCAAGGGCTTTATAAGCCACAAATCCCTACTCAAGTCGTGTTGTTGTTACTAAGCGTTATGGTAGCAAAAAATTTTTTTCACATTGCGCTCAGGTGTGAAAAAGAAATGTGACATCTTATTTTACATAACTGTCCTAGTCCCCAGGAGTGCCACATCTCTGGGGAACAATAATGACAGCAAGGATATCAATTACCACCTGCTGAGCCCTAGCAGGTTCGGCTCAGTGGATAAAAGGTTAGCCTGTGGACTGAAGGGTCCCGGGTTTGATCCCAGTCAAGGGCACATGTTCCCAGTAGAAGGAGTGCAGGAGGCAGCCAATAAATGATTCTCTCTCATCGTTGATGTTTCTATCTCTCTTCCTCTCCCTTCCTCTCTGAAATCAATAAAAACATACAGTTTTTAAAAGATTACCACCTGTTGATTCCAAATGCTTTATACATACTATTTATTTAACTCTCACAGCCATCTATGAAGTAGGTGCCAGTACCAGCTCCAATTTAAAGAATAGAAAGGAAACTCAAATGTGCTAGTTAACACATATCTGAGTATCTTCCTGCTTCAACAGTCTCTTTAAGACAGTTCTTTTTAAGGAAATGCTTCGCATTCTGCCCCAGTCCATCCTCCTCTCTCAGATGACCATAGAATTTGGGGAAGTTTGCCAGGACCTCATGGTTGCAAAGGTGGCCTCTGATGCCTCAGTGCCCTTGTGCTACCCTCAGTCCTGTGGGGCATGACACCTCTATTTGCTTGATGTTGCCAACACCATGGAAAGGAGGCTGTGGTGACTCCTGGTCAGCCAGGCCCAGCATTCCTCCTCCTGTCACAGTCCCACCTGGTCTCTCTGGTACTGAGTATCCTCATAACACTGCCTGAGGACATTATTGCCCCATTCAGCCCACAGGGTTCTTCTCATAGTCTCCATTGTGACCACAACTCACATAAGCTCACCATCCAGCCCTTTCACTCATTCATGTCCCCACCACAGGACTCACAGAGATTCGAAGCCACATGTGTTCCCTAAAGGGGCAATTTAACTAAGATACAGTCACCCTAGAAATGTTTATTGAGCATACACTATGTTCCAGGCACTGTTCTAGCTCTTGGGATCAGTGAACAAAACAAAGATTTCTAACCTGTTGGAGCTGACATTCCAGCAACTGCATGAGAGTGGAGGGGATATGCTTCAAGGGGTCTTCTCCCAAACTCCCAACAAGATGTGGAGTAAGAGCCCCTCTCATCTTGGCCTTTCTCTCAACCTAACATTGCCCTGGAAAGGGAAGCCAGAGCATACTGATCTCAAACCCACACTCCTTCCACATTTCAGAGAGTCAGAAGGTGTTGGCATTTCACTTTATCATCCTCTTTTGCAAGGACTTTCTCTGCCCCAAATCCATCTATCTCCTGGACAGTGGATTGGGGAGAGCTGAGAGGATATCTGCTTTGTCCACCATTCTTTGATTGGAGGCATAGCAAGGCTTGATTAAAAACATGACAAATGGACATATTGGCAATTAACAAAAAATTCTTATCTTTCCACAAGGCCTGACTTTTATGAGTGGCATTCTGACAAATAGGCAAAGACAGGTTGAGAAGTGGAAGTCTGGAGGTTCTTTCCTGCCTTGTACTTCCCTGGGTGTATCCAGCCTCAGGATTCAGCGTTGGTGTACAGCAGTGACAGAGGACAAAAGCTTTTAGGGAAAAGTGAGAATACATGGTCAACCTCAGGGACTCACCAAGACAGAGATAGCATCGAACCATAGAGTCTTGTAGTCTGACATATATGCTAAAAATCAGTTACATTTTTGTTTGTTTGTTTGTTTTATCTTGTTAATCCTCACCTGAGGATATTTTTCTATTGATCTTTTTACAGAGAGTGGAAGAGAAAGGGAAAGACAGAAAGAAACATTGATGTGAGAAAAACACATCGATTAGTTGCCTCTTCAGCAGGCCTTGACCAGGGCCTGGGCTGGGGAGGAGCCTGAAACCAAGGTACGCAGCCTTGACTGGAATTGAACCTGGGACTCTGATCCACAGGCCAGTGCTCTATTCACTGAACCAAACTGGCTAGGGCTGAAAGTCAGTTACTTCTTAATACAGCTTTCAGTGCAGCTCTTTATAACAAGGCTGGTGGGCTGTAAAAGTTTTCTCCTGGAAACTCCTTTGTTGAGTGAAAAAAATGAGCTATTAGGAAACAAATACCATGCTATTCATATCAAGGAATAAAGTCTGAGGGCTTCAGACTACAATCAATTCACAGACAATGTATTTAACTTCTACTGTATACCTAGCATTGAGGAGCACAGAGTCAGTTCCTGCCTATGAGGAAGAAGGGAAAACTAGCTCATACGTGAAGCAATTACAGACCGATTAATTCAGATTGGAATGAAATTGTTTGAGGCTCTTTCTGGAATGATTAGAGACTGGGATGAGCAAGGAGAGGAGGCAGAGGGCAGGCACTGGGATGAGCAGGCATAGAGCAGGAGGGCAGGACTGGGCATGCTCAGAGTTCACAAAAGCTAGGATGTCTAGATTGGGGATGTCAGAGGAAAGAACACTGGAAAATGCAGCCAGATAGGGGAAGGGACAACTCCTAAAAGACCTGAAAAATCTGGTAAAGAAATTTGGACTTGAAGTGGGTTTTGTTAGGTTAGTCTAAGCTGTGGTAATACATAGCCCCCCAATATTTTCAAACACAATGTACATATATTTCTTGCTGATGTAAGAAATCCAGTCTCATTGGTGGATATCTTTCCTCCTCACAGTCATTCTGGGAACCAGGCACATTTCATTTCTAATGCTCTTATCTCCAAACTCTGGATGTCTGTTAATAGCTGTGCTCTTCTCAAAGTATTGGGCATTTTACTCACATACCACTGCCTAAAACTCAGTAACATGCTACTTTTAAATACATGGGAGATGGGGAAACCTAGGCTAGTCACGTGCCTAGGAAGAAGAAATGGATTATTAGGGCCCAGGTAGCAGTCCCTGCCGCCTGTGACAATCCAGAAGGAACTGCTATAGCAGGTCTTGACACTGCTCATCCTGTTGCCCTAGTATGACTCGGCGATGTTTGGGGAGGGAAATACCAGCTGTAAATCAGCAGCCAGCAGATCATGCGTGATGTTATATGAAGACCCAAAGCTGTTTGATGGCAGCAGAATGTGGGGATGGTGGTGGTGGTGGGGCTGGGGAAGTGGAGGAATAAAAAGAATTGGGAGGGAAGGGGCAGGATTGATGTTAAGAAATGAATAAGTTTCAGTGAATTTACTAAATCCAAGGGGACTCTAGGGTCTGTGACCTTAGAGACCAGAGAGGGATGGCATGTGTGATAGACATGTGGATGGTTGGTATTAGATTGAGGGAGCCAACCTGAGGGGACAGAAGGGTAATGAGGTGAGAGACCAAGTATCTTGCAAAAGCTGTAAGAGGACATTTCAATCAAAGTGATTAATGCTCACTTGTCTCAGCTTTCTCATAGGGCCTGGACCTCAGTTGCTTGGGACAATATCTTCCTGTCCTCAACTGATGAATGGAAAGGCCATAGGTGCACAGATCTTCAAGGGCTGTGTCAGATGAATTGGTGCCACCCACACCTTCAATTTGGCCTTTGACCATTTTAGACACAGGGGATATTCATGTTCCTTTTGAAAAGGTTTCCAGGAAAATAAATGCTTCTTTTACCATGAAGTCTAATACTACTCCCTCAGTTGCAAACATTAGCATTTCACCAGGTGTCCTTCTCAGAGGTGATAGCATTGTAAGCCCGCCATGGGGCAAAAAGCACAGAGTCACCCACAATGAAGGCCCTCACTGATGATCTTTCACAAATTTAAATGGTCCATAGTTTATTCTCAGACTATACTTAGCAAACAGCTCCATAGGTGGTAGGCTTCCTTGCTCTTTCTTCTCTCTAACCAAATCCCACCAATACACACACACACAGCCCCTCTCAGAGAGGGCTTCCTTTTCCCCTGGGTTCAATGACTAATGCTTGATTCAGCTATAATCTTAACCTGAGCCATTGTTTCCTACCAGTACATCCACACGTTCTCTTCTCCCTACGTCAACCTGGGAAGATGACTCATCTGCTGTTAACTGTGCCCCGACTAGGCCAACCTCCTCACACCCCTAAAGTCTGACTGTTCTGGAGTGAGTAGCAGAGGGGAAGCCTAGCAGGGAAGACAAACTCCCTAAGGATGATGGTGCCCACAGCCAAACACTCATGAAGAGAGGCATTCATGAGGCTGATGTGGGATGAGCAGACCTGGGGGAAGCTCTAGGAGAGGAAGAGGGTGATTGATGGGGGGGGGAGGGGGGGGGGAGGCGGCAGTTTGAGAGGAGCCAAGGCAAGGATGGGGACAGCAACCTGACTAAACCCTGAGCACATGAGATGGTATGAATCCTTCAGTCCCTGCCAGGGCCTCTCCACAATGCCTGGAACATCCTAGCAGGCTCGGTCCTGTGATTCACTGTGTGCATTCCATGGTGGTGGTGTGGAGAAGATCTGGAACAATGAGAGAGCCAAACGGAGAACATTCCAAGGCAGCCTCTGGGATGACTCTGCCATAGCATAGGAAGTTACATGCGGGTGACTTAGGAGTCACAGTTACATGAGAAATGTAAAAGCTGTCTCAGCTCTGGTGTGACCTGCCCGAGGGCAAACCCACACCCAGGGCCCATGTATAGAGGAAAAAATGCTGCAGCTCACCTGGGCAGGGACTGCATGGCCTCTTTGTGAAACAGAGCCCTTGCTGTGCCATGGAGTGACTGGAGATCCAGGTTAACATATGCAATTGCTCAGCATGTTTGAGCACTTATTACATACCAGGAACACACGGGAAGAGCCACATACTTCAGAGCTGAAAGGAAGCTCGGAGACATGTACTCACTAGGGGGCCTGGCTAAGTGAATTAACTTGCCTAGAAGCAGAGTTCCCATTTTCTGTCTCTCTTCCATGAGGAGAGGCCAATGACCTTGGTCCTGACCTTTTCCTGCTTCTCTTCAAGCAGATCCCTTTCTTCATTTTCTATGCAAGACCATCTCCTACTCAAATTCATTGCTCACCCTAGAATCAGGCATCTGTTTGTCCCTTAAAGGCGAATAACCACTAAGAAATGCAGGAAGGAAATCTGGTTTCTATCTCTCCAACTTCCTCTTGTTGCTGTTTCCTTGCATTCACCTCACTTCCCCATTCCTCCCAATTAGAGGAACTCTGATACAGTGCAATGAGTATATTGAAGAATAAACTCTTAGAATTCAAACAGTGACTGAACTCAACCTACATCACTCATGAGCTATCAGGAGCAAGTTATTCACTCAGCTTTATGTCTCAGTTAGAACACTGGGGTAATCCAATTCAGGAAGACAGAGGCAGAGATGAGAGGAGATAGGCAGACAGACAGACAGAGGAAAGCAAAGAGAGCTGAGAATCTGAGAGGCCCAGGGGATGAATTGGACTCAGCCAGTGTTGATGCAGGGCCTGACCTTTGCAGCTCTTCTCTGTACTGAGGGTACCCTCTGTACTGAGGGTAAATGATGACTGAGCCGCTGCCCTGACTTTGGAGTACTTGGAATCTACTCAGGATTTGGCCCGTATGTAAACAAACTTACATACATATGTGTTAAATCAACTGAGGATGGTCAAGAGGCAACAGTAAAGGGCTGAGTCTGGCTGGCTCAGAGCTCGAAGGCAGGAGGCAGAAAGGTGACACTGAACTGGGTTCAGAAGCTCTGTTCAGTGTCTTTTCCAGCTCTGCCCTTTGAAGCTTTAACTTACCCACCATATTCCTAAGCCCTTTCTGTGTGCCAGGCACTGTTTTGTACCCTGTACTTATTTGACATCATTTAATCACCAAGCCTCTATGACTGTTATCTTATGATGCCCACTCTGCAGATGAGAAGACTGAGGCATAGGAGGCATGAGTTCACAGAGCAAGGATTTGAAATCTGCATTCGGGCTCTTGGGTCCTTGCTATAGCTGTTGCCCCAATGGAGAGCTTTACAGGGGTCCAAGGCAGAAAGGACCTTGAGAAGTTGACTCCATCTGTTTCTGACCCTACTTGATCCTTTAGGTCACAACAGTGCTTATAAAAAAAAAAAAAACACAAAACAAACAAACAAACAAAAAACAGGGATGCCCACTTCCCTTTGCAGAAAGTCAGATTCATGTGGTCTGATGTGAGGCCCAGAAAGCTGGATTTTTACCATTGGCCTGGATGTTTTTTCTGGTTGGACACTCACCTAATTTCATTTGATTTAACGCTAAATTTTAAAGGTGAGGAAAGCAACTCACGACAGTTAAGGGCAGGGGCCAGGATCACATGGCCATTTGGAGGCTGAGCCAACCCCAGAGACAAGCTTGCCCAGCTTTCCCACTCATAGTCCTGCCTTTGAAGAAAGCCTCCTTCAGGAAAAAGAAGCTTCAACCAACATTTCTCTCCCTGTGATTGACTTCTGAGGTGAAGCTGAAAAACCTCTGTGAACTCAAATCAATGAATTCACTTTCCATGTTGGCCCCAGGTCTGTTGAGTCACTGGATCAGTCAACAGTCACATGTGCCCTGTGATTCGAGAGATGCTAAGGAACACTCTCTCACTGCCCAGTCCACCATGGTCCTGAAATTCCCACCATCCTACAGAAGGCCACTAAAGTGCAAATGATTTGCCTGGAAATGATAGGATGCTAATAGCAGGTAGGACCTTAGTCAACAGATCCCAACTTTAAAGGGTTGACTGATATCTTATGATGCCAACCAGAAAGGATAGCTGGGCTTTGATAGAAAAAAAATGAGAAGATGAAAGTGTGAAGTCTGAGTATTGACACAAGTACAAGCTAGGTTCCCAGGAATGGGGGGTAGTAAAGGACCAAAGACAAATTTTGTCCCTCACAGTTTTACTTCGTCCTACTTGGAACAAAATCTCCTCACCCTGATACAAAACCAATGGGAACATTACACATAAAGCATCAACTCCAGTGTCCCTCCACAGACACCTCGCAGAGAGGGAGCAGAGCTGTGAAAATATGACACAGTGCAGCCATGAAGGCAGCCAGCATCAGAAGCATAGCAGCAAAGTGCTGTTAACCACAGTGTTTTCTGGCACTTCACAAATGAATCCCCTTGACAGCACTGGTCCATCTATCATGTAATTCTCTGCAGGAGTAGCTAACACTAGCATTTTCCTTGAAAGACACAAAGCCTGTGAGAAAGACTGACTACAAGTGTATATTTTGTCCAGTGAAGAACTCAAGGGCAATTCCAAACACCACACAGGCCTCATGTGCCTCTCACAGGTGCTAATGACCCAATGACATGCCACCCTCACAGCAGGCCTGTGTTTCTTTCTTTTTAAAATATATTTTATTGATTTTTTTTTAAGGAGAGGAAGGAAGAGGGATATATAAAGTCAGAAACACGAGAGAAACATTGATCAGCTGCCTCTTGCACACCCCCTACTGGGGATGTGCCCGCAGCCAAGGTACTTGCCTTTGACTGGAATCTAACCCGGGACCTTTCAGTCCGCAGGCCAACGCTCTATCCACTGACCCAAACCAGTTTCGGCAGGCCTATGTTTATTTCTTCTGCTCTGCAGGGAAGGCCTTCTCACCCACAGTCACCCCATGCTAATTTTTTCAGTCACACTCTCCAACCTTCTGGAAGAATGATTGAAATCTGGCCAGAGACAATCCCTTTTATTACTTCATAAAAATATCACAGAGTGCCCAGTTCTGAAAAGACATCTTGCTGCATTTCAGGAAAAAAATTCCCTCTTCATCCATAGTAAATCACCCAAGCTATTCAAAGGATAGTAGATTGCATCATTTCTAAATACTCTAAAGATCTGGGTTATCAACTCACCACCCCTAACCCCTTGCTAGAATGCCAGCATGTCAAAGAAGGGGAAGGTTTGAGAGAGTGCCTGATCCCTAGGACACAGAGAAAGGTAGGTAAAGTAGTGAGTGATGCGAGCCAGGTGGGGACCGATGTGACTCCAGGAGTCCCCACCCCATTAAAGCGAATAAGGTGCTAAAAATTTAAGACACAGGCCTTCTGACTCCACGTCCCATGGCCTTTTCCTTTAGGTGTATTCATGTCCTACGGCTTCCATCACAAATAACATAAGCTTGGAAATGTATTATCACACAGTTTTGGAGGCCAAAATCAAGGTGTCAGCCGGGCCACATGTCCTTCTGAAAATGCTTCCTGGCTTCTGGTGGCTCCATGCATTCCTTGGTGATGAGAAGACTGGTTGCTCTCTGGTTCATGATGGCGTAACAATCTATTCTTGTGTAACTCCAATCTCTCTGCCCCAGTCTTGTTCATCAAATTTGCTGATCATTATATCCCACAAATGAGTGAGATCATATGATATTTATCTTTCTCCGACTGGCTTATTTTGCTTAACATAATGCTCTCCAGCTCCATCCATGCTGTTGCAAATGGTAAAAGTTCCTTCTCTTTTATAGCAGCATAGTATTTTATTGTGTATGTACCACTGTTTTTTAATTCACTCATCTGCTGATGGGATTAGGTTGTTTTCAAATCTTAACTATTGTAAATTGTGCTGCTATGAACATAGGGGTGCATATATCCTTTCTGATTGGTGTTTCTGGTTTCTTGGGATATAGTCCTAGAAGTGGGATTACTGGGTCAAATGGGAGTTCCATTTTTAACTTTTTGAGGAAACTTCATACTGTCTTCCACAGTGGCTGCACCAGTATGCATTCCCACCAGCAGTGCACGAGAGTTCCTTTTTCTCCACATCCTCGCCAGCACTTGTGGTTTGCTGATTTGTTGATGATAGCCATTCTGATAGGTGTGAGATGGTATCTCATTGTTGTTTTGATTTGCATCTATCAGATGATGAGTGACTTTGAGCATGTTTTCATATGTCTGTATGTCCTCTTTCAAAAAGTGTCTATCTAGTTCCTTTGTCCATTTTTATTGGATCCTTTATCTTCCTTTTGTTAAGTTGTATGAGTTCTCTGTAAATTTTAGAGATTAAACCTTTATCTGAAATATCATTGGCAAATATGTTCTCCCATGCAGTGGGTTGTTTTGTTTTTGTTGTTGTTGTTGTTTTGTTGATGGTTTCTTTTGCTGTGCAGAAGCTTTTCATTTTGATGTAGTCCCATTTGTTTATTTTCTCCTTAGTCTCCATTGCCCTAGGAGGTATGTCTCTAAAGATACCACTATGACAAATATCTGCTATTTTGCTGCCTATGGAGTCTTATATGATTTTTATAGTTTTCCATCTTATATTTAAGTCTTTTAGCCATTTTGAGTTTGTTTTGTGTATGGTATAAGTTGGTGATCTAATTTCATTTTTTTGCATTATCTGACCAAATTTCCCAACTCCATTTATTGAAGAGACTGTCTTGACTCCATTGTATGCTCTTGTTTCCACTGTCAAATATTAATTGAGCATAATGGCTTGGGTCAATTTCTCTGTTCTGTTCCATTGGTCTATATGTTTGTTCTTGTGCCATTACCAGGCAGTTTTGAGAACTGTGGCTTGATATCTAGTATTGTGATCCCTCCAACATTGTTCTTCTTTATCAGGATTGCTATGGCTATTTGGGGACTTTTTTTTTTTATTCCAGATGAATTTTTGGAGAATTTGTTCTAGATTTTTGAAGTATGCCATTGGTATTTTAATGGGGATTGCATTGAACCTGTAGATTGCTTTGGGTAGTATGGACATTTTAATGATGTTGGTTCTATCAATTCTTGAACATGGTATGTTCTTGTATTTTGAGATTCTTAATTTGATTACATCTGCACAGACCTTTTTTCTAAATAAGGTCATGTCTCCCATTCTGAGCATTAAGACACGGACATATCTTTTAGGATTTAACCCACACCAGGTTAGAGTAGAATGAAAAGAAAATAAATGAGCCCCTCTGGGACCTTGCAGGTGAAGTTTAGCAATGTACTTCCCTTTGTCTAATTTTTAAGAGTAATTATTTTCTCTCCAGATTTGCTCTTTTACCTTTGTTGGCTGTGTCTCTCCTCAAAACTTCTGCATGATGTCAGTCTTAGGCATAGGTTAATTGAATATCCAGACTAGGCTATCTTGAAGTGCTACAAATATTTTTTTTCATTGTGTTTACTATCCCAAAACATTGTCATCACCTCAAATAAAATACTGTACCTATTAAATAGTTACTGCCCATTTCTCTTCCCCTCAACCTCTGGCTGCTCTAATCTTGACTCACATTCCTCTTTGATTCTGGCAGCCCTCATCACTTTTCCTTTTTAGAGAGTAGAAGGGTGGGGGAAAGACACAGAGAGGGAAACATGGATGTGAGAGAGACACATCAATTGGTTGCCTCCCACACATGTCCTGGCCTAGATCAAGCCTGCAACCAAACCAGCTAGGGCCCTTTTTCTTTTTATGGAAAACTGCTTTCTACTTTTTAGTCCACTTTCTGCCATTTCCTCTTTCCTCCTCTCTGCTCCCTTCCTCACCCAGCACTACCAGGACTGTCTCTTTCTCATTCCAGAAGTGCTTCTAACAAATTTTAGTATGCATCATAATCACCAGGGGGATTTGTTCAAGCACAGATGGCTAGCCTCCACCCTTCCAGTCCATGATTCAGTAGGTCTAGGGAGAGGCCATGAATTTGCATTTTATCCCAGGTAGTACTGGTTTAGTGGCCACAATGAAAAGCACTGCCCTGGCTCAGCATCATTCCTTACCCTTCTAGTAATGCTCACTTTTTGCTATTATTCCATCACCACATCTGCCTGCCTCTGCACCATGTGGTCATTTAATCCATCAGTTACCTCCAAATACTGGAGGCACAATTCATTTAGTTCCCATCCGACCTGACCACTTCACACCTTTGATGCCAATGAAAACCCTTCTTTCATTCCTCACCCTCTTATTTCTCCAAGTCAAAGCTGAGGAAACTGAAGTTACTAGGACTTACAATAGGAAAACAGAAAAATCCAGTCCCAAGCAGGGGACATGGCAGTTTTGGTGACAAGCCTGTCATTAGATACTCTCAATGGACTGAGAAAGAGGGCAATCTCAGTCTGGAATGATTACAGAGAAAACATCCAATCCCAGTCTCCACCCACCCATCCACCCCTCTCCTCTGTCCTCACCAGCCCCATGTGCCCCAGAGTACTGCAACTCTTCCCCAGGGTGAGTGTCCAGATGCCAGCAGACTGTCTTCCCAGGATGTTGAGCAATACTTGGTGAGGTATTTACAGCACTCATGCACTCCCCAACAGCCTACAAGACATTTCTCTAAGGAATTTCAACACACATAACTAGTGCTTTGTGCCGATGTGAATGAGGGTTTGTCTGGGGGCCAGTGTTTCACCATACAGGAGATTAACAAACAGGAGCTGAAGCCTCTTAGCAGCCACATTTCAGTCTCAATGATCTTTCTTCAGATTATGCAAAAATGTCCAACCACTGTCAAAAAAGAATGGAAGGGGGTGTCAACCCTATTTGAAGATCTAATTAACCTAGAAATCAGATGTTAAAACCCTTTTAATGTCAAGTACCTACTGTCAGTTTTGCTAAAGACCATCTGAACTAAGCATGAGGCCATATACTTTAGCCAGAATCCTGCTAATTAGTATGTTGACACTCAAAACTTCCTCACCTTCCCCCATGCCCTCACAATGCAATTTTTTGAAACACACTCACACACAGACAAAACCTAAGGGGTCAAGTACTAGTGGTGCTCTGACATATAGCTCTGCTGTCCCAAGTCAATAGTTGACTGCTTTCTGAGTTGAGACCCAAGTGGGAGGGAAGGTGTAACTTGGCCCTGGGTTATTTGAATATAAGGGACCACTGAGGTTGGCTTGGCGATACCCAGCTAAGACAGAGTGTCTGTCCCATATCTCAGTTCCTTGTCTGTGGTCTTAGAAAGCTTTATTGGGGTATCTAGTATGAGTTTGCTCTGGCTGCCAGAACAACATACCATAGATGAGGTGGCTTAAACAACAGAAATGTATTTCCTCACAGCTCTGACAGTAGGAAGTCTGAGGTGTTGGCAGGATTGGTTTCTTTTGAGGCCTTTCCCTTTGGCTTGCATATGACTGCTGTCTTCTTGTGTCTTCACACGGTCTTCCCTCTGTGTGTCTATATTCTAATCTCCTTTTCTTATAAGGACACCATTTATATTGGAATAGGGCCTATCCATATGACCCAATTTTACTGAATTATCTCTTTAAAGATCTTATCTCCAAATACAGTCTCCTTCTGAGGTATTATCTGAGATATTAGGGGTTAGAACATCAACATATAAATGGGGGAGAGGGCAATTCAGTTCACAACAGTATTATCATTCATTTAAACCATTCACCACATTTCTTTGATTGTAACATGAATATTTCTTCATATGTTAACATCTGAGAAATCAAGCTGCATCTAACAATCTGTGGTGTTGAGAGGTTAATTGGTAGATATTTTTCTCTAATACTGGTATGCCTTATAATGAATGACTTCTTGGATTCACTAAAGTATGATAATCCTCACAATACTCCTCTGAATGTGGTACTTTTTATTATTCCCATTTTATAAACTAGGAAACTGAGATACACAGGTTAAGCAACTTGCCAAAGGACAGCAGCTAGGAAGTGGTGGAGTTGGGTTTCAAACCCAATCAGTCTGACGCCCAGGCTCACCCTCTTAACCACAGTTGTGAACCATCTCATGAGGTTGCTGTGAGGCTAAATGACTTTAGTGCATTGGAGGCACTTAGTGCCTGAAACAGAGTATATGCTCAGTAAATGTTAGCAAATTCATTTTTTCAGGGAATTATAAATGGTAACTTAAAAGTCACAGTGAAATGGACATGTGTTCCTGATGACAGGGTCATCCCCACAGTGACATATAACCTTGTCTTTCCCCTTTATTAGTAAAAATTTTCAGTTTAAGAAAATATAATGAGCTCTGTCAGGTGTGGATAGAGCACCAGCCTGTACACCAAAGGGTCACAGGATTGATTCCCGGTCAAAGGCACATACCTAAGTTGCAGGTACCAATCAATGTGTCTCTCACATCAAGGTTTCTCTCTCTCTCTCTCTCTCTCTCTCTCTCTCTCTCTCTCTCTCTCTCTCTCTCTCTTTCCCCCCCTCTCCCCCTCCTTCCTTCCACTCTGCCTGAAAATCAATGGAAAGAATATCCTTAGGTGAGAATTAATAATAACAGATATATTGAAAGTTTACCTATCCTTTAGCCTAAATTTATCTAATTAATTACCACATATAAGATGTGATGAGCTTTGAAGGATAAAAAAACAACAACAAAAATATCCCTCTTTTGGGGATTTTGTGTCAGGCAAGAAAAAAAGACAGGAAACAAGTAAGCACACATCCAGGCAGTGTGACAAATGCCACTTGTGTGGGATTAGAGAGTCATGATAAGTGTTGAGAGGACGCACATTGCTTCTACCTGGTGATCAGAGGTATAGTGTCTTGGAGGTAGAAGCATTTGAACTGAAACTTAAATGATGAGTAAGATTTCAAAAGGCTAATAATGTGCCAGGAAAGTGTATGAAGCCAGAAAACAACATAGACAAAGGTCCAGAAAAGAAATTGTCCCATGGGAGTGCTGGCTCAGTTGAACAAAAGCTATGTCGAGGGAAATAATTGACGATGAACTAGTAAGGAGATAGGGCCAGATTGTTGGGGGCCTTGAATGCCATAGTAATTAATTTAAATTAATTAGAAAGTGAAATAAATCCTTGAAGGTTGGAGGTTTAGGGCTTAGAAACAATTGTACATGGAGAAATTCAATCAGAGATGGTGCGGGGGTTGCATTGATGGATAGAGAGGAGAGATTGTGGGGTCAGAGGCCAAAGAGGAGATTCACCTCCTCCCTGCCACAGTGGTCCAGGTGTAGGATGACCAACTTGTCCCAGTCCCCCCTGGGATCTTCCCAGCTTTAGGATGAAAAGTTCTCCATCCTTCAGCTCCAAGCATGCTGGGACGGCTGGTTACCCTGTTAGCATGAGAGAAGGGTGCCCTAACCTTGGCTGCAGCAAATGGAGAGAAAGAAATTCTGTCAAGGCTAGAGACACATAAAGGAATCATAGACTCCATAAGGGAACTATTTAGGTGGAGAGAGGGGCAAAAAACAAGATGAATTTAAGAATATTTCAAAGTTTGTGAGCCTGGTTGTTGAGAGGAAAAGAAATGAGTATGTCAGGGAGAAACGCTGAGTTTGGAGACATAGATGAGGAATTTCATTTTAGATGCTCTAATTTTAGGTGGTTTGAGACCAACCAGATGGGCTGTGAGTATGTAGACCTGGGGACAGTCAAAACTACCAAGAACAGACTAGGGAGCCATCCCCTGGCATTCAGTCTCTGCCCAAAGTTGTGATAAGCCTGCCAAGGACATTGCAAAGGAAGGGTAGGACACAGCCTAAACAATGGTTTTGAATTTGTACACAGGACAGAATCACCCAGGGAGGTTGCATAAATGCAAACTCCAGAACAACTCAGGATTGGAGATTCATCTGACATCTTTAACATATTCTCTAGGTGGTTCTTTGCAGATGTTCCCAAAACTATAATTTGAGAAACTCTGGCCCACAGGTCTGGGGTCAGAGAATAGGCAGTGATGTGTCAAGTCTCCAGCCCCTCTCCATTCTCTCCCAACTCCCTACTTTCTGACATGTTTATTGTAGCAACTGGCTGGCAGTGCCTCCCTCTCCCTTTGGCCGCCTTATGCTCAGCTGTCTGGTTCTTAAACAAACAGGGCCCCAATACCCAACTTCCTCTCTACAGTGGATACTGCTGGGAATCAGTTGATTTCCTTGCCCTCAAAAGACTGACCTTATGTGTCTGGATTTTATCAAGAGAATAATTGGATTCACTAAAGTGAACCTAAAGAAGTCTGTGAGTTCATCTAGCCAGGTCACCTGTTTGAGTGAATCACTCTCATCTGTCACTGTAGCCAAACATATAGGGGTGTCTGAGAGACGCACAATCAGGCAGAGGTAAATCATTGATCTGAGGTTCTCCAAGGGTCACATTTTCAAATCACTAGGATGGGTTCAGTTACTGGCTCAGAGCTATGGCCTGAAACAGACCATAAACGACATGTGTGGGAGATGGTCAAATGGCTCCACTCGGTGGCTCCTTCACCAGCCCACAAGATTCAGCCAGATCTATAACCCACTTCTCAGAAACCATCAGAATATCCATGGAGTCTATACCTGGAAAAGCAAAGGGAGGGAGGGATGCCCTAACTGGTTTGGCTCAGTAGATAGGGCATCGGCCTGTGGACTGAAAAGATCCTAGGTTTGATTCTGGTCAAGGGCATGTACCTTGGTTGCAGGCTTATCCCTGGTGGGAGGTGTGCAGGAGGCAGCTGATCAATGTTTCTAACTATCTCTCTCCCTCTCTGTAAAAAAATCAATAAAATATATTTTTTTAAAAAAGAGAGAGATGGAGGGGACAACCATCATCGCTTGTCCCTGGGCAGGTGATAGAGCAAATAAACATATAGGCTAATGCTCAATTCCCTACTCAGTGACCTTCCACACAAAGCGTCACACCTAGCAACATTATGTCACTGTGTCATGTAAGATTATTTCATTCTCAGCCATTGGCTTAGGTCACTGTAATTTAATTTGCTTATTTTTGATAGGTACCCCCCCCAACTGGTGGGTGGAGCTATGATGTAATTGACAGAGACATTGAGCCACCAATCAAGCACATACCAGAGTGCCCTGTGTCCCACCCCTTCCCATTTCGCCCTGGGCCCAACCCCTTCCTGTTCGGGCCCTTAAAGGATGTCTCAGTGTGCCACGTGGCACCTTTTCTCCCGGCCTGTTCTCCCAGGCAGTCTGGGAGGTGGTCCGGCTGGGTCCCCTCTTTTCCCCATCCCCTGGCCCCAGTCACAGGGTGCAGCTTCCCCGGCTCCATTCCCCCCCGAGCCTGTGAACCTGCCCGGAGACCCCCAATAAAGCCTGATTAATTCGCTCACTTATTTGGACTCCCTGCTTGCAGTTTGTCTCACGGCGGAGTAGAACCTTACAATTTTCATTCATTCAACAAAGGTTCATTGAGCATACACTTTAGGTCAGGCAATATTCTATTTGCATGGGCTGCATCAATTACTAGCCCAGAAAAAAAAATCCCTACCCTCATGGGGTTATCATTTAGGCAGGGATTATGGTGGGAATGGAGAGACATAAACAATTATCATGATAAATAACTAAATTGTATACTATGTTAAAAGGAGGTAAGGGCTATGAAAACAAAATAGCTCAAATAAAGAGGATGAAGTGAGCAATGGGACAAAAGCATGCAATTTTGAATAGCATTGTCTGGGTAGGCCTCATGAGAAGGTAGCATTTGAGTAAAGACTTGAAGATTTTAGCCTGAGAGAGCAGAAAGATAAGGCTGCTATCAACTGAATTTGGGGAGCCTGGAGCAAAACTGGCTTGGAGAGAAAGGTCAAGAGCTCAAGTTTGGATCATGCTCCACAACATTCCAAGTGAAGGTGTCAAGAAGGCCGTAGTTTTGTTTTGTTTTGTAAATTTTGGGTCCTGGAGCAAAGTCAGAGACAGAATTTACAAAATTGGTAGTCCTTGACATACAGATAATCTTTAAAGCTTTGCTATTTGATAAGATCACCAAGGGAAGGATATGGATAGAAAAGAGAAATAGGAAGTGAGTCAGTGCCAGGAAGAAATGAAGCCTTCAGAAGATCAGAGACCAAAAAGGATGGTCCAGTGATACAGGAAGAAAGGCAAGAGTGCAAGGTTCTTGAGGATATTGTTCCCTAGGGAAGGGAGTGGCCAACTGTGTCAAGCGCCATTGATAAGTCAACTAAGGTGAGCAGTAGTACTGATCATTTGACTTGTAATGTGACCTTAACAAGAGCTCCTTCTGATGAGTACTGGGCCTGAAAGTCTGTCTTGAGAGAATTGAAGAGAGAATGGGAATGGAGAGATTTGATACAGTAAGTATAGATAGTGCTTTTAAGGAATTTTGGTGCAAAGGGAAGCAAAAAATTGCGCAAAGCTGGTGAATAAAATGGGATTAAAAGATGTTTAATATTTTAAGAGAGAAACAATGGTTATGTGAAAGAGAGGTGGAAAGTTCTAGAACAATAACCTTGGAAATGCAAGGAAGGGGGCCTGTTTAGATCTAGTCCATAAATTTTCTTTAGATGGGAGCATAGAAGGCAGGTTGGAAGGCAGCATATATGGGTGAAAATGTAGGGTGGAGGGAGGTGGGATGGTAGAGTAGTAGGTAGTCATTCCCTTCAGGCTACTGAAATCTTCTTGGGAATTAGAAACAAGGCCATTAGCTGAGAGTGACATAAGATAGGAAGGTTTAGGGAGGGGAGAGAAATCATGAGCTAATTGTTTAGGCTTCTGGGAGAATAATGGGAGAGTGCTATACTCTTTCCCTGAGAGCACTGAAGACTTCATTGAAGATTGTAGTCATGACCAGTGAGGCTGAGGTTTGTTGTTTTTTTTTTTCCTCCAGTTGTGTTCAATTGCACAGATGCAGATGATGTAGGTAGGGAGCTGGCACAATCATACTTGAAGTTTTGTCAAACTAGTACTTTGTAAGAGAGGCCAAGGGAGTAGAGGATTTTCAAGGATTAGCAATGATTAACCTTGGGACATATGTAGATAAGGAGGAAAAAGAAGGCACCAAGGGGGTGAAGAATAGTGAACACATAGAAGAATAATATGATGAGAGGTTCTAGTAGGGCTGTGTACTCTTGGAATTAGGCTACTAAAAAGACTGATTGGGCCCTAACTGGTTTGGCTCAGTGGATAAGTTCCCAGGTTTGATTCCGGTCAAGGGCTTGTACCTTGGTTGCGGGCACATGCCCAGTAGGAGGTGTGCAGGAGGCAGCTGATGGATGTTTCTCTCTCATCGATATTTCTAACTATCTCTTTCCCTTCCTTTCTGTAAAAAAAATCAATAATATATATATTTTAAAATAAAAAAGACTGATTGGGACGGATAGGAGGTAATAATGTGAAATTGGGAGGCGGAGGTTTGAACTTGAAATGTAGCAGTTGTTGGTGATGACAAGATCTGGTGTATGACATGAGAATGAGTGGCTGACAGACAGCATTACAGGAGAGGAGGTCAAAAACTGACAATCCAGGCATTGGAAAAACCATGTAAAAAGTCCTGAAACACCAAAACTTAAGCGAAGAGAGAAATTGGAGAGAGTGACAACAAAGCAGGAACTAAAATCTTTAAGAAATGAGGGGGAGTGACCACCTTCTCACATGGCAGCAACAATGAAGTGTATTGAGCGGAATGATTTGTTATGGGAGTCAAAGCTGGTGGTGTCTGGGGAGAGGACTCGGAAAAAACGCTTTAAGAAGTCAGGGGACTCGTGGAGAACACCAGCTGTCCTTCAGACACAGTGGTACAAAGACTACAGAAGAAAAATGATCGCCCTTGAGGGTCCAGGGGAAGCACTGTCCTTAAGGGAGATTCAGGCAAAGAGATGAAGACTATGTGGAATTTTGCTAATGATGGACCAGGAATTACAGAGACACCACAGAAACGGAAGTTAGGATAAAATAGTGGCTATGCAGAACCTATAAGAATTATAGGGTGGGAGAGGAGAGGTGACCTGGGTACCTGGGGTTTTTGAGGATAACTGAAATAAACAAGGACAGAGAAAATAATGAGATTAATTCTACTGGTCTTAAGACAAATATTGATGGTGAAACTGTAGGTATTGAAAGGTAGAGAGGGGTGAGTACCTCAGGCTCCCTCTCAAACTCCAAAGATGGTGGGATAGAAAGCCTAGGAGATGCAAGGTCCTAATTCCTTGCCTCAGGGACCATTCTTATTACCTAAAACCTGCTTGGATGATAAAACTCTGATCTAAAAGCGCTTATTGTCAGATTCATACATGATGGATCTAGAAACAGTGTTTAAGGAAATAATCTAATTTGACTACCCTTCTTCCAGCTCAGAAGAGATTCTGCCACTCACCCAATACATAATTATAGATTATCTTATGATAACTCAGCTACCTTAGTCTGTTTAGGTGGCTGTAACAGGGTGTCACAAACTCAGTATCTTATAAACAACAAAAATTCATTTCTCACCATCATGGGGGCTATGAAGTCCAAGATGAAGGTACCAGCAGATTCCAGTGGCTGGTGAAGTCCCACTTCCTGATTCACAGATGCCCATCTTTTCTTTGTGCCTTCACATGGCTGAAGGATGAGGGAGCCCTATGGGATCTCTTTTGTAGGGGGATTAATCACCTCCCAAAGTCCCTACTTCCAAATGCCATCACATTAGGGGCATCGTTTCAACATATGAATGAGTGGTGGGAGGCAAACATTCAGTCTGTAGCATCAGTTCATATTTGTATTGCTATTTACTTTTTCATGTACTTACTTCTTCACCTTTGAACTTATCCATAAGCTTCTGGTGAGAACATTGTCCTTTGTATACATATGATGAACAATAAACATTGGATAGTCCATTACGTTGGTCTGATCCCAATCCACAAACTCCAAGAAACATTATGCTTCAAATCTGCATTGGTATATACATAGACAGCATTATTCATCAGTTTTACTCCAGAGTCCCTGCTTATTGTGTTGAGTTTTGTATTTTGGGCCATTTCAAAGGAGATTCTTAAATAAATAAGAATAACCCAGACAACTAGCTGGAGCCAAAGTGGGTAAGAGTCTGGAGCAGATTTCTAAAATTTGGGAGGAGAGGGCTCAGGGGACACATTTCCTGGTGTGACTCTCCTCTGCCCTTGCCATAGTCTCTCTTATTTATGGCAAGGAGGTGTTCAGATTTCTGCCACGTTGAATACAAGGGAAAAGCGCAAGGGGATAAAGGTTCCTGACAAGCATGTAAGGAAGGGTGGGTGTCCTTCCTTCTTCTCTGGTTTTTGAAGTCTTATCCTTTAATGTCCTGCCCTAAGGGAGCTTCTTCTCTAAAGTAAAACATCACTCTCATCCCCCCTTCCCCCTAAGACTCCCATAGTCTTAGTGTCTTAGTGCACGCCTCACGGGAGGCGGGGGGCAGGTAATATTCAGCCTCCATTGCCCCAGTGTAGCACCTGGAATCGTTCCTCTTCCACTGTGGATGATAGGCATTGCATCCCTGGTCCAGGGGTTGCTGCTAGCTGAAGGCCATTTTCTGCTCTTTAGAATACCAAACGTGTGTGTGTGTGTGTGTGTGTGTGTGTGTGTGTGTGTGTGTGTGTCCTACTGTAGACTGCAAAATCCTTGAGCACAGATACTTTGTTTTGTTATTGTCTTTGTTTAAATGACAGCCCCTCCCCCCAATTGTTTGCTTAAGAAACTCCTGTTTGTCTCTTAAATGCCAGTGGCTTCATGACACTTGCATAGATATCCCAGGCCAAAATAGCGTTCTGGTTTACTTATCTCATAATGACACTGAATGGTGTCATGATTTCTTTAGTTACAAATTTGTTATCTCTCCCTGAAAGCTGAGATTTTAATATTACCTTTATATCTCTAGCTCTTTGCCTAGTGTCTGGCACATATTAGGAAGGAAGGAAGGAAGGAAGGAAGGAAGGAAGGAAGGAAGGAAGGAAGGAAGGAAGGAAGGAAGGAAGGGAGGGAAGGAAAGAGGGAGGGAGGGAGGGAGGGAGGGAGGGAGGGAGGGAGGGAGGGAGGGAGGAAGGGAGGGAAGAAGGGAGGGAGGGAGGAAGGAAGGAAGGAAGGAAGGAAGGAAGGAAGGAATGCTTGTTGACCTGAACTGAAAAGATATCACAAGTAGAAACCCAAGTGAATAAGGTCAGAATTACATAGTGTGACTTCAGAAAAAGTTTTCCTTGCCCCACAGTTGTTGTTGTTGTTGTTGTTGTTGTTGTTGTTCTTCTTCTTCTTCTTCTTCTTCTTCTTCTTCTTCTTCTTCTTCTTCTTCTTCTTCTTCTTCTTCTTCTTCTTCTTCTTCTTCTTCTTCTTCTTCTTCTTCTTCGCCTCCCCCTCCCCCTCCTCCTCCCCCCCCTCCTCCTCCTCCTCCTTCTTCTTCTTCCTTCTTCTTCTTCTCCTTAATATCCTGTGAGGGCAGGAATTTGTGCCAGAAAAGCTTGGTCTCTTTAGGCTTACAACTTAGATTGTGTCACACTACTTGTCTCCCCAGATGGGGTTCCATTTAAAGTTGCCCCATCCTGGGACTTGAAGTGTCATGAGGACCCCAAACATTCAAAGTTTCTGAGGCAGGACACACTGGATCCACTACACAATTTGTTCAGGGTCTTAGCACCAATATCATAGTTTCCCAGAAGCAGCCCAGCCATGGTTAGGAAGCACAGACTGCTCAACTAAGATGGAGGAAGGAAATAGGCTACAAAGAAGATAAGGGAGCAGTTAACTCTTAACTGTGCCATTAATCTGCAACTTGTATTACACAATCCTCCCACCAGTTCTGTTGTTTAAGTCCCATTGCCCCATAATTTATATAAAATGAAATCACTACTCCCATTGCAGTGCATTTTAACACACATTTAGAGGAGGTAGTTGAGGTTCTCTAATGCCAACTCTCCTTTCACAATTTAGAGATAAAAATCAGAAACTGATCTCACCTTTGACAGAATTATGCTGATTACTTTGGGCAGGACAAGCATGAGCTGCCATGACGGCAATAAAGTAAAACCAGCCTAATAACAGGGAATGAGCAAAACAACATTCTGTGCTCTTTACTAGTATGTAGAGGCAAGTACCATGGGTGGTCCATGGAGATGGCATACCATTCAAATGGTGACAAGTGATTCATGAGATAATAATTTCTCTGTGAGAACAACTGACACCGTTCTCAGAGTCACAGGCTGATGGCCTGACACTAGGAGAAGGTGCTAGAATTTTCTTTGATACTTTTGTCTGCTGTAATAATCTAACACTGCATATAAATCACTGGAAGAGTCATGGTGCTTTTCCCATGTATTTTCCAATAGAAGTCTTTTTCAATTAATTTTACAAAAAAAATTCTCAACTATTTAATAGGATAATTTCTCTTCTTTTTTGCTTCTCCCACTCCCAGCCATTCCCCAATTCTGAGGCAAATATAACTGGCTCAGTGGGAAAAAAAAAAAAAGAAGTGAAGAGATAATAAGTGTTAGGAACTCAACAGGTATAATTTTTTTGCTCAACTCTTTTCAAGGATTATTTACCCAGGATCCTCAATGTGTCTGGCACACTATCAGGTGTTAAAAGAGTTGCAAAAACATGCAAGTGCTAGGCTACCTGCCCTCAAAGAGCCATACCTTCATTAGAGAGTGAAGGCTCCCACAGAACAACTGTAGCATCTAATGAGTTTCAGCCCTTTCCATTGGCCTGGACCTTCTATGAAAGTTTCATTAGAAAGGGCCCAGCATCCTGAGTCATTGGTATTTCCATCATTGAATCTTAGAACCCTGGGGCTTGATCATTTCCTACACGCATGTGATTACTGACCTTTACCTTCTCAGCACTGCTCAGCGTAACCCCTTCCTACACATACTGCCAGATGACCTCCTGGCCACTGCCCCTTCAGTGCATGAAATCAACTTCTGCCCCAGGAGTAAAGTCTCTGCTCTTTTCCCCAGATACTCATCCTCAGTGAAGTCTAGGCCTTTTCTCTAGGAGTGTTCCTTGTCTTACAATTCTTCATCGTACAGGCTGTGTCCTCAAGACTGTATCCTTGGGCCTGTGTCTTTTAGACTGTAATCTAGATTTTGTCCTCTAGAATATGTCCTTATCTAGTGTCCTCAAGTATGTGCCTTCCAGTCTGTGTCTTTGAACCAGTGTCCTCTAGGCCATGTTACATAATAGGGGCAGGGAGAAATATCTCTGGGATGCAGGAGATCCTCTGAGGCACCTCCTAAAACAGTCAGATCTATGGTAATCCTATCTAATAAAAGAGTAATATACAAATTGACTGTCACTTCAATACAAAAGATGGCTATCACCATGTGGTCAAATATGCCTATCCCCATGTGGACACAAGATGGATACCACAAGATGGCCAGCAGGAGAGGTCAGTTGGGAGGGACCAGGCCTGTAAGGGAGGGCAGTTGGGGGTGACCAGGCTGGCAGAGGAGGAAAGTTGGGGATAACCAGGCCTACAGGGAAGGGCATTTGGGAGGAGGGTAACCCAGGCTTGCAGGGGAGGGCAGTTGTGGGGGCCCAGGCCTGAAAGGGAGGGCAGTTGGGAGTAATCAAGCCTGCAGTGAAGGGCAGTTAGGGTGACCAAGCTGGCAGAGGAGAGAAGTTGGGTGTGACTGGGCCTGCAGGTAAGGGCAGTTGGGGGGTAGGGGACCAGGCCTGCAGGGGAGGGCAGTTTCTATCTCTCACTTCATCTCCCTTCCTCTCTGAAATCAATAAAAATATATTTTAAAATAAATAAATACTAATCATTATTCAGAGATGGATGCTTTGACCAATTAGACTTTTGAGAAAAGGGTAAATATGTGTATGTGGTTGGCCATACATGAGCCAATTATTATTAAACCATATGAATTTTCCATTTTCAGGTTAAAAAGTAAAAAATCATCAGCCATTTCATAAGATCTAACCATAAAGTCGGACAGGGACATCTGATGTTGCTGTTGTTGTTTGGAAATTAAGTGAAGGGCAAGATGTGTATGCATGTTGATTACCAAAGTGGTTGATTGTGGCATTACTAGGGATCAGCTTCCTTAACACCCATTCCAACTCTCCTGTGGATGATATATTTCTCAGATTCCCTAGTAGTAAAGATTCTCGGGGTAATTTGGGCTCTACCATTCAAATACACTTGTAATAGTCTTCAAGTGTGAATTGAATTAGTTGGGAGATATTCTGAGTGCAAGACCTCCATTCTTCTGATGTGGATCAGGGTAGAGAAGCATCCTTCCAGAGCCAGCAGCTACAATGATGGCTTTCTGATTTGCCTTCTGAGTCTGGTGACTCTCTGATCCTTTCAAAGGCAACACAATTCTGGAACAACATTATCTTTCCATGCAGAAGCAACAGCTCCTTTGGCAATTCAGCTCTGCAGTGTAGTTTTGGGAGTTGCTCCTCTCAATGAGTCTACGCGTTACACATCCCTTTACTGAAACTCTCAGTGCTTAAACTCACTAGGGTGGAGTCTGTTGTTTGCATCAAAGAATCCCATCTGATATACACAATATCTACCACTTAGCCCTGAGTTCTGACCCAGTGTTCCCAAATCTTTCCATCCACAATGTAAGAGTCTCTGACATCCAGAAAGGGGCACTCTCTCTTCCTCTCTCACCTCTTCTTTTCCTGATGATCTCTTCTTCCCACTTCGTGTCTTAATATTTCACATGGTTAGGAAGTGAACAGCACTCTAGTAATCTAATAGTTTCTAAAAATAATCAATCTAAGTAGAAATAAATTATTTAAATTAATAATTTATAAAGAAATCATTTAAATTGATTTAAGTATAAGCATATAATCTAATTATTGCACTTAGCAATCTTCAGACTGCGCTTTGGAAACCTAGGAGGGCATAGACAGGTCATAGGAGTTTCCCACTGAAGTATTTTTCATCAAATACCAAAGATATAAATTGTCCAATATAATGCCATTTGTTAAAAACCATTTACCACGTCGAGATTCTACCTAAAATTTTCTTTAAAATGAGAGTTCTACCACGACAACGTTCTTAAGCTATTGCTCTAGTTAATAACTGCTGCCTGAAAGAGAAGGTGACACTCAGGTATGGCTAAGGAACGGCTCTGAAGCACGGACTTGAGTCTCATCACTTTATAGACACGTGAATCACAATTACCAGTGACACTGATTCCCTCAGTTGCATATCAATCACCTGCAGCGAGCCCCATGTAGATAGGAACTGGGAACACAAAGATAAATCATAAACTCTGACTTTAAGGAGCTTCCAGTCTAGTAGTTGTACTTAAAATTAAAGCTGTCTTGACCTTTTTCACAATACTTAGTTAAAGTGCTCTGTTTTTTTTTTCTGAAACCTGGTGAAAAGAGCTCTAGATTCACCATCAGGAGCCCTGAGTTCTGGCACAAACTCTCTTTGCCTCCACACCTCAGTTTCTCACTGGGGATACGCAGCTAATACCTCACAAAGTTATGATGAGAGGCGAGTGAAATAGTGAGTGGTAAATCCTTCTGTAAATGTGCAAGCGCTGCACAAATGGAAGGCGTCCTGCTGATTGTGACTGAATTTTCTTTGAAGAGTCCAGAGTGAGGAATTCCAGAGGGCCTGGCTCACCCTGACACAATGGGAACAATGAGTTTCTGACATAGCTCCTAACTTTCGCTCTACCTTTTATTACCTTGTGACCTCAAGCAGGTGACTTCCCCTCAATTTTCTGATGACTAAAGCAGGGCAATAATTCCTCCTTTGGAGGCTGCTATGCATAGAAAATGAAATACAGCACGTAACACACCTCGTTCCATGCCGGGCACGTGGCAACTGTTAAAAAGAAATATCACCTGCCAACTTCCCTAACTTCCGCTGATCCCATAGCACTCTCCAACAGGGGTGAATCCCATCCACTGCACTAGGGCATCAAATAAAGCAAAGTTTTTGCCTTTGCAGTATACTTTCCGCACAGCTTCTATTTAAGCCAAACTTACCGCCACATGGAGAATTTGTGTAAGTGGATAAGTGATCCAGAAGCTGTTCCATTTATCCAATTCACTCGACAAATATTTATTGATTGCCCTCTGTGAACTTCTCCTGAGGACTCCTAGAGTGAGAAAGATTTCAGGAAAAGCAGATCACTATTATTTCTCTGGCAAGAGCTACAGAGCCTGAGAACCCACTGCGTGATAAGCCTGTCAGAAGACAATTGACTCCAAGTGGTTCGGAACAAAAGGGCCACTGAAGCCCCAGCCAGGGGGCATTGGCCGCCTCCTGGGCAGCGGAAATATCTTGCCAACACAGCACTGACACAAGCAGGAAGCCAGCTCGGCCCAGCAGACCACACTAAGGTTCTCCATGTGCCAGGAACATGGGGCATTGAATGAAATTCAGGCCAAGTGCCTGGGTAACAGAAGGTGACAACATTAGAGGCAATGGCTGAGGTCCCTGGGGCCCTAGCATCCTCCTTGTCATTTGCATCTAAAAGGTTTGGAGAAGAGTGAGTTAGACAAGCTGTTGGCTGAGGGGAAACACACTGTAATTGCCTGGGGAGAGAGGAAAGGGCAGCCTCCTCTGTGCTTATTATATAGAAACAGGTGCTGCCAGTTCTTTGGACACTTGTCAGGCAGCCATCCATCCTGGGAGCATCCTGCCACCACTGAGTAAACACTGCCCATTCTTTGTGGCCACACTGCCAGCTCTCCCAGCCACCAGCGGAGGCTGTGTGATGCCAAACAGTGACCCACAGGCTCAGCCAGACTTCACAGCTGGCTCCTTGGTGAGCAAGGACCTCAAGGAAGCAGATAGACAACCTGCAAGTTGAGTGACTTAACTCTAGAAACGATGACTTGGCACTTGGGCATCCTTAAAAAAATAAAAACAAAAAGGAATCTAAAGAAATTCCAGGCATCATTCAGAATTTCTGTAAAGTTCAGTCCCTCATCTCTTATGTTAACAGTAATGGTTTTACTAACTTACGAAAGTGTTGATTCACAAACAGCCAAGTACAAATATAGCTCAAATGAATAATTTTTTATCACAGCTATCACCTTAGAGGTGCCAAAACCCTAAAGAAGGGGCATGGGATTGAAACTATATGACACCCTCTTTTTCTATGAAAGTAAAAGCTTTGGAAGAAAACAAAGCTATGAATCAATGTTTCTAAATATAACATTTTTTACACCTCTGGAGCTGGTTCAGAGGAGATCCTGTTCCATGGCTTTATGTGAATTGGTATATATCAAACAAAGTGATGTTCAAAGCTATTCAAAGTCCTCAGTCATGAATAGGAATGGAACCCAGCAATGCAGGGGATGAGTAAGCAGGTTACCTGGGTCCTTAGTCATTCAGGCCGACAATAAGGTACTAAATGTCTTCCACTGGCAGCACCTTTCTGGGTGCTAGGCTAGGGATAAGGGCAAGATGCAAAGATAAATAACTCAGGTTCCTACTGAAAGATGAAACAGAGGGCCGGAGACCAGGGTACCAGGACACAGGCTTTATTAAGGGGAAGACCCTGCCAGCTCCCTTCCCAAGGGAGAAAGAGCACACGTGTGGGGTGAAGGTGTCTTTGGGGGAGGAGGGGAAGAGGCTTAGCGAAGGAGGTAGAGAAACCAGGATTAGAGGAGGGGGAGGAGAAGAAGAGAAGGAGCCAGCTGACTTGCTTCCAGACTGGGAGAGCAGTGCCATGTGGGGCACTGAAAACACCTTTTAAGGACCAGAACAGGAAGGGGTGGGACTCAGGGCACTCGGCATGCGCTGATTGGTGGTTCAATGTCTCTGTGGCAGATGCTGGTTACATCATAACTCTGTCCAACAGAATTGCGGGGGAGGGAGGATCTATCACCTACCTTGAATAAAATCAGTATCTCTCTCTCTCTCTCTCTTCTCCCCCCACCCCCCTTTTGACACAGCTTTGTGGCCTCCTTAACAAACAAAGGAGCTGATATAGTGATATCATCTATTAAAAACACTCAGCATGGGCCCATCTATACCCTCAACATTTTTCACACTCCTATTCCTAAACTTAAGCTTCAAAGAGCAGGTATATCAATGGGTTAAAACAAATGCCAGTGATGAAACCAGGAAACGCTCTGCTAGACTTTGCAAATCCCAAACACAGTTTTCTCTGTATACAAATGAACACGGAAGTGGAGGTTGGAACAAAGGTGACCCTGTAATACAATCCTCTCTGTGCAAATAAGAATATGCGAGTGGGGAGGTGTACTTCCTCATGACCGAAACCTTTGTTCAGGGGAATTGGGTCATGCCTTGCCCTTTGACCATGGTTTCCTTGGAGTTCAGCAGCATCTCAAGGCTTGAGGAACAGAATGAGCTACTAGACAAGACCTTTCCTAATGCAGCATCAACATCAAGGCTGCTTTGTGTGTGTGTGTGGCAAAAAGTAAAGGACACTGAACTAGGGGTCAGAAGGTTTAAATTTGAATCTGCAGCTCACTGGCTGTGAGTTTCCAGGCAACAAACTCTTGGAGCCTCAGTTTCCATATCCTTAAATGGGAGCAAGGGTGAGAATACCACCAGCACTGATGATACAAGACAGCATTGTGAAATTCTAAAGAAACAATATATTTGAAACCATGCTGTAAGATGCTAATGCATCACAGATATAAGAGATTCCCCTTATTATTGGTATAATAGTCTCCAGAAGAGTAAGTTTAGAAAATTCAAGTAGTTCAAATGTGATTCTGTTTATCTCCTACCATTCCTCTTCTACAGAAATAAACAATAGCTACTTGCTAAATAGAAGGCATGCATAACAAGGAGATGAACAATTATTTGTGAATTTCGTTGAGTCTAACCATCCTGCTTTCACCTCGTATCATAGAAATGCTAGTTATTAGCAGGCATGCTGTTTGCTACATCAACTTGGAATCCATTTTTATTCTTACCATAAAGCTGTCCTTTCTTTCACTAGAAGGGGCAAGAAACATGCAGGAAGGAGGCCTCATGAGGCCATTGAAGGAAGCCCAAAGCATAATTCTGCCCAAGCACTGCCACACTGATGTCACAGACAACCCTCAGAGGAAGCGACAGCTGAGCCCCTACTGTCCCTTGTCCTGGGTTCAGGAGCTCTATTCCCTGGAGCAAGGCTGATGGCTATTGTAAGGACAGGTCCATTTAGCCTCAGAGAGTTTTCCTCTACTCCACACTTCCTATTGTATGGTTAATAATTCATTCTTAGCTTCCAAAAGGCAGACAGAAGCTTAATGAATAAAATCCTCATCCAAATATCATATCAATAGTATTCTATTGCCCAAAGAGCAATCCCCCATTTCATAACCAGGCATACAATTTGTTCCCAACCCAGCTTTCCAGTCCCATATTCAGTTATATCTACCTATCATTTATCTATCTATCTATCTCTCCATCTATCTATCATTTATCTATGTATCTATCATCTATCTACTTGTATATGTGTATGTAAATGTATATCCAATCCATTTCCATACCTATATTAATATCCATATCTATCTTATATAACAAAGTGTCAATATGCAAATTGACCCTCACACCCTTGCACAAGATGGCTGCCCCCATATGGTCAAAGGTGGCCACCACAAGATGGCCAGCAGGTAAGGGTAGTTGTGGGTGATCAGGCCAGTAGGGGAGGGCAGTTGGGGGCAACCACACCTGCAGGGGAGGGCAGTAAGAGTAACCAGGCTGGCAGGGGAGGGCAGTTAGGGGTGATCAGGCCTGCAAGGGAGGGCAATTGGGGATGACCAGGCCAGCAGGGGAGGGCAGTTAGGGGTTACCAGGCCTGCAGGGGAAGGCAGTTGAGGGCAACAAGGCCAGCAGGAGAGAGCAATTAAGGGCAATCAGGCTGGCAAGGGAGCAATTAGGCATCAATCAGGCTGGCAGGGAGTAGTTAGGGGGTGATCAGACTGGCAGGCAGGAGAGCAGTTGGGAACCAGCAGTCCTGGATTGTGAGAGGGTTGTCTGACTTCAGGCAGTTGGACATACCCGAAGGGTCCCAGATTAGAGAGAGTGCAGGGTGGGCTGAGGGACAGCCCCTCCCTAGTGCACCAATTTCGTGCACCAGGCCTCTAGTATCTATATAAGTAACAATATAAGAAGGAACTATTTCAAGTTCCTGGGGGACACATTAATGTAAATTGTATCTAAAACAGTATACTGATTTATGCATTTATTGACTCACAAGCTTATTCAGATGTAAAACATAATTGTCCAGATATTACACATACACTTTCAATGTGGGCAGAAAAGCTCTTGGCAGCATTTTATTCTCATCGAGTCACTACTTCTTGTTAAGAAACATTGCATTTTAGGCTGCTTTTAAAAATTGTTCTGATTTGCAACAATCTCCACTCACCTCTCAATTCTGATGCTCATCTGTTTTTTCACAGTTTTGTAGGTTGATGTCCTCTTTATGTCTTTCTTTGTTGTAACTCCTGGTGAGTTTGGTCCACATGTAAATGGTCAGGTGGTTACAAATATGCATCTCCCTTCCCCAGGAAGTGCCCACCTTGGGAGGATTCCTCTGTCACAGCCATACTCTGCTTTTGGATCCACTTCAAACATCTTTAAGTCACATTTTCTTGCTTTCACTCTCAGATACATACTCAAACACCTACTGACCAAAATTTGCTATAAATCATGCATTCAGTTGGCCACCTCCCTAGTTTACATTCATCTGGAAACTGAGATCCGAACACCATCATCTGCTCTTGTTAGTTCCTTGCAGATGCTCCAGCAAGCCTGGGTGTCCTGGGATGAGTCTTTGTTTGTTTGTGACTTTCACCTATATTGCTTTACTTTATTAACTTTGATATCGGAATCCCTTCCAAACCCAGCATAATCCCTTTTCCTCTGAGAAGCTTTCCCCAGAGACTCACAGCCAGATCTGATATGGTGTAAGCAACCTCGGCACTCACGCTGCCTGCTCCAGTTTGGCATTTAGTGTATTTCTATTTACCTGTTTTCTTTCTCCAATAAGATGGTAATGCCTGGAAGGTTAATGACTGTGTGTCTCTCTATGTGGCACCTTGCTCTTGGAGAGCACCTCACTGTACATTTATGGGGTAGATGCCACAGAAATCCTGCAGAAGAGCTACATAGAGAACATTTGGTGAGCCTGAGCCCTCTCATGCCTGCCTTGGTGGGGAATGTTACTTCTGGAGTTCCCACAGAGCCTTGACTGCAGAATCCTTCACTTTGGAGAATGTAAAACCATCCTTCTCCCACTTTGTACAAACCAAGAAAGCCAAGATAAGGGTAAAGGGTTCATATTCATACAGCTAGTTAAAAGAAGAGGTAAAACGAAAATAAAATGAAGAGCCACAACAATCCAGAACAAATAGTTATGAAGCTCATTTCCTTACTGAAGCATTTTGAAGAGTCTAAGCATGTCTTCCTTAATATTGCCCATCACTATCATCAATATTTACTGAGTGCCTTCCAACTCAAGTCTCTTCTGAGTCAAGGTCATGAAGAAGAGAAAAATGTATCAAAAAAATCTATCCCTAGTTCAGCAACAGAAGCAGAGTTACCACTATGAAGGGTCTGCCCAGAGACCATTGAGGCAGAGGACCCTGGGGAAGCAGCATGGACAAGTGAGAAGAGAACTGATTGTCAGTGGGGATCTGTTCCAAACCAGCTGTGCCTGGCCCTTCAACCACTCTGAACTTTGGCTTTCTTATCTGTAGAATAACTCTGCCCTTTCTAGCTTGCACATTCTGAGACCATTTATCCTTTAGTGAATGAATGATAGGACTCAGACCTTTCATCCTCCTGCAAAAACTAAGTGCCTGATGGAGACAACCTCAGGCCTATGTGTAGCTGATGTTTACATTAAAGTTTCTCCATTCTAGGACTGAAAAATAATTTCTGAACCTGAGGAAGGAGGCACTCACTCATGTCATCCTTGACATTCCAAATCTTGTCTTAACCTAACCTACTTTCCCCTCTCCCTGGCTCTTACTCTTTTCCAGGGAGGAGGAGAAATGCTCAAATGCCAAGGGCTGCACTCATTATGTTTTTTAACTCACACCACATTATCATCATTGGGCCCTCAGTGAGGTCCCTTCTCCTGTCTTGTGTGCTTATTGCCTGTGTTTTAGTCCTACTTCCCAAAACCATTATAATGGGTTCAATATATGTCATTTTACTTGAATATGCTCTTGTAAAGTGTAAAGTTTTGCTGTGTGAGTATGTATTTTTAAATTCCTGTGAATGGCAGTGAGTCCTATATATGTTTTGCTGTTGAAGCTGGCAAGAGAATCCCTACCCCTAACCCCTTCCTCTCCACCAGAGAGGTCATCAAGCAGAGACCTGTGAACACTACACTTCCCCCAACGGGGGAAAGAGCACATATTATTCATCCTTTCAACAAAAGGAAGGGCAGCAATATAACACAGTGATTAAGAGCACAATTTCTCAAGTCAAACACGCTGTAGCCTGAATCCTGTTTTTCCATATTTATCTGACTTTAGGCAAATTACTCAGCCTTTCAAAAATCTCCATATTAAAAAAAAAAAAGAATAAGAGTAGGTCATGAAGTTATTATGATGATTAACTAATATAGGCTTAGAACAACAGGAGCTGGCATGGATTCTAAATAGATGACAGCTGAATTATTAATAGATACTTATTAGAGTGCTCACAGATGCCAAGCCCCCCATGTCTCATGCAGAGGAAAGAGCTGAGCATGAAAGACACACACAAAACTAAGAACTTTAAAGATACACCAAAAACTTAGAAAACTGCACAATTAGAATCTTATACTAAGAATTCTTAACTCTTCAGATCTTTGTGATCTTATACTAATAATTCTTAACCCTTCAGATCTTTGTGATAAAAGGTTCCAATACAGATGCTTATGAGTGTTGTAGATGGTTGTTTTCTACACTAGCATAAAGAAATGAAAGGAAAAGCATTACCTGCTCTGGGTGGAACTTTTTTTTTTTAAAGGGTTAAAATATGTCCTTTGTCTCAACCTACCCCACCCCCAAATGAGAGTCTCTGACATATGTAAATTGTCATCTGTCTGGTGTCAACTTGGTCAAGAGTGTTGGATCAAGGTAATCTTTCCTTTGAGACTTACTATTTAAGGAAGCTTAGAGATACAGAAGGTTGGTCAGAGCATGGGAGATCATTAGGGACCATAGCCATGTCCATCCCTGACATATGAAGGACCTGAGTAGACTAAATTTCTGTTATGGCACATGTTTTTGTGTACCATGCTTCAATAGATATATACAATGATTATACAAATAACCCTGACAGTAAGTTCCTGTGTTACCTCGAAGCTTACAGGCACCTGCACAGAGACAACAGTGGGGGTGATCCCTTAGGGCCAAGAAACACTCCAGAATGATCTCTGGAATCAGAATATACTAGAGAAGAATGCAACCTACATTTCCAAGTCACATGGTTCTGAACCCCAGAGTCTGTCCCCACCCTCCACCCATTTAACCTTTAAAGACCATGCCCTGTGGAAACAATGATCTCAGTCATTGCCTTTCAGCCACGTGAACTCCAGACTCCAGCCTGAGTCAGGTGAATCAGAAAAGTGACGCCCAAAGTAATTGTAACATGTTTATTCGAACCCTAATCTGTAGAGCCAGCTCAGGGAAGCAAATTGAGTACTTCCTCAAAGAAATGCCTTTCAACTAGCGTAATGATTCATAAGGGATCAGATAATGTGCTATGCTTCTTCCTTTCCAACCTAGCTTAACTGTCCTTACAATGGCCATGTGTTTTTAGCACATGGAAAAGTTATCATGGTTAAACTTATCTTTTTGTTTCTCAGTATAATAGTTGTGCTGTTGCTTTCAAATACTTTCTTTTAAATATGCTGTTAGCATCCACAAATATCAACCCTAGGTGGAAATTAGAAAAGTCCACACACACGAGTAACACTAAATAGCTGTCAGTGATAGGCTGTTGTCATAACTAGTATCAAACACTAAGAAAAGGAGAATTAGACTTTATACTGTTAATGTGAGGCAACCAGAAAAAGAACAAATATATGGAACCTTGTGCTTCCAGAGGTATTTTGAAATAGATACGTTTTAGAATTTTAGATGCCTCATCACGCTGCCTGTTGTAGATTTACATAGAGTTCCCAACATTTATCTTTCTTTTTTTCTGAGAAGTTTCAGGTTTTTATAAAGTTCTGCCTATCAGACAAACTGCATTTATTAAGATGTAATTAACCTATTTTTACATTTTAATCATCCAAGACATATATAACTATAATCACAGCTTCAGATCTGCATGATAATCAATGTTATCAAACTGAATTAATTTAACTCTAATCAAAAGTGAAAATGCCATAGCATTCTAGTTAATTCATGCAATATTATTTTGAGCAATGTGCAATTTCTGTTGGACTTCTTGAAATAATTAAAATAATTTTTTTTAAAGTCCCTCTTGCTTTCTTCAAAGACTCCCTCACCCTCACCCCCTACAGACTCAGGTATACAGGAGGTGAACCACTGATTTAGGGCCTCATAAAAGGCCGGTAGTTGAGGTTATATAGCCTTGAATAGGAGAGGGAGACCTGCCTTTTATTTCTATCTCTGTCCAGGCCAAATACATAACTGGGACAGAAGCACAACGCTTACCTTTTGCTTCAAACACTATCTTATCTAATATTTCAATTTTCCTATCTGAAAAAAATGGGAATAATTAACAAGCAATTAAAAGATAGAAAGGGAAGGAGGAAGACAGGAAGGGGGGGGGGAGGGAGAGAGGAAGAAAGAATTTGAGAAAAATTTGCACCTCAGGGCTAATCAACAGTTCTATAGAGAAGAACAATTTGAAGGCTCTGAGTTCAGAGAAAACCTTGTCACACTGAGGTTCACACTTCTGAGTCCCAGATAATACCAACCTGTTAGAGGATTTAAAATTTTTCAAAATTTAACTAGACCAGCTGAGTTCTATTTCAAAGTGATTTGAAGTAAACAACATTCAGAAAGAGGGTATAAGACCAGAGGGAGAAAATATTTTGAACTCTGGACCAGTGAAGGAAGCCAAAAGTTTTGACTTGAGCTCTAAAGATATTCAAGTTTTATTTCAGTTGGTAATAAAAACTTATTGAGTTATGCAATTCATATCATAGCTGTTGGGGGGGGGGTAATTTTTCTTAGAAAATAGCCTGTGTCTTCATAGCTAAAGGGATGCTTTAAAATACACTAACTTCTCTAGAATAAACTTACTGAGACCTAAGTTGATTGACTAGACTAGCATGAATGAAGAATGAAGCTAATTTTTAATTTAATGGATCTAACAGCCCATTTACACTTTCTCTGTGCCCTTGAGTGTATAGTAAGCTAAAAGTAGAAGGTCACCTCCAACAATTAATGAGATAACCTTCTTAAAGCTTTCCATATATATGTAGGGCCCTGACGGAACTGGTTCCATGAGATTGTAATACAGAGCAGTCCTGTTGATTTGCTTCACTGAATGTAGGTGAGAGGAAAGAAGAGAACAGAGACAAGGTCAGCTTTTTATAGCAGAGGGGTCATTTTTTTTTTCTGTCCATTGTAGTGACTCTTGACAGGAATTCTCAGTTTCAACGATAAGAATACTTTCAAATTTCAGTACTGAAGTCTTATTCCAAACCCATTTCAAACTGATCCTGTGAAAAGAAAACAAAACAAAACCGGTTTCCTATCATGGGCTATGCCTCCGAACTATTTGTATTTGTTGTCCTCAAGCATGTTGACTGACTTGAAATCAGGTGCTACGTCTGACTGGTAATTCCAGTCCCATGTGAGCAAACAGCAACCTGGCCCCTGAGACTGAACACACACCAGACCAGGAGGCTGTTTGTTGACTGTAATCACAACCATAGGCACCATTTAGGGAGCGCTCACTGTCTGAAAATTCTTGCGCTCCATTCCATATTCCACTCCAGATTAAAGTAAGGCCCAGAAATCCCCATTTTTAACCAGCACCCCCGGTGATTCTGATGTTAGAAGTCTTAGCCATATTTTTAAAAATACCCATTGAAAGGCATACTCTTATTTTGGCCCACACGAGGCTGAAGAAACCAAATCTATGTCACTTTGAGTCTAAATGGAAGAGCTGCAGAGATTCTGTCTGATTTAGAATGTTCCATGACACAATGTCCCATTACCCCCTGCTGTATTCACATGTCATTTAATGTTCATTGAAAGATCTTTTAAGGGTAAATATAGTAGCAGTGTTATTGTCATTTGTACCACAGATCCCTCTAAAAGCTCAGAAATTGGTGGGATCGAGTTACTTGGGACATGGAATTAATGACTGAAAAAAGAACAGTTTTTAAAACAACCATTCAAGGTTGTTCAAGAATCAGTTAGAAGGAGTCCCCTTCTAGTACAGAGAGTAAGCTCCCACTGCACCTGCCCTCCCAAAGATAATAACTAGAAACTCTGAAGAACATTTAAAATAAAAACTCCCTAAAGGCACGGCAGCGTGCACAAAAGCAGGAGCTCTGGAGGGGGAGCCGGCATTTGGAAGAAGGAAATGGAGGGAAGGTGATCATGTGGAATGGTTAGAAGCCCATGAGAAAAATCTTCAGTCCTTCCAGCCTGAAGAACCAGAGAGCAGAGGTCAGGACAGCCCCAGCCACTGCAAAGTGAAGTCGTAATATTGGAGAGGTAAGGGCCAGTGACAAAGAGTCACAGATTATGTGAGTAAACTCCGACCAAAACCCGGTGACTCTCAAACTGCACATTCACAGCTAGAGGTACAAGAAATGAGACGATTTGAGCTGCCACACCAAAATCAGAATCTAAGCAAGGTAACTGCTTACTAAAACAAATAAGTGGAAAATAAGCATCCAGATAACCCACAGCATAACTTTTACTACGTTGTATAGAACCCAAAATTAATCAATGTAAGAAGAAACAGGAAAATGAAACTCAGACTAAAAAAAAAAAAAAGTGACCAACAGAAACTGACCTTGATAGGAACCAGATATTTAAAGTAACAGAAAAAGATTTTTAAAAGTCTATAACTATGTTCATTAAAATAAAAGAAAATATACTCTTAATGAAAGAAAAGATAGAAAATCCCAACAGAGAAATGGAAATTATAAAAAAGTAGAAATTCTAAACCTGAGCAGTATATCCGAAATAAAATATCCACTAGGTAGACTAGGTAAGAGTAGGATGGAAATAACAAAGAAAAGCGTCAATAAACAAGAAAATCAATCCATAGACATCACCCAGTGTAAAGATCAGAAAGAAGAGAACTACTGCTCTTTACACTGGGTGATGTCTATGGATTGATTTTCTTGTTTATTGACGCTTTTCTTTGTTATTTCCAGATGACTCCCCAACCCCTCCCCATCAGAAGCCTGAAGCTTTATTCTCTAAAAGGTAAAACAAATGGTCTCTGGATTAGGAGACCAGGAATAGTTGGGGAGAGGCACAATACTATACACAGAAAGATAAAGAGGAAATTTACACTCCCCAAAACTCCCATCCCCAACCCTCTTTCCCCCCCCCCCCCCCCCCCCAGTTCTCTTTATGAAAATGTCAGCAGTCATGCTCCAGGCTTATTATACTCTCCAGCAGGACACTAGAATATTCTTTTTTAGGGAATCTTACTAACCCAGGAGAAAAGACCCAAGGATGCTGCCAGCCAGGGTTCTATCCTCCAGCAAAGATGCCCAGCCCGTGCCTATGTAGGATGACATATGTCTGGAGGGCTGCCTTCTAGCAACAGAGTGAGAAGAGAGCTGGAACTTTCATCACTCTGCATGCAAACTTTCATCAAGTTTGTGTTTTTCAGCCCCACCCTCTGCTGTGCCAAATCTCCTTACCAAAGTGGTAAACTGGATGTTTACCATTGAGGAATGAGGGCTAGAGGGAGGCTTACTTCTAATGAAAGGGCAATCCAATCCGTTCCAGCCTCCTCCATTTTGAGATCCGTTCCAACCTCCTCCATTTTAGGTGACCATGTTCCTGGCGTCCCCAACCCCCATTAGGTAAGCCAACAGGAATGTGCAGGAGGATGGCCAAATAAGGCCAAAACAGCTTCTCCCCCTCTTGCCGTTAGCCCGCTTCCTACTAGCCCGCCTCCTGACTTCACATCCTGTAAGTAGGTTCCTGCTCCTGTCCAGCCAATCAGGATAGGACAACCCAGAACACCACCCCCTTCCCGCGCGCGGTCTATAAAACGGTCGTGTAACAAAGGCTCGGGGCTCACGGCCACTGCTCTGTGTTTGGAGTATGCTGCGGGCCCCAGCATGCTGGTCTGAATAAACCCCTTGTTTTTACATGAGATCGTCTCTTGGTGCTCCGTGAGTGCGGCTTGCGTTCCGGGCTTAACACTACCTACATTCTCTTTTGAAATTTTGGGTTTTTGACATAATGTATGTTATTTGCTAAAAAGTTAATGTTTAAGTGCTCAGTAAAGGGATTGACAAATAAGTATGAGAAAATATTCCTCAAAAGTGCAACAACAACAACAAAAAAGAAGAAGAAGGTAAGAAATTTAGAGAATCTATTCAAGAAGTCTGACATCAGCTAATAGCAGTTCTAAGAAAAGAAAATGGAAGAGAGGAAATTGTCAAAGAAATAATAGAAAATCCAGAACTTGATATGAGTCTCCGGATTGAAAGTAACCACAAAGTGCTCTGCACAGCGAATGAATAAACAATGAATGAAGTATGCCTGGCACAGAATAGAAGATGCTAAGAGCATTTAGTGAGAACAAAAACAGTCACATACAAAAGAAATGAGATCAGAAAGGCATCAGAACTCTCAATAGCAACACTAGAAGCAAGAAGACATTCAACCAGTACTGACTTGCGAATTCTGAGGGGAATGGTTCTCAACCTAGAATTCTGTTACCAGACAAATGATTGAGCAAGTGTGAGGGTAGAGGAAGGACATTTTCAAATATGCAGGAAGTTAAGAATTTTAACTCCAATGCACCCTTTCTTAATAACCTTTCAGAGATCGTGCTGCAGAGAAATAAGGCAGCAAAATCAGATGAAGATGTGGAGCACAGGAAAGGTATAAGAAATCCAAGGTGCAGCTGGGCAGCAGGCCTGGAGTACAACCAAGTCCAGATTGGAGGAGGAAGACAGAGAGCTGAGGAGGGATGGCTTTTGATGCATAATGGGATTGATTGATGATCAGAGATATTGGACCATTTGAAAGTGAAAACAGAGGTGACAGATCTGAATGATCATGGGGGCAGAGGAGTAGAATTAAAGAAATGGAAGGAAATGACAAAAGAGGCAATTAATTATCTTCAATAAAAGTAAAAAATTCTAAAACAAGCAAAATAATTATAGCACATCACCTTGTTGAACAATACATACACAACCATAATAAAGTAAATACCAAGTACAATTTAAGCATAATGTTTTGTAGAATTAGAAAGGTGAGAAAGGGGAGTGTACAAAAGCTAAATTTGACTGCTACAATATAAATTAATAATGTGTAAAATTGAGAAGTCAAAAAGTAGTGCTATATACATATTATTTAGAACCCAGGAGGTCAATACCAAAATCATCAGCTAAAAGAATAGGTTAGAAGTAACTGCCTCTAGACAGCAAGATCATGGGTTGGTTGTGGAGATGGAGAATGCCATTGTTCATTATTATCTTTTAAGCACAATTTGATTTTAAGCAAGTTCCATATAACTTTGATAAATAATAGTTCAAAATAAATAAATACATTAAAATAGAGGCTGAATTGCTACCCATCTGGAATATTCTAGAGCATGATTCTAGAGAAGTAATACCAAAGATCGATAAATCCTGTTCACTGTCTGCCTGTGCAGCTTTCTGCTAATTGCCCCTTTGAGGGGAGATCCTGCAACAGACTGCCCAAATTTCCTCTACCTCCAAATTCCCCTCCCTTCTGTTTCATGCGGTTGTTAGAGTCAATGATTACAAGGCACATACAAAGGTTAAAATAAATTTCAATAAAAAATATTTCATTTGCAAGCATTTTAGAAAGCAAACATTTTATGACTATAAATTGTATAAATTACAAAATGATGATTACCCATAATATAAGACTAGAGGCCCTATGCACAAAATTCATGCATGGGGGTGTGTGTGGGAGGTATCCCTCACCCCAGCCTGCACCCTCTACAAACTGGGACCCCTCAAGGGCAGTCGGACATCCTTGTCACAATCTAGGACTTCTGGCTCCCAACTGCTCACCTGCCTGCCTTCCTGATTGCCCCTAACCGCTTCTGCCTGCCAGCCTGACCACCCCCTAACCATTCCCCTGCCAGCCTGATTGATGTCTAACTGCTGCCCTGCCAGCTTTTTTGTCCCCAGCTTTCCTCCTCTGCTGGCCTGGTCACTCCCAACTGCCCTCCCCTGCTGGCCATCTTGTGGTGACCATCTTGTGTCCACATGGGGGCAGGATCTTTGACCACATGGGGGCAGCCATCTTGTGTATTGGACTGACGGTCAATCTGCATATTACTATTTTATTAGGTAAGATAGAAGCCTGGTACAAGGGCCAGGGCCAGCTGGTTTGCCCTGAAGGGTGTCCTGGATCAGGGTGAGGGTTCCCTTGGGGCGTGGGGCAGCCTGGGCAAGGGACCTGTGTTAGTTTGCAGGCTGGCCATGTCCCCAGGAGACCCAAGTGGAGCCCTTGGTATCTGGGATTTATTTATATTCTACAATTGAAACTTTGTAGCCTTAAGCAGAGGCCTGGGCTCTCCAGCATGTGTGGAAAGCTTGGCTTCCTCCATCACCAGAGGCAACCCTAGCCTCCTGCTCTTTCCAGCTCCATGGTTATCACCATTTTAATTGAAACTTTGTAGACTTAAGCAGATGCCTGGGCTGGCCAGGATGTGTAGAAAGCTTGACTTCCTCTATTGCCAGGGAAATCCAAACCTCCCTCTTGCTCTATCTGTGGCTGCAGCCATATTGGTTGGGTTAATTTGCATATTTGCTCCTGATCGGCTGCTGGGTGTGACCAGTGGGCGTGGCTTGTTGGTGTAGCAGAGGTGTGGTCAATTTGCATAATACTCTTTTATTAGACAGGATGGGTAAAAAGTCAGAAAAATATAAAGAACAGGTCACTTCTTCCTGAAGGTTCAAGGTTAGCAGGTCTCTGGAACAGGGCACAGAAGGTTGAAGGCTGTGGGAACAAAGACCCATAGCTTATAGAACTTCTATTATATTGGAACTGTTTAACACTACTTGTCCCAATTATCACAGTCCCTGAGCTACCTGGTCAGGTAATCCCAAGGCAAAGCAAGCTGGTTGTGGTACCACAACAAATGAGTTTGAAAACTCATCAGCACCCTCAAGTTGGCATAGGCTAGATTGGTTTGTCAAAAACCATGACATTTTCTCAGATTCCACATATGTCTGGGGATCAGGCCTAAACCAGCAATAGGACATCCCTCTCACAATCTGGGACCACTGGCTCCTAACTGCTCACCTGCCTACCTGCCTGGTCACCCCTAATTGCCCATCCTACTGGCCTGGTCACTCTCAACTGCCCCTTCCCCACTGGCCTGGTCACCCCTATATGGCCCCCTGCTGGCCTTAAATCTTGAAACTTCGCCATGAGAGCAAAGTCACAATTTCACATCCACATTCTTCCCTGGTCTAGAAGTATTATTTTTCTACATATGGTCAACAGACCAGTCACACTAATAATTTACTACCCCATCATTGTCCCAATTATCACAGTCCCTGAGCTACCTGGTCAGGTAATCCCAAGGCAAAGCAAGCTGGTTGTGGTACCACAACAAATGAGTTTGAAAACTCATCAGCACCCTCAAGTTGGCATAGGCTAGATTGGTTTGTCAAAAACCATGACATTTTCTCAGATTCCACATATGTGATAATATTCCCCTTCTCTCCCAGATGCTTTGCCAGCATGGCATTCTCAGTAAGAGCCCTGAACTCTGAGAAGATGCATGAATTACTGGGATAGGGTTCTTCCATGTAACAAGTACTATTAGGAAGAATGTCTTAATGCTCATGTATAGAATACTGTGCTCACATGCCAACCCATTTACCACTTATAATAAGAAAGCAGGATAGCATTTTTATTTTTATTTCAAAGACTAGAGGCCTGGTGCACAAAATTTGTGCACGGGGGCGGGATCCCCTCAGCCCAGCCAGCATCCTCCCCAATCCAGGACCCCTCAGGGGATGTCTGGGGATCAGGCCTAAACCAGCAATAGGACATCCCTCTCACAATCTGGGACCACTGGCTCCTAACTGCTCACCTGCCTACCTGCCTGGTCACCCCTAATTGCCCATCCTACTGGCCTGGTCACTCTCAACTGCCCCTTCCCCACTGGCCTGGTCACCCCTAAATGCTCCCCTGCTGGCCTAGTCACCACTTATTGCCCGCCCCTGCCGACATGATCACCACCAACTGCCCACCCTGACCGCCAGCCTGGTTGCCCCTCACTGTCCCCCCTCCCCCGTTGGCATGGTTGCTCCCAACTGCCACCCCTGCTGGCCTGGCTGCCCCATGCAGCCCTCTGTTCAGTCATTTGGTCGTCCCTCACTAACCCCCTACTGGCCTGGTTGCCCCATGCAGCCTGTTCGGTTGTCCATTTGGTTGTTTTGGTTGTGACGGTCACTTATGTGTGTGTGTGTATATATATATATATATATATATATATATATATATATATATCTGATAAGACTGAGAGTCAGAGAGGTTAAGGAACTTGTTTAAATATCACACAGTGAGATCCAAATAAGTGGCATTCAAATCCAGCTAGATTTTTCCACATCCAAACTGTTCTTGGTTTTTCTTGTCTGCAAGAATAAAGCTATAATATACTTAGATGATTCAGACCCATGGAATATTTTTCAAAGGTCACATGTCCCTTCTTCACAAGCAGGTGCACAGGCCTTGGCATGAATCATTACTTTAAAGAATGGTTTGAGATGTATTCTGAAGCACACAATGTCTTATCTTTCATTAAAATCACATACGCTAAAGGACAGTCTAATATTATAAGTATTGTCTTGAGAGGTTTGGAGAAGGAGGGGGAAAGGTGGTGTTTAAATCATTTAAATTACCTCTTCAGTTTCCCTTAGTTACAACATAATTCCTTAGTAAGTTGATGGCACGTCCAGCCTTGCAGGGTTTTTGCATACATTTGACATTCTACAACTTCCCCTTCCTTTTAAAGAAACGTTAGTTATCTTCCAGACAGCTCTGGGAACATTTTAGAAATCTATGTATCTTTGGGGGAAATGGTTTCTTACATAAAATATTGTTTTAAGCGTTTAAAGCTGGCTTTGCTAATCTTCCATTTCCTAAAAATTGGGTCAACACTATGGCATTATATGAGAGTAGATGTCTATAATTTGCACGGCTAAATTTGGTTTCCGGATTGTCAAATATGCAAGTGTATTGTTTGGAATAATAGTTAATAATAGTTCCCGAGCAAGTCAGAAATAGAGCCACTATCAAGCGAGAGCCAAAATGCAACTGGCTCTCCAGAGAGATAATGAGTTAATGAGGAGGACCTCTTTCAAGCCAAGGAACAGCACTATCATCCAGAGTTATCTGGGCACCCAGTACCTTGAACTTCAAGTCGCTAACCCATCACAGTGTGATCACTAAGAATAGACCCATTACCGCCTCTTCAGCAAGGGCTTGAGCTGCACAGCTGGCACTTGTTTCTGGATTCTGCAGGAAATGATGACTACAATAAGAACAAGGTCCTGTGTTTACTGAGTTGCTGTTAAGAACCAGGGCAAGCTGTTGGGTTATGAAAGGAACCGAATGAAAACCTCTGTGATTTTAGGACACCTGGAATAGCTCCTTTGATGCTCTGCCCAGAAAAGCCTTCTGAGATCCCCCAGCACAGGTTCTGCACTGGATATTCTTCATCTGTCTTCAAAATCCACCCACTGTTCTTTTCCGCTCTGCTCTGTTCCCCAGGAGGCTGACCTTAAGGACTGTACCCACGCAGCTCCCATGACCTCTAGCTTCCTATTGGTTTGGGCCAATGAGAGAAACCAGGAACTGATCAGAAAATTTGGGAAAAGTGAGGAAGAGGTATTTAGTCCCCATATTTGTTGTTGGTGCACTCCCCCTAAAGCTCAGCACACCTCCTTCAACTGTGCGCTCACTCACTGGTTCCAGTACCCTTTACTACCCTCTTGTCCTCACATTTAGGGTGGTAAAGGCTTCCTGCTGTTGCTGGTTCTGATGCTTCACCGTTCCTTGTTGCTTTTCTCTAAATCTGTTCAACTTTTGTGAACGGGCCCTCCATGGAACTCTTTCCCATCACCCTTTTGAGTGTGCCATCAGTTTCCTGTGGGACTCTGACTGGTACCCTGGTCCTCATTCTCTTCTCTGGCAATAACAGAGGTTGGCTCCTGGAATATGAAGATATCAGTTTTTGGAGAATACAGAGGTTGATAGGATGGATAACTAGACAGGATGCCTGATACCTAGTATCAGATGAGCTCTCTACAAACTCATCAAAGCTACAATACCTGGTTTTTAAAGCTCTGGGTAGTCAGATCCCCAGCTACACATCCAACTTCAGATCTGCTCCCTCCAGCCAGGCCCTTTACAGACCACATTGACCTCATGGTCACTGCATACAACCCCACACTTCACTCCTCACCTCTCCAGCAGCATGATACAGTTTTTGCCAGTAGATGCCACACCTCAACTTTATGTTGTCTCTGCCAAAGGACAGAGCACAGTTCTTAGGCCATAATAACTTCTCAGTTCTTGTTACTTAAATTCTCAGGAACAGTTCAATATATGTAAATTTACATCAATAGCAAAATTCACTTACCCATGTATTTTATGGTCAGTTTGCCTCCATGTTCTGTGATAAACTTGCATTTTTTTCCCTCAGGCCTTTATATGTACTGAAAAAAATGTAACATATAGCGTATCCTCATATATGTATTTGTCTGGGGGTGTGGAACAGAGGGGAGAGCCATGACATGAAAAGGATGAGCTCTAAAATCATATAGCTCTGGCTTCCAATTCCAGCTCATGCCACTTACCGTGTCACCTTGGGCAAGTTGCTTAGATTCTCAGATCCTGTTTCCTGTTCTACAAAAATGGTGATAATCCCATCTTTGTCAAAGGTTACCTGTGAAGTTGAAATTATTTACATTATGTAAATAAAGCACATATTTAATAGAAGGTGCTTAACAAGTGTTCAATTCCTTCCTCCTAGAACTATCCTATATAATAAAGAGGTAATATGCAAATTTACCATCACTCCAACACACAAGGTGGTCACCCCCATGTGGTCAAAGATGCCCCCGCCCCATGTAGACACAAGATAGCTGCTACAAGATGGCTAGAAGGGGAGGGCAATTGTGGATGATCAGGCTTGCAAGGGAGGGCAGTTAGGGGTGACTGGGCTGGCAGAGGAGGGCAGTTGGGGGCAACCACGCCTGCAGGGGAGGGCAGTTGGCAGGATCAGGCTGGCAGGGGAAGGTAGTTAGGGGCAATTGACCTGGCTGGGAAGCAGTTAGGTGTTGATCATGCTGGCAGAGGAGTGGTTAGGGGGTGATAAGGCAGGCAAGCAGGCAAGCAGTTGGGAGCCAGCAATCCTGGATTGTGAGAAGATTCCAGATTGGAGCAGATGCAGGCTGGGCTAGGGGACACACACCCCTCTCGTGCACGAATTTTGTGCATCGGGCCTCTAGTGCCTTACAAGCAAAAGAAATCTTGAAATTCCATACAAGTTCAAGAATCCTTGATTTTTTTGTCCAAGAATCCTTGATTCTTTGTCCAAGAATCCTTGATTCTTTGCATAAAACTGCCCAGGACCAGAAACTCTGACACGGGAGCTTTACAGATTGACAAAATAATCTTTCTATTGCAAATATCTTCAAATTAATCTCACCAAAGTCCCTTGAGGTCAAATTCATAATTGTCAGAAACTTAAGTGATTAATGGGACTTAGTCATAGTGAAGCCTTAAGTTTTGTTACCTACCTCCAGGCCCTTAAGAAACTAGAGGTGCTTCAAAGAAGTAAACTTGAGGGTGTAAATAAGCTTAATGTTAGATGTCTTCAGCCCAATCCACCAATATTTTCTGTCTTAGTAGCTAGTAGGGAAATATAGAGGCAAGAGAATGATGCATATACAATTATTTATATAATAAATTGTGTGTATATATATATATATATGTGTGCATAAATACATATGCAGTTGATTATTATATACCTCAATAATGCTGCTTTTAGAATTCAAACAAGGAAAAATAAATTTTACAAATGGAAAAAGATTCATTGGCCTGTGCACTTAGGTTTTGTGCATTTTACTGTACATAAGTTATACCTCAATAAATTACTGTTTGTGTGAAAAGTAAATGGCAAATAGTGAACATGGTATGCAATCTTTTATATGAGAAATAAAAGGGGTATGAGAATGTCTATCTTTATGTGCTATCTCTATAAGAATCCTCAAAAAATAAATAAGAATCTTACAACAATTATCACTTATGGCCCAGGAGGAAGAAGGTGCAGACAAAGGGGAAATGAGGCTTCCCAATGCATGTTTCTGAATATTATTTTGCTCTTTGAACTCTGTAAAGACTAAAAATAAAGAGTCTTTAAAGGGAGAGGAGTAACTTGGTGATTGGAGATGAGGTATTGAAACCGGAGGCAACATGGGCAGTTTCTAAAATCAGAAACACCTTGGAAGTACAAATAAGAAAAGCCAAAACTAGAATATTTTCCAAGTTCAATGACCAAAACCATCCATGGTTTGAGGTCATTGAGTAGATGGGAGCTGCTTGCCATGTGATCTGTCTCCTGTCATACTCTGAACAGATTTGTCCAGAATATTTAAAATTAAACAAACCAAAACTACCCAAGGATGTGCTCTTGTTATTATATCAAACCATCCGACCAAATAAGTATATACTGAGAGACTATACATGCCAAGCAAGGGCCCTGTACACTGAGGTCCATTTCCTTGGGGACTACAGGTCCAATTGCAGGTGAAACACCAGAAACCAGTTCTTGACTGTTGCTGTCTACTGAATGGAGAAGTGAAAGTTAAAAGGTTATGAGACCAGCCAGAGCTGACTTCAGTGACTCAATTTCTAGGCACAAATTCTCTGCCCCACCTCCCAAGCCCCCACTGCTAGGACCCACAATGGCTGGAAAGGAAATGATCTGGGTTTATGATCGGCTAGAAAGGGACCCACAGGTTGCTGTTCCCCTTGCTCACCTTGAGGCAGTGCCAGGTAAACCTCACCTGGGCTCCTGCAGGCCTTCTCCCTGGGTGCGGTTTCTCCTTCCTTTTCTATCCTGTTGCCAGATCCTGGCTGCATCCCACCTGAGCTTACTGGGTTCCCGCTAAGAGGTCATATTTACCCTGTGTATTTGCTTCCTAGGGCTGCCATAAAAACATGCCACAAATCAGGTGGCTTAAAACGACAGATTTCTAGTGTCACAGCTCTGGAGTCTGTAAGTCTAAAATTAAGGTGTTGGCAAGGCCACCTGTGCTTCCTCTGAAGCCTCCAGGGGAGGATCCTTCCAGGCCTTTCCCAGGTTTTGGTGGCCCCAGGCAGTGCTCAGGCTGGGGTAGCATACCTGATTTCCCAAGGTATTCTCTCTGCATGTTTGCCTTTGTATCTGCTTACTTCTTATAAGGATGCCAGTCATGTTGATTAAGGGCCCACCCCACTCCAGTATGACCTCATCTTTACTTCTATCTTAATGACATTTGCAAAGACCCTATTTCCAAATAAGGTTTCATTCACAGGTACTTAGTGTTAAGATTTCAATATAATGGGGGGCGGGGGGTGTGGAGGGTACAGTACCTTGGTTCCCCACTTCTATTGAGAGGGATCTCCACTATAGCAACATATCTTTTGTGTCATTTGGATGGTATCCCACAGCAGGATGTTCATGGTAATTATATTAAAAGCCTCTCTCTTACTGCAGGAGAGGACTGAAGGAACAAACGGTGAGGAGGGTAGAAACCCACTTCCTTCCACCTTGGGGAGGATGAGCAACAGAGAGCCCAGCCCTGTCATGATCAAAGGTCTGCTTTAATCTCAGGGGTGCTGCAGATTTGAGGGCTGTGTGCTGCAGGGTGGGCAGACAGCCCTGCTATACCATCATCTCTGAGAAGCTGTTTAACCTTTCCCTTGTTTCCTTGAATGTATAACAAAGGGTTGGACTACATTGTCCATGTCCTTTGTAACTTGTGAATGTCCCGATTTCATGGTGACGTTTGGGGGTTTCCTGCCATCACAGCCTGGGTTAACCAGAGGCAACCAGGCGTGTTGCAGGGGCTACCTGACTGATAGGGCAGCTCTACTGGATTGGCAAAAGGAAGGGGTGGCCCCAGAAGTGTGTGGAATGCGCACACTTCTGTAGTATGGAAGCTCAGCCCCTTTCATGCTTGAGTTAGGGAGTCATTTGGCAACTTTCAACTCCTCTTCCACTGGCCACTGGCCCTGCTCACTGGCCTTTTCCTCAGAACCAAGTTGGTTAAGAGAAGTAGGAAAGGCCGGTTCAACTTCCTGCCTATTAGCATGTGATTTAGAAGGACTTTGGCAAGATCTTAGATTTTCTGAAACGACCTCCCAGCATCGCCACAGCCCTGGTATCCCAGCCCTGCTTGCTCATTACCATCCTTTTTTCCAGGTGCCCATGTGCTCTTCTGTACCATGGGGTGCCAGATTCATTTCCATGCATTCGTGGAATGGGGCATGCATTCATTTACTCAGTCTATAGGCTGTATTCATCATCTACACTATGAATAACATACCCTCCCTGCCCCTGGGGGACTCCCAGCACAATAAGAGTAATTAGTCTCTCTTCTTCTCAAGCCTTCCTAAGAGAGGAACCAGGAGGACAGAGAGCAGAGGACATTATACTTTCCAGATTAGAATTTGAACTCAGGCCACTTAAAACTTTAAGGCTTTTGGCTTAGGGAAGAAAGTTGTTTGTACTGAGAGTCCCTACAGCTGATGAAGAATCATATCCCTTAAGTCTTATCTTATTAGACTTGGTGATGCCCATGTACCTGAATCCCCAGCCATTGGATAAATGTGTGTCCATCTGTATCACTACCTTCCCTCCTCCAGCAAATGTTTTTCCCCTGCAAACCATCTTGGTTTCCCCGTCCCTCCACCCTCCAACAGTCCCCCCTGGATCAGGACCTTCCCAATCATGTGCCTTTTCCAAAGTCAATGTCGACATTCAGTGCTTACAATCACTCTTGTTTCATTCTTTTCTGCATTTCAACACAAGCTTCTATTCAAGATTGATTTCTTCCCTCCACCATTACCATTTCTCAAGTCTTGTTTTTACATTGATTTTATTCCAGCAGTTTTGTTTCAAGTGAATCAAAGCAGACTTCCTCTTTTAACTTAATTCAGTCTTAGGGGAAACTGGTCTTCAAGTACATTAAAGAGCTATTGACCCTTTTAAGTGTAGAGAATGCATTTTCTCTTTATTTTTGCCTTAGTGGCCTCCAACCCAAGTTCACTCCTTCCTTGTGCTCTGATACCTGGTCTATTTTGCCTGTACCCATAAACCATGAGCAGAGGAGTGACAGGGTCCTACCTGGCTCACCTCTCACTCATTACTTACATTGCACTTTTTAAGGACTATCAATCAGCCCCTGTTGTTCCCATTTTGCATTTCTGAGAGCAAATCCTTCCAAAATCTAGTGGCTTAAAACAACAACCATGTATTAATCTCAGAAGAATCTAATTTGGGCAGGACTGCAAAGAAAAGCTCACGTCTGCTTCACACAGTATTAACTGGAGGTTGAAGAATCACTCCCAAGATGATTCTTATGCCTGGAAAGTTGGTGCTTGGTAATAGGATGAGAGGTCAGGGCTGAGGGTTGGAGGCCTCAGTTTCATTCCATGTGGACTTCTACCTAAGCTATTCAGCTTACTGTCATGGATGGGTTCTAAGAGCAAGTATCCCAGGAGAACATGGCACTTTTATGACCTAGCCTCAGAATATTAGTGTCACTTGAACCCTTCTCTGGAATAGGCCTACATAGGTCCAAGGAAAAGAGACCCCACACTGAATGAGAGGAATGTAAATGTCACATGATAAGAGCATGTGAGATGAGCTACATTGTAGTGACCATATCAATTCACATCTCACAAAATACACTCATCCCTTTCAATAATGCCCCAAGTCTATTCTGCTATGGTAATCTCTTGATAGCCCAGGATCTCATTATCTAAATCCTGTCTAGGTGCAAATCAGGCTCCTTGTGTTCAGTTCTTTAATTAGCCCCTTGGAAACCATTTTTCTTTGCTGGAAGACCTATGAAAACTTATGAACTAAAAATAAAAGTTATTAGGCTTCCCCTACCCTGCTCCTGTCACACACACAGCCAAGATACAATAGTGGAATAGGCATAGGATAACCACTACAGAATGTCACTCAAGAAGGGGAGAAATGAAGGCATACAGCATTCTCTAGTTCAGAGCAATCCTGAAATCCAGCCAGGCGCCCGTCGCCAATTCTTTGATTAGGGCTAAACACTACTGCCTAATTGTTCACTGTGGCTTTTAGCCCTACCCTCTGGGTGCTGAATTATTTCCTCTTAATTATTCTTTTATTTTTTTTAAAGCCTATGTTTGCAGCTGAATAGTTTTCTCAACTTGGTGTAATTCTTGTTAGTAGGTCAATTTATAAATCCAAAGCAGTAGATAAAGACCACAACCACAAATTTCTTTGAGAATTCTTTTCTACTTTGGATTTCTGGTGAAGCTTGTGTGCAACAATGCCTTAACATTTTAAGTTCTGTTTCTTTAATGAATTAAATCTATGAAACATGCCCTTAAGATTCCTACAAAGCTTTTTATCAGTCTGAAAGTTTTTCATGAGACACTGCCTTACATCTTTTTCATATCTTAACAAAGGATTTTAGAGGCCCACCATGAATCTGATCTTTGTCTAGAAATTGTTTTTAAGTTTGAGAATAGTTTACTACCTAGAGAAGTTGAAGATATGAAAGTTTTCTTTTTTTCTAACTCAGAAAACCCTGACCCACTTATATTTCCTCTAGATTTTGCTTGACAACTGAGCAGCATTTTTAAAAACTCATTTCTCTCTGTTTGAAACTCATTAAAGCCAGTTAGAATCAAGTAGCATTTCCAACGCTCTATCCAGAAAGCTCTTTAGCCTGAGCATCAAGTTTATTAGGTACATTTACTATTTTCCAAATTATTATAGGTGACAGTTTGCCAAACTTTCCACCACTTTACAACTAGGGTTTTCTTTCCTCCAGCCTCCAATAATATTTTCTTTTGCTTTCTTTTAAGTTTTCATTAGCACTCTCTTCAAGGCCTTTAACATTCACCTGCTGTCCAATGCCCAAGCCAATGCCACATGTTTTAGGATTTGGATTTAGCAGTAACCTATTCTAAGCGTGAAAATCTCATCCAGTTATCTATTGCTTCAGAACAAACCATCCTACACCTAGTGGCTTAAAACAAATGTCATTTATTTAGTTGACAGATGTGCATTTGGGACAGGGCTTAGTGGGAAAGCTTTATTTCTGTTCCATGTGATATCAGCTAGAATAGCCTGATGGGTAGTTTGAGAACAACTTCCAAAAAGGTTCATTCACATATCTGACACATTGGTGTTATTTCCTGAACACTAAGAAAGATACGTTCAGAAGCTTCAGTACTTCTCCATGTGAGCTTTCCCATGGACTGCTTGGCTTCCTCATGGCAGAGTTATTTGAGTTCCAAGAGTGAGCATGCCAAGAGAACATGGTAGAATAACATGGCATTTTTATGATCTAGCCTTTTTACTTGCCTGAATCTCCTTCCTTGCCTCCCTCCCATTTATTCAAATTCTCTGAGGATTAACTCACGTGTCAGTATCCAGCACATCTTTGTTGAGTGTTTACTGTGTGCCAGGCCTATCCTGGGCAATGAGATTTAACAATGAAAGGCAGGGTCTCTGACCTCAAGGAACTTAGACTCTTGTGAGGAGACATATACCAAAAAAACAAACAAAAACTATATCTGAAGATAATTGCCATAGTGAGAAGAGGCATATCCAAAGAACCCAGAGGAAGAAGCCCAGGCCACTGGGAAAGTTAAGGCAGACTTTACAGAAGAGGCAGCATTTGAACTCAGATTGGACCGTGAGTGGGAGTTTCTAGGCTGTTAGAGCAGCGGAGGCAGATAAAACAGGGTAGTGCTGCATACTTAGAAGATGAGAGGGAGTGGGCTGGGATTTGTCTCTGTCTTTTCCCAGGGCCATGCTTCTCTAGTGGACGATATCTTGTCTCCATGCCCACCTAGTCCTTTAGAGAGTAAAGCCAAAAAGCAGGAGTCCAGAAGCTGGTGATTTAATGGTCAGATCAAAAATGACAAATACTTATATATAGTTTAAGGCCACATTAGCTCCATTAGCTTCTTTGGTTAGTTTAAATTTAGAGGCGGCTATTACTCATTATGACCTATTTCCATTTGGGTTACATTTATAAAAGCTTTTCATTCAAAATGACCTGTGGCCACTGCCACTTGGGTTCCTCCAAGGATGTAACACAATCATTCCTCCAGTAATTAGCAAGGGGAACTGAGATGGTAAAGGCAACGGTGGCTGGCATCAGGCGGCAAGGAACACCTAGCTAATGGCTTCTATTTATAACATTGGTTAGACTATCTGTAGGGGTGCAAGCATGGAGTTGTGATGATTGAAGAAGAATTTTATGGTAACACATCTATATTCTCTCTCTTTTCTGGAACTTAACACTCTTACTCAAAAATGAAAGTGTTGCATTAATTGCCTCAGATGTGTCCTACCTGAACAGTGTGTAAGTAAGCCTGTAACTCCTTCCCCAGGCTAGCCCATTCTTGCTTTAAGGGACTCTAAGCATTAGCTCACATCTGGCATGGCTCCTCCAAGGAGTGTTCATCTTTTGAAGAACACACTTGAAAACTAAAAATCCTCTATGATATAAAAAATGGAACAAAGATGGCGGAATGAGTGCCAGCAAGATCAATAGTTTGGGCAAGAGAAGGCAACCTAGCAGACTTTCAATGATTTAGATATAGAATCCTACTCTTAACACCAGTTTTAAGGGCATAGCACATGGAATTATGGCAAACTTTGCATTAGACCACCAAGGGAGGAGTCAGAGAACTATAAAAAGTGTAAAATTTATGGAAAGATTACCTTTTATGCCACAATATATGTGTGTTTAATATAAAAAATTTTGTTTTTTTCCCTAAAATGTTCAAGTCACATCACACTCCTAGGTGAGGTACTATGTTATCTTGTGAGTCTACAAACACCCTGGCACAATAGTTCATGCCTGGGTGTTCAAAAAGGAAGGTACACCACATCTTACCCATACTTGGTAGGCAGTAAAGGGTTGTTACAAGTTTTATAATTATTTATTAACTAGAAGCCTGGTGAACAAAATTCATGCACGGGGGGGTGGGGGGGGTGGGCGGGGGGTTGTCCCTCAGCCCAGCCTGCACCCTCTCCAATCTGAAACCCCTTGAGGGATGTCCGACTGCCAGTCTGCCTGTCTGCCTGATGTCCGACTTCTGCCTGCCAGTCTGATCACCCCCTAACCACTCCCCTGCCCGTCTGATTGACGCCTAACTGCTCCCCTGCTGGATTGATTGCCCCCAACTGCCCTCCCCTGCCAGCCATCTTGTGTGAGGATGTGACAGTCAATTTGCATATTACCTCTTTATTATATAGGATAATAACACCTAACTGGCTGGAAAATGCCGCAACAAGAGGATGGCAAAATAATTCCCGCTGAGAGATCTTAGTAATATACAACTAAAGTATACTATATATATATATATATATATATTGTTTGTTTGTTTGTTTGTTTGTTTTTTTAAAGAGAGAACCATTTAAAACTATCTGGCTTACTTACCTCTTGAGAGGCAGTGCTCAATGGGGAAAGCCCCAGGAAACCCTTCGAAGCTTTATACTTGTGAGGTGTGATTAACATTGTGCTCTTGGCTGTCTTGTTATTAACATTAATGCCATCTACCTGATACGCTACCTATAACACCTCTTTCTCTAAAGACTTGCTGTTCCACAGAAAATTAATTCCAGCAGCAACTACCAGCTCTTGCTTCCTGGAAAGCAAATTGGGGGCAGAAACTGACGTCCCTAAGCTGTTGTCCTTTGTGGCAAGACCTTGGAGGAAGAGGGTACCTAATCTGCATTGTAGTGGGAAAAGAATTTGGAGAAAACAGGGCCCAATCCCGGATGAAGGAAATGAGGCCCAGAGATTAGGGAAGGGAAGCAGAGGATGGCAGAAAATTCATGATGGGGCCCCATCCCACAAACACCGCAAACCTTAAGTTCTACTAAAACTTAGGACATGCTTGGCACAAAGGGAGTGCCTACTGGAAACCAAGTGAAAGGTGGGTCTTGGTCCCTGCGGCTCAGCTACACAGAGGCAGAACATTTAGATAGACCAGCGGGCTTTCACAGCCCACCCGACATCTGATGACATTCAGACTCATCATCAAGTCTGATCAGAAATAGTTTACATATGCTAGTATACTCGAGGTTTTGTAGCACAGGTAACAACATCTTCAAAAAATAACTTCCTTCCACTTTTACTAGTAGTTTCTCCCTGCCATGCCCTCCAGTGTCTTGTTAGTTCATGCCAATAATTTAATTGCTTTCTTTTCAGTGGCTTAGTTCTACAGACAGTCTAACTCGAGGTCTGGCTAACTCTTAAATATATATCATTCCACTGGATTGATGAAGGGAAGACTAGAGTGCAGAACCAATTCAGGCATCAAAGACAAGCTCATCCATGCACCCAAGGCCAAAATGAAAAGGCTGGCTGAGGGCCTCATCTCTCCTCTGGCCCTCAAGAACATTCCGTCAACACCCTGTTTTCTGCTGGGTGGATTCCTGTGGTGTTGTCAGTATTAAGAGCAGCTGTCCTATGATTCCTTGGTTGTCCCTAAAGAGATGGACTGAATTGTTGGACAAAGTGCAGCTGATTCGTTTAAAACTCAGATTTAAATAGAGAGAGAAAGAACGAGAAATAAGGCTTTTGAAATAAGTAATGAACTCCAAGCTGGGCACACCATTGACCTGAATCCTCAAGGGTTAACAGTTTAAAGATAACTGGGGTTGCTGGCCATAGGAAAGCTACCAGGAAGAGTCCCCCTTCCTAACTCAAGCCCCCGCCCCATCCGTTTAATACATGACTTCCTCCAGCACTTCCTCTGGCTTGGGGGAGAAGAATGCAAATTTGTCTAACCTCTGAAAAAGCGTGTGGTATGTGCAGTGAGCGTTTCAGGCAGAAGGAAAGCAAAGAGACCTGAGGCTGTTTCCGCCCACACGCCTGAGCTCAGCCTCCCGAGAACACCATGCGGTTTGTTTGGACCCTCCCAGTCTCCTCCAGATGCCTTTGGAAGAAAACCTGGGTAGCAAATGTCACAGCCTGATCCCCACGCAGTCCAGCAGCGGAAATGCAGGCACAGGGACGACCCTCACCCAACCAAGCAGGTGTGAGCTCAGGGGGTGGAGGCTTTGCTTCATGCCACACTCTCTGCCCTTGGACTTTTCAAGCGATTTCACTCAGCAAGGGACAGGGGATATACCTACAGAGCCGCCACACTAAGGTGCGTGGGTGGAAGGCTGAGCAATGACTGGTGGCAGCTGGGCCTGTCACAGCACAAGCATCCTGGTGACTATTGCAGGCAAAAGTCACCCGCTTGCCCAGGGTCTCTGGTGACAGAGATAACCATTTATGGCAGCTTTTGTGCACTGGGTAACTAGGGGCCTACAGCTCAGATCACACCATATTCCGATCTTGCCAATTATTGCTGTTTTCAGGACACTAAAAGGGTCCTCATTTAGTACTTAATTTTATGAAGAATGAATGGTTGGAGCCACTGCAAAAAGATCTGTCTTCACTCATCTAGTTAAGATGGACTCCAGCCTCGCCTCCCACCCCTGGTTGGCTGACCCGCAGGCCCACCCTCGGGGGTAGCTTGCCCAAGTGCACCCATCCTATGGCAAAGGGGCCAGGGCAGCCTGGGAGGTCCTTCCAGGAAAGGATGTGACCATCTAGGCCTCATCACTATCCCCAGAGAACTGTGAAAATGCAGATTCCTGGGTCCCACTCTGACTACATTGCAAAATCTGGAAATGGCAGCCAGAACTTTTATTATAAGCCAGTGCCCAGGTACTTCTTATGCTAATTTGAGTTTGAGAAGCACTTTGTCACCACTTTAGGAATTCACGAAATGCTTGTGAAATGAATAAAGGCCAATTACTTTCTGCTAAGGTATTAACTGAATTCTCCCAACAAAAGATGGCCTTTTTTCTTTTCTTTTCTTTTTTACAGGAACTCTCAAGATTCTAAAATGAAGATGGCAGGATGTTGGGTGTAAACTCTCAGGTGGCAGCCCTGTCACTCTCCCCTCAACGCACCTCATAGGCCCGCTCCGCACAGGCCTGGATCCCGTCGCGAGTCTGGTGGTACTGAGTGCTAACGTTTTCTCTTCTCCTGCCAGGTGTCTGTCAGGGGCCTGGCAAACATTATCTCAAATTTCACATTAAGGTGCATGGAACAGTTCCCAGTTTCCAGACTGAGGAACTGAGGCTCAGAGAGGTCAAGGAATTTGCCTCCTCACTGCAGCTCTTAAGTGTCAAGGCACAGATTTAAACCCAGTCATTTGAGCCCAAAGTGTGCAGAGTCCTGCCATACTCACTAACATAGACTTGATAAATTCCATGTGGCACCAGTGAATCGTGAGCTATCAGGTCAGGCAAGGACCTCAGGGTTTGACTAGCCCAACCTTCTCATATATAGGTAAGAGACAGTGCAGTGTCAATCTGAGGTTCTCCGGTGTGTTTTGTCTGGCCTGCTTAGTGTTAAGAAATTAGACAGCATTTAAAATGTTGGTAATTTTACATCAAAATCCAGGCTGTTCCTCTAGGAAAAGAAGATTTTATAAACCTGAGCCCCATTCCTGGGTCTAGTAATGGTTAACTGTACAGGTTTTGGAACTCATAGATCTGGCTCATTGGCTGTTATTTTGGTTAAGTCACTTAACCTCTCTGAGCCTTTTCCCCTCAGCTGAAAAGTAAATATAATAATAGTATATACCTCACTGGGTAGTATTAGCATGGAATGAGATATATGCTCAGTGCTTGTGCTTAATAAATGTTAATCAATGTAAGTGTAGAGAAGGCAGGCCTTGACCATGGCAATACACCTAGTACATGACAGAGCCAAGACTCACACCCAAATGCCAATAACAATTCCCAAGCTGCTCCATTGCATCATTCTACTATCCATCCCCCATCCTCCGTGCCATCATTCCCCATGAAATACTCAAGTCATCATGCAGGCAACGAGAAGACCTGAGTTTTCTATATGTCTTACATAACACTAGCTAGATGCAACATTTACCTCAGGAGTCAAAGTGGTCATGGTATACTGAACATTAAATTGAGGTCCAGATTATAATCTCAACCAGCTTCTTGACCCCTAGAAAGTCAGTTATTCTGACTGGGTCTCAGTTTCTTTATCTGTAAGATGGGGATTATCTATTATATAAGTTAAATTGTGTCCCACCAAAATTCATATATTGAAGGACCTCAGGGTTTGATCCCCAGTACTTCAGAATATAAGCAAGCATATTTGGAGATAAGGTCTTTGAGTTAAGGTGATTGAGTTAAAATGAGACTCTCAGGGCAGGACCCTAATCCAATGACTAGTGTCTTATAAGAGAAGGAAAGGACATGAGGGACATATGTACATAGAAAACTGCCATCTGCAAGCTGAAGAGAGAGTCCTCCCAGCCCTGTCAGCACTTTGATCTTGGACTTCCAGCCTCCAGAACTGGAAGAAAATCAGTTTCTGTTGTCTAAGCCACCCATTCTGTGGTGTCTTATTATGGCAGCCCTAACAAATTAATACAATGTGTTTTACAGAGAATCGTTGAAGAGCCTGGTACATTGTAGGCATTTGACAAGGGTTAGCTATTGCCTTACACAATCGAAGCAGAGGGCGTGGGCTCTCCCTGCTGGAGACTCCTTTGCATTCTGAGGCTGCTCATTGAGCCCGCCTTTTCTGCCTTTGGAGTCCGCCTGCCAAGCACCTGGAGTCCACCCATTGTCTGGCCAGAACACCCTCTACCTTGGACAAGACTGGAAAGATAACGATAGCTTTATCAACTCTCCTTCCAAGCCACCACCTTCCTGTTTGTACTTGTCATTACAACAAACCCTTTCTTCATTCAAATCTTTCTTAACATGCCTCAGTCTTGCAATCCTGTCAACTCAATCACCGGGACATTCTTTAAGATTACTCTTAACAGCTCAGAGGTTAGTTGGACTCATGAGTGAAATATCTCTCAAAGTAGAATGATTATTCATAGGACATTTTTATAGTTTTTGTCACCCCTACTAGGCTGATTTTGCTAATCCTAGAGGACCTACCTTTCCATCTCTGACTGCCCTGATCTATTCTCAGCTTTGCCTCAATTGTTCCTTGTAATTCATAGGCCTCTTATGTGATCTTTTGAAGTTTATCTGAACCTCCACCCCATCAAGGGAAATGAAGACTATTTTTTTATTTTTTCGTGGCATCACTGTGTATTCTTACCTCTGTTGTTCAAATTGTTTAAAACAGGTATTCATTCAACTCCAAAATACTCTTCTAAAAGCAGTAGACAATTTTGTTTGTTTGTTTCTGACAACAATACACCTATTTATCTATTATAGAGTAAACCCTGTGAGTCAATATTACCATAGCATGATGTCAATTTGTGCAATTTTGAACAATTAAAAGACTTTTTTTAAAAATGAAAATGCAATAGACATGTTTTTCACTAGATAGAACTGCTCTGTCCGCTGGCCAGATATGGCTATAGAGCACTTGAAATGTGGCTAGTCTGAATTTAAATGTGTGTGAAGTATAAAATACACAATAGATTTTAAAGACTTGGTATGCACAATAAAAATGTACTATATGTCTTTAGTTTTTATATTGATTATACCTTAAAATGATAATATTTTAAATGTGTTAGTTAAATCAAATATGTTCAGCTAGTTTCACTCATTTCTTTTTGCTCTTTTAATGTGATCCCTAGAACATTTTAATTGCATATGTAGCTCACAGTATACTTCTATTCGACAGTGCTGACTAAGAAGAAAAACCAAGGCACAAGAATATTTTAAAGTGACTTGCTCTAGGTTCCAAATAGTCAAAACTTAAATCAATGTCTGGCATCCCCGGTAGGACTCAGCCACAAGAGAAACATAATCTCATAAAATAGAATGACACCCTTTTGCAGGAATCTTTGAAAACATCTCTCCACCACTGAGATCGGCATTCGTCACTTTGTTTCTCTGGAGAAGGAAGCCTGGGAGGATAAAAGTCAGCTAGAGGTTGAACAGAGTCTTAAAGGGTGAAATGAATGACCTAAGTTTTCCATCCCTCATGTCTAGAGCAGTCGTAAGACTATTTTTAATTACCGCTACCACATCAGAGCATACATGACTAAAAAAAAAAAAATAGTGAGAGACTCAAATGACCAATAGTTTCTCTCTGTTATGCCTTCTTTATCAACAGCAGTTGTGATCACTCTACAAACCCCAAATGATGTTGCCTAAAGGACTGAAAGGACCTTCCTCTTGCAGGTGGATGTACCTGCAGATGTGCATTGCACCTCAGTGAAAACAGGAGGCAAAGAGAGGGTGTCTCAGCTGATTTTGTCTCAGCTTTAAAGAGGAAAAGGCCATGCATAAAGACCACCGACATCCGGGGTGCCAAACTTCCACTGAGTTTGGGAACCTAGCTCCCAGCAGAGAGGCCCTTGTCTCATCCGGATCTTGCCCATGCCCTTAAACCCTCAACCTCATCAGAGCCATTCAGGAAAGACCCCTGATTTTCCCTCCCCCAGGGGCTAACATACCTCCTCATCTGGAGGTCACTGTGGGACAGGCAAGAGCCTTGATGTAAGAATAAAACAGAAACAGGTCTGTGAGCAGCCTGAAGAGCCATCGGTTAAGTTCATAAGAAACTCATTAGGTTCTTTCCAGAGTTTATTGATTCTTACCTTACCTGTGACTATAACAAAGCAATTTATTAGTTTCAGTAGAAAAAAGAGGAAATAAAAAAGAAGAATGAAGTACTTTCAGACAGACTCCAAAAAGATGTCGAAACTCAAGAAAGGGAAAGATGAAACACTCAAAAAGCATAGCAGCTTAGAGTGGGTGGGAATACTTCTCCATGTTTCAGTCGGGCACTTATAACACCAGAAGAAACGAATAGCTGTGACAATTCAATTCATTCTATTTAGAAATTCATATTCATGCCATGACCCAGCGGCATTAGTGGATGCTTATCATCCACCAGTGGATGTTCCATTTTCTGCTTTCAACGGCATGAAGATCCGTGATCCATAGAACTCATTTGATTAATTTTTCTTAAATGTTTAATCATGTGCAGGGGTGAGCCTCAGCTATTGCTCATTCCCCCAACAGCACTTGACAAAAGAGGCTTTGTTCGAGAAGTGATATTTAGGATGTTCAGAAACATATGTCTCAGTGATCCTGGACAGAAGTCAGTTGTCTCATACTCAGACAGGGCCCCTCATAAACCTTCCTGTACCCCGAGTGTGCCATTTGCTCAGTGGCTGGGTGGGCCAGTGTCCTGGCACAGGGCGATGCTCAGGGCAGCGTGGGCCCTGCCTGGCATGGCTCCCTGCAAGCAATGCACTCTCTTGTCCCAGCAGATGGGCCAACCCTCAGGGAAAGGAAGCTCTTCTGGGATCCTCCTGTCTTCATTCTTCCCAAATGGGCTTTGCTATAAAAAGCGAATTAAACAGCCATTGTTCCTTTCCTCCATGAAGCTGGCAAACTGACATCCGGCCTCCCTCCAAAGGCTCTAGGGAGTGTGCTGCCGGCCGCCTGCTGCTGCTCCCAGCAATGAGAAAAAGCCGCCTTCCACTGGGTACAGACCCCCCTTCCGTCAGTCCATCTGTCTGTTCGGGCCTTCCTTTCTCCTTTCTCCTTGGGTCCTTCTCTGTGATGACATAAGGGGGTTGTGGCTCAGCGGAAAATAGTACAAATTCTTTTGTGTACTCACAACTTAAAGCTAATTTTGCCCCACCCTGCATCATGTGCTGTGGAAAAGGGCTTTTATTGAGGTAGCCTTTTAAACGTTCTCCTCCGAATGGGGAGAGGCACTCCCACGGGCTTCACAGAGAGGCCGGGAGGCATGGTGGGACCAGATCTTAAAGCAATGGCCTTTAAACCTTCCCCTCCCTCGGAAGTGGGTGACATTTCTCAGTGGAAGACTGACTTTATCATCTTCAGGGTCCTTCTAAAACACTGAGTGGTCAAAGGGTAACTGTGTGAGGTGATGGGTGCCTTAATGAACTTGATTGTGGTAAATATTTCACAGTCTATACATATGTAAAGCCATCACATTGTACACTTTAAATATCTATGTTAGACTTCAATAAAGCTGGAAATAAAAAAATAATAATAAATTAAAAAACAAAATTGTCACCTGACCCCGAATCTAAAGTAGAAAATGTAAAATATTTTCTAAAAAGATGAGCAGCTGAAACGAAGGTAATACACACATACTGGGCCCCTATAAAGCCCAGCCCTGAGAGGAAAGGAAGCAAAACACATCATCGGTCCTCAAGCAGTGTTTGCAGAGAGCAGAAAGATTGGAGAGAAGAGAGAAAAAATCAGAAAGAGGGAGGGAGATTGGAAGAGAGAGAAGCAACCTGTGTCTCTCATAGCGTAGTACTTTTCACAATGTGATGTAACTGCTTGTGTCTAGCCCCCCCGTCCTATATACATCCCAGGATCTGCATTTCAGGCCTCTGTTTTATAAAGTTTACTTCAAAATCACTGAAATCTAGCATTTATCAACAACTCACGAAAAGCTCTGACATCCTAAAGTGACCCACATGGCTGGTCCCTGTGGACATGTATCCTAAAGTGACCCACACGGATGGTCCCTGTGGACATGTATCCTAAAGTGACCCACACGGCTGGTCCCTGTGGACGTGTATCTATCTCTGAAGCTTCCTTGTGGGCCATCCAAAGATAATACGGCGCTGCATGAAGTCCTGTGACTGGGCAGTGCCATACCTATAGGACAAGCAGAGATCCCTCTTTTCACACTTCCTTTATTATTTATCTCAGAGAGGAAAGGAGAGAGAGAAAGAGAGATAGAAACATTAATGATGAGAGAATCATTGATCTGCTGCTTCCTGCATGCCCCTACGGGGATCGAGCCTGCAACCCGGGCATGTGCCCTAACCAGGAATCAGACTGTGACCTTCTGGTCAACACTCAACCACTGAGCCACTACAGCTGGGCCTCTCTGCTCACACTTTCATTTGATCCTAGGAATGCCATTAACCACGGATCTCTCTAGCCGGTGTAATTCATATCTTACAGCAAACAACTCAAACATCCAATTCACTTCACTTCAGGAATCCTTGGGGGAGCTCCAGATACAAGGTGGTAGAGAGGGACAGAGCTATGCAAGTGAGTCCCAGGAGGAAAATATATCTGAACAGCAAGCTTTGAGCCCAAAGGCTAAAACTGTTCAAAATTACTTATTCTTCCATCTTTTAGAACAGAGTAGGGGAATGTCCGGCCCATGGGCCATACAAGGCCTTCAAAATAATTTGATCTGGGCATGCCAATGCATTAGGGGTGAGTTAATTAAATGTTTGACCAAATATTAGCAGGCTAATTTTTAATTTGAAAATTTTGTATGTCCTGCAAATGATGTTATACATACCCAAATGGCCCGTGGCAGAAAAAAAGGTTTCTCACCCCTGTTTTAGAGTGACAGGCTAGAGTAGGTATTTTTAAAATGAGTTTCTGTAGACTCAAATGTACCATCAGGACACTTCACACTTACTGGTCCTCTAAACCATTTCTAAACCGGGGGTGGGTAGCTCTCTGAGGTTTTTAACCTCACCTCTCACATTAAGGCTTTCAGAATGAAACCTTGGCATGTGTTTTCTGAACAGCTTCTCTCTAAAAGTGGACTTGTTCTCAGAAAGGGAGAGCCACTTCTGGTAACTAAGGGACCAAAGCAGGAAGTGAGCTGCTGACAGTCCGGCAGGGCATGTGGATGGTGATGCAGCTCTGCTCCTCCAGACAGCGCTCCTCAGGGGCTTGGTCTTTTCCTCCAGGGCCATCCCCACCAGCTGTGAGATTTGTGCATGAAGCCACCAGCCAGTATCTCTGTGACCACAGGGGTTCATTTTCAGGATCCTGGCCTCTATCTGATTCTACAGTATTGACAAAGTTAACATTGTAGGAGATGCTACTATGACAAATTATGGCAAACTTTGTGGCTTAACCAACACAATTATCTTACAGTTCTGGAGGTCAGAAGTCTGACATGGGTTTCAACAGGCTAAAATCCAGGTGAAATCTCTAGGGAAGAATCCTTGCATTTTCCAACTTCCAGAAACTGCCATACTCCTTGGCTCATGGCCCTTTCCTCCATCCTCAAAGCCAGTAAAGTCAGATTGAGTCCTCACATTGAATCATTCTCTTCCATTTTTAAGAGAATTAATGTCAGGCCCATCCAGGTAATCCAGGTTGATCTCTCTCATTCAAATTCAGTTGATTAACAACCTAATTCCATCTGAGAGTTTAGCTCCCCTTTACCACTTCACATAACACTCATAGAGTCTGGGGATTAAGAAGCAGTTCTCTTATGGGGGCCCTTACTCTGCCCACCACACAAGCAAATCAAAACAAAAAGGATATAAAATGGGGAAATATGCCCTCTCAGTGAACACACATGAAATATCTTGAAAATGGGAAGCATCAAAGTACAACATCAATTCAGGGCTAGAAAGTTCACCAAGTGTTAGAAGAGTTCATTGATGAAATCAAAGCAAAATGAAGCAACCAAGCAAGAGACCTGGTCAATGAGAACTGGTAGGAACCTCAAGAAGTTATATGACTACCATTACTGAGCTCTCATACAGTAGTTTGTGCTCAAACATTTTCCTAGTCAAAAGCTTGGATGCAAGAGTTGAAGACATGAAAAGATGCAAACCAACACCAAGCAAACTGTCAACCACTGCAGCATTTCACATCATCTTTACAAATGTTCACTATTTACTTGATTCCCAGTCTCACCCATTTAACTCTGAGTCACTGCTGAAAAGAACTCTTTGTAGTCCTGACAGCTAAAGAGACAAAGTTCGCACAGGTCCCAGTAAAAACATTATATATAAACTAGGGGAGAGCAGGAGCTTGCACAAAACAATGTGTCAAAGTGGATGTCAGAAGTCTGACAAATATCTGGTACCCAATAGAGTAACAGTACACAGGGGACATCTCTGAGAATGGCTTGAAGGATACCACCGTATCTTTGCCCTTGGGCCCTTTAAGTGCTAAGTCAAATTCTCATTCAATCCTCCCAACAACCCTTGGTATAGGGTGTACTACGTCCCTGTTTGGCAGACAAATGAAATGGAAGCTCTAGAAGAGCTTAGATGGAACCTGGTCCATTCTACCCTAAGTTCAAGTTTTTCTACTGTGTCTGACTCTTACTCATTTAGTCATCCTGATGGCCCTACTATTCCTATAATTTTACAGGGAGGATGGATTTTTCCTGTACTGAAGCTTGGGGGAGGGGGGGATGGTCCTTCAGCCTGGCCTGCCCCCTCTCACAGTCTGGGAGCCCTCAGGGGCAGGAGGTGATCTGGTGATCAGAGGAAGGCAATGCCCCTATCACACCATCACACCTTTACTGCTGCCAATGCTGGCAGCGCAAGCCTCAGCTGTTACCTGAGTCTTGGGCAGCCCTGGGCAGCTGGGCAGCTGACATCTGAGGCTTGCCTGTATCTTGGGCTAGCCCTGGGCGGCTGGGGGATTGAGGGCAGGTCTGGCTGTACCGTGCCCCTGGTGCCCCTTGGCTGGGCTGAAAGAACTGGGGTACTCTGGTGGGGCTGAGGGGACTGGGCACCACCATCTTGTGGCTATGTGTGCCTCCATCTTTGTGACGGCATGACGGTCAATTTGTATACTCCCTCTTCACTAGATAGGATATATATATCTTATGGTTATCCATGTATGCATATTAGTATCAGTAAATATATATTTGTGTCACTTCTCTAAATTTTCCCAGACAAGAAATTTCATTACTTTTAATTTCTCAATGAAATAAGTTTTCAATAAAACTTTCTCTCTTTCTCTGTTCTTCTCTTCTCTCTCTCCTCTCTTTCTCAGTGTCTCTCTCAGTTTGCTCTTGCTACCCCTTCCCTTCCTTTAGAGATTCACTCCAGTGCATCACATTCACTTTTTGTAGTCAGGGAGAGACAGGTTCTCTCCCAACTCAAAGTTTTGGGGATTTCCTCTTCTTAAATCACCTCATTCATTTTGCTCTACCTCTCTCTAGCCACGCAGTCTCAGGTTGAATATATTTCCCTTTCCTGGTATGACTTACAGCTCTGTTCTTAGTCTCAGTGCAAACCATTGTCCACCTACCCATCAATTCAAGGTCCCCACCTACCCATCAATTCAAGGTCCCCACCTACCCATCATCAATTCAAGGTCCCCAATTACTCCTGCCCTGCTGAGCTCTGCCTCGTCCTTATTCTCCCTTCATTCATCTCATCCTCATTTTGAAAGGCCCTAACCAATGGGCTCTGGGGAGAAAGACTTTTTAACACTCCACTCCTCCCCCTCCCCATCTGGTAAACTCCTCTCCTCTTCCCAAATCTCCATCTGTCCAGCAACTTTGTCACCACTGCACTGTTTTAACAAATCCACACTTGCCACTTGGGTGATGAGGTATGTGAATAATACGAGGTAGCAGCTTTTAAAATTTAGATCCATAGAAATGGGCTGACATTATAATCCATGAATGTAAATTCATGCATGACTAGAAATGTGTTCATCTGTGGAGACTCCTCCCCTCTTCCTTGGAGAGGGTTTTCCTGTCAAAGGGGAAAGAAGTCTGATCCAGATCCTCAGGCCACTCAGTTTCACCTAGCTGCAAACATTTGTAACACCTCTCCTAGGAGGGTTTTTGCCAAGGAGGAGCTCTGTTCCAAAGGCTTCTGTGTTAGAAACAGCACCAAGGTTCACAAGAGCAATTAAAAGATGTGGAATACAGACAAGATGAGGAGAAGAGGAGGGAGCTGGCCTGTTCCCCTGCTGAGGCAGGCGGATGAGGGAGGAAGGGTTTTGCAAAGGTCTGAGTTGACAGAAGGCAGTGCCTGGCTAGTGTGGAAATCCCCGATTGTCTTTATGTATAGAGGGAGGGACAGCACTACAGTCTCACCACAACATTGCTTTAAATGGAGGTGTTTTATCCTATTGACTGGCTGTCAGCTTTAAATCTGAGAAGACACCAAAAGGAGTTACCATCTAGAAGGGCAAAACTATTTTATTTCCATCATCAAATCCAAAAGGGAACACTGGATCAGAAAAAGTTTGAAACAGTCGAGGCAAGAACTCTATTCAACATTTGGTGCCCAGCATCCTGAGAAGAATGGGCAGCCCCAAAGTGTTTGGAGCCACATAGAAAGTCTAAGATTTTCCTGATATTCCAGAGGAGAATGACGATCATTTATTTAGCAACTATTAGGTGCCAAGCATGAGTCATAGCTCTGAAAATTACTGTAATCCAACAAGAAAAAAATATTTTATACCCATTTCACAGTTGTAGAACCTGCTAAGAAATTGGTAGAACCAGGACTCAAGACCAACTCAACCTCATTCCAAAATTGACATGCTTTCATGTATTGAGGGCAGGAGAGGAGCACATATCCCTCCATGTCCTGTGACTTAACGCACTTCAGATAAGAAGCCCAGCTGCTCCCACTTTTAGGAATGACAGTCCCAATTCTAGTGTTTTGCTTCCTATTTTCTTGATATTTAGACAGTAAATGCAGATATTTCAACGTTATTATTATTATCCAGAATGAAAGATTCCAGTGGAAACACAGGAGAAAAGATTCCTTGAGAGAGATGCTAAACTGACAATTTCTGATAAGACTTCTGAAGTTCACTTGTACCCATGGTTAACAATCCTGGCTGCACATTAGACTTACCTGGGGAGCCGTTAAAATTAAATGCCCAGCTCACGTCTAGGAATTTCGTTCAGTAGGTTTGCAGCAGGGCTGGGCAATCTGTACTTAAAAAAACAAACACAAAAAAAACCCCCAAAACAACAACAACAAAAAGCACCCCACGCTCAGATGGTTTTGATCTGCAGCCAGGGCTACTACCCATAGAAGCGTGGAAAAACAGACTTCAGATCTCCTCTCCGTTTTGTCACTTGCAAATGCAATCACAATGCAATCAAAGAGAGTCGCAAATCCCTAATCCAAAAACTCTTCCAAAGCAATCACAGAATAGAGTGGTGTGTTTTTTAAATGAAGGCCACAACTAGGCATAACTGGAGCAGGAAACCACAGATGTGAATATATTAAGCTGTATTTTAAGAAATCGCAATGGGAAATTGTTTAAATACTAGAGAGTGCTGTGAGCTGACAGATGGTGAGCGGCAGGGAGTTGCAGGGCAGCCTGGTCCAGCAAGCTCTCCCTTAATCCTGCCCCACCTCCCTGGTCTCAGCCATGGAGATGCTGTAGTCTGCGGGCATGACTGCTCTCTGCCTGTCCCTGAGCCATTTTCGTTTTAATCCAGACCTGATCCTTTGAAATAGACCAGGGCTCAACAGCTACCACTGTGTGAACTCTGATTTTATCAGGAATACCCTGACATGTCCAGAAACTCATCATCATCCCCAATCGCCACAAAAACCCTAAGTTTTCAGCCCAAAGGCACAGACTGCTGGCAGAACCATGGCACCATTTCCCACGGGCCATAGCATGCCGAAGGAACAGCACATGGTTCCCGTTGTCTTTGCTGCAGTCCTCTGAGCACTGTGTGTTTGTGCCAGCGAGCCCCTAAACTAGAGGTGCGTCTGCCTGCCACACAGCACTGTGCTCTGGGACCCGCTGGGTTAGTTCCAAAGGTCTTTACATTTTTACTTTTTTAAAGCACAGTTGGCACGCTATGTGATATGAATCTCACGTGTACAACACAGTGAGTGATTTGTCCAGGAAATCAAGAAAGGAGCTCTGTTTGGGACGGGTGAAAAGACAATGAAAACCCAGAAAGGGGAAGAGAAATCAATGGCAGAAACGCAGTGAATGTGTTAGGGGCATCAGATGGGCTGGAGGGAATGTGATTGAGCTCCTGTCTCTGTAGCTTACCCACATGTCCACTATTTTGTCCTAGCACCATGGTTGGCAAACTGCAGCTCGCGAGCTACATGTGGCTCTTTGGCCCCTTGAGTGTGGCTCCTCCACAAAATACCATGGCCTAGGTGAGTCTATTTCAAAGAAGTGGTATTAGAAGAAGTTTAAGTTTAAAAAATTTGGCTCTCAAAAGAATTTTCAATCGTTGTACTGTTGATATTTGTCTCTGTTGACAAATGAGTTTGCCGACCACTGTCCTAGCAGAACCTCTGCTTTGACAGCTTGGCTTTCTACATGGATCCATGCTGCTTAAGGGATACTATCTAAGCCATAGGTTGAGGGATAAGAGTAATTCTCCAGCAATAGATTCTTGAGAGTGGGAGGGGCCTCTGAACCCACGTGCCATATCCTTTTCCATTAAATTCCATTAAGCATTAGTTATTTCCCTTATACAAGAGCCTTTCTAAACCTGGTGGATCAGCAGCAATGTGTCAGTACCCAAACATCATGCCTAGAAATGTCGACACGTAAAATAAATACTGTTCAGAAAATGACTGAACACACTGCCAAGCCTTGCATGCCCACTGGTTCTATTCCAAGGTGGGCAGCACGAATGATCTGAGACCAAGGTCTTTGTATGCCCATGCCAAAGGGATTTCAATGGCCTTTCCAGGAAAATCAATTTCTTCCTTTGAAAAGAGTGATGAGCAGGCTCACATCTTCACCTCACGCCAGCATATGGTTTAAAAATTCTACCATTTGGACTAAAAGTTGAAAGATTTCTGAAGCTGGAAATTCCTTGGCAGTCTTTCTGCCTGGCTAAGCATTTGATGGATCTTAAGAGTTAAGTGAAATAAGGTTGGTAAAGCACTTAGCACACTATCTGGTGCACAGTCCAAGCTAAATAAATATTAGTTGTGGTGGTGGATTTTACTATCACCATTGCTATTACTATTTATATGTCCACTAGAGAACCAGTGCATGAAATTCATGCATGAGGGAAAGGGGGTTCCTCAGCCCAACCTGTACCCTCTCCAATATGGGAGCCCTCGGGGGATGTCCAGCTGCCTGTTTAGGCCTGATCTCACAATTTAGGCCTGATTGTGAAATCAGGCCTAAACAGGCAGTTGGACATCCCTCTCTCAATCCGGATCTCTGGCTTCTAAGCGCTCACCTGACTGTCTTCCCTAACCACTCTGCATGCCTGCCTGACCTCCCTAACTGCCCTCCCTTGCTGGCCTGGTCATTCCTATTAACTTTTTTTTTTAACTTATCCCCTTCACACACAATTGTACTTGACTTCCTTATTGGTTTCTCCCTCTCATGCAATTTTTCTCTCTCTATGTAACACTTTTTCCTACTGACCCATCATTTATAAACTTTTTTCCCCTCATTTTCTACTTCTGTTCCAACATCCTTTCCCCCATCTTTCTTCTACCCTTATTCTCTTCCCACATTCCTTCTTTCCCTTATCTTTACTCCTGCCCTCCCTCCCCTTTTCCTTCCTTCCCACCCTAATTTTTTTCTTCACTTCCTCTCTCAGACCTGCTTTGCTCCCTCCCCCATTTCTTCCTTCTTCCCATTCTCCTTTTAAGCTCTACCAGCTCCCCTTTAAAACTTTTCTTCCCTCCCTCTTTCTCTCTCATCCTACCTTTCCCATACATTTTTCTCTACTTACTTATCTGCCTGACTAATTATTCACTATCATTTATCTTTTTTTTCTGACCTCTACTTTTAAAATCTGTCCCCAGTACACAACTATGCTTGATTTTCATTATAGCTCCTACAGTTCACTCATACATCCTCTTTCTTTCTTTAACTCTGCTCTCTATGACTCTTATAAAGTTCTTCCTTCCCTACCTCCTTCTTAAAGCTTCCATTGGGAGGAGGCATTAACTCCCAGACCAGGGCTCAGTCCCAGCCAGGTGTTCACCCCCCCCCACCTTCCCCGGTCTCCTGCTGCCGTCCTGCTCCATTCCCTGCACAGGATGCCTGGCCCAGCTAGGATGGCCAAGGCCTGCATGGCCCTGGTGTTGCTGCTGCCACCACAAAGCAGGAGCGCCTCCATCCAGGAGGCCTCGAACTGTCCACCACTCCCTCCCGGACCCGGGGGCATCTCCCCGCCAATGGCTCCTTGCCGGGTGCACCTGCTCCCCTTTCCTCCCCCCCCCCCCAACCCCCTCCTTCATGCAGCTCTGTGTTTCCTTTCCTTTTCCATTCTTGGGTCTTTTTCTTGTTCCCTTTCTATACTTCTGTTTCTCCTCTCAGCCTGTCTGCATGCAGGCCTGGCTTCCTCTCCCTCTCCTTTTTATCCCCTCCTAATGTATCCTATCCTACCCTGGGCTTTGCAGCTGCCTGAGTAGAGGTTGGAGACGCAGCCTGCTGATCCCATCATGACGTGATGTGATGCTGTAATGGATAATTTGCATATTTCTATATTATTAGTATAGATACTCAGATGCAGTAGTTAAATTAAGCTTCCTGTCTCAGCTTTTAATGATCCCGTCTAAATAAAAAGTCTTATAATAATCCTTTAACTGGACCTGCAGAGGCTTTCCTAAGATGATTTCCAAACACAGTTTAAGCTTTTTAAAATGTGGTGGATTTAGGAAGGCTTTTTATACAACAAAAGCATTTAGGAAATTACAGGGAAAAAACAACAACTTTCCTGAGACCAGTGCAGGGTTGGATTTTCCTAGAGAACAGTAAACATTTGGCCATTAATGTTTTATTTGTACGCCTAAAACTCAGGAAAGACACTCCGCTGAGCCTGCCACTTCCTCTTCCTGCAGTAGGAATGGCCGCCCCCCCCCCCCCCCCCCCCCCCCGCCAGAGAAGGGTTGAACCTTATGCTCTCTTCTCATAGATGCCCCCAATGCCCATCTTCCCTTCACCCAACTTGTTCTTGGCTTCAGAGAATATTCTAAAACCTTGCAGAGAGAAAATTGGACAGGGTCTTGAAGCTTTCATCTTATTTACACGGTATACTGTGTACTGGCTAAGTTTGTGGCATTTGAAAAACCAGAATAAGGTTTTGAGTTTTTGCAATGACTCCCAAAATCTGGGCATAGAGTATTTTACAATCTTACAGTCTTATTTCTCCAATGAATACTCACCAAATTAATACTGTAACTAGAGGTTAGTGTAGTTCAGGCTAAATCAGCAAAATTCTACTATTAAGTTTAGGAGAAATCAACAAAATTCTAACATGGATTTTTTTTAATGGCTTGAATATATTTGACCTAATATTGTGTAAAATTAAGATGTGCTGTGTTACTTCGATACTTTTATATATTGTAATATGATTGTCATTGTAATGTTATGTAGCAATACTTGTCACATAACATACTTATAGTACAATATTGTTGTCTATATTGGTTTTATTGTGCATTAAATCACTATGGCTTATTTATTGCTCATTGCAAATTTGTTCCCTTGAACAATATCAGTTTTTTAAGGCACAATCTATGAATATTCTGGAAGAAATAATAGGGATTTTCCTCTCCAGATTCATTCTTCCTCCGGTGATCCTGCTGAGCCTACAAAAAAGAAAGCAAACAGGTACCTGCTCATTTGGGCCTGAAATGAGAAGCCTTTGCTGTTACCATCTTCTCTTTCTAGCATACACACACACACACACATACACACACACACACACACACACACTTACACATGTTCACAGAGCCCCCAGCAGCCTCATGCCTCTATGACATCTGAGAAGAGTAACACGATCTCACATAGACTTTATACTGTATTATCACCTTTAAGAATCCAGTGAACCAAAGAATTCTTTCATGCTTCTGACTCTGCAACTTTATTTCCTCCCTTCTTGTTTCCTTTTTCTGAGATGAGAAAACCTTGCCCAGCTGCTGATTCACCTGCTCAGAGTCACTGTGGCTTCCGTATGCTGAAAAGCAACTATTCGTCAATGGAAAAGGTGACAGAAAGAGGCCATAGCAAGATGTCAGGGGAGCTTCCAGGAGAAAGGCTGCTCACCATCCTTAAGCAGACTGCCTATCCTCAGTTGCTTTTCCATGAAAGTAAAATCTGGAGCATATTCTTCATAAAGCTATTGAAAAGCATAGACAGTGTTCCAATCATTTATTCTCAGAACAGCAGGCTCCTGTCTCTCACAGCCCACGATACCTCTGCACCTGAGACTTCTCAGGGCCATCATCAGTGAGATTCACCAGTGAGGTGAGTTGGGAGGCCAGGTTCTAACTGGTCTGTCCTTTCACCTCTTTGCAGCCTGAGAATCCCATCTTGAATCCTCAGGAAACCGATAGATGCTCCTAAAGACCTTTCCAGACCAATGACGATTCTAACACCAAGTGAATGAAGAGTGCCTTAGACTATGCTGGAGTCCCAGAATGAGAAAAGGTACCTGTCCTTGGGTGTTTGACCTAAGCCAACAACATCTGGGAGAGACCATCAGAAGAGAAGACTTGGCTCATGGTGACATGGTGATAGTTTCAGACATACTCAGGATTCTGAGTCAATAAGGAAGGCGCTGGAAGGGTGAGTGTATCCATTTAGTCTGCCTAAACTTAATTCAATTAATATGAAACAAAGGGCGAAGGGAGATGCTAAAAATTTAATCCATCATTTTCTAGAAGTTCCCTAACAGTCCAGTTGAAATCTGAGGAAAAGGTTAGTACAAAGTCATGTGTGACAAGTCAGATATGGTCCCAGGGTTAGGATCTTCTAGATGAACAGTGGGAGATCACTTCTCTGGGGCCACCCATGTTCACTGCCCCGCTGAGTCTTCAGAAGGGCAACAGCTGTTGATTTTCCATCCACATCTGGACACAACTTCTTCCCGACTTCATGGGGCACCCCATGTACTAATCATCAGGGGAAAGACAAGAGCAACAGTGTGTATACTAGAAAGGGGGTATTATGGACTGAATATTTGTGTCCTCCCAAAAGTATGTGTTTAAGTCTTGACCTAATGTCATGGCATTAGGAGGTGGAGGTGATTAGATTTAGATGAGATCAGGAAATAGGGGTCATCATGATAATATTAGTGTCCTTATAAGAAGAGGTACCAGAGAACTTTTTCTCCTCTTTCTCTCTCTCTCTCCCTCACCCTCATGTCCCATGTTATGGCATCAGGAAGATAGCTATCTGTAAGCCAGGAAGAGGGCCCTCATCAAGAACTCAACCATGCTGAGACCCTGATCTTAGACTTCTTATCTTCTAAAACTCTGAGAAATAAATGGCTGTATGATATTTTTATACCCAGCCTGTGGTATTTTGTTATAATAGCTCAAGCTGACTAAAGTTGAGAGAAATCCTATATAATAAAGAGCTAATATGCTAATTAGACCAGACTGTGGAACAATCTTCCAGAATGACCAGTGAGTGGGGCCACAGGGCTACAAGGCAGCTGGAGTTGTGATGGGCTGAGCCACTTGCATGAATTTTGTGCACTGGGTCTCTAGTCTCTAAATAAAACAGAAGTGGGTCCAATAACCTTTGCAATGCTCTTTGAGCCCTGGCAAAGCAACAGCCACCTCATTCTGGTCCAATCTAATCTTCCAGAATTTATGTTCCTTAATTCTCCTACTTGGCCTCAATACAGAAAAAGGAAGTACGTGGCCTTTGCCAAATTAGGTCCTACTACTCTGCCAAGTCCCAGGTGTGACTCAAAAGTTAGAAGCTTATGTTCCTCGGGGCAGCTACCCTCTTACATACCTGGGCTTGTGGGATCCAGGCATCAGGTAGGTGAAGAGTGACTCTATCTTGGAAGGTGGAGCGTTTCTAAGGATCTCAAAGGGAGGTGATGTCTCTTTTGAGGAGTCACTTGGATTTCATAGATGGACTACAGTGTCCTTCTCCAGAATTAACACACATGACCATATGTCCCATGGAGTATGCTCTATGTGGTATTGGGTGCTGTTTCTCATACCAGACACAAGCCTGTGTTAGAGCAAAGTGAGAAGAATTTAGTCACTCATGGGGGTTAAACTAAACTCCAACATCAGCCTTAAAGTCCCCCACCCAAATTAGATATGCAATTATGCAAGTTAGAATCTTGAGAATCCTCTTTTATGAGCTTGTGATCCAAAAAAAGCTTCCGATTAGGATGGGGTCATCTGATCTACTGTAAAGTAACCCTGACCCAGAAGCAGGTAGCATACAAATGATTTGCTAGTATCCAGAGCCAATTGGGAACAAATTACATCCAAATAGCCATTCTGCCAAGCCTGTTCCTCAGCCACCTCAGTGGCTTTGGTGGTCTCCCTCAGCCACATAAGCCGCCCAGGCCCAGGAGGAGTGCTCAGGACAAAGCACAAGAGTTTAAATGGGTGAGAAACTAAATAAAAACAAATCTGAAGACCCAGTCTTCTTGAACAAAAAGAACTCACTTGATAGATTTGATATTTTACACTATTGAATTTTCTAGTCAAACATGGGTGGTCCTTCCATTTACTTAGCTATGCTTTAATTTTCCAGTAATATTTTGCATTTTATGCCTTGAGATTTTGCCCATTTAAAAGATATGCTGAAGGTATTTCATTGTTTCATGCAATTATAAAGGTAATCTTTTAAAAATTTAATATTCTAACTAATTGATGATGGCATATAGAAATATAAGTAATCTTTAAATATTGACCTTTGAAACTGCAGATTTATTAAAACCATTTATCATTTCTAAAAAAAAATTCACTTCATATAAATGAGCACTTACTGACAGGAGGGGAAGTATTTCTAAATCTATCACCATTATTGTGTAAAACCGATCGTGTGCCACATAAGTGCTGGAGAGAACAGGAAGGATGTGTGGTCATTACCTTTAGTTTAGGTGGTCAGGAAACATGACTCTCACGTTTGGAAAATGGGTGATCTGTACAATTGAAAACTTGGCTAATTCCGTCCTGTTGAGAAGGAGCAGATGGATGTCTACCTCTGCTACAATTCCTGGTTCTGAGTTGTGTAATGGTGGTATTTTTTATGGAGATGGGGAAGAGAGGAGGGATTTAATAATTTCTATTCCCTTCCAGCATCCATTCAAGAGGAATTATAGAGTCCTTTGCACTCGGGAAGGAATGTGAGAAGGGCAGGACACAATGTGACAGAGAGACAATCGTATCACACATGTAAGGTGCAAAAACAATTGTAAGAAGACAAATGAAATGAATGACTCCAGCTGTGTCCAGACTGAGGGAACAGAGACAAAGTATAGTAAGTAGCAGTGAATCCCAAGAACTGGAAATTAAAGAGAGAGGTCAGTGTTTTTCTATCTGAGCAATGATAGGAGTGGCCTGGCTCCCTTTCTTTAGCTAATGTATGACTTTCTTATGCTATAAAAATACCCTAGAACACACAGATATCAATACAAAAATGTTCATTTTACAAATGGTACAGAGTCCATGAATTAGTTGCTCAAGGTAACCCAACCAACCCAGTCAAAACTCAATGCTAGCTAATACAGGCCTCTAAATGTCCCAGACAGGGGAAGGGAAGAGGAATTTGAATCATCTGCTTGGGACAGATGAGTTTCTTGGATGTTGATGCATTGATGCATACTCACCTGAGCAAACATCAGTTAGAGTTGCCAGATAAAGGACAGGACACCCTGGTACATTTAGATTTCAGATAAATAATGAATAACTTTATTACTTGAGTGTATGTGCACAATACTTTATGTGCCAAATATGGGACATAGTTACACTAAATATTTATTTATCGTTAACTGAAGTTCAAATTTACTTGGCCATCCTGTATTTTCATTTGCAAATTCTCACAATCCTAACATCAACAGCCTTTTCCTCCCTGTTCATTGTGATCCTCCTGCTAGAAATGCTCACCCATGCCATTATTTCCCTTGTGCAAAAACCTATAACATATTCTGATGGAACAACATGAACCAGCCTGGGATATGCTGCTATGAATTCTCAAATTGTTTCATAGCCTTTCCTTGTCTCTTTCTATTGATGCTTCAAGCCACTTGGGTCAAACCCATGCCTGACTCTCATTTTGTATCCTCTGTTACTTCTACCTGTTACAGGGCAGAATGGTCAATAACTGATAAACAGTTGTTTGCTTTAAGGCACATAGAGAAGTTGACAAGGGGGAGATTAGGGATATCATTTTCTCCCTAGTTTCTCCCAAGTATAAAAAGACAAAGGATGGAGGAGGGAAAGTCTAAAATGCTCAAAAATGATTTGTGCCTATATTAAAAATAACATGTGTATGTTAAATTAATTTGCACCAAAATTATGTATGTGAGCAAAAAGCCACAACCAAATTGTGAAATAGGGCAATTATATATTACACTAGAGGCCCAGTGCATAAAATCCATGCACTCAGGTTGGGGTGGGGGAAGTCCTCCAGCCTGGCCTGTGTCCTCTCACAGTGTGGGAGCCCCACAATCAATCATCCCAAAGAGGTAAATCAGAGTCGGGGGTACCATCTTCAAGCCATGTGGGGTCATGGGACCCCCAGGCCTGGCTGTGTAGAGCTGCTGCTGGGACCTGCCTCTGTGCTGCACATGCAGCATCAAGTCCCGCCCACCCATGCACGCCTGCTGCACACACAGCCTTCTGGTGATGGATTGTGGAGTTGTGACAGCGTGAGGGCATCACAGCATGACGGTGTGACAACCACCTAAGCTATTACTAGTGTAGGTATTGAGTACACATTTGCTTCTATGCAAATTACTTTCCTCATCTAAATACTGTTCCATTCCCCAAGCATCACAGCCAGAACAACTTTACAGCCATGACTACCTGGGCCAGGTCATCATGCTATAGGAAGAGAGCCTAGAGAAGAAAGTTATCTGTCCATGGTCAGAAGTGGGTTAGTGACTATCTAACCCCAAGTTAAATCTAGTCCCCAAGTCAAAGATCTTTCAGTTTGTCAAACTGACTCCCCAATCTCAGGGACAGCCATGTGCCAATGGGACAGATGTTTAGCCCTGCTTGTTTTAAACAATGACATTTGTTGTCTTTTTCTATCGATAAAAGGTATTTCCTTTTAGTGGGAAATCTTGAAGATATAGAAACACATAAAGATGAAAATTTAACTCACCCACCAGGAAAACCTTATGAATATTTGAGGTATTTGCTGCCAAGCCTTTTACTATGCATATTAGAATAGAAACTTCATAGAGGCAGGGATTGCATTCTTGCTTGGCCCTATATTCTCAGCCTGAAGCACTTCTCTGACACATAAAAGACACTCATTCAGGCTTATTGAATAAATTGATACATAAATATGCATATTTATGTATATTATATGTGCATATAATTATGTGATTTAATAAATTGAATTCATATCATTATAGTTCACTCAATATCACTAAATATCATAGCATAAATATTTTCCCATGTCAGTAAATATCCTTCTATATACATTTTAAATAGCTGTATGATTTTTTTTATTTATTAATTAAACCATAATTTATTGACCCATCTTTAATCAATGTACATTTAGGTAATTTCCGAATTATTGTGAGTTACAAATGGTGTTATGATAAATATCTCTGGCCATGAGTCTCAGTAAGTATCTGTCTGTGAGGAAATTGAGCCTTTACCTTCACTGGTGGAAGAAGTTTGGGCAGTAAAGTGAGAGCTAGTGGACTGCCTGGGAAAGTCTTATCAGCCCTGTCTAGGCCGTTTGACTCAACTTCCCTCACAAATCACAAGCCTGGTCAGAACTGATGTCCCCAACTGCAGGCGTCAGATTATCTATTTAAATATTATCTCACCTCTTACATGAAAAACTCATCCCAAGTGGGTGAGATAAAATATCTGAACCAAAGGGCGCGTTAGAGTTGATTTCATCAGTCTCACTCTTAGCCAAAGAGCACTAAATTATAAATAAATAAAGTGCCTTCCTCTCCCCAAACAAGTTCAATTATACATTCTGGTAGGAATGTGAGTTTATTTATTTATTTTTTAATGTGAGTTTAAATTCAAGAAAAATAATACAGATGACTCAAGTCTAAACCTAAGTAACAAATTTATTTTTTATTCCATCTGTGTATGTTACAGTCCCTGCATTACCCACACTTGGTTGAACATTTTTTTTTACTATTGCTCATTATACATCTACTGACATTCAGCAACCTATGACTTCAAGCTGCCTCTTTAATTTTCCCTTTCAGTTGAAGCAAAGCTAAACCAAAGCAGACCCAGTAGTTTCTGTTCTAAGATGTAAAAAGGTCATTATGATGTCATTTTATGTTCTGTTCTGAGCACTGAGGTCAGAGAAAAGTGCTCTTCTTCCAGGGAAGAAGCAACATAAACTCTTAACTGAGTTCTGGTTCTGGGGATAGGGCATCGGATTCCAGGATTGGGCTGCTGTACAAGGCAGAGTGTGAGTACCCTTAGGCATGATCAGAGAAAGGACATTGGCCAGGTACAGATGGTCACCAGGGCAGAAAGTCTCAGGTGCCTAGAAATGGACAAAATTGGGAAAACAAAGACCTCACACCCATGGTAACCTATTCTCCCATAGCATATCGCTGGTCATACTGTTTAGACCTCCTGACCTTTCACATCACTGGTCATGCATTTCAGACCCTCCCCTGACCTTCCTCCCCTGGCATGTTGCTATTCATGTGGTAGACACCCTTGCAGGATGAAAAAGGGGCTGAAGAGTGGCCTCATGTGACTCCCATGTGGGCTTTTGCATGACCACTCCCTTAAGCATTGATCCCTCGGGATAACACCTAGGCCTCAGTTGTGTTTCAGCTCCGGGCCCAGAAAGTAGTACAAACACACAAGCAATGCCATAGCTGACCTCAGGACCAGCTTCATTGACTAATAACCCTTTGCCCTGGTGCCCACCAATCAGTAGAGACTACGACCCTGAAAGAACAAATCTAGAAAGCTGATGAATATTCTATTGAGGTCCTCCCCTGGAACCTCCTTAAAATTCCCCCTTAGAAGCCCTTAGGATGGAGGACCCAGTGGTCTCTCCCTCCCTGTAGCACACCTGCATCTTTCCTCTCCCCTCTCTCCACCCCCTCACCCCCCCCAAGTATATTACCTTTACCCTTCTCTCGCCTAAGCTCTAAGGGCCCTTCTTTTGCCTCATACCTTGTTTCCTGAGCCCAGTTCTTCCACAGCTCACTTCTTCTACCTCTGTGACTTTCTAAGTAAACTTTCTCTTATAATTTGAGTATTGGCTTTGAATTCTTAGCCAAAACTCAAATACCAAGGCTGCTGAACCAAGGTCCATCCTGGCCCCACCATTCTAAACTGGTGATGTTTTCACTGCCAACATGTTTACTGTGAAATGTTTAGGCATAGATGTTCTGGGTGTGACCTCAGACCTCATGCTATTTCAGGTCCTCTCATATTGCTGGTGTGTACCTTTCTGTTCTGTGAACCAAATCACGGCAAGACCTGTAATGCCTCTCTCACCTAATCTTTGAGTAGGAACACAACTAATGTGGAGTACCACGGTCATTTCCAGTCCCCACCTTACACATTGCCGAAGATTCAGAAGAGACTAAACTTGTCCAACAAGAGCCTCACATTCTCCAATTAAAAAATAAAGAGAGCAGACAAGGATGGCAAACATTTTCCATCTTATGAGTTAGTTCTAATTGACTAGTGGTAATGTGCTGGAGTATTATCTAAGGACTATTCAGAGCATAAAAAGTTTTAGAGTCACAGAACAGTGGGGCCAGGAAGAAAATCTAGCACATGTATACCCCAGGCCTGCAAGACCCTGAATGTGGGCTTTGTCCAATTCGTCTTGTAGCCCCAGTGGCTGCCACAGTTCCTGGAGCATAATGAACACCGAGTACATGATTGAATGAATAGACAAATATGCACAGTCTGACCACAGGGCTTACTTTATTTTAAGTTGTCACCATTGGGTACAAACAAAAGGGAACATATCACCAACCCTTCATAGAGATCAAAATGAACCCTACAACAAAGGCACCTCACCAGGGACTGCTGGGGAGCCATAGCACAGAAAGGGCAGTGGATATGTTATCTCTCTTCCACCTCATGCTCAGCCAGCAGTATGTTGAGTGTGGTCAACAGGTAAAGGAAGTACCCACCAGGGACAACACTCCTGGGACAGAACCAGCTGGGATTAAATAGGAGCCTACAGAACTGGTGGTATCATCAACCTAACTTCCCCCTTTTTATCCCCTTTTTCTATTCTGTTGGACACCAACCCCAAATTGGAGTTAAAGCGTTCAATACCTTCTCAGCCTCTTCTGCAGTTAGAGCTTGAGCTCTTACCCAGCCTAGAGGTTGTCCTCTTCAAATACTGTTGTGTCTCTAGGTGGTGCCATCTTTTAACCATGAAGGGACAATTCTAAGGATATAGCCAATATAGGGAGAAGGGTAGAGGAAAAAAATGAAAAAAATTCAGAAATCTAATGATACTATTGAATGATAGAAGTGACCTTGGAATGCTCTATGCAGGAAACTTTTGTTATGTCTGGTTTTAAAATTGTACTATTTAAGCCATTTTTGGTTGGATATTCTGATACTTTCTGTTGAAAACATTCTATTGGATATACTCACATTCCATGGTTGCAGAAGGGCTGTGATAGGCATGACTCTGAATCAAATTTACCTCTGGAGTTTGTACTAGTTCTTTAATATTAGGGACGTTTTCCCCTAGAAGCCCAAGAGAGCAATTGCTACAACCCAAGATTGGCTGGAGCACTACATTTCAGGTTATGAATGACAAAGCCAGGCTGAAGCAGGAAACAGTTCTAGGAAGGAATCATCCATGAAAAATGAAGAAATTGAATTTTGCATGCTTCCCTGTTTCTTGACCCCAGCAAATTTTGTTGATGCCGTGGGGGGAAAAAAATCAAAGATCACGAGAGAAAAACAGACTACTGCTACTTTATTTGTAGCTTATGGTCCATAAACCTGCTAGCAATGCTATTCACATCTGTACTTTCTTTTCTACATGAGTATTATAAGACAGCATGTCACCATCAATTCCCACAGGCAAAACTGAAAACATTTCAGTGGTGAATAAAGGTAAATTAGAAAAAGGTCAATCTACACAGATAACCAATAACCAATAGAAACAAAGAATGGAAGATATAAAGAAAGGAAAGAAGAAAGGAAGGAGGGAAGGAGGGAAGGAAGGAAGGAAGGAAGGAAGGAAGGAAGGAAGGAAGGAAGGAAGGGAGGGAGGGAGGGAGGGAGGGAGAGAGGGAGGGAAAAAGAGGAAGGGAGGAGGGAGGGAGGGAAGAAGGAAGAAAAAAGGAAGAGAGAATGGTAGTGAGGAAGGAAAGAAAGAAGGGAAGAAGAAACAAAAGAAAAGAAGAAGAAAGAGTGAAAGAAAGAGGAAGAGGAGTCTCTTCTTACAATAGGCATTTAAAATTCTAGAGTGAAGCAAGTGATGCAAAAGTAAGTCTGGACCTTTGTCTAGTATTTGTGGTTCCCCCAGGATGATTTCATCACTGAAAGAACTAAAACAATCCGTTAGTAAGAGACAGTGTATGGGGTTTCAAAAGGAAGGAAGTGGCAAATGTTGGGGAAAGGCCAAGCACTGAAACCCATTGGATCAGGCAATGGAAACTCATGAATGACCTTCATCGCATGATTTCCGTGGAGTAATGGGAGTGGCAATCTGATGGCCGCCGGTTGAAGGAGAAAACAGTGGTGAAGAGTTGCTTCCATAATGAATGGGTAAGATGGTGAGTAGCTAGAAGGTTGCTGCATCAGGGGAGACTTTCTGCTTATTTACTGTTTCAAGGAGGAGATACTTAACCATGGTAATATACTGAGGTAAAAGAGCTAGGCGTAAAATATAGAAAATTAATGACACATGAAATCAGAGGTGAGAATTAAGGCAGTTTGAGGAATAGGCCTTAGACAAAAGGTCAGAAGGAAGAATGAGTCCAGTTTAAAAGAGTGAGTCATTGCCAAGGTTTAACCTGATGGCCTCAATCATAATGATAACAACAGTGACAGTGCAGTATTAATCCTCACTGTGGTGAAGCGGCCAGATCGAGTGCTGAAACAAACAAGAGAGGAAGCTAGCCCTGCTCACGCTGCAGAGGGCCCTGCGGGCTTGGAGACCACAAATCTGCAGTCACAACCACCTGCGTTTCCTCCAGCATTTGCACCCAAAAACCACCCTTACAAGTCCAGGCTGGTTGATGCTTTATTTTAGCAGTAGCCTGTGTAAATTCACTTCAGAGTGTTTTAACTGAGTGCCTGCCCATCTAAGCGTGTGGCCTGGTCAAGACAGTACAGAAAGTTCATGGTTCATCACACTCCCTCTGTTCCGAATGCATGAAAATGAGAGATAAAACATCAAAGGGGAAACCCAGTAAAACACAGCTGGTCTCAGAAGCAAACTAAACATCTCCAAGGACTAAAAGCAGATGGAAACCAAAGCAATGGATGGAATGAAAACCGTGAGCCCGAAGTGATGGCGAATAGGTCACTTGCTTTGAAAAACAGTGATGAAATGTGTTCCTAATGGGGGAGGGGAGGGGAGGGGCCAGGCTCACGGCTTGATGCCACTCAGAAGAGGCAGATGCAAAAAAATGGCTTCATGGAAAATGCAGGCTGTAGTGTTCAGAAATGATAATACCAGACACTGAGTCAATTGCCCACTGACTGGGACTCTGGACCTGCCACACTCAAAAGTCCCAGGGCAGGAGGGAACTCCCACCCAAATAACCACAGCTGGGGCCACAGTCCTGGGTAGAGGCCTTTCAAACTTGCTAAGTTGCAATGAAAAGAGAACAGCAAATGAGGGAGTTTGGCATGCTTGAGCAATTGCAAAGGAGCAGAGTGGGGGAGGCAGAGAAAATATGGGGGACAGTGGCAGGAGATGAGGTTGAGGGCAGCCAGGGGCCTCATCATGCAGTACCCGGTAGACTGCATGGTGCTTGGTAATGGGATTTCAACACAAAAACAACAGAAAGTCTAGATAAACTAAAGTTAATTTGGAAAAACCTTTAAACCAGGTTATCTAAGATTCTTTTTAAATGGAGAATAATGGAGGAAGATTTAAAGTATACAGTATAAGATTTACAGTATAAAGTGACAAGAAATAAAAGATAACAGGCCTAAGAGTCCTAAAATAGAGCTAAATATATTTTTCTAAATTTAGTGTATCATAAAATGGCAATTCAAATTTGTGGGAAAATACTTACGATTCCTAGAGTAGACAGAGGCTCACTTCACTAAAGCATAAAAGGATAACAACATTCCAAAGAAAACCAAGCAAAAATATCTACAGTGGCCCTTAAATACACGAAAAGCCATTCAAAAGAAATGAAAAATAAAAACACATTGAGATGTCATTTTTCATCTACCAGATTGGCAAAGATTACAGCATCGGACAACATGCCACATTGGTGAGCTTGCCAGTTGTTTGCCTATTTTCCTCTCAAATTCATTGCCAACCCTGTTCTATCTTGTGGGCTTTTATGTGAGAGAGAAGTAGAAACATTAATGATGAGAGAGTCTTTGATCAGCTGCCTCCTGCATGCCCCTCACTAGAAATCAAGCTTGTAAACCAGGCATATGCTCTGACCAGGAATCTAACCATGACCTACTGGTTCAAAGGTCAATGCTCAACCACTGAGCAAGGCTGGCCAGGTTGCCTTGTTAGCTTTACCATGTACCATGTACATGTATCCTATCACCAACAAGCACCTAGCAGAATAGGCTGTTGGAAGCTCAACCATGCTCCAGCTGAGAGACCACCCATGTGCAGTTGGGATGCTGTCCTAACATGATACAGTGTATACTGTAAACCAGAACCCAATATATATGCAGTTTTTCCCATGGTTGGAATACACAGGGCCAGGAACAAAGAGACAGAGAGTTACTCCTCTCACTACACCTAAGGGCCCATTCACACAGTGCTTCCAGTCCTGCACTTGTGGGCTCTGCCCAATTAGGATATTGGCTTCCCAGTGAGGAATGAGTCCAGCAGGGACACAACAGGGGTTTCACAGCATTGGAGGCTGAGACTGCCATCAGGCTTTTCAACGCACCAATGGGCAGAGAAAAGGGTTGTCATATTAACTAAGGAGAATAACTTCAATTACCCAGAGGCAATGTGTCTTTGATATACCATGGAGCAGGGAAGTCTATGTTTGGGACTAAAAGGATGCTTTCAGGTGCCTCTCAATACCTCCTGACCAGTGAGCAAAGTGGAAGCTACTGCGCCCAATAAAGACAGGGCTATTAAAAATACTGACCCTTTGGGAGTACAGATTTGAGTCACTCCACCAGGTAAAGATTCCAAAACAGCCAAATACTGGCAGAGGACAAAGGAAATATGGAATGAGTGGTGGAAGAAGAAAGTGGTACATATCAGCCCTATGGCCAGTTACAGACATGAAGACTGGCCTGCTTTGGCAGGTATGTATTAGTCAATTTTTTCTTTTTCTTTTCCATTCCCTGGTGATTTTTTTTAGGAGGGATGTTGATGGTACTTAAATTTGTAATCAGGAGAAGGCATCTAGACCTGAATAGAAGATCCTAGACTATGGAGGCGCACATGGTGAGTGGACAGTTTTATACTAGTATGTCCCCATATGGGGGAGAGGCCTGAAGTGTCTGAGTTGGTACAAAGGGTGTCTGCAATCTGTCAACCAGAGCACAAAGTTATCATTTCATGGCAGTTAAATAGGCGGAGAGCATGAGAATAGTGCTGAGCAGTGAAAAGGTTGGACCGCACCATTCATTTGCCTGTTTTCCTCTCAGGTCCATTCATTTCCCCATCTTTCTCTGCTTTTGTCTATATTCATGGGAAAATATATTTCCCAAACTCTCTTGCTAAATTCAGGTCATTTTCAGAAATGGGAGACATTAGTAGAAAAAACAGAAGGGCAGAAAGAAGGGAGAAGCTAGGATATCCTTTGTCTGAGAGGACATTCCTCCAGCTCCCTTCTGATGCACCCCCCGCCCCCTTCCATCCTCCCAGATTCGGCCAGGCAGGCCTGCTGCAGCTTCCGTTTCCTCCCCATGAACCTGGCTCCTGGAGTCTTTGACCCTGGCTTTGGCTTTTCAGCCCCTGGGCTCCTCATCACCCCACCTTTGACTTCCTTAGCTGTTCCATCACCTGAGTAATCAGTTTCCTGTTTAAGGATTCCCTCTGTTTAAAACCCGATGCAATGACTCTTTCTTGACTAGCCCTTGCCTGGTAAGGTAAGGAAGTGGGAAAACCAGTGGGTGGGATTGAGAATGAATTAGAACATTCTTGGCCAGTGGGAGTGTAAACTGGCAAAACTCTGTTGAGAGTAATTGGATAAAATCTATATATCGATCAGAATCACAAAGGCATAAACCCTTTGTCCCAGTAGTTCCACTTCTAGAAATTTCTCCCATAGATATATTTGGGTATACTTAAATAATATTTGTATAAGATTATTCATTGCAACATTGTTTGTAAAACTAAAAGACTGGAAACTACCTAAAAATCCACTGATGGAAGATAGGTTAAATAGATTAGCATATATTCATAAAATGAACAAATATGCAGCCACTCAAAAGAATGAGGAAGTTCTTTATGTACAGTTAAGGATTAATCCCTCAGAGATGAAAAAGCAAGGTACAGAACAGGCATATAATGAATATACTTACTTATATTCACAATGATTATCTCTAGCAAGGAATGAATCCATATTGGCCACTTCAAAAGAGAAAGACTAGGAGGATAGAAAAAGGAGATGAGAGGGAAATTTTTGCTATTAACTCTTTAATATATTTAGAATTTGGTAATATATGAGTGATTTCAAGATATATTAAATTTTTTAAAATGCGGCTCTACATAACTTATAAAAGATACACTTAAAATATACACGTGGTCAGTCAGACTTGTCAGAGTGATCACTTCATAAAGTATATAAGTGTCTAATCACTACATCGTACACCTGAAACTTATGCAAATTTTATGTGAACTGTAATTGAAAAATAAACTTTAAAAAATTAAATTAAAAAATAAAATATACACATGGAGAGGGGTGAGAAAAGTTGAAAACAAATAGATGAAAAATATGTACTATGAAAAATGAAATTAAAAATAAAAGAATTATAGGGAATAAATCATAATCAGACAAAGTAAAAAAAATAATAAAGATAAAGAATGAGATTATGTAAACTTTAATGGGAAAGAATCTACTGATCATGAATATGTATATATCTAACCACATAGTCTTAAATATAAAGCAAAAACTAAAATAATCACATAGAAGAAATTGGTTGTACCCTCAAAAAATAAATAAAGACATAGAAATTTAGAATAATAAAGTCAACAAATCTGATTTAGTAGATATATATGGACTGTTTCACCAATAATGGAGACTCCACATTCTTTTCAACCACACATAGAATATACACAAAACTGACCATGACCACAGGAGGCAGAAGAAATCCCAACCAACACACTTCAAAAAATCCATGTCAAACCAGGCATCTTCTCTGACCGCATGTTGGTTAAAAATCAGCAATAGAAAGAACACTTTACAATATATTTGGAAATTTAAAAATCCATTCATGAACTTAAGTAGAAATCACAGGGGAAATGACCAAAAAAAAAGTTGCAATCCAACAGCAATGGCAATTCTAATACTATCAAATCGGTGGGAAGAATATTTAGAGGAAAATTGATATGTGTCTATTAAAACCAAGAAAGATGGAAAATAAATTAATAAACCATTCACTGTTTAAAGCTAATAAATTTGTAGAAGGTGGAAGAAAGGATTCTAATTTAGGATATTTAAACACATGTATCTAATTTCTCTCCCTCCAGAGATGCCAGTAAAAGTACAGGAAAGGGATTACTTAAAAGGGCGGAAAGGCACGAAGCAGGGCAGACAGAAGAGGAGACCGCAGCAATAAAACCTGGAAGCTGGAATGCAGATGGATGGATGATGACCGACTCAGCAGGTCAGTCACAGCCTATGCCTCAACAAATGGATAGTGCTATGGACAGACCCCATTTATAGGGCAGCAACTGCATAGGCTCAGACACTAGCGATATTGTGTAACACTGAAATTGGGAAGAAATGGAGGGGCTACTAAATTAAGAAAGATTTGGTAAAAAGTTGCTTAGAAAACAGTTCATCTTTAGAGTCACTGCTATACTCCACATTGAAGAGGGCCAGGAGGTCTTCTGGACTGGGGATCAGCAAGACACCTCTTTTGTCTTTTATGCCTTTTACTTTCATGTGAATCTGTGAAGCATTTGGTTGGAAACTAGCTGTAGAACACACTAAAAGCATCTCTCCTGCTTTTTAAAAATCAGAATAATGTGCCAGTTTTTACAGCAAGGTTCTTTGGAAGCAGAAATGCTTTGGACCAGGGCACCTCCAAATTCTGAATTGAGAAGAAATTCCAGAACCACTTCTGTTTCCATTTTCATATAACGTATAAAGAGAGATGAGACTATTTTACCAAGGAGGGGGGGAGACAAAGACACAGTGGAACCTATGGCTATGTGCTCTCATCTGAATGTTTATGTTCCACCCCAATTCATTTGTTGAAACCTAATGCCCAAGGTGATATTAGGAGAGGGACCCTTTGGGGGTGACTAGGTCATAAGGATGGAGCCCTCATGTATGGGATTAGAGCCCTTATAAAGAGACCCCAGAGAACTCTCCTGACCCTTTGTCCATGTGAGGACACAGAAAGAAGACCCCTTCAATGAGGAAGCTGGTGCTCACCAGACACCAAATCTTCCAGGGCCATGATCTTGGACTTCCAGATTCTAAAACTATGAGAAATAAATATTTGCTGTTTGTAAGCCACCCCAATCATGATTTTTTGTTGTTGTTGTTATGGCAGCCCAAATGGACGAAGACCGTAGCCTGACCAAAGAAGGAAATTATGAGGCATATGCAACTGAATGCTGAACACTGACATCCCAACCTTCCTCTCCACTTGGTTAAGGCAGGAAATTGTAAAACTTTTCTCCATGGAATCTGATAGCCTAAGAGGAAAGCTAAAAAGACCAACAGTAGGGATTTCTTCAACAAACAGCTCATCTAAATCACTCTACAAAGCAGATGAATGTTAACCAGCTCCAGCATTTCCTCATGACTTTCAACCAGCTTTTAAATCTGCTGTTAAATATGAGCAGGTATTAAGGGATCACTTTCTTCAGGGGGCTCTTACAGAGTCTCAAGAAATCGGAAGCCACTGCAGACTTGAAGACTCTCTACAACATCTCTTCTCCAGCAGGGGAAACACAGTGTTGCTCTTAGCATAGATTGCTTTGGACTGGCCAACGAGCTTTGAAAAACCTACTTTCAAACATTCAAATTATTTGGATACATATGTATGCTATAAAACATTAATGAAATGGAGTCATGCATCTCTGGGAGAAAGACCGATAAAGTGAGGTAGATGCCCACTATGGAGAACTGTGGGCCTCGTCACCATATGGACCCCACATAGACCCCTTCTCTGCCTTGTACTGTTCTGCACTGGCCCTGGGGTGGCCACTCCTACAGATGGTGTTACCAGAGCACCGTTGTCAATGGGAATTAACAAAAGAATGAAAGGCCAAAGAAGAGAAAGATTGAGATATGTATTCCCCCCTCCTCTCCCACTTTGGCACCCTCTGTCAGTGGATACCTCTTTCTATGATTATGGTTCCTCTGGGGCAGCTCCTCTCCCTCAGTTCCAGGTCTCCCCAGGGTCCACTACCACTCCCACCCTCAACCTTAGGGTTGGAATTGGATCAGTCGGGGAAATTGGTGTTATGCAAAAAATGTTCTAAAGTAAACTGGTGATCTTGATGAAAAATAACAATAACATTAAATCCCTATATCACACCACACACACAAAAATAAGTTCCAGGTCAATTAGAAGTCTAAATTACTGAATAAAACATACATTTTGAAGACCAAGTACATTTTGTTGGTTTGCTCACTAAAAAACATATGAACAAAGCATAAGATAAGGCACCATCTTGGAAAAGATATGTGCAACACTTAAAATGAACAAAGAACCCTAGCCGATTTGGCTCAGTGGATAGAGCATCCGCCAATGGACTGAAGGGTCCCAGCTTTGACTCTGGTCAAGGGCACATACCTTGGTTGCAGGTTCTGGCCCCAATTGGGGTGTGGGCAGGAGGCAACCAATCAATGTGTGTCAATCAATGTTTCTCTCTCCCCCACCCTTTCCACTCTCATAAAATCAATGGAGATGAGGATTAAGCAGAAAATTAAAAAATAAATAAAACAAATAATTATGTCCAACATTTATAAAGAATTCCTGTAATAGAAAAAGATAAACATATCCATGGAAAATGAGGTAAAGTATAGAAAGAGGCAAACCACAGAAGAAAACTGAAAATAAGCATATGGACAGCATACGTAACACCACTGATAATTAGGGAAATGCAAATAAAACAAAAACAGTGAATACCCTCAGATTGGTGAAAAATGTTAATTAAAAGAAATGAGCTATCAAACCATGAAAAGACATAGAAGAATCTTAAGTGTATAGCTCTAAGCAAAAGAAGCCAATCTAAAAGTCTACATACTGTGTGATTCCGACTCTGTGACATTCTGGAAAAGATCAATCTATGGAGACAGTAAACAGATTGGTGGTCATGGCACAGGGGTGGGTGTGGGGGGTCAGAGGGAAAGAGAGATGACTAGGCAGAGCAAAGAGGATTTTAGAGCAGTGAAAATATTCTGTATGACATTATAATGATGGATAAGCATCATCATAATTTGTCCAAACTCAGAGAATGTACACGGAAAGTGAACCCTGAGGTAAATACGGACTTCGGATATTTATGATGAGTCAATGCAGGTTCATGTTTGGTAAAAAATATATGAAGGATGTTGATCTTGGGAGAGGCTTTGCATGTGTGGGGCAGAAGGTACATGGGAAATCTCTGTACTTTCCTCTCACTTTTGTCCAAAATCTAAAACTGCTTTAAAAAAATTAGTGTTAAAAAATTGTCATGTGATAACACTAAGGGTTGATAAGAATGTGAAGAAATGGGTCTCACATACACATACTGGTAGATGTGTATATTTGGCAGTATTTGTGGATTCTACTTCTGGGTATACATGCTAGGGGGGAAAGGCTTGCATTTGTACACTAGAAATCAGGTACTAGAATATGTATCACAGTGTTTTGTAAAGGTATGGAAAAATAAAAGAAAACAGCATAAATATTAACCAAATGGAAAGTAGATAAATAGTTATATTTTAAAATGGAACACTACATAGTAATTTAGTAAAAAATGAAACAACATGGAGGAATCTCCAAAAACCAAATCTTACATTTACAAAGTAAGGATAGTACCGAATAATAGCATGTACGTAACATTTAAAATGTACAAAACAACACTGTTAATACATTGTTAATCCTCACTAGAGGGTGTTTTTTCCATTGATTTTTCAAAGAGAGTAAAATGGAGAGAGAGAGACACAGAGAGAGAAACATTGATGTGAGAGAGAGGCATGGATTGGTTGCCTTCCACACTGTGGCCAGGGTTCGTGCCCTTGACTGGACTCAAACCTACTCTCAACTGTATTAGGCAGATGCTGACTGAATACAACAGGTGTACTCAGACCTCAGATAAACAGGTGCTGACTGTATACAGGGACCAGGACCTGTCGGCAGACACAAACTAGGTCAGAAAAGACACAGGAAGACATAGCCAAAGCCTTCCTGAGATGTCACAAGCAGTGGGGCATGCCACCGCTCACGGAATGTCATCCTGGAAAGTAGCAGTCTGCCAGAGACCGTTTGGTACTCCACGAAGGTTCAGACAAGAGTGAGATGCTGCCCAGTTCTCAGCCTCACCCTTGTGGCAGGGCAGCTCTGGAAACACACAGATTCATCATGAAAAGAGTAATGCTCTTTCTTGGAATAGGGAGATGCAAGGAGCTGAGCCTGCCAGGCCTTGCCAGGAAAGCACACCTGCCTGGCTGCCCCTTGAGTCCTGAACCAGATTCCCTGATGGGGCTGGCCCTGGGCTGACTGCGGGACTGGAAGGTTGGTCTGGGTCTGAGCCCAGTGGTCTCAGTGCTGAGATACGGTGATCTGTTTACATTCACCGGGACTCACCAATCAGTGGACAGAGAGAGCTCACTTGTGACACTAGGCACAGGTTTCTCTCCACCACGAACAGTCAACAACAAGCTCCCAGTCATTTCTCTTCCATTAAACATTGAAAATTGGAGGCCACGGGGGAAGCTCCTTTCCATACCAACAGAAGCACCAAGGAGCCCCAAATCTGTTCTCCAGTTTTGCCCAGATGGCTGTGTAGGCACACACGCACAGACCAGCTCACCCGGTTCAAAATATAACAGCAAAACACATAAAAATAAACAAGCGACTAGCTCCTGGGTCATGTGCTCTTCTGCTGTGACTATGATCGTTCATTTTCAGAACAACCTCAGGGGCATGTTTGGGTGCGCTAAGATTTTGTGGGAAGAGTACAGGAGTTTGAAACAGGCTTGCTTCCTGCCTCAGGTCGCCTTACTCTGATGCTAGAAGGTTTTACCCCAAATGCCCAGAAGGCCTCGAAGATACTGCAATCTTCCATTTAAGCTGCTACTACATTCTGCATCCACATTTCAGACCAATTTATTCTACTTGAATATAATGTGTCTCATTAATCTCTTCCATCTGTTGTTTATGCATGGGAACAATTCTAATGGGAAATATAAAGGACTGACAGAGGATTTATTCCTTGGGCCTCTGAGTCCAGGTCTAATTTGCAAGGAGTTACTTACTATTCCTGCAGATGGGACACAGATATCTAAGAGCTGGCTTCCCCCCAGTAGCACAGACATTTGTGAGAGCGCCCCTGCCTGCCTGGGCAGCGTTCCCAGGACCAGTGCCACTCAGATGCTCAAGTGTCAACCTGTCCTGATAGCATCAGACGTCAAAGGCAGAACAGGACTTCCAAGACAGGAACAGAGGGCTGCCAACGCTATCATTCAGGCATTCCCCCCTTCTCTACTGTGTAATTGAAAGTACCCATGTGAGAAGAACCTGCCATTAAATTAGCTGCACTGAGGGCTGAGGATTCCGGATTATATAGTCCTCCAATTCCCACATCACCAGGATAATCAACATCTTTGAAGGAAAACTGACACCTCATGAAAAGCCAGTCTGAAAACCCAGGGTATAATTAGATGAGAATTACTCAGTGTGTTCTTTACTTCCACAAATTTGTGAGGGCCCTGTATGAGCCATGCTTTGTGCTAGTCACTGGGGCATTCAATGATAGAGAAAACAGACACAATTTCCATGCGTCTAAATTATTCAATGCAGCTATGGGTTGGCTTGTGCCCCTCCTCCAAATTCATCTGTCGAAGTCTTAACCCCTAACCTCAGAACCTGACCTTATTTGGAGAGCGAGTCATGACAGAAGTAACCAAATAAGGTCATTAGAGTGGGCCTTAATCCAACATGACTAGTATCCTTATAAAAGAGCGAAATTCAGACACAGAGACAGGCATGGGCACAGGGAGGACACTCCATGTGAAGATGAAGGCAGAATCAGGGAGATGCTTCCAAGGATTGGCAGCAAACCACCAAACACTAGGGGAGAGGCTCGGAACATATTTTATCACCCAGACCTAGAAAAAACCAACCCTGCTAACACCTTGATCTTGGACATCTGGCTTCTATAATTGCGAGGCAACACATTTCTGTTAAGTAAGCTACCTGGTCTGTGGTACTTGGCATGGCAGGCCTACAAACTACATACAGATGCCTTTTATACAACAATGTCACTGAAAAAGAAAGAACTCATGAAACATTAGACAACATTTTCCTCATTTCCATTCTACCACTTAAGGCATCCAGCTTTCCATAAACACAGCCCGACTTCCATCTCTTCCAGTGGCAACAGGTGTTCCCAGCTGTGTATAAACCCAAAACACAGCTCTGTCCAGCTGTTCTGAAGGAACCAGGGCCAGAATAAGTGCGGACCCTTGGGGTCCTGTGGAGATGATTTTAAGGGTCAGCAGACTAAGAAATAATGAAAGGTATTATCTATAAATCCAAAAACAAGTGTCAGCAAGGATGTAGAGAAAAGGGAACTCTCATTCACTGTTGGGATTGTAAATTGGTTGCAGTCACTAAGGAAAACAGTATGGAGATTCCTCAAAAAAATAAAAAATAGAGCTGCCATACAATCTGACAATTCCTCTTCTGGGTATTTATCTAAAGAAAAAAAGGACCCTATTTGAAAAGATATATCCACCTTACGTTCATTGCAGTATTATTAGTAATAGCTGGATATTGGAAGATATGAAAGCAACATAAAATGCCCATCAATAGAAGAATGGAGCCCTAGCCGGTTTGGCTAAGTGGATAGAGCATCGGCCTGTGGACTTATGGTTCCAGATTTGATTCTGGTCAAGGGCACATACTTTGGTTGCAGGCTCCTCCCCAGCCCAGGCCCTGGTCCAGACGGGTGCATGATGCAAACAATCTATGTGTTTTGCACACATCAATATTTCTCTGTCTTTCCCTCTCTTCTACACTCTTTAAAAATTAATGGAAAAATATCCCCAGATGAGGATTTAAAAAAATAGAAGAATGGATGAAGACTTCCCAAGATAGGCACTGGTGAAGAGCCTGGGTGTTTTTATTTTCTAAGCATATGCAAGAATACACACACACACACACACACACACACACACACACACACACACACACTCATACACACACAGTCCAAAAAAAATATAACCGTACCCAACATAGTGTAAGCATCTTGCTATTTTCTTTCAATCACTGTGTTTTGAACAATTTTCCATGCCCACATTTACAGATTTTCCTTGTATCTTTTAATAGCTGCGTTGTAATTCCATTCTATGTATGAACCATGCTTAATTCTGCATCTGTTATTAATAGGCATTTAAGTTATTTTGAGAGTGTTTTTTGCTATTACAAAGAATACTGCAAACTATCTTTATACAGATATCCTTGCACGCTTATATGATTAATTCTGTAAGATAAAATTTCTAAAGTAAATTTGGTATATGTACATTTTTTATTTTTTTTTTAAATATATTTTATTGATTTTTCACAGAGAGGAAGAGAGAGGGATAGAAAGTCAGAAACATCAATGAGAGAGAAACACCGATCAGCTGCCTCTTGCACATCCCCTGCTGGGGATGTGCCCGCAGCCACGGTACATGCCCTTGACCGGAATCGAACCTGGGACCTTTCAGTCCGCAGGCCGATGCTCTATCCATTGAGCCAAACTGGCTTCGGCACATTTTTTATTTTGATGAATGTTTTCTAAATGTTGTACCAGGTCACCCTCCCAGAGAGGTGTTTTTTGTTTTGTTTTGTTTTTACAGATACATTGTGTCATGGCTGCAGGTCTTGGTGGAGCCCAATCTTGCCTATTTGGCTTAGAAGTAAAATCCTGGGGCCTCATTGTGACTAAAAGCGCTTCGCCATTAGACATCCAGCAAGTTTGCACAGCTCTGCCAGTTTATTTAGGGCAACATGGACCTCAGCAGTGGTGGGGGAGGGTGTTCCAGGATCACAGAGGTTGGCACTATACGGTCCTTAGGGAGATGACTTCATCAACCTCCTCATTTGATGGATGAGCAAATGGAGCTGAGGGTGGGTGCTGTCTCTGGGTGGGCATCACCCTGTCCCCGTCTTTCTGTGAGGTGTGGTTGTTCATCAGTCATCCAGAACTTCTGGGTCTTTCCAATGCAACCTCGGGGGAGGGGCGGAGACAGGCTTGTGGTGTTCTCAAAACGTTCATGATCCCAGTGTGAAAATGTAGAACTTGCTCTGGGGAGAACAGAGAATGAGAATATATTTGTTGAACAACAGGCGGAACCATAAATCTACCTCCTGTGGCATGATTCACTTCAGCGTGTGATCTGTGGGAGAGGGCGGGCTCCTGTTTTAATATCTTAATTGGTACAGGACTCACAGGAAGAAAGGGGCTTTATTAATTGGCCCTTCTGAAACTGCAGCATTCTCCCTCCAAGCCTTTGGGTTAAGCGCTCTGGAAAGGAGAGGTGGATCAATTATTTACCTGACAGGGGCTCAGTGGCCTCGAGTACAGAAGCTGCTGGACCACTGACCCTTACTCTTTTTTCCTCTCAAAAAGCAGAAAATAGGATGGTTTGGTTCTCTCAGGGATATTCAGTTAGGAGATGCCCTTTTATCTCAGCTGATAGTATTGGGAGCCAGGCGCTTCCTGGAGCATCAGCAGACCTGTTAACAAGGGGACAGAGGTGCTGGCAGAGCCAAACTGGGAATAAGAATTGTGAAACCAATATGTATATACACACAGGCATGTATGTGTGTGGGCGGGGGGGAGAAGGGGAGAAAGAGAGAGGAATTAGAAAAAATATATAATTGAGCCATATCTCTTGAATTGTTAGGAATGTTCCTAATATATTGTCAAGGGGAGGGATGGAGAACAGAAAAACAAGTTGCAGGCTAATGCATTTACTTTAATTATACTTGAGTACAAACAAACCAAAAATATCTATCTAAATGTAAATATGCATTTGCATCTGTTTGAATGAGCCAGGGAATGCGTGGGAAGTAGATAGCAGGTGTTAGCAGTGGTAGCTCAACGGGATGGGATTGGAGATGGGGCCCAAGGAGATGATTTGCTTTTATTTTATATGTGTTTGTAGCATTTCCATAGTTACAATAAGCATGTATTACTTCGTATTGAAAACCATCAATTAAGGAAATTAGATGAAAATGAAAAGAAAATGTTCATTCCAAATTAGTATATTTCTCTATTTTGAAAGAGAGAGAGAGAGAGAGAGAGAGAGAGAGAGAGAGGTATAGAATAATATATTTCATATGATCTATTTATATCAACAAAAAATATTCATTCCCATATGTGCTAGTATATGCATTGAAATATTTTTTCAGCACTGTTTGAAACATTTGCCATGGATATGTAGTTCTTTTATCTGTCAAAAAATAATTATGTTTATGAAGAATGTGTAATACAAGGAGAAAATGCTTGTGATGTATTAAACCAAAGAGCAGTAACTCAAACTGCTAATATCTTAAAATTTCACTAGTGAGGGGTCAAGGGAAATGCGCAAACCGAAGGCTAGATGGGAAAATGCCATAATGTCAACAGTGACGGCTAAATTATCAGTGGTATTCGTTAAAGTTACAAACAGGAGCTGTGGGCATGACTTTACCTCTCAGCCTTCAAAGTTGGGAAAGGCTTGCCGGGTTGTGGATGCACAGCAGACTCTGGGACCATGGCATCTCTGCGGTGGCCCCCTGAGGCCCAGGGACATCATGCCTTGGCTAGGACACCTGAGGGACAGCACAAGAAGCACAATGCTGCCAGCATGGGGAAAACAGCAGCAGCTCCTGTCCTGATGGCAGAGTCAGCACCCCATTTGTTTGTTTGCTTGTTTGTTTGTTTGTTTGTTTTTTAAATAACAACAGAAAGGACTCCATAGGAATGAACGGAAATTAAAAACAGTTCTTGTTAAATAGTTTCCTTTTACTAGACTGATTCAGAATACAGACTTTGGAGTCCAAACTCTAGATTCCAGTTCCATGATCTAGATCTTAACCTGTCCATACTTAGACCTTTTTATTGCAAAGTAATCATAATCATAATCTTATGGCTCATTGGATTACTATGAGGCATCAGTGAATTAAGAGATCTCAAAATCTTAGAATAGTGCTTTGAACATAACACTATGTGTCTGCTATTGTTATTCATGTGATGGTTCCTTTAGCATTTAGGAAATGATGGCACTAATACTCAATTTGTTATCATTGTTTTAATAATTTCTACAATTTGCTGGAGGTCGAAGTTATGTCTGGAAAGTGCATGGCTCTAGTCTGAGGAAGGGCCCCGGGGTCAGCACAAATGGTCCTTCAAGTGAGCAGCAGACTCTGAGTTTGTGAGCTGCAGACAGCCTGTCCCTAACTGGCACTCCCATGCAGGGTTGAGTTTGAGAGCCCAGGGGTCTTTGGAGAAGTTATGGCACTGGGATAGGTGGTGAAAACAAATGACATTCTCAACAGGAAACATCTCACACGAAAGTCTTGGAATTTTTCCTGTCAGGTTGAGGAAATGAAGTACTATTTCAGCTCTAAGGATAACTAGCTGAGTCTGAACCACTCATAGTTCAGGACATGGTCCGTGTGTTTCTTGCAGCTACCATCACATGTTGCTTCATTCATGATATGAACCTACCTGAGCCAAAGAGCAAATTCTACAGCTGATGTGCCCTTTGCATCTCCTTGTATAAATACAGATGAGTGATAATAGCCAGACAAATAAATGAGTGTATGTACAATTGTACATGTATCTATATGTTTTTCAAGTCTATATATGTGTTTATTTAAAATATTCACATCCTTATCTATCAAGTTCTGTTTAGGTAAAGTTGTATCTGACCATTTTTTTTTCTTCTACCAAATGTCCCCTAATCACTCCCAGAACCCATGGATGCCCTGTTCTTTAGAATTCTTAGGCCTTCTAAATAATTTGCAATTAATTATAGAGTAACTTGCATTATTATAGGCATTTCATATGGGTTTATTTCTCTTGTCTTGATAAACTTTCTGATGATAAATGTTGTAAAAAAAAATAAACTTCCTTTAAATCTACTCCCTCGCCCTCAAAATCTGAGCATATCATGAAACAATATAAAAGCATAGTCTCAAAGAATTTGAAAGCTCACAGGAACTTGAATCTATGAAGGAACTCGTTTTATAAGATGAGAAAGCCCATCTAGCATCACCTGTTAGAATAATTATTACATCTAAGCTATGGACACTGTCAACACACACACACACACACACACACACACACACACACACACACACACACACACACACACACACACGTGTGTGTGTGGACAGGCACACATACCCCCTACCTGCACAGGTCTACTCTAAAATCAAATGGACACTGTCTCTTATGACAGATTTAAACACAGCAGAATTCTGAAGCAACCTCTGATCAACCAAAGGGAGACCTAAAACGTCTCCCACCTGCCAAAGACAGGTCTCAAGAGCTTTCTGGGTGTAATTCTTTTTTATTGTCTTTGCCTTTCAAATGCAAAGGGAAGCAACAAGGTTTGGCTTTGACTGGTCCTAAAGTTTCTACAGTAAACTTTGGAAAAGGGTTTCCTACTTCTAACTTCAAAGCACTGTGGGAAAGTGTTTAATCCCATTAGTCACATTCATGGGGAAACTCTATGCATGGTTTTATACCTTCTACATTAATCCACCTTATTCATAAAATGTAGGGTAATGTTCAGCCCAGGATATTATTTCACCATGGATAAGAAAAAGAACTACTAGCTGGGGGAGGTGGCTGAACATAGACACCGGAACCAAGGCCCAAATCTTAGTTTCCTGACCCACTAATAAACACAAATAGAACCAGAAAATCAGACCCTATGCCTTCTCTGCTGCATCACACAACACACACAATAAGAAGGAATAGGATTTGATTGGTCAGCCACCAACTTCTTGAGTCCTTTGGGCTGACAGTTATAAATTGAAGAACTTTGCAACTCTGAGTTTGGTGGTCGGGCAGTTGCTTCAGAATCCTACTTTGATTAATCTTTAAAAGACCTCCTTCCTCTTATCTGTATTCATTAGACTATAAACTGATTAGCCATCAATGTTATTAATCCCTGTACCTGACTACTAACAAAGAATTTAGCTTGCAGTAAGTGCTCAAAAGGTATTTATTGGACTGATTTAAAAGTGAATAGAGCAGACACTAGGAAGTCTCCTTCCTGGCTGGACAGTAGCCATCTCTTTCAAAACAACACCTTCCTCCTACCCACCACTCCCTTCCTTTTTTCACATTTCCAGACCTTAGGAGGTCAGCCCTGATTCAGAACAAACCCCCACTGACATTTGTTTACAGATGATCCCAAATTAGGCAGTGCTCTTCATGGTCCCAAAATATCAGGCGTCAGTACCAGCCTGAATCTAGAGAGTAAAATGAGCACTGATGTCCCGCCTGAAGGCCTTCCACCCGCTGCAGGAAGGATATCAATTATGCGTTCTATTTGTTTTCATAGCCTAGGGGAAGGCTCCACAGACACCAAGGCATCCCTCATCTACTTTCCGTTTCCTGTCTGGGGGAGGAGAAGGCTGACCCTCCCTCCCCAGTCTTTCTAGTTCAACCTTATCCATTACTGCGGAGCTACTGGAAGCACAGGGACTCCCTTCCCAGTGAGGAGTGACACGACTTTAAGTACAGGTCCTGGCTGGAGAAATGTTCTCCAGACCCCTTTACTTGTGACTGGTCAAATAATTCAAACAACAAACAGCACATTAAGAAGAGAACATCCCATTTTAATACAAGGGCACAGAGAATTCACATAGCGTGTGAAGACAGGCAAAATGAGGTTTTTATGTCATTTTGGAACAAGCAGGGGAGACAGGCAATTCACAGGAGGCAAGAAAGAGCAAATATTTAGTAAACAAATTCTTGCAGAGCCATCCAGGAACAGAAGAGATGTTTGCTTAGACCCTCTCTGTCAGCCACCTTGTATTCATAGGTGCTAAGGCGAATGGTAAGGTTCCCTTCCTGAGCGGTTCTGTTCCCCACCCCCCACACCCTAATAACCTGCTTGCCAGGGTAGCACATTCTAGAGAGACTCACTCCCAATCCCCATGGCAGTTCTGAAATGACATAGGATGTTTTACATCTGTTCAAACAGAATATTTCTGCTTTCATCACAGTCCATTATAATGATTAACAGACTATTTTGCCTCTCTTTGTCAATTTCTGTTTCTCAAAGTTTGCCTCTGGGCCAAGCTTCATACATTTATTGAGTTGTAGAGTTCTAGAACCCGGTCAAGAGTACTAAAGAAATAACAATGTGACTAAAGTATCTGTTTAGTTAAAGAACACTGACCTAAAGGTATATGTGTTAATACCCAGCCTTTCTGTGAACCAATCATAGGTATTTAGAGTTTTATATTCCAAAGAATGTCCAGAAAAATGGAATAATAGCTTTACTTATGATTTATTTTTCAGCATTTCATGAAATTTGATTTTGCCTTAAATTGGGTGATATTTAGAAAGAGAAATATGTTTAAGGGAGTAATAAGTATCTGTCACTCAATCTCGAGTCTACTCTATTTGGACTTAGGAAAAATAGTTAATTTTTCTAGGAAACTTGGAAACATTTTTAAACCAATTTTTAGACAAGAGGAAGAATTTTCTGATTACGCTCTGACAGGGTATGCCTTACAAGGACTTCATTGACCTAACTTTTAAAACATGCTCAGAATGATTCATTCCCCACTATTATAGTTCTCTTAAATGAACATAATATGTTTAAGGAACAATATAAAGTATACAAACCAGTTAATCAAAAAGTACAAATGGGCTTTTGCTTAGGGGCAATGATTGGCCTATCAAATTACAGATTTTCAGTTTACATAATTAATCCTACACAGATGTCAGCCCGGGTGCAGCCAGCTGTGCTGAGGGTGAACCTGAGCCCTCTTCCATGATTCCAGACAACAGAACACCCTTGCCCTTGGGTGTCTCATGTTACATGGTACTTAGCACTCTGGTCCCTGTGGGTGGTGAAGTACAACCAGCACCACTGAAACACACACACACACACACACACACACACACACACACACGCGCGCGCGCACACACACACTTCATACTGTCCAGTGTCTTTCACTGTACTTCCAGTTAATGTTTGGTGGATCTCTGTCACTAGGATGAGGTGAAGTAGGCACTGACCCTGAGAACAAACTTTAACAGGATACTAGAAAACTCACTTACCAATATAAATAATGTTTCAATGCATTATTTAAAAAAAATCAATTGCGAAACAATCCATGATGAGCAAAATAGGAAAATATTTTAAATATATTTGTATTGATTTCAGAGAGAAAGGGAGAGGGAGAGGGAGATAGAAACACCAATGATGAGAGAGAATTATTGATCAGCTGTCTCCGGTATGCCTCACACTGGGGATTGAGTCCGCAACCCAGGCATGTGCCCTGACCCGGAATCGAAACATGACTTCCTGGTTCATAGGTTGACTTCAAGCACTGAGACACACTGGCTAGGCTCAAATAGAAAAAATTTAAATAATAGCAAGAATCAACTTGCACTGCCTTCCCTCATTCACCCAATCCTAATCTTGACTCTGGCTCCAATAAAACCTTATTTATGAAAACATGAAGCCAGCCCCATACGGGCCATTCTTTTCCAACTTGATGTTTTTAAATATATGGCATGAAAGTATTATTCATGTTGATTACTGACTGTTTCAGAAGCCTTTAAATTTCACATTTAGTGGAAGAACAGAGTCTCCTAATCAGGAGTAAATACTATTGATACCATTGTAATAACCTGGTTATTAATTAATAACTGGAAAGGGGCAAAAGAAAGCTGCAATTTAGACACATGTCCAGTAAGGTCTGGGTGACATGACATGGGAAGATCCTTGAGTGTCAGTCATACCTGGGAACAGGGCATTGGCCGAAGTGAGCATGTAGGCATGGCCACTGCAAGCACGGGAATATTTAATATTTAAGCTCCTGACCAAAAGAGTCCCCCTCCCCTCCTCCATCTGCTCTCTCTTCTGCTTGAGTCTGACTCCTGGCTTGTAGGGCTCTCATGCTCTTCACTGTCCCACGTGGTTCATGGTCATGTGGACCCCACACACAAAATGGACTAATGGACTGTGATTAGCTTGATTCTGTGCCAGACTCAACTCTACCATAGAGTGGAGACTCTGGATACTGGATTTGCTTCTAGCACTGCTGAAGCCCAGCTGCACATTTTCCAGGACTGGATGAAGGAAAATGGGGCTTTAGAAACTGAGGGATATCATTACACACAAATCAACCTTTCTACACATCTCATTCTCCCATGCAAGTCTTAGAAAATTCTTAAGATCTGGTCAGAACCCCACTCCCACTAGCAATGGAGGAATTTCACTCATGCAATTCTTTGATAAAACTATGAGGACAAAGATCAAGTATTATCTATCTTTGATACATAAGAAACACTCATTAAATGTTCACAGGTGGACTGTCAGAACAAATACTTAGTCATATTCAAATAACTTCTCTAAATTTAACTCTTAAATTTTTTAGTAAAAAAAAAAAGATATATCGCAGCCCTGGTGAGGTAGCTCAGATGGTTAGAGCAGTGGTCGGCAAACTGCGGCTCGCAAGCCACATGCGGCCTGCGAGCCACGGTTTGCTGCTCTGTTGACTAATGAGTTTGCTGACCACCGACCTAAACTCTCGATTCCAATAATTACAGGCTGCTGTTGTTCCTTGTGATTAAGTCCCTAGAGCATTGTTCCAATATGCAAAGGTTGCAGGCTTGATCCCTAGTCAGGATACAAGAATCAACCAATGAATGCATACATAAGTTGAACAACAAACTGATCTCTCTCTCTCTCTCTCTCTCTCTCTCTCTCTCTCTCAACAATAAAATTTTAAAAATACATTGCTTGTTCTGTAAGAAAAATGCAAACATAGCGTGAACTACAAATATAATCTCTATGTTTAATATAAATATTCTACTTTTAGGAATTTATCTTTAGAAAGTAACTTAGCTAAGCAATAAGGTAAAGATATGAAAATGTTATGGCAGCAAACTAGAAAACTGTTTATATATTATGGTATAGCAATAGGATGGAATCTTATGTATTAATTAAAGAAAATAATGATTAAAAGACATTCAAAAGTTTCAAACATGATAAAATAATAAATTAAAATTAATAAAAGACAGAGACATATGTGTATTCTGAAAAATAAGCCAATGTACATAACTAGAAATTAACAAGCAAAGCAAACATTTTTAGAATAAGGGAATTATGTTTTCATAACCTTCAATTAATTACACTCTAATCTTGTTTTTATAACACTTCCATTAAAATAATTTTAATGAAAATTTATTTTTCTTAGTATGCACAAGATAAGTCTATCTTTTGTCTTCATGAATATTTAAGATAAAGAAAGAGGAGTTGAAAATTTGAGAACAAAAATATACCCTTTCTTTTACTTCCAGTGAAGGGAATTATCTTTTCTTTCTTTTTATTTTAGAGGGGAAGGGGGGAAAGAGAGAGAGACATTAATTTGCTGTTGTCCCACCTATTTATGCATTCACTGGTTGATTCTTGTATGTGCCCTGAGCAGGACCAACCAGCAACATTGGCATATGGGAATGACAACTCAAACCAACTGAGCTACTCAGCCAGGGGTGGGAATTCTTGACTCTTTATTTTTCTCACAAAATTTTTCAAAAGTATCCTATTTATAAGCATGGCAAATACTAGGCAAAATCACATAAAGAGAATTTAAATATTTCAAGTTTCTACTTGAAATGTAGATAAGGGGAAACATGAGTGGTTATGACAGGTTAAGTAAAGAGGAAGTGTTCTAGGGCAGAGATGAGTAAACTGTGCTCTTTGGGCCCAATCCATATTGCAAACTAAGAATGGTTTTTATGATTTTAAAAGGTTAAGAAGAAGAAAGAGGAGAAAGAGGAAGAGGAAAAGACATAATAGAAACCTACATGGCCCTCAAAGTGTAAAATACACAGTAGGACAAAATACGTTTACAGTTGTGAGTATGCAAAACAGAGTTTATCATTGTATTTTAATTAATTACTAGAGGACTGTTGCAGGTAGATTCCTGCAATAAGGCTTCCAGCAGTGGTCTCAACCTTCCCGCCTTCTCGCCTGCTTCCCTCCCTTTTCCGCTGCCCATTTGCTTGCTTCTCCGCAGCTAATATCCCTTCTGCAATGCTTGGCTTCCTTCTACCCTGTCTTAAGTCTTCGCTCTGTGCCTAGATATGCAAATTAAACAGCATCTTGGTTGGATTAATTCACTATTGATTGGCTGGTGGGTGTGGCTTGTGGATGTAGCAGAGATATGGTCAATTTGCATGTTTCTCTTTTATTAGATAAGATTATTTATTTTCCATACAAACATCTGTAAATCTACTGTTGCCCCACCCTGTCCTTTTTACTATCTAATCATTTATAGGAAAAAGGTTGCCAATCTTGCATTAGGAGAAAAATAAATTTCTCTGAGTTTAACAGACTATACTTTTTTTTTTAATTAGTAGATTTTATTTTTTAGAACAGTTTTAAGTTTATAGAAAAATTGAGCAGGAGTTTACATATACCCTTTCTACCTCTACACACCTCAACGGGTTCCCCTATCATTAACATCTCACATTAGTGTTGTCCATTTGCTACCACTGATAAACCAATATACATTATTAATATAAACTAAAGTCCATAGTTTACATTAGGGTTCACTCTTGGTATTGTACAGTTCTATGAGTTTTGACAAATATATAATGTTATATATCTATCAATGCAGTATTTTCCAGGATAGTTTCACTGCCCTAAAAATCCCCAGGTTCCATCATCTCACCTTTTCTCTTCCCAAACCCCGGGAAACCACTAATTTTCTTATTGTCTCTGTGGTTTTGCCTTTCCCAGAATGTCATCTTATCAGAACCATATAGATGAAGTCTTTTCAGACTGGGTGCTTTCATTTTTACCTCCTGTGATATCTTCTAAGGGTATTTGGTTTTGCAATATGCCTTTGGGATTCCTCCATGTCTTTTTCTGGTTTGATAGCTCAACTTTTTGTCACTGAATGATGTTTGATTATATGGATGTAACACAGTATTATAGTATACTTAGCCACCCACCTATTAAAGGACACCTTGATTGCTTCCAAGTTTCAGCAATTATAAATAAGCCTGATATAATTTGCAGGTTTCCTATGTGGACATAAATTTTCAAGTCATTTGGCCAAATGCCAAGGATTGCTAGCTGTGTGGCAAGACTATATTTAGCTTTGCAGGAAACTGCCACACTGTCTTCCAAAGTGACTCTACCATTTGCATTCCCATCAGCTATGAATTCAAGTTTCTGTTGCTCCACATCCTCACTGCATTTGATGTTGTCAGTGTTTTGGATACTGGCCATTCTGATAGGTGTCTACTGTATCTCATTGTTGTTTTGTTTTGCAATTCCCTAATGACATATGATGTTGAGTATCTTTTCATCTGCTTATTTGCCACCTGTATATCTTCTTTAGTGAAGTATCTGTTTGGATCTTTTGCTCATTTTTTTTTTAAATGGGTTGGTTGTTATTGTCGAGCTTTAAGAGTTCTTATGTAATTTATATACAAGTCCTTTATCAGATATGTATTTGCAAATATTTCTCCCAGTCTGGACTTTCTTTTTCTTTTTCTTTTTAAAATATATTTTATTGACTTTTTACAGAAAGGAAGGGAGAGGGATAGAAAGTCAGAAACATCAATGAGAGAGAAACATGGATCAGCTGCCTCCTGCACACCCCCCGCTGGGGATTTGCCCACAACCAAGGTACATGCCCTTGACCACAAGTCGAACCTGGGACCTTTCAGTCCGCAGGCCAACACTCTATCCACTGAGCCAAACCGGTTTTGGCTCTTTTTTTTTTTTTAATTGATTTTCAGAGAGAGAGGAAATGAGAGGGAGAGAGAGAGAAAAAACATCAATGTGAGAGCACAACATGAATCGGCTGCCTCCTGCATGCCGTACACCTTTCAGTGAATGGTACCATGTCCAACAAACTGAGTCACTCCAACCAGGCCCTTTACACTTTTTAACAATATCTTTTGCAGAGTAGAAGTTTTTAATAAAGTCCAACTTATCTATTTTTTCATAAATTATGCTTTTAGTATTATATCTAAAAACTTACTGTTACACTCTATATTTCCCCCTATGATATCTTCTAAAGTTATTTAGTTTTGCATTTTATGTTTATATCTGTGACCTTTTTGAGTTAATTTTTTTGAAAGAGGTAAGATCTGTGTCTAACTTCCTTTCTTGTGCATAAAGATGTTCAGATTTTCCAGCACCATTTGTTGGAAAGGTCAGTCTTTCTTCCATTGAATGACCTTTGCCCCTTTGTCAAAGATCAATTGGCTATATTTGTGTGGACTCTGCTCCATTCCAAGGATCTGTTTGTCTATTCTTTCACCAAGACCATACTATGTTGATTCTGTAGTCATAGTAACTTTTGAAGTCAAGCAGTGTCAGTCCTCTAACTTTGTTTTCAATATTGTGTTGGCTATTCTGAGCTTTTTGCATCTGATTTGTCAATATCCATAAAATAATTTGCTGGAATTGGGATTGTATTGAATCTACAGATTAATATAAAAAAGAACTGACATCTTAAAATTGAGTCTTCCTATTCATGAATATATTCTTATTTATTTTATTTTATTTTATTTATTTCCATAGAATGTTTTGGTTTTCCTCATATAGATTTTGTACATATTTCAGTAGTTTATGTGTAAGCATCTCATTTCTTTGTGTTATTGTAAGTGGCATTGCATCATTTCAAATTCTAAATGTTTATTGTTGATATCCAGAAAAGCCATTGAGTTTTATATGTTAACCTTTCATATATCATGCAACTTTGCTCATTAGTTGTAAGACTTGTCTTATTTATTCTTCAGGATTTCTACATTAACAATCATGTCATCTGTGAACAAAGACAGTTTTATTTCCTCCTTCACAATCTATATACCTTTTGTTTCCTTTTACTGTCTTATTGCATTAACTAGGACTTCTAGTAAAATGGTGAATATGAGTAATGAGGGGAGGTATCCTTTCTTGTTCCTGATCTTAGGTAGAAAATATCTAGTATTTTAACTTTAAGCACGATTTTAGCTGTAGGGTTTTTGTAGATGTTCTTTCTCAAGTTAAGGAAGTTTCCTGTATTCCTAATTTGCTGAGTTTTTATCATTAATAGGTATTGGCTTTGTCAAATGCTTTTTCTGCATCTATGATATATAATCATATGATTTTTTTCCTTAATCTATTGATATGAAAGACTATACTGTTGAACCTGGGATAAATTTCATTTAGTCACAATGAAGAATTCTTTGTATATATAGTTGGATTCAAGTTGCTAATATTTTGTTGTCTTATGCATCCATGTTCATGAGAGACATGGGTTTTTTATTTCCTCCCTTGTGATGTCTTTGTTTGGTTTTGGTATTAGGTCGTTAATGGCCTCAAAAAATAAGTTAGAAAGTATGTCCTCCTCTGCTTCTATTTTCTGGAAGAGACTGTAGAGACTTGGTTGTTTCTCTTCGTTTCCTTTCTCCCTCTCCCAACCTCTCCCTCCTTCTCATCCTTCTTCTTCTCTTCCTCTTTCTTGTCCTTCTCCTCTTCCTTCTTCTTTTCTTAAATGTTTGGTAAAACTCACCAGTAAAGCTATTTAGGCCTGATTTTTTAAAGATATTAATTACTAATTCAATTTCTTTAATGGATATTGCCTTATTCAGTCTATTTCTACTTGTGTGAGTTTTGGTAGAGAGTGTCTTCCAAGGAAATCGTCCATTTAATCTGGGTTATCAAATTTAGGGACATAGAGTTAATCATAATAGTCCTTTATTTTTCTTTCAATATTCAAGAGATCAAAGACTCAGTAGTGATGGCTCCAGTTCTGATATTAGTAATTTGTGCTTTTTCTCATTTTCTCTTGTACAGTCTAGCTAGAGCTTTATCCATTTTACTGATCTTTTCAAAGGACCATCTTTTGGATTTGTATATAATCTCTATTGATTTCCCATTTCAATTTCATTGATCTCTACTGTAATTCTATCATTTCTTTTCTGCTTACTGTGGGTTTAATTTTTTTTTCTTATTTCCTTATGTGAAAGCTTATATTATTGATTTTAGATCTCTCTTCTCTTGGAATATGTGCATTCCATGCTCTGTAATTCCCTTTAATCACTGCTTTTGCTTCACCCCACAAATTTTGATGAGTTGTATTTTCATATACGTCTGTGTGTTAAATACTGTGTGGGGTTTTTTAAGTAAACTGTATCTGTACTAAAATATCCAATAGACAGTTTATTTTTTTATAGATTCTTTAAGGCTAGAAAAGATATAGTTGGAAAGAAAAGTAATGGGCAAATAGGAGAGTGACCATCCCTGAACTAATTATGGTGAAAACTGACTCAAACATTTTTCTAATACATAAAGCATATACCAAAGAGCTCAGACCAACAACACCACTGTGACCACTCCTCTTCACCTGGTCTTTATCTTTAGAAAAACTATGACTTACTAAACTTTATGGTCTCAGTGATATGCTGGAGCCAATTCGACCTGCTTTGGAGAGTCCATTGTTAGCCTAACTTGAAATTGGCCATGGTGGAAGTATTTGTATCAGGAAAATTGGCACACACTAAATTGGTGGTGGTGGGCGGGGGGGTGTTACTGCCTCATCAGCATATCAGTGCCAAATAGTAAAACCTATGAATTCCTCAAGCTTTCTCAATTTACTAAGCACAAGTAAGAAACACATGCTATTTTATGTGAAAATTGGAGGGGAATATTCCAGACCATCTAGAAGAATTTCTCTTCTTGCAGAATTTCTTTCAAGCAGCAATTTTAATTGTAGCTGGGCTACAGTCCAAACTAGATTTTCTAAGAACATTCAGTTATATCTTCTATAAACATGAGGAAAACATCCTTTGACCAGTTTTCATAAGGTTAAACTTAGGTGATGTGATTCATCCAGAAGAACAAGCTAAAATTTAGTTGTATTTTAGTAATTAAAAGTGAAAGCTACTAGTACAATGTGTGTTATTATTTATGCTGTGGTGGTTCAGATCGAGGATTGTACCTAGGAATCAAATGCTGTCCATCTGTATCAGAATAAGTACAATTACCTGAGGCTTGGAATTTGGAGGAATTGGGCAATAACTGAAGGGGGAAAGCCTGGAAAAGGGAGAGAGGATTTTCCTGTAAAGTTAAAAATAACCTTGGTGTCATTATATGCTTATTGGTATGTAAATGCACATTTAATTTTAAAGGACATCTGGCTCTTCAGTCTAATTACTGGCAGGAAGAATAGAGATCAATTATTTTAAAACTAAAGTGACTACTTTTAATTGTGTACAAATAAGAATTATACAAAACAAGTTATCTCTTTTAATTACCTTGATGTATATTTTACAAATTCATGAATACAGGCACACTTATCCCCTGCCCCCTCCCAACACACACACACACACACATACACACCCCGAGACACAAGTGACAATCTATCCATAGCCATCTCTCCAACTATTCTACCTCCCTACGAAAGTATAAAAAATAAAAGTCAATAGTACCATTACTTTTACAACAGTTATAGTGAGGAAGCATTTTCACAGGCATTATCCCACTTACTTATCATTTGTTAATAATGTAACAGTAGTTACATTCTACGTGAGGAAACTCAGCTTGTGAGAGATTCCCTGACTCCCAAGGTCACACTGTAGGCCAGCATATGAATCAGGATTAAAATGTAATTTGTTTTTAACTGGAACCTCCCATGTTCCCTTCATCACACTCAAACCCTTGCTCCATCTTGCCATTTCCCTTTTGTGGCTGCCCTGGAAAAACACTTTAACAGACTCCATCAGTAGCATTGAAGAGTAGCAGAATATGCCATTCCAAACTATGCCATCTTGGCATAAAAATTATTTTGAGCTGAGGGCAATTGAGAAGAAGCAGATACTAGAAAAGCTCTGCCCTCTCCCTATTCACCTAAAATCAGGACATATGTTTACAAAGGTGTCCCTCCTCCCCTCTCTACCAGGAAAAGCAAAAGTGAATCACCGGAGTCAGCACCAGAGGCATCAACATAATACACTTTACTAACCAGCCCTTATCTACTATTGGTTTCCCCACATCTGCCTTCTCACAATTTGCCACCCTAGAAACTCAAAGTCCGTTTCCTTTGTCTTGTCACTTTTCTAAACATTCTTTTGTTAAGGTGCTGTGTAAGCCCAAGTTCTAAGCACACCCTTGGAGTTACTCATCCATGCAGGTGTTTACAAACTTCTGTTTGCTTTCCTCTCGTTAATCTGTATTCTGTTAGTCTAATTACAGGGCTCAGCCTGGGAACCTAACAAGAGTATGAGAAAAATATTTTTCCCCTCCCCTACAGTGTCATACAATAGACATAGCCTTGGACCAAGAATTTTCTTACCCTCTCTATTATAACCTCCATGCCACATTGGGCACTAACCCGGAGGAGTTATGGACCTACCACTGCAGGTAAGAAATGTACTGTCTGCACAGACCCAACATGTGATCAAGGAGAGGGCCTTTCCTTTGCAAACACATTCTTCTGAACTTGTGAGCTGCAGCCTTGCCTGAGTTCTATAAAACACAAATAGTAATATAGTTAATGTCCAGCTCAACGTGCTTAAAAAATATCCTTCACTATGTCATGGATCCTTTTTGGACTTTCTTATACAGATATAGAGAAAGTAACTTTTTAAGTCAAATGAATTACTAAGAATGAAGTCATTTGATTTCTTTGAATGTCTAAATTTGCGTCTATCTAGCTCGTGTTTCTAACACTAAATTTTTTGGGGGAACTACCTGTCTAGTATCATTGAAAGGCTGTAAGTAATTCTGGTAGATAAAAAAATTTTTTTTTAATATTTAAGGGTTTTTGTCTGGCTATCTTTACCATTGATTTTTATAATTTTTGTCAGTTACTTCCTATGTATCTGAGACTTCATGCAAAGTGTATTATTCAGGTCATAAAATGCAAATATGAATAAGCACTGTGTGCCCATCTCAAGTTCTAAGAATTTGTGACCAATGCTAAGAATTCTTTTAAAGCATTTTATTCTAGTGTTTTGAAGTCCAAACTAAGGATGTCTTTAGATTTCAAGATTCTCTAGATTTTTAGTGTATAAACATAGACAAGTACTCGGGTTATAAAAGTGGTGGAGAAATGCTAAACAAACTGAATCATCCTATATGAGCTGCCTGATTAGTGTCTAAGTTGCCCAAATGCCACTTCACTCTGTTGCAGGTGGACAATCTGCTTCTAATTAGGGGCTGGTTGAAAGCAAATATGCTGCAACCAACTTGGCTCACCAGTGTCAGTTACTTTGCTCATAACTGACTCTCCCCCGGGTATTTTATTAGTTAAGGTAGCACCTCAAGATATTAGAAGTAGGCTCATAATTCACTCTCCAACGTGAGGTGAGAAAAAGCATTTTCGAAAGTTTTTATTAGGCATTGAATCCAGGTTAGCTGAATGTTAAATTAATTAAACAAGGAGGCCATTGACTAACGTGGTTCTAATGCTTTGGCTGCCTGTGTTAACAAACTAAAGCCTAAGCCTATAAATACCTCCAGGTTAAGGACCTGAAACCTAAGGACATCCAATCACAAACAGCCAACTAGGCTTTACCAAATAAGGTCACCACTTATTAGCCAATCAAATAATTTCCTTGCTTTCCTTCTGCATCTTCTCTATAAAAGTCCAGTCTCCAGCTCCTGCCTGTGGAGCACTCCCAACCCCTTCCAGTTAGGCACTGCTCCATTAGATTTCATGTTTGCTTAGATAAACACTTAACATTTTTCTTATGCCTCAGTATATCTTTTAACATAAGGAAAGATAAATGGAATTATTGTACTGTTACTTTAATTGATTTTAAAGTATTTCCCCTCCTGTTTTAAAATTTCTCTTTAGCTATGTGGAATTTAAAGACAAAAACAAAAACCATGGTTCTTAAATATGCACACAACTACTCCCTCCTCATTAATATTTTGCTATAAGAGTTTGAGAGAGAGGAAAAGGAATTGGTTCTGCAACTCAATATACAGGGTGGAGCAAAAGTAGGTTACAGTTGTTCACAGGGAAAATATACAATGATCTATATATATAAAAGCCTAAGTGACCATCTGACCATTCAACCATCCAACTGGTAGCTATAAGCACAATGACTACTATGGGACAGGCACTCAATGTAGGAGCTTCTGAGCTGCAATGACTTGACATCTGCAGTTCTTGGGTGACCCACCTGGAACCAGAGAGGGGGGAGCATGATTCTGGAGTGCATCACCTGAGAATCGCCCTCTTGAAATCTGGGACCCCTCAGGGAATGTCAGAGAGCTGGTTTTGGCCCAATCCCCACAGGGTAGGCTGAGGGACTGCACTAGTGCACAAATTTGTGCACTGGGACTCTAGTTAATAAATAATAATATAAGAGTAAATTGTGTTTCACATACTCACAACTGTAAATCTACTTTTGTTCCACCCTGTATGTTGCCTACTTCATGCAGACTGGGACCCCATTAGTTAGGCAGCTCAGAATCTGTAAGGCCAACACATATCCCCCAAAAGTGAGCTTGTGATGGGTTCAGAGTGGGAAGAACTGAATTCAGAGATGCTCCTGAAACTTCTTGGTAAAGAAAAGCATCCCATAAGAAATCCACCAATTTTAAAGACCAATATCCACCCACATACCATCCCCCAAAAGGCCTTAGGGCTCTGTCTCTGTTTAAATTTCCTGATTAATGGAGGAGCACTTCTCAGAGCCAGTAGGAAAGTTTCCTTTTCCTTTAAAGCATTAGGAAAGACACATCCAGGGCTTCTATTTGTATTGTGATGCTAACTTGCAGGTCCCTCAATTTACTCCCCAAACCTACATTGTATAGTCTAATTTGATTGAAAATAGCTTCATTTATTACCCAAAATGTGTTGTTTTTTGTTTAAGTGGTGGAGGAAATTTAAATAGGAAATCCCAACAGAGCTGACCAGCAGAGAAACCAATCATACTAATCCTGCTATTTTAACTCCCTAGGGTCTATCCCTACCCTTACTCCTTAAGTAAAATTTTTGTTTTGAAAGTACCTATGTGAATTTTTATTCCTAGGGAAAGTGTGTAGAAAGCACGTCAAATTTTCAAAGATGTCTATGCCCTCAAAAGTTTTATAACCCCCACTGTGATGTGGAGAAATGGAGCTGCAATCTACAAAACCTGAGAAAAATGAAATGGGCCTGGTGCTGCCTGAACTAAAAGTCAGCTTCCCGGTGCTCAACACAAGGGGCCAAATCTGTTACAATCCGGTGGTTAAATGAGCTTCACATATATAATTTTATTTTATTGCAGTATACCTTAGATTCAATAGTAGTACATGTTTTCTCTTTTTTCCCCCATTGTCCTCCCCCCAGACTCCCCTACCCCCCAGCACATGTCCCCACCTGTCCCCTGTCCTGGCTATTCTTTTCCTTTTGTATTTTCTTATAATTTTAGAATCAGCTTGTCAATTCTCTCTCACACAAAAGAATCCTATTGGGATTTAACTAATAGATATGAATTCAGGGGAAATGACATCTTTATAATATTGAGTCTTCCCTCCATTTATTGTTGATTTTTTTTAATTTCCTTTATTTGTCTTAGTAATGTTGTATGTTTTTCTGTGTAGATAATTTTTCCTCTGCCTATCTAAGTTCTTGCTTTAATTCTTAAATTTGCAATAAACACTCTCCATGACCTCTAAAATTTCTCTAAGCCTCAGTCTCCTCTGCTATGGAATGAATGGTAGTGAAATGTGCTCCCTTTCATTGTCATGAATATAAAAATGACTCAAGGCATGTATACATATAAATAATAAAGTTGGGAGCCGTGGTCTAGGCTTGTTTTATAAATATGGGCTTTTCCTCTTCCACTTCATTTCTTCCTTCTTCTTCCTGCTTAGTAAGAACTGCAGAGGCATCTTGAAACCATGAGCAAAAAGCCAAGACATCGCAGAGATCTCAGCCCTAGCATCCTTGGGTCAAGCTTCCATGGTGTTTGAGAAATCAAAATAAACAAACAAACTTGTGGGAAGTTTAATCCTTGGTAAATATTAACTCCCAGTGTCTCGGGGGAAAAAGCCCTGATCTTTAGCATTTGCTGTTTTCTGTGATTAATTTGAAGAATGGTGATAGATAACATTGGCTGACATATTAATTACAATTGTGTCCCTCCAGGAGGAATTTGAAGCTACCAATGTGGTGTCATTGACTGCAAAGTTGAGAACAGGTGCACCATAGCCCACTATTATATTGTATTCCAACTACTAGATAACAGAGATGCAAATAACTTCGAAAGAATAGATTATAGTGAAAGGTAGTGAAATAATTAGGTTGTGATGAATTTTTACTATTTATTAACTTAGTAACATAATTAATTTAATTGTACATTTATAACATTTAACTTTTAATTATGGCTGTATTTGACAACTGGCCTGCAAAATTCCTGAAAATTCAAATAGTCAACTCTTGTGAGCCAGAATGTATCCAGTTCAACACACTATTGGTTTCAGCCCCCATTAGTGTGTTACTCCCAGAGGGATACAATCTTAATTAATATGCCAGCCATTGTTATCTCCCATCATTCTTCAACTTGGCCCTCTAAGTCATCCAGACCAGCACCTCTCCCAGTTTATTCTTGCTTTCATGCTTTTTCTTTCTTTTTTTAAAAAATATTTCATTATTTATTATTATTATTATTATTATTATTATTATCATTATTATTTTACAGAGAGAAAGAGAGAGGAATAGAGAGTTAGAAACACCAATGAGAGAGAAACATTGATCAGCTGCTCTGCCACAAACCCTACTGGGGATGTGCCCACAATCAAGGTACATGCCCTTGACCAGAATTGAACCTAGGACCCTTCAGTCTGCAGGCCAACGCTCTATCCACTGAGCCAAACCTGTCAGGGCTTTCGTGCTTTTTCTTATACCTCCTTTTAATTTTATTTTTCCATCTTTCAAAGGGATAAAATTCCATGTGCTAAAAACTTCATATCTAGGGCAGATACATCCTAGGATGACCCCCATGTTCTTGTCTTCCATAGTTCCCTACCTTTGAAGTGCCTGTGACTTGCTTCTAACCAATAGAATATGGCAAAGATGATAGAATGTCACTCCCATGATTACATTAGGAAATGCGTATATAAGGCTTTGTCTTGATAGCATGCACTAGAGATTCTCTTTGTTAGTTTAATGAGCAACCATGCTGAGACATCCCAAGGTCAAGGAACTGGTGATGGCCCTGAGGACCTGAGGGTAGCCTCCATCCCTTCGACAGGAAAAGGAGAAACCTCAGTCACACAGCCAGCAGGAAACAATTCATTCTACCAACAGCCTGAATCAATTTGAAAGAAGAGTATTCTTTAAAGTTTCAGATAAGAAAATGCAGCCTAGTCATTGCACAACCTTGTATGATACAGAGCAGGGAACCCAGTTAAGCCATTGGTTGGACATCTGACCCATAGAAATGCTGAGAATGAATGTGATGTTTTAAGCCACTAAGTCTGTTGTAACTTACATTGAAGGATAGAAAACTAATACAATGCCTCATCATTGTTCCTCCTCCCTGCCTACCATTACCACTTAAATTCCATACATAAAATTGAGCATAACTTAGGAGTTCTGTGATATGGACCTAGCATTCATTAATTCAAAACAGTCTCATCCACATTAGAGGTATATGCATTGGTCAATCCTGTCTGAGTAGGTTCAGACCTGTCCTGTTATTTACAAGACATATGTTTATTAGCCGCAACACAAAACAGGGCGAGATAATTTTTTTTTCCAAAAATGATAGACTAGATGAGAATAATGAGTAAAAATAGCAAGATAATGGGGATGAATGTAAAGCATCTTCAGGTTTAAAAGAATAGAATGGGAGGAGCCTGAATTACCAGAAATATCAATGATCAATAGTCTGGAAACAGCTGATCACAGAAGGAAAAAAACAGTCAAAAGACCTGTCTGATGTGTGTTTTTTAAAATACCATCAAGCAGTTAACTGAATTCTCACAATCAAGGCCTCAGTTGTACAAAACTACCCACCAACCCCCACCCCCAACACCACTACCAACTTCAGTTGCTAGTGGAAAGTTTGGATTGTCATCTGTGATTCCAGCCAAATGGCTGTAGATTGGAGGTCCCCACAGGCCCCTTCTTGGTTTAGGTTAATGTGCTAGAGGGGCTCACAGAACTCAGAAAAACATTTTGCTTGCTAGATACTAGTTTCTTATAAAAGGATATCATTCAAAAGCAGACAGATAAAGACAATGTATGTGAGAAGGGGTGTGGAGCATCCACACTCCTCTGAGTGGGCCACTCTCCCTGAATCTCCACAAGTCATCAACCTGAAAGCTCTCTGGAACACTCCATGGTGCCAAGGCCTTCTGGGTTTTTATGAGGGCTTCTTGACATTGGCACAATTGATTAAATCATTGGTCATTGGTAATAGAACTCAATCTCCAGCTTCTATCCCTCCCCGTCCAAGGCCTTGACTGAAAGTTCCGACTCTCTAGTTACGGGCTTGGTTTTCCCGGCAATCAGCCCCCAATTTAGGCTACCTAGGGCTTTCCAAAAGTCACTTCAGTAGCATAAATTCAAAAAGGGCTCCAGCCGAGACCGGTTTGGCTCAGTGGATAGAGTGTCAGCCTGCGGACTGAAAGGTCCCAGGTTCGATTCCGGTCAAGGGCATGTACCTTGGTTGCGGGCACATCCCCAGTACGGAGTGTGCAAGAGGCAGCTGATCGATGTTTCTCTCTCATCGATGTTTCTGACTTTCTATCCCTCTCCCTTCCTCTCTGTGAAAAATCAATAAAATATTTTTTTAAAATTATTTAAAAAAAGGGGGGGGGGGCTCCAAGGGTTTAAGGAGCTTTGTGGCAAGAATCAGGGACAAAGACCAAATATATTTATTATTATATATACTACAACCTGTAAATGTATAAGTTGAAAAATATCCCAGGCCAGGAAGATTTATGACATAAGAAATCTAAGGTGCAATCTAAAAATATGAACCCAAGTTGGGAAGTATTAGTCCAAGGGTATACAAAAAATTGCTAATAGTCATTCATATGGAATCCAATATGAAGGTGTAGAATCCTTTTTAAAACTTGGTGTGGCTTTACAATAACCATCAACACCTACAGCATTGTATGTCCCTCCCTCTCTCCTTGGATTGGTCAATGTTACTAAAGATAATTGTGTCAGTCTATTGTTATATAACAAATACTTCAAAATGTAGTGGCTTAAAATAAAAACTGTCTTATTTGCTTATAATTCTGTGGGTCAGCAATTTGAGCTGGGATCAATGGGGCAGGTGACTTTTGCTGGTATTGCCTGGAATCAAGGAGGTTGCAGTCCTGGTGGATCAGCTGGCAGTGGGTTGGTCTAGAGGGAATCTCAGGTAAGAGAGATCATCTCTGTTCTGTTCCATCCTTTTTTGGGTTAGCCTGAGCTGCTTCATACAGCAGTGGTAGCATTCCAAGGGGACAAAAATAGAAATAAAAGCTCTCTTCTAGCCTAGGCTTGGAAGACATAAAACATCACCTCTTTTACATTTTATTGATTAAAGAGAGTCACAGAGCCAGCTCAGCTGGAATGGGGAAATAGATTTCACCTCTTAATGGATGGAGCTGTAGCCTTTCTGCCCTGTTTAATGTATCACATCCATGAATTTAGTGATTTTATCATCTCTTGTGGCTGGTGTCTAGTCTTCTGTTTATCTTCTTTGATGATGATGTTCCAACAGGATGGGAGACGAAATCTTTTCCAAAAAGATTTCAACTGTGTTGAGACAGGTGAGCCCCATTCCTTCATTCACGGTTGTGGATAAGGTCAGGCACATCAAACTTTTTCTGAAACTGTCTTTTGCCAGTATCTTGTGTGAAGAGGAGGCAGAATGGTCCCAATTTGCTACTAGAGAAGTGGTTGCTTTCTTTACACTCAAGTGCCTTCTTCACAGCACACTTGCTGGTAAACTAGTGCTAGAGGAAGAGCAGTAATCATGCTGACATTTCACTAAGAGTTGTTATCTATAGATACCTGTGGATAAACGTGCTAATGAGAGATTTTTCTTAAGGGCTCTTATGTCCATGATAATTCCACAGCATGGGGAGAGAGTGTCTTAATCATCAAGCCTCAGGTAGAAAAGTACCAATAAATAATGACTTACCAGATCTGGGACACTCACAGAGTCTATGCATTTCCAGTCTAATCAAAATAGCAACCAACATAACTCTTTTCCATCAAATTTTGTTATTCAAATAATTTATGGAATAATTTTCTAAGAGGGACTAGCTGCATTTCATACTTCCTTGATAGAATAAGAGGTCACAGAAGGACTTTTATACCATGTAACAGCTTTAATCAGATACTCAGGGACCCACACTATTTACACCAATATGATGACAGAGCATCTAGAGGCTGTTCAACTACCCCTGAGGCAATGTGAGCCTTGATGCCCACTTATTAACAGATTTTAAACCTAGACCTCATGACACACTTGCTCCTCCTTGAGTTTTTCGTGTTCTATCTGGAATAGCATCACTTGTGGGTATTATCTTAGCAATACCTCTTTCTTCTTCTTAGCTCTTGTACCTTCTCTTTCCCATCATCTCCTCTCCTTTTATCTTCTCCCTTTCTTCATTATCCTCTTAGGAGTTAAGATTTGGTGTTGAAACAGAACTCACTCAATTTTAAACAAAAAGGGATTTAATAAGGGAAGTGATGGGAAGGCTGGAGAAGTAGACTTTCAGATGGGCCTGCAGGAGAAACTCTTAAAATGTCAAAGTGCTGCCCACCAGGTAGCTGTTCCCTCTGCTAAAATCAAGAAAGCAGAGAATCAGAGAGTTGCCCCCAGAAACTATGGGTTCAAGAACATATCACCATGGCTGCTGTACAGAGATGAAGAATCAAGCATCTGAAAGCCAGGATCAGAAGGTCATTGCCTCTATTAACCTACAGTCGGACAAGTGCTTCAGAAAATTCCATGAGCCCATGACCTTGTTTGCCTGCAGAAAATATACTTAAACAGCATGGAAAAGGTCACTATCTCACTTCCTCCTTGCAAATATCACATAAGCAAATCTGATCAAAGTAAATAATTTCTAGCTGATAGAGGATCTGGGAAATGCGCGTGTTTGGGGTTTTCTAACCTCGACAGGGAAGGCACCTCCTCCATAGAAGGAGGTGAGAGTGAATGTGAGTGCCTCTTGACTAAATCCTACACAGGGACTCTCACTGGCCATTCTCCCCTCTAGTAACGTTAATGAAAATGGGCTGGGCCCTCTAAAACTCGTTTTCAACATTTAATGCTTATGTCACCCCCATACATTAGGCACTATTAACCCAGTCTTTCCAGATGAAGAAACTGTTGGCAAGCAGGTCAAGTAAATTACCTAGGGGCTCACAGTAGTAAGGGGAGAGCTGGTAAATCCAGTTTTGTATAATGGAAAAGTCCATCTGTGTCCAAATCTAGCTGGCATCAAAGACTACAATCTTAACCACTGCACTAGAACAGTGGTTGGCAAACTGCAGCTCACGAGCCACATGTGGCTGGCAAGCCTCAGTTTGCCGCTCTGTTAACTAATGAGTTTGCCAACCACTGCACTAGAACACTTAACAGAGCTACTCACTCTATATCCAGACCATGGGCTCGACCTACTGTAGAGCTTGTAAGAACAGTTTTCCATTCCCCTTGCTTGAATTTGTCTGTTTGCTTTATTTCCTTAACCCATTCCAATAAGCTCCAGATTAAGGGATAGACATGGACCAAGTAAAGGACTGACAATACCCCCATCCACATGTCAACTGGTTTTCTAAGAAACCAGTTATCTTCACAGAGAGACTTGAAAAAAACGTTTAGAATCTAATGGCATAAAAAATTCTTGAGGACTTTTAGCTCGGTGTTTATAATCATCCCCATGCATAATGAATGTCATTCACAAACATCAGGACAAGGGACACAGGCCCACGGCTGACCCCACAATAGTCTTGTGGCAGGTGAAAATCAAGATGAGAGCATAAGCTCACCCACTTGATTGAATGCCAATGGCTATTTAAAGCATTTTATTCTATTCTGATAAAGAACAGAATTTAGAATCTGATGGAAAATTCCCCTCCAGAGGCTGCTCCAGGCATCTTTCTGTTATGGCTGATTGCCAGGCTGGTGTTGATTGTGAGGAGAACAAAAACACCAAAAAACTATTCTTGGCAGAATACTCATTTGATTTTTTTTCATTGTAATTTTGTCTAGGTTCAAACCCTCTCAGCTGAGCAAATCTTCACACACACACACACACACACACACACACACACACACACACAATGCTGCATGAGTCCCCAGTGGAGGTGAGTGTGACAGCTCACACATCCACCTGACTCCGTACCTGTCAGGCCCTTCTGGCAATGGGGCCAGACTCCAGATACTTCCTTCTTACACAGTGCCATGAGACAGCTCCTGGTTCTCAGAGGAAATCATTTTACATACACCAACTGATTAGTGAGAAATGCTTTCAGCAGGCTGCTGTTTTAGAACTATCACTTCCTTAAAAAATGTAGCAAATGCTGCCAAAGGGGGTTATTTTGGTCTGAGGAGTCCCATGGGCTACACCCTTCTAAAAAGGATACGATAATGAAAACACGCTTTTCATCTTCCTCCTTGAGGATCTCTTTACCCTTTCAGCCTGGAAATCACCTCTGCTTGTGTGTGGGATCATTTATTAAATGTTGGTGGTGATGCATCATGGGTAATAGACACTGCTTTGCATCATCAACTGAGAGGGTGAGAAGTCTTCCATTTATCAGTCAGATAATCTGTTCTTTATGACTTAACAGGTCATAATGTAATATCCCCCACTAGCACCCAGAAACTCAGTCATTTCTTCCTAGCTGCCCTACAATACACTTGCCCTAATGGGGATTGTTACAGTTTCAAGGGAGAATGGCTATTTATTATATTGAAAGTCCAATCTTCTTGGGCTTAAATAATTCTTAGTTTATTTGGCTTTTCCTTACCCTTCAACATTAGAAAGTTGGCTTTGTGACTCATCTTTAAAGTCCTTCCTACTTCTGCATATTTTTATTCTCTAAAACTCTGAGCAAGTTTTGATCCTCTATAGAGGCAAAGCGTCATACAACGTCCTCATCTTCATACCTGTAGGAGGAATATGACCCAAATTTGACCAAGCCTGAAAAGTGACCAACCCTTCTTTATAAATAAAAAAGACAGAAAAGGGATTTATCAGCCCAATTTACATAAGAGACCAGTCTGGGCTCAAATTGTGATCAAGCCAAACATATACTGTAGGTGAATTGTATTCATCTACCTTGTTCCTAGTGTGAACCAACAGTAGTGACTCAAAACTCTTTCACTTCAAATATTCCTTTGGCAGTCATTTCCCCCGGTGCCTCTTTGGTAAAACATTTTCCTTTGAAGTTACACTTATTCCTGTTTAATCTGTTTGAAAGTCAAAGTTTTTATTCATTTATTTGCTAGGGGCCCAGTGCACAAATTTGTGCATCCTATGATTGGGAACAGGGTAGGGTCTTGGCCCATCTTTCGGTCCCGCCTCCACCCAATCTCTCCCACTGCAGTCCTGGGTCCCCTGTCTGCCAGCAGCCCCACTCCTGCCACCACCACTCCCACACACGCTGGCCCCACTCACACCTGCTGATGGTGTGGAGCGATTGGAGCCAGCACCGTCAGCAGGTGTGAGCAGCAGCTACTGCCTCAATCACCCGTCAGGAGCAGAAGGAGGTGGAGAAGCCTTGAGGGGCAACTGGGACTGGCAGCTGCTGCTGATGGCTCCCAGTGATCAGGGCCACACCAAGCACCAGCAGCAGGTGCGAGCGGAGCTGGTGCCGGCAGCAGGTGTGAGTACCTGGTGGGAATGCAGCATGCAGGAGCAAAGAATTTTCAGTAACCTCCAGAGGATCAACCTGATGACAGCGATCGGTGCCCCACCTTGGTCTGGTGTCCCTGCTCACCTTTTCCACTATCCTACCACTGATGCTCACCATATTCTGCACTCTGTTACCTTTACTGATGCCCACCGTGTTTAGCATATGTCCCCTGGTGGTCAGCACACATCATAGCGATTGGTTGTTTGGTTGTTTGGTTGTCCGGTTGTTCAGTTGTTCCACTGTTTGGGATATTTGCATATTAGGGTTTTATATAGAGAGATGTTTACTTAATGGATGGTTAGCATTTTGCTAAAAATTTGTATCTACTAATAGGTATTCAAACTGTGTTTGCTATTTAACTTATGTGGGAAGCATGGGACTTAGTTGGAATGTCTGTAAGGAGGATTCTCTGAAAGGTGGGGGCCTTTGAGGGGACCTTGCCAAAGGCAGTAGCCCCTACCTTGACTTTTCCAAAGAAGTCCAATCCCCTAGGGTGTTTTGCTAGAATCTCAATGTTTAGTCTTTTAGACCTGACCTTGTAGAAGCATATACTTTCTCAAGAATATTTACCTTACTGATAGTATCTAGAGGTTAATTTTAGTTCAAGCTGTTATGACAATAAAAGCCAAAGGAGGCAGGTGAACAGGGCTACATGGTGGTAATAGCCAATAGTACCTTAGCCCTCTCTTTCACAGAAACATGAAATCATTCATCTGTCGTTCAGGTCTGCAGGTCAGCCCTAGCAAACTTAAAAGAAAATGTTTTCTCATAAAATGAGAGACAAAGAGTAACTTTAGGAAAAGCCACATTTGGTCATGCCTGCTCACAATACAGACTGAGGCAAAAGTTGGTTTATGGTTATTTGTATCTAAAATAATCCGATATCCTATATAATAAAAGAGTAACATGCAAATTTGACTGTACCTTGGCTCCTGATTGGCTATGCTACCAGCCAATCAGGAGCAGGGGGCATGGCCAGCAAGATGGAGGCAAGGCAGGTGAAGCCTGTGGGGGCGTGGCCATGGTGCAGTGTGCACTCCCCAGGCCAGGGCCCTGTGGGAAGGGCGGGATGAGATGGGCGCCATGGGCCGGGAGGTGGTGGTGGTGGTGGCAGAGATGCAGCGTGCATGCGTGCGCTCCCCAGGCTAGGGCCCCGTGAAGGGGCAGGACCGAGCAGGCGCCGCAGGTCGGGAGGAGGTGGCTGTGGCAGTGGTGCAGCATGCATGCGCTCCCCAGGTGGGGGCCCGTTGAGGGGCGGGATGGTTGCGGGAGGCCTGCCTGGGGCTGTGGGGGCACGCTGTCTGAGAGGTATGCTGTCGGAGAGGTGCCCGCCTGCTGGGTTGGCGTGGGACCCCCCAGTTCTGGATGCATTTCTCTGCTCCTTCAGTCTCCATGATCTCATGCCGTTGTCAGTGGCAGTGTGTGTGAGTCCAGTAAGGTCACCCTTTCCCCAAGCACCACGCACACTCTGTAGCTCCCCTCCTCCTAAGGCCAGGATCAGAGCCAGGAGCCTTCCAACCAGGTGCTCCGGCTTCTGGAGATGCTGAGGAAGGCGCCCTCAGTGGGGCTGCAGCATCTCCAGTTTCTCAGCTCACGCCCTCTCCCCAGGAGGCTGGGGAGAACATATACGGCAAAGTTCTTTTTTAAGCCACAGCAGTCAGAGTAGTAGGACTCAGCCAGACAGGCACATAGAGGGGCTGGAGCCCTTTCTGGCCCCGGGGTTAGGCAGCATGCCCTGTGTTCCTGGTGCCTGCGGCTGCCTGTGGCTGTGGCCGGCCTGAGTGAAGCTGGCCCAGGTCCTGGGTGCCTATAGCTGGCCTGAGGGAGGGAAGCCTGGGTTCCAGGTGTGGGGCAAATCAGAGGCAGTTAGGAGCAATCAGGCCAGCAGGGGAGCACTTAGGGGCAATCAGGCAGGTAGGCAGAGATGGTTAGTGGTGATCACACAGGCAGGCAGAGGGGTTAGGGGCAATCAGTCAGGCAGGCCATGAGCAGTTAGGAGCCAGTGTTCCTAGATTGCGAGAGGGATGTCCTACTGCCAACAGTCAGACATCTCTGACTGCCAACAGTCACACATCCCTGAAGGGGTCCCTGATTGGAGCAGGTGCAGGCTGGGCTTGGCTGGGCACTAGTGGCCCAGTGCACAAATTTCGTACACCAGGCCACTAGTGTGTGTGTGTGTGTGTGTGTACACACACATATACCTGTAATATGCAAATTAGCTGGGCATCACTACCAGCTCGAGGAGGCTGTATCACGACTGCTCAGGAGGAGCTGTGTGCACAGATGGACAGGAGGGGATTGCGTGCTGCCCCCAGCCCCAGCAGACACACACACACCAGGGTTGGGGGCATGCTCCGAGCTGTGACACACACACAGTGGTGGGGTGTGCTCTGAGTGACCACGTGGCCCGGCTTGGTGGGTGGTGGTAGCAGCTGGAGCAAAGCAGCCCAGGTCCTGGGTGCTGGGGGAACCGATGCTGGCAGCCAGGGGAAGGAAGGCCTATTCTTGCACGAATCTTCATGCATCGGGCCTCTAGTTAATAAATAATAATCTAAGGAGAAACTCTGTGTTTCACATACTCACATCTGTAAAACTACTTTTGCCACACCCTGTACATATTTGTAGCTCTCTCTAAGAGAGGGTTATTTTTTATTAAACCCAAGACATCTACTGACACAAAATTCATAAAGTAATATTCCTGTAGCAGCACAAATTAGACAAGAACATAACCATCCAGGCGATACGGAATATATAGAAACAAATAGATCAATTTGCCATGTGGTTCAAAAAACAAGCAGATGGAAATAAGGGCTTGGTATGATGTTTAAGATCCCCCCAAATGAGTTTAATGAGTAGCCAAGAGTTGAAAACTTTTGACCCAAAGTTTCAATTTCTTATCATGGCAGGTAAGTTCCCCTAGATTTGAGTCCCTCATTGGCCTGTCTCTCACAATAATGTCTCCATCAGACTGTGAGCTCAGCCTTCCCAAAGGCACACAGGAGTGCTTCCCACCTGCATCTCTATGCCACTGCTCATGGACACATATCCTTTCTGAGAAATCTCTGCTCTTCTCCTGCCCACCCAGTTCTGCTAGCAAAGAACGACCTTGCTCTGCCACCAAGGAACTTTTCCTCTCCTCCTCTTCCCCCATCCTCCTGGGCTTATTTACATGTCTGATATGTCTCCATATTTACAGGTCTATATGTATCTCCCCTAACCCCCGTGCCAGGGCCCAGGACCCAAATCTCATCCAAGAAAATAAGCTCCATCCGATCAGGGATTTATGTCTGTTTTGTTTGTTCACCATTTAGGACGAGCTGCATAATTTGCAGGCTCTGTGCAAAATGCAAGCGCAGAGCCCCTAGTTCGAAAATTATTAAGGATTTCTTTCATAATGGCACCAGTGGAGCATTAACTCAAGCACAGGGCCCTCTGCCTAATACATAGTTGGGACCCAAAATGTTTATTGAATAAATGAATTTTGCGTCTGCTGCATGTGGCGTAGTGATTGGTGGAAAGACCTTGCAGTCCCTGCCTTCTGAGAAGCAGAGGCTGCAGTGGTGGGAGAAAAGAGGGGAAGATGGAAGAGGCACTTTTCAGCTATGCTGAAGCGAATGCTGGGCACTGCAAATAACCACACAGGAACCCCCTTTACGGTCCTATCGATGCATCTACTCAGCAACAGCTTTCTCCTTCCAGACTGGCAGGCAGAACATCAAGAAATGGGTCTCGCCATCCAATCACATGTTTTCTGCTTTTAATTGGGTAGCAACATAACCAAGAGAGCTCTATCAGAAGCACTTGATCCTGGAGGAAAAAAAACCCATTTATTTTGAATTTTTCAAGTGGTGTTATTGAGTGTTTTTTTTTCCATTTGCTAAAACATAATATGCTTGTTTTTCTAATTTTTCTTATATTCTTGACAGGCAGAGACCATTGCTAACCTCCTTTTTCTATAAAATGACAGTTATAATTTTGGTCTACTTTATATTTATATAAGCAAATCCAAAGTATTATGACAGTTTGTTGCTTACACACCATAAAGCTGCAAGAAGTCCAGAACCAGTAATCATATTACACTAACAAAAGGATAACCGTACACTGTTATCACACCTAATAACATTATCCATAGTTACTTCGTACTCGTCACCTATTTCTCTCTTGAACAAGCTCTCCAGAGTCTATTTTTGCTCATCTCCATCTGCAAATCCATGGGCCCTGCTCTGTCCACCCAGAACCATCTGGAAAAGTACAGCCTGGGAACACCCAGGCTCAGCAGAAGAATGAGTCATGTCGAAAGCACATCGTCATGTCCATTCCTGCCTCACACACCATCTGTCTAGAAAAGTCATAGAGTTTTGATTTCTGAAAGAGGAAAACCAGCAGGTCGGTTAACTTTCCTCGTTCACTATTTTTAAATAGACTTTTTCTCTAGTAATTTCGGTTCCTGTCTTGCCACGCCCACGTTTCTCCTTTCCTTTTTGTTCATCCTCCTCTTCACCCAAGGAAGACTGAGCATGGTACTCAACATACCAGGTGTAGCCCACAAACACTTCAGAAAACTTAGATTTGATATTCAGCAACTCAGAACAAGGGTTTTCTTAATCATTCCATTCTGAGACTTAAACACGTCTTATTAATTATTCCATTAGCAGTGATGAGTCCCACTATGCCTCATCCCCCTCAGGGCAAGTTCACACAGCTAAAGGTGGGCTTTCCATTGAGACCCCATTTAAGGGAAAGGGGCATGAACACCCAAATGGATTTTTAAATATAAAGTGACACATTTACTAACATCAAGTTAATTCTGTACAAGAATGCTGTGTATAAGAGTGAAAAAGAGCATTGCCACCCAAAGTCCTGAAGGATTGGGGCCTCCAGAGGCAAATTCTAGAATATAGCTAGGTAACATAGAAACAAATATATGCTCTTTAAGGACCCTACACTGAAATCCTATCTAATAAAAGCCCAGCGGCTGAACAGTGGAATGACCAGGACAACCGGTCGACCGGTAACTATGCTGTGCACTGAGCACCAGGGGGCAGACACTCAACACAGGAGATGCCCCCTGGTGGTCAGTGCATTACCACAGTGGGAGCACCACTCAGTTGACCTGGATGAGTGGCTGCTCCCACTGTGAATCTCGGGCTGACAGGCAGGATCCTGCGCTGCAATTGTCGCCTCCTTGCCCAAGGATCCTCCTCGCCCCAGGCTACTCCTCCTCACTCCCTGCCTCCTCCTCTGGATACCCACAGGCCAGGAAGCATCACCACTGGGCTCGCAGAGCTGACCCCAGAGGCTGGGAGGTGGTTTTCGTGGCCACTGTGTGTCTGAGGCTTACTCCATTGCTGCTCAAGTTGTCCGTGGGCCCAGCCCCAACCAGGTCCCCTGGAGAGGCAAGTGCTCCAGCTCCACAGAAGATGCTGGACCAGGGAGCAGCCACTCAGAGGGCAGGTCCATACTCACTCAGAGACTGGGACAAGTGGCGGTCCCACAGCGGGCCGATCCCCGCAAGCCATGCCCCCCAACCAGTGTATGACTCTTGTGTATCAGGCCTCTAGTTTAAAATAATCATGCTAACATTTCTTTAGCAATTCACCATGCCTCCATTACTTCTTAAAACAGCCCTATGAAATAGGCATGGTTATGCTCATGTTGCGTTTAAGTGGCTCACCCCACTGCACAGTCAGCTGATGGCCGATCTAAGCCCAGGTCCTCTTGTTTCCCAGACAAAAAACCAGGACTCGGGTTCATATGCATCATGCCTTTTTCCATCCAGTTTTTAAATACATTTTTATTGATTTCAGAGAGGGGAAGAGAGGGATAGAGAGAGAGAGAAATATCGATGAGCGAAAAATCAATTGGCTGCCTTCTGCACGCCCTCTGCAGGAGATCAAGCATGCAACCAGGCATGTGCCCCAACCAGAAATGGAACTGTGACCTCCTGGTTCATAGGTTGATGCCCAACTACTGAGCCACACCAGCCAGGCTGCATCATGCTTTTCACGCTGAGGAAAGATGGTGCCTCCTTGCCTACCTCCCTTCTTGTGTCAAAACTGCATTTAGTTTCCTCAGACCTCTGAAGAAGCTTCTGGAAACCTGAGACCATTCAATTGCATGCAAATATTTATGTCTATTTGCACTTGTTTATTTTTCTAGGAAAAAAAGACTGAGTTTTAAGGAAAACAGAAAAGTAAAAGTTCAGAGCTACCCTTTTCAAACCCTACAATATTTCCAACCTCTAGAGTGAAATTGCACCTATGACCTCGTCTCCCACAACTGCAGGTGATACACATATGCACACAGGCGCACACACAGTATGCATCCCTCTCAATCCCCACATTTTTAGTTTACTTGCCACATATGACAAATATTCCTCTGACCCAACAGTGTTGTCAAGACCAAGTTTGATATAGCCCATAAAACAGCTAAAAATATATCATGAAGAGACTATTTTTCCTGAAAAAGATTGCCTTTAAAAAATCAAAATTCAGAACAGTTCTACAGGTGAAAATTTTATTACTACTTCTGTCCGTTCAGAGGACAATAGAAATAGAAGGAGATACACCACCCCTGCCTATAGATTCATTAATGACTCACCAAACACTGATTAAGATGCCTTTGCTTGCAATTCTATCAATTAGACAGGTGTCCCAGACAGAAAACAGTCCACCAGAGAGGCCCGAGTCACCAGGAACTGAAGGGTGAGATTAAATTCCCAGAACACAGGCCAGTGGCACGGAGTTATTGGAGGTGATAGCTGGACACCCAAAGTGGGGAAAATAATGAGTCTCAAACCTCAGAATCCTGAAACTTAAAAATATGACTTACAAAGTGAAAATTTTAGTAGCTAAATTCCCTGTTTATATCTAAACTAGGGGCCCAGCATGTGAAATCGCGTGAGACTTAGACCTGGCTTGCTGTGGGATGCAGTGTCAAGGCACCTCCCGGTGACCAGTCTTTAGTTGTTATGGCATTATGACTACTGGGTTTTTATTATGTAGACTAGAGGGCCAGCGTGTGAAATCACGCAGCCCCACCCACTCATCCCGCTGCACTCACAGCCCCGCCCACCCACGCTGGTCTTTGGTCATTACGGCATTTGGCATTTGGGCCACAGGCTTTTTATAATGTAGATGAGTGGTCTCAAAAATCAAGAACATCTCAAAGAATAGAGAAAAGAAAATTATGAAGACAAGATAAGAGACTCAGAAAATACATCCAGGAAACACTGTGTAAAAAATTAATGTTTCCCCAGGTGGACATTTGGTATTAAGATATGGTAATGTGATTGCAGTTATATTGAGGGTGACATCCAGATTGACGTTCTTATGAGTGAAATGATAAGATGTCAGGGACATGTCTTAAAATTCTCAAAAAACAACCAGAATGAAGGAGAGTGCAATGAAATAAAATAAGAATGATAATATGTTGATAATTGCTGAGACTGGATAAATGGTTTATGGAAGTTTATTATACTTTTTTACAGAAAGTTGAATAAGAACAAAGTGCCCAGCCCTAACTGGTTTAGCTCAGTGGATACAGCATCAGCCTGAGGACTCAAAGGTTCCGGGTTCAATTCTAGTCAAGGGCATGTACCTTGGTTGCAGGCACATCCCCGGTGGGGAGTGTGTAGGATGCAGCTGATCAATGTTTCTCTCTCATCGTTGTTTCTAACTCTCTATCCCTCTCCCTTCCCTCTGTAAAAAAAACCCAATAAAATATATATTTTTTCAAAAAGAAGAACAATGTGCCCAGCCAGCGTGGCTCAGTGGTTGAGCATCGATCTATAAACCAGGAAGTCACGGTTTGATTCCCTGCCAGGACACATGCTCAGTGAAGGATGTGCAGGAGGCAGCCAGTCAATGATTCTCTCTCATCACTGAGGTTTCTATCTCTCCCTATTCCTTCCTCTCTGAAATCAATAAAAACACATGAACAACAGCAACAAAAACACACAAAGTAACAGAGAGAGGTGGGGAAAAAGTTCTTTTCGAAGGGTGGAAAATTGAGAGTGGCATCAGTATGGTGGACCAGAGGCTCTGAAGCTCCTACTGCTATTGAAATATAACTAGTTTCTTGACAAATTATAACAGACAAATGTTATAATGATAATCTATGTTCTACAGACTAGAAAACAAGAGAAATGTCCAAGAACCAGAAACAAGAGAATAATAAAAGCAGAGAACTGAATCTTGAGTTGGGAGCATAAACAATACACCACTAGATAGAAGGAGAATTTATAAGAGCAGTGGCCCTGAAGAAACCTCCTTATTCCTAAATTAGCACAGCCTTTTATCTCTGGCTCCTTTGCCACTTGGCATAATCCATGTTGCTTCACAAATTTGTCACTAGTATTATTTTAAATTATATTAAAAGAAGGGTAGGTACCACAATACCAAGCAGATGTAAACAAAATAACATGAGTGAAATGTAAACTTCAGACAAGATAAAATTTAAATGTATAAACACTCGGGATAGAAGCATAAAATTCAAATGTCCAACATATTTTGCTTTCTTTCATCCCAATTACATTTAATAAGGCATTACCTAAGGAAAAAGAGAGAGAGAGAGGGTGGGGGAGAGAGAACAAAATGGCCTCCACTTGCTTGTAGCAAGATTTCAAATGTTGGTTGGCTAGCTTGCCAGGTTAGATTCATTTCCTAGGAGCTTAACAGTTTTAACTTTATATTGAAGCATAATATAGAGAAAAATATACCTGCATAGTATGCAGTGCAATGAATTTTCAAAACCGTAACAACCTGAGTAGTTAGTCCCAGATCAATAGCAGAACATGTATAGTGCCTCAGAAGTGCCCCTTCCAGTCATTACCCACTCCCCTACACAAGATGACCACTGTCAGCATAGATGAGTGCTCTCTTTTAACAACACAGAGGATGGAACCCACATTGTTTTGTGTGGCACCTAGACTGAAGACATTTTAGAATGGTCACATTCCTCACTATCCCATGTGTACTCCAAACACCAAAAATAACCTGAAGTAATTATTTGATCCTAAAGGTACATATTGTGATGCTACATACATGTTAAAGAATAATCATGTCACCAAAACCGGTTTGGCTCCAGGGATAGAGTGTTGGCCTGCGGAATGAAAGGTCCCGGGTTTGATTCCGGTCAAGATCATGTACCTTGGTTGTGGGCACATCCCCAGTAGGGGGTGTGCAAGAGGCAGCTGATCAATGTTCCTCTCTCATCTATATTTCTAACTTTCTATCCCTCTTCCTTCCTCTCTGTAAAAAAAAAATCAATAAAATATATTTAAACAAATAAATAAATAATAATCATGTATATGTATATTTAAAACAGTGGTGTGTCTTTATACTCAACCCAAGTAAGAAATTTTCAAAATACATATTGAGTACTGCTACATGCTAGGTACTGTGCTAAGTGCTTTGCATATATAATCTTAGTTTATCTTCATAGATTCCCTTAAAAGTAAGCATAATCATTATCCTTATTTTCCAAAATAAGAAACTGAGTCTTAGAGATGTTAAGCAACTTTACTAAGATCACACAGGTAATAAAAGTGTCTTTCTTATCCTAAATCCCATGCTCTTAGTTATACTATTAGGCCTTCTAAAGATAATTGATTTCTCAGTGTGTATATAGAAAAAGCAGAAATAACTACTATGTACCCTGAGTCTATACGAGTTATCAAATAAGCTGTATTCTTGACCACAGGAGAGGACACAATCATTTAAGAGGTGATATGAAGAGGAGGAAACTAAGATAATAACCCCAAATGACCCTTCTCTTGGGTGCCTAGGCCCCCTATACCTCCAAAGACTGAGTTTACTAAGTGCAAGTACCACCTTCACACAGACTTTTCAGAATAACCATGTGGAAGAGGAACTCTGATGTGCTGGGCTCTTTTCTGCATTCAGATCAGCTCGGAAGTGGGAGAGGCGGGGAGGAACAAGAGAAGAGGCAGGGAGGAACAAGAGAAGAGGTTGTGGGCAGAGGGACTTGAGATAATGGAAGGTACATGTATGGCCCACACCGTCATTTTCATAAGCATGAATGTGTCTCCGTGAGTGGGAGTCCATGACTCAAGCCACGCCTGAGTGCCTAAGGATTTGCATGATCTGGAGGTTTCCCCCCAGTTTCCTCAGTGCCAAACAGAAAGTGAAAAGAGAAGAGGCTTGCACATGGAAGAAGTTTTCTTGAGAAAATCATCATCATGATCTCAAAATAGTCCCTCCATCCTGTCAGCAAGAGTGATGACATTTGGAAGGGAGAAGCAACCAAGATGGCGGCATAGGTAAACACCTATTGTTCTGCCCCGCGCAACAATTCAAAAACTACAACATAACAACAAAACAAACATCACCCAGAATCACCGGACAGCTGGCTGAGTGAAAACTCCACAAATAAAAGTAAAGGTGGGACACTGAGACTCAGAAGAGCGGCAGAGCGCAGCCTTGAAGATATGCGTGGAAACAGAGGTTAGGAGCCATGGCTGCGCGTGCGGGCTGTAGGGCTGGCAGCAACAACCCCAGCTGGATTTCTCCAACAGGGAGGGCAGAGACGTCCCACTGCACGGAATCTCCAGTGTCAGGTGAGGCCCGAGGTCTGGGGTACACACCCTGGAAGCCTGGCGCAGCAGAGGTCTCCTAGTCTGAGGAGAAACCAGGTTGCTTGGAAAAGCACTTAGCCTTGTAAAGTGTGCGACAGCACAGACTCAGGACTTGCTCCCTGGCGACTTGCCCCCTGATTCCGGAAACCACTGGACTGCTTTGTTTTACAACCCTGGGCGAGACTTTGGGTGTGCAGACTCATTTGGGGAGAGGCAGAGTTGTCTGGCAAGGGCTAGAGATTAGCGGCTTTCTCTTGGAGGTGCCTGCAACAATTGCCACCCAACAGAGACCAGCGCGCCTGAGCGCCGCATAGGACGTAGCTGATGCTGAGGCTGCCTGCTCAGCTCAGAGACTCCACCCATCCAACCTGAACACAGTCTCCCTTCACAGCCAATTGGCCTGGAGGTCAAACCCTCTTAGGGCTAGCAACAACAAGCTGGGCTCAAATTCAAAAATACTGTACAACCCATAAAGGATTGCAGTAAGAGCACCCACCTCAGGTAACTGGGGAGGCTGAACCACTGTTCCTTAAGAAGTCATCTACCACATAAAGCAGCCACCATGTAGAGACATGGAAAGAAATCAGATGTGAAAGAAATGGAGGAAAAAAGACGACTAGACATAGAGTTCAAAACCACGGTTATAAGGCTTTTCAAGAGGCTCCTAGAAAAGGTCGAGGCCTATAAGGAAATAAGCAAGACCTACAAGGAAATGAACGAGACCTGCAAGGAAATGAACAAGACCAATGTGGAAATGAGCGAGACACTCAAGGATATGAAGGAGACTCTCAAGGATATTAAAAAGGACCAACCAGAAATTAAGCATACATTGGCTGAAATAAAAAATATTATACAAAGACCTAAAAGTACTCTAGAGCACCCCAAGAACCAAGTTAAAGATTTGAAATACAAAGAGGTAAAATCCACTCAGCTGAAAAAGCAAGAAACCAAAAGAATCCAAAAAATTGAAGATAGTGTAAGGAGCCTCCGGGACACCCTCAAGCATACCAACATCCGAATTATAAGGGTGCGAGAAAAAGAGAGAGACCAAGACAATGAAAACCTATTTGAAGAAATAGTGACCGAAAATTTCCCACACCTGGTGAAAGAAATTGACTTAGGAGTCCAAGAAGTGCACCGAACCCCAATATATAGGAACTCTAAGAGAACCACACCAAGGCACATCATAATTAAAATGCCAAGAGCAAAAGATAAAGAGAGAATATTAAAAGCAGCAAGAGAAAAACAGTTAGTTACCTATAAGGGAGCACCCATACGATTGTCAGCGGATTTCTCAACAGAGACGATGCAGGCCAGACGGGAGTAGCAAGAAATATTCAAAGTGATGAATAGCAAGAAGCTACAACCAAGATTACTCTATCCAGCAAAGCTATCATTCAGAATTGAAGATCAGATAAAGTGCTTCGCAGACAAGAAAAAGCTAAAGGAGTTCATCACCACCAAACCAATATTATACAAAATGCTGAAAGATATTCTTTAAGAAGAGGAAGAAGAAAAAGGTAAAAATATAAATTATGAACAACAAATACACATCTATCAACAAATGAATACAAAAATCAAGTGAATTAATAATCTGATGAACAGGATAAACTGGTAAATATAACAGAATCATGGACATAGGGAATGGGCTGGCAATTTTGGGGGAGTAAAAGGGTGTGGGAAGTACAGCAAGAGACTGGACAAAAATCTTGCAACAATGGGAGAGGACAGTGGGGAGGGGGAGATGAGGGTGAAGTGGGATGGGTACAGGGTGGGGGGGAGCTATAAGGGGATAAAAAATGGGAAACAATGTAATTAATAAACTGAACAATAAAGATTTTTTAAAAAAAAGAGTGATGACATTTGGACCATCTAGAAAACATGCAAAATATGTGAGAATCCACTGAATCTTTAAGAGGGAAGCATCAATGGGAAAATAAATGTTTGGCAGTCCTACCCTCGGGAGCTCATAAAAGCCAGTGAGCTATTGACTAACAAGTCTGAGAAATGGACAGATCTGAGGATATGAAGACAATGTCTTCATTTGGGGGGCATATGAAACTAGGAGGGGCCAAAAAGGTGTTGAGTATGCAGTCAGATATACGAGTCTAAGCTAAGATGAAATATTAGGGCTGAAGATAAATACTTGAGAGTCAGCCTTATAAGAATAGTACCTGAATCCTTGAGAACAATTGTAAATAATCCAGATTCTAGACAGCAAAGACAGGAGAGGTAAGATGATGTGAGAACCTGATTACTCAGAACATCAGGCCTTGTTCATGGTGCCACTAGAAGAAAGTAAGAAAAATAAAGGGCATATTGAGGCTGGCCTTCTAATTTAGCTTTTACAAGTTCCAATGTGTCAGTTCTACCTAAGCACTATAACATAAAAATTAAAAGCACTAAGTTTTAAGGTTCATAGATACAGAGGACAGACAGACAGCTATCAGAGGGGAGGGAGCTTGGAAGCTGGGTAAAAAAAAAGTGAAGGAATTAAGCAACAACAACAAAAACCTTCATAGACACAGATAACAGCATGGTGATTACCAGAGGGAAAGGAAAGGTGAACATACAATACAATATACAGATGATGTATTATAGAATTGTAGCCCTGAAACCTATATAATTTTATTAACCAATGTTACCCCCCAATAAATTCAATTTAAAAAGCATAGGTTTTAGAATCAGGTAAACCAGAATTTGAATCACAGTTCCAAAATGTATTACATGTATGATCTTGGGTAAGTAATTTTAATCTCTGAATTTTAGTTTCTTCATCTATAAAATATGGTAGTATTTATAGTAAATGACTACTTACTAATTAGAGACTTAGATTAGAATATATATATATATACACACACACACACACGCACACACAGTACAATGCCTTTTAAATAGTAAGTGTTTAAAAGATGATATATAAAAACATGATGATGATTATAAGAGGAAAAGTTAGGTATCTGACAAAAATCCAGACACCTTCTTTCATAATGTAGAGTTATTGCTAGAAAGTAGATACCCAGCCAGGGCTTATATATCCCAAGCTCCCTTGCAGTTAGGTGGCCATGTGATTGATTTCTGGCCAGTAGTAGATATACACAACTTGTAGGTCTGGCCCAGGAAGGCCTGTCATGCAGCAATTCTTCATGATTGTTTCTCCTTCCAACTGATGGGTATCAGTTTAAAAGCCATGTTAGACAGCCAGTGAGGCCTGGGTTTCAGAAATATGATATGGAAGAGGGTCACCCTACTGAGCTGCTCAACCACCCACTTGTTATGTGAGCAAGAAATAAATTTGGCGCATGGTAGAGCCATTATACACCTCAAAGTCTATTTGTTAGGAGAGTTACAAATAGCAAATCACAAATAAGTAAGAAGTTAGCTTACTTAACGGGTTTTAGTTTTCATTGATATGGCTCTTGTGAGTTGAGTATCTTCCTAAGAGGCACCGGTAGATAATAATATAATTCTAGTGTCCTCATGCCCCACTTCTGTACTCTTCGGGGCATTAAATACTCAGAGATGTATACTCTAATCTTTGTGGAGGGAGAGAAGTTGATAGTGTTGGTGTTAGATAGCCCAGACTTTTAACAACACATTATACAAAAGCAAAGTAGGCCCTGAAAGAGGATACAGGAGATAGGAGTCAGCAGAAATGTGGTCAATAAAGAATTTCTGGTGGCAACATGCCACGGGGACTTTTAAAAACATAGATGTTGAATATTCATTTTTAAGTTATTTGCATTGCTGCAAGGTAAACCTTCTTTCTCCCCGAACTTAAACAAATATGATACACACACACACACACACACACACACATACACACACACTACATCTCTATACTACCCATTCCTACATAATTTTCTGTAAAGACGTGTCTGAGAAGCTTTGGGAAATCTAAAAGGTAATCTTGGTTACTTAGATAATCTCGGAGAAGCATTTATTCAAATACTAGAGGCCCCATGCACAAGGGTCTCAGCCCTTGCAGCCCCAGCGGGCCCTTGCAGCCTTGGCCAGCCCTTGCAGCCCCTCACAGCCCCTCACAGACCCTTGCAGCCTTGGCTGGCCCTCACAGCCCTGGTTTTGTCCAGAAAGTTGTCTGGACAGTTGTTCTGCTGTTCAGTCTAATTAGCATATTAGCTCTTCATTATATAAGACTAGCGGCCCAGTCACAAATTTGTGCACCAGTGGGGTTCCTCGGCCTGACCTGTGGGATCTGGCTGAAACCAGCTCTTAGATGTTCCCTGATGGGTCCCAAAGTGTGAGAGGGCACAGGCCATGCTGAGGGACCCCATTGGTGCACAATCAGGGCTTGGGAGGGATGCAAGAGGTTGACCAGCTGAGGAGGGACTGCAGGAGGGCTCCAGGGCATGTCTGATTGGCTAGACCCCAGCAGCAAGCTAACCTACCAGACAGAACATCTGCCTCCTGGTGGTCAGTGCACATCACAGCTAGCAGTTAAGTGACCTTAGCATATCATTAGTATATTATGCTTTGATTGGTTGAATAGACGACCAGACACTTAACATATTAGGTTTTTAATATATAGGATTGGTCTTAACTAAAAAGACAAAAACCTAGTTAAACTACATTGTGCCCAAAAGGAAGGATAATGTAAACATGAAATTTGCCTGGTCAGAGGGCAAAGGTAGAGAGTGTTGAGCAAAGAAAGGAAAGGAAAGATCAGAATTTATCAGTGTATATCTGTCCAGGAAGAAAATCACTGGGCCTGCTAGACAAGACCATTCCATGCAGGAGAGAGTTCTCCATTGAAGGAAGTGGATATTTTATAGCGCACTCCATAGTAAAAAAAAAAATCTCTTAAATTATTAATCTCAGCAGTTTTTGTAATAGCAAGAGACCGTAAGTAACAGATGTGCCCATCAAATCATAGTATATCCATAAATGGAAAAATGTCCAAGTACAATGTTGAGAGAAAATGCAAAACATATTACAGTGTCTAGAGTACTCCAGATGAACATATAAAATGTGAGTGGAAGAAATATACACACATGTATGTTTCTACACACCCAGTTTGTCTCCAGGAGGAAGCACAAGAAACAGGTAGCTGTGGACAAGGACTGAAGAACTGGGCCCATAAGTGAGAGAATGCTTCTGCTTTCATGTATCCCCTTTTTTATTTGAATTTTTCAGCATGTGCATGTTTATTATTACCTGAAAAAAATAAATCTATATATATAAAAGCCTAAGTGACCATTATGACTGGTTGACCAGTGGCTACGACACGCACTGACCACCATGGGCAAATGCTCAATGCAAGAGCTGCCCCTTGGTGGCCAGTGCACTCCCACAGTCAACCTCCCATAGCCAGCAACTTCCTGAGGTCCCTCCCCACAGCTGGCCAGCCCCAATGGGCTCCAACCACTGGCCAGATTGAGGGACCTCACCCGTGCACAAATTTGTGCACCAGGCTGCTAGTAGTAAATAAAAAGAACAACAGAAACTCTGAAAAGCTTTTTATTTTTTAACTTTAGCAAGTCAACTACACACACACAAACACACACACACACACGAAAACAATCAATGGGTAAATAAAATTGAATGTACATTTAAATTCATTCCCTTGCTTTTGATTCTAGCTGTACCAGGGCCTTCCTAAAATTACAATTGGTTTCATGTGTACAGAAGTTTACAGGGAGAAAATGGCCTGCTCAATTAACTATTTTCTGGCCACTGGTGGTTATATTTCTTATTCTTTTTTAAAAATATATATATTTATTGATTTCAGAGAGGAAGCTAGAGGGAGAGGGAGAGGGAGAGAGAGAGAGAGAGAGAGAGAGAGAGAGAGAGAGAGAGAGAGACATCAATGATGAGAGAGAATCATTGATCAGCTACCTTCTGCATGCCCCTTGCTGGGGATTGAGCCCACAACCCAGGCATGTGCCCTTGACTGGAATTGAACTCTGGACCTTTCAGTCCAAAGGCTGATGCTCTATACACTGAGCCAAACCAGCTAGGGCTTCTTATTATAAATTGATCATCTCCTCTTGGAAATTTGATTAGGATAATAGGATAACACATATACAATATATTTTTTTCCTGAGCCTCATCAGCATATCTAGATCTGAAACTCCAACCAGAAGACCAGATCCCAGAAGGGGCATTTGCCCTGGGGATCCCTGGCTGGTCTACCTGGAACCCTCCATGTGGTTAACGCCCAGAGCAGAGGAAGGGCGGTTTGCCTAAGAGGCCACGTGCATGCTGCTGGCCTTCTTCCCCTCAGCATCCATCCAGCCCTTCACCTCATTCATGGACCCAGACCATTCCGGGGAGGAAAGGGGAGAATGCAGATTTTTCTCACTAGCCAATGGTTCCTACCTCATTTGAGGGCTGAAATATTAGCCAAGGGCCTACCATGAAGCCAAACAAACAAACAGCACAGCAGCGAGCCTGGGCTATTTAGAGACTGTCATTAAAAACGATTTCATCAGCGCTGGGCTCCAGGGACGCGGTTCACCATCCCAGCCAGCCTGCCCAGGCGGTGGGAGTCCATCTCACACACCATAGCGAGGAGGTTTATTCCGACCTGTGCCGATGAGTCACCGTATTTGAAGCTGTCTGACAAACAACGTCAGAAACAGACAGATGACCTTGACCATGGGACTTTTTCTTTCAGGGAAAATCAAGTGCGTTTCCTGATAGTGGTACTGAGGCTGGAAATTCTCAAATCAGGTCAGTGAGAGACGCGTGGGCCTGCCAAGGTGGGGACCAGACAACAGCGTCACCAGACCCCTCTCTCCTGGCAGTGACTCAGGGTGTTTGGGGACCCAGTAGGAGGAACAGCATTGAATTCTAACTATTACTGAGTTGAGGTGGGAGAGGAGGGTAAATTACCTTTTTTGCGGGGGGGTGGGGAGTGGTGGAGTTATAGCTGTGTGATTTTTGCTGCCAGCAATGATACTGCAAATGCATAATAGGCTGTAAGCTCAGCAACTGGGCTTGGCTTCACATTCCCCTTCACGATGCCTGTGTGCCTTCCCCAGCAGTGAAATGGGAGGCACCTGGGGCCTTGGTTGAGGGGCCAGGGAACTAGAGGAGGACGTCTTTGTGAACCTCAGCAGAGGTAGGAGTGAGAAGGACATTGCACCCTCAGAGGCCCTGAGGTCACCCCCTTGATGCACTCCTGCCTTCCACAGTCTGTGAGCTGCACAGAACACAGCTTGGGGCATGCATGGGGACTGTGTCCAGAGCCAGTAGCAATTTGCTGCAGCTCCCTTCTCCTCTCTCCTCTCCGTTTCTTCTGCACCAAAGTACCATTCTATCACCTAATAGTAAATTCCAAAAGTGGGGGGGGGGGGGAGGATAAAACAACAGGTATTTGGAGATCAGAAGTAAATAGGAGTGGCTCTTTCTCTCTGAGCTGGAAGAGGAAGGAATAAGAAACGGTAGATATTAAACTCTGAATCTTAAATCAGATGTCTCAGTCCTAGAGAAAGAGGTAGAGGATAGGATAGGTGGGTCAGCCCAGAGCAGAGGAACCTAAAACTCAGGTTATTTCTGTTTTTGTTTTTATTTTGGCTGAAATGTGCTACAATAAGTCTGTATAAAATACACAAAAAAACTGATAACTTTGTTTACTCCCAGGAGGGAACTTCTTATGGCTTCCAAATATTAAGGAGGTTTGAATAGTTGCCTATTCAAACTACACATCAATAAAATATGTAGAAAATGAATGTTCTTCAACTCATGGCAATGAGAAAGCAGTGGTCTGGTCCCTGACTGAGAAATAATGAGTATAATGTTACAGGTAACTCATTAGCAAATAAAATACCTGTAGATCACACACACACACACACACACACACACACACACACACCTCTCAATACGTGGCAGATTAAAGAAGTTTTAGTTTTGAGACTCAAAAAATATGTAAATCTTTCATAATATTTCTATCTTAATAATCATCAAAGTAACATACTAAATGTAGAAAATAGTGAATAGTATTTTTAAAAAGGAAATTACATTTCCTCCTACAATCAGAATTAACCACTTTCAGCACTTGCCCCATCTAGAGGGAGTTGAGTTGAGCTTGCAAGACCAACGTTCAGTCATATCTGACTAAACCTCAGCCCAGACAGAGATGACCACTCAAAAATTCTGCCAATCCAAATTCATAGGTTAATGTTCTGAATATTTTCCATTTAGAGTCTTTCAATAAGTAAAGCGACATTTAAATTTTTTTAACTCTACTCTCTCAAGGTAGTCAAATATCTGATCCCTATATATGGAGCAGTTTCTTGGAATTCTTCATTGAGTACACCAGTTTTTCCTAATTTGGACAGACTAAGGTTGAGCTTTTCCAGAGAAGAGAAGTGGGCCACCATCAACCACAGGCTACTCCATGGCCGACTGCTTATGAAGAAGTTCTGACCTTGAACGACAGTAACTGCATCCCTTGGCTGCCTCTTTAATATCCGAGCAACACTCCCTCCAAAGAAATAAAAATTCAGTTTGTTCACTGCATTATATTCCCTAAGTGGCACTCCCTTTGGAAGGCTCAAGTCAGGTAAAGTGAAAAAACCAGAGATGCCACAAATAGACGCCCTGGTAGATGTATTATTCAGCACAGTTTAGAAGTGCAGTCCCCAATATGTCACACAAAGTATTTATATTAGGTGCACATTTGACTCACTTTCTTCTTTGTCGCAATGAGGTGGAGTTCTCTCCTTAAAAGTGGGGCTTTGGAGTCAGCCAGAAGGGGATCTAATTATTTAATTGAGACTTTGGGCTACATCTTTCACCTCTTAAGAATCTATTTCCTCTTCCAGGAAAGAAGGAAAATAATACCTTCCTCATGGAGTTTATGAGAGTGCAAATGAGAGGATATAAAAAAATGTAACCCAATGCATGCTCCATGGTATACACTGAATCAACAATATCCATTTTTATTGTCCACGTATTGTGGAAATAAGAGTGCCTATCTTATGGGTGAGTAAGCATTGCTCACAGTTTCCAGGGTCCAAATTCTTATATTCTGTTTCCTCTGGGTTCTAGAGCCCGTGACTTCTCAGGAGCCCAAGAAAGTAACAGCTAATTTCTTGGGATCTATCCAATTCCATTCCTCCACCCCCATGTTCCATCTCCTATGAGTGAGCAAACAATACATCATTGTGAAGGAATAAATTTTATGTTTAGGATTTGACCCAGATCACAGGTGAGCTGTCCCTAAGAGAACCCTGGACAATAAAAAGTTGGCTTCATTTTTTCCCCCTGAAACCCCAAAGAGTTTGGGGAAGTTTGGCAAGGAGAGAGCATAACTTTTTCAAAACTTGCCCCTGTGTAAAAAACACAGAGTTCTCTAACATCAGCTGCCAACTTCCTGGACAAGAGGAGAGCATCCTAGCTGCTAAAGGACCCAGCGAGTGAGTACAGAGGACTCGAGTGTTCCCAACCACTCTTTTCCAGATCACTGTGCTGGGTCTCAAGGTCACAGAATTTGGAATTTGTTTTATGAGAAGCAAAGCACATATCCTATACCCCACAGCATTGAGCAATTCAACATATAAGGCACTCGTGTTCAAAATGAGCACTTTCCCACCGTTGTGAGGACAGAGCCATCCAGACTGGCTTGATTCCAACTCGCTTGCTATGCTCCCTACATTCCTCTGCTGTGTTCCTAAAAGGAGTCTATGAGAATACATACTATACTCCCATGACATTTTCCCTTGGCCCCCCCCCCACTCGACCCCTGACATTCCCACCCCACCCTATACCAAATAATAACTTTAAAAAATGAATAAATAAGATGCCTTGCATTTGTGTGATGGGTCTTCCTCAAAACAGGCTGTGTCCTGTTGTTTTGTGAGTAAAGAAATTAGAATGAAATAACTTAGGCCATGAATGCAAGGCATTATTGTATTGAATAAAATAAGACCTATAGGAACAAAAGTCAATTCTACCCTCAACATCTCAATATTGAGGAAAAGAATGATTTGATAAAGAAAAGAAAAATGAAACAAAACAATTAACACAAAACCCCCAAACCAGGACAGCTAACCTTAGCAAATATTGTCTTTTTCAATTGAAATGAACATGAATCTATAAGCTAGGAGTCAGCCACCTGTAGGAAACCTATTGAGAAGGCAGAGCAGTTAAATGGAGGCTGGGGGTTTGGGGCACTTGCTGTCAGAGGTTCATATCCCAGTGAAGTATCCATTGGTAGGGTGACCATACATCCCATTACGCCCGACATGATCATGGATTCTGCTTGTAGCCCCTGTTTAAGAAGTAATTGTACCTCTTTCCACTCTCAAAACTGTCCTTACTTGGATGACAAGTTATATATTCACCCTACCATGGGGGACATTATAAAGACGATAAATGTTCCATGAGGAATAATAGAGGACATCCATTTCTTTAGAAGAGATAAACTATAGGTGAGTTGATATTCCACAGAGGATGCTGTAAGGCATAAACGCCACCAGAGAAACATTGATATTGCACAAAGAGCCAAGCAGCAGGGACATCCACAGGGACATCACAGCCTGTCACAACTTTTTGTCCTTTGAACTCCCTGTGCCTGTTGTACTTGTATCATTCTTGCCATTTATAACATTCTGTTTTATCCTATAGCTATGTGTCTGTAATATATAAAGAGTAATTTTTTCTACTTCTGTCTTATCCTATAGCTAAGTGTCTGTAATAATAAAGACTAATTTTTTTCTACTAAGATGCAAATCTCTTAGGGTAGATGCCTTATTTTTCTCCTTGTATCGCCTTCAGTGACAAGAAGACACAGTGACAAGAAGAGGTTTGTGCACAGAGAATTATGTAATAAGTTCTTGTATCTTCAACTGGAGTGTTGTAATTGAGGTTGCTAGTTGTCTACCATAATCCATTTCATCTTTATTTCTGGGCACAGGAGCAGACCACATTTCCCAGACTCCTTTGCAGTTAAGAGTGCCCTTTATCTAAGATCGCCTCCAAGAGAATGTGAATGGAAATTATACCTGTCACTTGCAGGCTTGAGCCTTAATAGAGCGCTCATGCCTCCTAAGTGTTCTTTCATTACTTTCTACCAGCAAATCCACCCACCATTTAAGCTACAAAAAAGTGGCAATGGTGAGATCCCAGTTGATGGTGAAGAAAACCAGTGAAAAGAACCTGGATGCTTGAGAGCTAGTGAGGAGCAGAACTGCCTGTCAAATTGACACGTTTCTTTGTATGGCTATTTGAGCAAGAAATAAACTTGTATCTTCTTTATCCACTGAACTATAACTAATCTCTATTGTTATAGCTAACCTAACCCAACTGGTAGAAATATAAACCCTAAAACAAAAGAAATATAAATTCTAATGGGTCAGGCATCTTGTCTGCCTTGTTTGCACCTGGCAGGAAATAGGCATTAACAACTATTGGACAAATAAAATACACCCCCAGGGAATAAAAATGCTCCCCTGAAGTATGCATGAGAGAAAATTTACTGATAAGACTAAGGCCCTCCTTAAATATCACTAGAAAACTGCTTTTCTAATATGGAAACATTCCTATTTAGAATTGTAACCTATTGTGAGATTAAAGTAATATTATGATGTTTAGTCTGAAGAGGGAAATTAGCATTTATTAATTAGGCAGTTCTTCTCTAATACTATTAATGAAAGACAGTCCGTGACAAGTTGACTTCATGTATATACATACCGCTTTAGAGAAGAGATTGATGGATAAACCTGAGACAGATTAATGAAAATATAATAAGATTATCCAACTCCTTTGGCACTGCTCCTAATTTTACCAAGCGAATTTGTAATATTTAATTGATTGTTTAAGCAAATTTCCCTATTGAAAGAAAAGAAGACGTCCTTATTCACCAATACATAACAAATGTTTGTATCCAAATGTTTGTATCCATGTATCAGTCTGACTAGCTAGGTTATGCTGCAAAAACAAAAACTCTCCAATTTATGTGGTATGCAAAAATAAAGCTGTATTTATTGCTCTTGCTAACATGCTCATCACAGGTGGATCCAGTTCATGTGTGATCCAAAGATCTAGAGAGATGGAGTACCTACTACCTGAATGTTGCTAGTCTCTGCCAGGAAGAAATAAAAGAGAGGTAGAGAGCTGTGGAGGATCTTGAATCAGCGATTAAATGCTCCTGTGAAAGTGACAACTAGCCTAGTTTGCCAGAGACTGTATTGGTTTAATACTGGAAGTTCTACATCCTGGGAAACACTTCACTCTCAGGGATGGTGGGTCAGAGCTCTAGCCCCAAAATGACACATACCATTTCTATTCACAACTCAGTGTCTAGAACCAGCCACATGGCTTCTCCCAATCACAAATGGGTGAGGACAGTATAATCTGAAGATGTGATCAGAAATATTTGCCAAGTCCTGGTTGGGTAGCTTATTAGGTTTGAGTGTCAGCCAAATACAACAAGGTTTCAAGTTTGATTCCTGATCAGGGCACATACAAGAACCAACCAATGAGTGCATAGATAACTGGAACAACAAATCAATGTTCTTCTCTCTCTCTCTCTCTCTCTCTCTCTCTCTCTCTCTCTCTCTCTCTCTCCCTCCCCTCTCCCTCTTTCCCTTTCTCTCTCTCAAATCAATAAGATTTTTAAAAAGAAATATTTACCAAGTAGCATTAACACAAACTCTTATCATAAATTACTATTCTGATTTGTAAATCACTCATTAGTTTTTCTTTGTTTTTTTCCATTTTGCTTTTGATTGTAAGGAAGCTTGGCTATATAAGTAAATTCTGAATTTGGTCCAATGTACTGAATTTCTATTTCTACACTGAGTTATGTAAGAGTTACAGACATGAACGAGCTGTAGCCCTGCCCTCAAAGAATTCAAAATTAATAGAGGAAATAATATACAAACATTATAATACAAGATGGAAACAGAAAAACAGAGAAAGGGCTGAGGCTTTAAGAGTAAGGAAAAATCACACCAACTGAGAAGACATTCAAAGAGTAATCCAAGAGGAAGTGCATTACTCCATGGTAATACTCATCATAGACATAAGCATCTAAAAACATCAAAACCATAACATCAAGCCCTCCAGGAAATCTTGCTTCATTTAACAAACCTTCCATTAAATCCTTCCACATTTAAGACTTTTAGGACTGATCCTAAAATCTAGGATAGTTACTTAAATGTTATTTTTATAGATTTAATAATTTCTATGCTCCTGGCAAATAGGAAAAGAAATTTCCTTCAACAATAAAAATTTATAGAATATGCTATGTTGTTCTACCAGTTTTCCTGATGGGGTTTAAGAAATACCTTCTGTATTATAAAAAATCTTCAGTAGCATCCCTCATGAGTGAAAGTTAGCATTGATGTGTGGGAATGCTTTGGACTGTGATAACTCCTTTTAATAAAAATGACTAACCTTTGCACAGCCCACCTTCAATTAACAGGGGAGTGGTCATGTGTGTTATCACATTTAATGAACTAGAGTCAGAAACAGTAGAACTAGGTCTATTACACCTGTAAGGAAGAGTCTGCATATACAAGTCTGATTATCCAAAAGCTTCAGAGAAAATCATTTATTCACAAACTTCTGTAGGACCAGAAGTGAGAATTCAGTAATTAGGTAAGATTTTTAAAATATTTCTATCAAGAGACCATTTGTGGCAAACTCTCTTCCACCCAGGTTTTATTACAGCAATCCTGGAAGAGCATTCAGAAGTGGGTAAGACTAATATTCCTTTACGGTTACCCCAGGATCTCAGGGGTACCTGTCACCCTGACAACTTGTGCTTGAAAACGTTACCAGGTCTTCCATGGCGTTCAGGCTTCCCTGTGACCATGGGAAGGGCATTCGTTTCACACACCGATCATGAAAGGCCATGGGATTCGCCCGTGTTTGAGTGCCTACAGCCTCAGCAAGGGCAGGACTCTCACTTGTATCTGCTCATATCTTGTATCTTGTAGTATCTATCTACTCCCAGATGGTCATGACATGAGTATCTCCTAATCAGTGTGCCTCCAAAAACACAACAATGGCAATAAACATGGGATTCCAAAGGTCTACTATACCTGCAGGGCAGAGTCTGCATACACCAGTCTGATTATCCAAAAGCTTCAGAGGAAATTATTCATTCACAAACACCAGCCCCTCCTGGGTCAGGCACCTGCTGAGGTAAGGCTTGGTCTCTGACACTGAAGATAAGATAAGCAGATGAAGTTAGGGCAATGGGACAGGAGCTCCAGGAGCTCCAGGTGCTCATCCTGGTTCCGTCCCAGAGGAGGGATGGCATTTGGGCTTTGAGGGCTGGCAAAGAGAAAAGGGCCCTTTTTGGCACAGAAGCACGCATGGCATGCTTGAAGACACGTGAGAAGTTCAGAGTGGTTGTATCATGAGAGAGAAGGAGAAACAGACTATTGCTCATTTGTTCAGCAAAAAACCTTTTAAGAATTTGGTACTAGGCCTTGGAGATATCACAGAGACTAAGACAAACTGTAGGCTCTCATGATTTAGGCAAGAAACAAGTAAACAAATGAAAAATGTAAAAGAATTTCAGTTAACATTAAGAGCTAGAAAGAGAATAAAACAGAATAATGCGGTGATAAGGGAGAGAGGCTTTCTTTAGATAGGTGGTCAGAGACAGCCCTAAAGTGGGGAGGGGACATGTTGGCTGGGAACCAAATGCTAAGGAGGATGCCATGTAAGTTTCCAAGGAGAGAGGTTCTAGGCAGAGTGGAAAGCAAATGCAAAGATGGGTGGTGATGCATTTGGCCTTACCCACTAAGATGATTGCTTAGAAATCCAAGTTTAATTCATAATTGATTTTGAAATTCTATTCAGTCGGTGACCTTTTAACATACCTAAAACTTATATAAATAATCTCTGACAGAGATCAACACTAATCCTTTATACCTATGTACTTCTAAGATGTTTATTTTAAGAACTTTATAAAGAAACGTGATCTCTTCTCCACCTGTCCAGCCACCCAAGAAAGGAGGTGAGGGTTGATAATGTATAATCCAAACAGGAATAAGAAGGAAATTTATAGTTTCATATCTAGAGTACAAAGAATCTTAAAAGTCATCTACTCAGTGGTCGGCAAACTGTGGCTCATGAGCTACATGTGGCTCTTTGGCCTCTTGAGTGTGGCTCTTCCACAAAATACCACAGCCTGGGCGAGTCTGTTTTGAAGAAGTGGTCTTAGAAGTTTAGGTTTTAAAAATTTGGCTCTCAAAAGAAATTTCAATTGATGTACTGTTGATATTTGGCTCTGTTGACGAATGAGTTTGCCGGCCACTGATCTAGTCTAACCCATCTCCTTCACCCCCATTTCATAGATGGAAAAAAACAAGGATCAAAGTGTTTAAATCACAAACAAAATCAATGGCAGAGCTGGGATGGGAGAGCAGCCAGGTCTTCTGACTTCCAATTTTAATGCTCTTGCAGGATTTTTTGTTTGCTTGTTTCATTTGATTTTGTTTTAAGAAAAACTCAAGCCTTTAAGCAACATTAGTTTATTCAACCGGACCGAGAAAGAACATTTTCTATTCCCATCTATTTCAATTTAAACCGAATCACACACAAGAACAGGACAATTACATAAGAGTCCATCTATGAACATCTTTCAGATACACTTGGCCTGGCTTTCCCCTGCCCCAATTCCACCTATGGGCATAAAAACAGCACCTGCTCTCCAGAGCCTTGGAGAGTAAAGTTTCACTGTATTCTCCATTTCAGACTTGGGAAAATCAGACCTAAAATAAATAATTACTCTGCAAGTGAGCAGGCGACCTTGCAGTGGGAGTGTTTTTTACTCTTGGAGGAGGGGATTTTCTCCATTTTTTCCCATCAAATGATCCCAGCCATTAAAATCTTGAAGGAGTTAAAAAATAACAACATTCCCGACCTTTCTGTATGGAAAATGAAAAAAAATTTTTTTTGCCTTGAGAAACTTTTGGCATTTTCTTCTTCCTCCTGGTTGCGATCCATGTGCCTGAGAAAAGCCAGTCGTACATCTATTTTGGTCCACCCAATCCCAGTGCTGCAGGAAGTGCAATTACACCAAGTCCAAGTCGTGCTCAAGTCGGGTTCCGTTTCGTTTTGTATTGGAAAGACAGTCCTGTCTTCTGCACAGGCTCTGTGGGTGATTTCATAACTGCCCTGCGAGTTCCCTCCATGTGATTCAAGTCACCCCAGAAGGTTTGTGATTGAAAATACCCCTCTGCCTGGGATTTGTGTAGCTATTCCTCTGACATACTCCCGCTCACTCCACAGCTCCGAGGAGAATTGGATTGTAAGTCACAAAACCAAACTAATATGACAAGCGGAGAAGAGCCATCTGGCAAGTTTGTAAAACACTTTCCTTGTGTTTGTTAAATCCCTTTTTCGTGGAAGTCACTTGCCAGGGAACCTAGCACACAGTTCAACAAATCCTAAAAGTCTCCCCAAACTTTCTCAGTGGGAATCAAGGGCCATATAGTTAAGCCTTTTGAGTATAGTTTGGCTCAGCGGATAGAGAATCAACCTGTGGACTGAAGGACCCCAGGTTCAGTTCTGGTCAAGGGCACATGCCCAGGTTGTGGACTCCATCCCCAGTGGGGGACATGCAGGAGGCAGCCAATCAATGATTCTCTCTGATCATTGATGTCTCTCTCTCTCTCTCTCTCTCTCTCTCTCTCCTTTCTTCTCTGAAACCAATAATAAATAAATAAAAGTCAGACTTAAGGAGGAGGACTAGGATACTTAATTATGATTCTATGAAAGAGACATCATGAAACAGACTCAGAACAAACCAGTTTTAGGTAGGTTAAGCACCAGATTGTGTCCCTTGACGTTCACAAGAGGTTTAAAAGAAGGGACACACACACACACACACGCGCGCGCACACACACCCACACGTACACTCACGTATGCACAAATGTATATGGGTCCCCCAGACTTAAAAGTCAGAATCAAGTTCTAAGATGATCAAAGTGCATGTGTGCATGTGTCATTCCAATCAGGAGAAGAGGAAGAAAATAAAAAGGCCTCAGGCTCCCCTTCCAGCTGGTAGTGAGTAGGGAGCATTCCAAATATTAGATGAAATCCCATCAAACCCAAAAGAGTCTTTAATAACACCAAACATCTTCCATTTTATTCCAAAGCATAATTTATATCTCTCTCATTATTCTCTCTGGGCTCTGGGACCACTGAATGCCAAAGGATTTAAATGAGTCTTGGATTAGCATCTAATTATTAACAATCGCTATTTCTGACTTCGGTTTTATTCATGACTTAATCGGTGAAAGGCACATTGACTCTGGGTTTGGAATAGCAAAGTGGAGCTTCCCCCCTCACCGTACACCCCAGTCACCCCTAAGCCCCTGCAGCCACCCTCCACCTCATGCCATCGTGACACCTGAAACACAGGTGTGGCCCCTCCCTGGCCTCAGCTGCCCCAACAGTTCAGCAGCTCACAGTGTGAGCTGGGGTGTTGACAGCTGTTGTTACCCAGAGTGTCTACAGAGATAAACGCCAGAGGTGGGGACCTGCAAAGCAGATAAAGTTTGTTTTAGCAAACAGAGGTGACGTCAGATGAAGAATTTACTAAACCGGAGTCTCCTGCCCATGGCGAATGGAAGAGTCTCCAGCTACCACGTGTCCCCGACATGTTCCTCACTGCTCAAACTGGTTTTCCATGCATTCTCCCCACTTGAGAGTGAAGCAATTGGAAACTATAGGAAAAGGTTCTGGTTAAACCCTTAAGTACCTACTCTCCCAGGATCTCAGTGGTGGTGGTGGTGGTGGTGGCAGGGGGTGGGTGGGGAGATTGGCTTCAAGTGTTTATCAGGGATCATAAATATTTTTACTTTACTTTCTCTATCTTTTAAGTGTGGACAGTCAGAGCCAACCCCACATCTCCAGCTATGTACTGTCTCCACAATCTTAGCTTTGCCATACTTGGGAGAAGAATTTGTTTATTTTTAAAAGAAAGATACCTATAAATATGTTAAACTGGAAGAATTGAAAAGTTTAAAAATTGAACAATTTTATTTCAAATAAAGTAACCAAGACCTAACCATTTTTTAAAATGTTTATTTATTGGCTAGAGGCCCGATGCACAAAATTCATGCATTGAAGGGGGAGGGTGTTATTCCTCTGGTGGCCTGTGCCCTCTCCCAGGCAGGGAGCCCTAGGGGGATGTCCAGCTGCTACAGATGTGGGAGAGGCTCCTGCCACCACAGCTGTGCTTCCCTGTGGGAGCGCACTAACCACCAGGGGGCAGCTCTTGCATTGAGCGTCTGCCCCCCTGGTGGTCAGTGCGCATGATAGTGACCGGTTGTTCCACTGTTCAGTCAATTTGCATATTATCTTTTTATTATGTAGGACTTGAGAGAAAGAGAGAGGGAGAGAGAGAGAGAAACAGCGATTTGTTGTTCCGCTTCATTTATGCATTCATTGGTTGATTTTCTCATGTGCCCTGACAGGAAATCGAAACCTGCAACCTTGGCATATTGGGATGATGCTCTAACCAATTGTTTAGGGCAAGACCTAAACATTTTTATGCTGGCCTCTCCCAACTTGGTGCCTACTGTGCATCTTGAAAAGTTATTTTTCCAGCACTTTTCTAGCTATCTATGTGAATAAGGGTTAGAACTAGTCCCATCACCTTACCCTCATTTGAGTTGGAGTCATATATATTCAGTTATTTCTTCCAGTTCTATGCTCTAACTTATTTTCAAAGCAAATATTATCCCATTTAATCTTCTCATCACTAATCTGAGGCACGGAAGCGAGTGAACGGAAACTGGGTTGTCCTGATTTACAGGAGGGGTGTGGGCTCACGTTTTCTGTTTATTCCATGTTTACAGTTTCACTGGACTCCCACAGAGAGTCTCTAGGCCACTTTCCCACCCACAAGATCAAATTCCATTTCCATCCATTCACAGGAGCTGTTGAGTGACTTGAATGTCAAAAACTCTCCCCCCAACTACCCCCTGCTCTCTCTTTTGACCCCCTGGTCAGGTTGAAAGAGTGAGTCGACAGGAGAAACAGGAACAAGAAGAAACCAACGTCTCTCAACGTCCCCTGGCCCCAAATGTGCCTCTCCCTTCCATCCCTCCCCGCATCCACCAGGTTCAGCCCCAAATGTTCGGCTCTCAGGGACCAGGTTTGAAGAGGCAGGAGGGAGCAATGAGCACCAGAACAGTGGGGAGCATGAGGCCTTCACCTGAGTGTCAGTCATAGCTGGGAAATCAGAAGAGTTGATCCACACATGGTGCTTCTTCATTCCTGGAATTTGAAGAAGAAAATTCCGATCACAATTGTCTGTGTGCAAAGCACATTATAGGCCCTGGAAAGCAATATGTGTTGAGAGAGAAGAATTAGCCTGGGGAGAGGAAGCAGGGTGTCCAAGGGCCTATTCATCCAGTCTGGAGTCCACTGCCTTCCTCCCTTATTCGGGGTCTGGCTGCACTGCAGGCTAATGCTTAAATGTGGACAACGAAAGAAAGAAGTGTTTGCAGCTTATTCAGATATTTGCTTCCCTTTCTCCTTTGTTTTAGTCCCAACATAATAGTGCCCTGAATTAGTTGGCTCACAAAGTGTCCCCAAAAAGGTGAACTTTATGAAAACAGGGATGGTGTGGAGCGATGCCCAGCAATCCCACATCTGGGAATTTGTTTTAAGGAATAACGTGTAAATATATGTATATTAGCATTGTTTATAATAGCCACAAAAAAGGGAAAAGACTACAAATAGGACATCAATTAAATCAATTGTGATATATGCACAGAATGAAACACTATAGAGCCATTGAAAGACAACATTGTAAAAATAACATCTAAAAATTTCCTGTTGACATGGTGAAATGTCTATAGCATGGCAAGTTTTTTTTAAAAAGCAAGTTGTAAAGTAATATTATAGTATGATTCCATGTTCTGGTTTTTAAAAAAGCACATATGCGTGTAATTTAATTTTTTGCAAAAAAAAATTCTTATATATTATACCTTATTAGACACACTGAGATGTTAATGGTAATTGTGGGTGGGGAGTGAGATTCTTGTTTATGTACAGAATGTCTTTACTGTGTGAACTTTTTATAATGAAACACATACATACACACATGATCAGTTTTCATTAATAAGAAAGCAAAGCCTGGGCTTCTGACAGGTAATCAGCGGGAGCCCTGCCAGCTGGGCTCTGGAGCAAACCTGTTGTGCAAAGCGCTCATGGGATGACACGTGCCGGCCCCCCTGCAGCACGTGTCTGCCTCCGGGTGCCTGGAAGGAGGAGAACCCCCAGTGTCCGCCTCTGTCCCCAGCTGCTTTAGGGAACGCACTTGAAGATTTGTGCTTTTGGTCCCTCCTCAGAGGAAAATGAAAACAGCAAATGAGTCTGAGAAACTGGGCGTAGGAAAAATAAAATATGCCCCCCATCTTAAATACATTCATCTAAATTTGGATGCCATATCCACTGTCCCTGGGGTCAAGTTCAGAGTGATAAAATAGAGAATCTGGACATAATCTCTGGTTTCAGATGCATAAAGACCAGATAAAGCAAACAGAAAAGGAAACAATTATTTCTTGTGACATTTTATGAGGTGATCGCCTACCTTTTCTTCCCCTTCTCCACCTCAAGCAGTTTTTGGATGAAAACTCTCTCTGGGTGGTGTTATGTTATAGTTTCTGTTATTTCCCCAAGCAAAATCTTGGCCTGACGGTAAAACCTTTCCAAAGGGGTGAAGAAGGATTAAAAACAGACAGGAAGAAGAGAGAGAAACAGACAGGAACAAGTCCTCAGGCTCTTCCTGTAGGAGATCGATCATAAAATGTATTTTTGCAAGAAGACCCTGAGGCTCAGAGAAGCAATTTACCCAGGTTCACACAGCTTAATACATGGTAGGGCTGAATTGTGAATTCTAGTCTTGTGTACAGACTTGAATTCATAACATATTCTGACATTTTTTGGTGGTGTCATAGTGATGACCCCAAACAGGGGTCATCAGAGTTGGATCAGACTCCTGATTCATCCAAAGGCAGAGTCTGACGTTTTGTAAATATTATGAGTAAGGACATTTGACAATGATATCCAGACCAGGTTGCTGGGCAGCCCCAAAGCAATGATTCCAAATATTTCTTGGTATCTCTGCTTTCTCTTTCTACCCTGCCAAGTTTCTTCTCCCTTTTCCTTCTTTGGTTACTTCAAGAGTGTTAGCAATAAGGCAAGCCCCCGAAGTCAAGGGTTCTGGTAGAATACAAAACACTTGGGAGCCAGGCAGCAACGAAAGCATTTTTACTTCTATGTAGAACAGGGCACACACATGGTCTGGAAGCGCATGCACACCGAGCAGGCAGTCTGTTCGGCTTTATAATCCCTTATGCACATGACCTGTCCTTTGCTCTTGATTGGAGCTCAGGCATACAGTCTTTTGTGATTGGCTAATTCAAAGGGAGGGGTCAGCCTTTGGTGTTTCAAGATGTCAGCCCCCAGGGGAGCTGCAAGCCATGCGGCCAACATGGTGGCTGCCAATTTACACAGTCCAAAATGGCGGCTATCTAAACTGTTCTTTGACAGAAAAGATGACTTGTTTATTCACACAAGAGGAAAGTGTAAGGGGAGTAATGTTTAGAAACTCTATGTGCAGCTATTGCACTCACACAGCCCCTGTCCCTCCATGCACAATTTTGCTCATTTTATCCACATTGTCTCCTTTAATCCTCACAACAAGCCTTTAGAGCAGTGGTTCTCAACCTTTCTAATGCTGAAACCCTTTAACACAGTTCCTCATGTTGTGGTGACCCCCAACCATAAAATTATTTTTGCTGCTACTTCATAACTGTAATTTTGCTACTGTTAATGAATCATAATGTAAATATCTGTGTTTTCCAATGGCCTTAGGCTCTACAACAGTGGTTCTCAACTTGTGGGTCTGCTAGCAGAGTCGCCTAAGAGCTTTGGAAAACACAGATATTCACATTACGATTCATAACAGTAGCAAAATTACAGTTATGAACTAGCAACAAAAATAATTTTATGGTTGGGGGTCACCACAACATGAGGGATTGTATAAAAGGGTCGTGGCATTAGAAAGGTTGAGAACCACTGCCTGAGAGGGTAGTCTCATCAACATTTTCACATGAGGAAACAGAACCTTCCAGAGGTTAAATGCTTTGTGGTTGGTCACTACTACATTGCTTGTACAGAAATGTGCTTTAAAAATCTCCAGTAGAAACAGTGAGACACTTGGACAATTATCCTCTAATCTGTACTCTGGGGCAGTTAGTAAGTCTTCAAAGACAAATAAGGTGCCAACCCTCCAGGCACGGTTAGCAGCCGAAAGCTCTTATCAATACCTTCAGAGAAGCTACTTAGCATTTAAATTAGAGTATGGAATTCTACACTAAAGAGTTTGTTCGTGAGCAGAAGGGCTGCTAGAAATATTTCTATGGTGAAATGAATGTGTGATGTGTTCAAAAATAGGTCATTGGTTAGAAAGAGGACAGTCTCCAATGCCTTTTAAAAATGAGGTTTAACAAATGGGCAAGTCAGGCAGTATAATGCCAGAGGGACCTATTGGTCCTGTGCCCCGCTGACACAGCAGAAGATGCTCCCTGCCCCTCCCAGCAAACCTTGCATGCAAGGTCCTTGTCAGAGCAACTGCAGAGCAGTTTGGGTGGGCAGGTTGTAGGACTGTGTTGTACCCACGGGTTTATAAATGTTTGTGTGCTTGCCCAGATTTAGTCCAAGACTCATTTTCTCTGTGCCCGAGAGCTCCATTGCCATCCCTCTTGAAAGAAAGCATGAAAGCCAAAGGGAACAAATAGAGCCATGGGAGAGCAATGCTTCTGTGAGTCAACAAGTAGGAAAGAATCCTTACTGAGTGAACTGTCTTTAATCTTCAGGACCTTCCATAAAGCCAAGCCTTAAAAATCCTACTTATGTCATAAGTTTTTTAAAGGTCAAGCTGAATAGATAATCCACTTTAAGTACTAACAGGAAATAAATGATGTTCCGCTTGAAATGTGCACTTAGGATGTGTCATGTAAAATTCAGTACCAGGCTAAGAAAATAGGGGTGGGAGGATGGAAACTGTGGACACACATTTCTCGGTGTTCCTCTTCCAAAGGTCGGCTTTATTCTAACTCTGGTAAACCAGGGAGATGCGCCCTTGTCTTGCACGAGTTAAGACTCCAGGCTGCTGCTGTTTCAAGCAGATTGTCTGGATCATCAACAAATACTTATTTTTAGACCTGGAAGGATAAGAATTTCCTATCCTTCCAACATCCTCCAAAGGAGGTGGGGCCTTGTTTGTGAGTATTATCAACAAGGATATAAAACAGACAAATCTTCCCCACTTTTTTTTTTTTTCCGTTCACATTGACAGTTGACTGGAAGTAGTTCCAAACTGGACCTCCAAAGAGAAAATATGAGCAGGAAAATTGCCTCATGAGAATGAACATTCATCTTAGCCTTTAAAACACACGAACTCACGCCAGAGACCTCTGCAAATGTGTTCCCTGAATGCGTTTATGGTGGTGAGACAAGTTAGACCACTGCTTAGAGCTCGTGGTACTAAAAACATGTTTCCAAGCTGGAAGGGATCTTACAGGTGGCCTAACCCAGCATTCTCATTGTACAGGTAAGGAAACAGGCTTACCTGATGTCCCATAAATCCCTAGAAGAGAACTGGAAGAATGCAAGAGTTTGGAATCCCAAGTGTCTTTTTCCCAATACTGTTATCAGAAGATTGCATGGGTGAAATTCCTCTCTGTTGCCATGGGAGTGGGGTTCTTATGGGATCTTGAGTAAAAAGATGGCTGCCCCCATGTGGTCAAAGATGGCCACCACAAGATGGCCTGCAGGGGAGGGTAGTTGTGGGTGATCAGGCCAGCGGGAGAGGGGAGTTAGGGGTGACAAGGTCAGCAGGGGAGGGCAGTTGGAGGCAACCAGGTTGGCAGGGGAGGGCATTTAGGGGCAACCAGGCTGGTAGGGGAGGGCAGTTAGGAGCAACCAGGCTCGCAAGGGAGGGCAGTTGGAGGGATCAGGCCTGCAGAGTAAGGCAGGTGGGGGTGATCTGGCTAACAGGGGAGCAGTTAGGCATCGATCAGGTTGGCAGGGGAGTGTTTAATGGGTGATCAGGATGGCAGGCAGGCAAGCAGTTGGGAGCCAGCAGTTTTGGATTATGAGAGGGATGTCTGACTGCTGGTTTAGGCCAGATCCCTGTGTGGGATCAGGCCTAAACCGGCAGTGGGACATCTCCTAAGGGGTCCCAGATTGGAGAGGGTGCAGGCTGGGCTGAAGGAGACCCCCTTCTCCCCAGTGCACAAATTTCCTGCACCAGGCCTCTAGTTAATTAATAACCAGATTATTACAATGATCTCAATACCACTTACTAGAAACTAAAGTGCCTGTGGGTTTCAGGCCATCTGACAGAATTGGGGCATTAATAGATAAAAATCTTTATGTACTTGTGTATGAATCCTCTTATGTTGAGTCACACTGGAATCAAAGTGCCCAGTAAACCTCCTCTTCTCCACACTTCTCTTGAAGTCTTTAGCTCCTGACTGGAAGGACTTGGAGTTTTTAAGACTTGTCATTTATCCCTGCATCATAACAAACACATAGAAGTGAGACTACACTTTTTGCCCTTGCATAAGCAACTACCCATCCACAATCTGAAGAGCTAAATGGCCGGAACCTTTGGCCGGGGTGAATGGGAAGCCTGTAATGCTTTTGTGAAGACCTGAAACCTTCAGCCTGAGTTAGCAATGGAAAGGGAGAGAGGCAATGTGTTCCAGACATAGTAGATTTCCTGGGGCTCGCCGGTGAATTTCCTGATTCTCAATGGGTCTACTGTACCCGGGCCCACTGAATACAAGGATAAACGAAATAAAGTGTGGGGGCTTGGAGACAAGAGAGAAAACCTAGTTTATTCTAACTTCCCCCCAGAAACTCTAAGCTCCTCCTCCTTATCTTCAGAGCACTTCCCTAAGTCTTTCTCCCTTTTGACACTGTCCATTTGCCCCTCTATCCTGGGAGGTATGTCTTTCTGGAAAACAAGGGTTCTCTGGAAGCTAGGAAGTCCAAAAGCCCTCCCCTGCTGACCTGGTCACCCCTAACGGCCCTCTCCCGCTGGCCTGATCACCCACAACTACCCTCCCCTGCAGGCCATCTTGTGGTTTCAACACTGAACATCCTGTTTACTCCTCTATACTCATTCAACATACATGTTTTGAACACTCCTGTTCCAGGCTCTGTGTTTAGCACTGAGGCTCTCGTATGAACTAACTCTGACATTTTCCCTGCTGACATTCTGTCTTACTTGTGGGGAGCTGACCAGGGCTGGTCCTTCCCCCTCAGCTCTTGAACTGAGAACTCTGCATCCTCTGCTGCCTTTCATCCGTTCAACAAAGACTTCCTGATTCATCTCCTATGTTTGAAACACTGTGAGGTGATGCAGATGAATCAGGTAAGCATCCTGTCCTCATTGCCGGGAGGGACGAGGGCCACATAAAAATAGAATGCCCAATTGGGTTGTTTCCAGTTTGGGACTATTATGAGAAAAGCTGCTATGGGTATATGTGTACCATTCTTTTTGTGGACATCATGTTTTCATTTATTTGGGGTAAATGTGTTATCCAAAGGCTCATTATTGGGTGAGTAGATAAATTATGGTATATTCATCCAATGGAATATTACTCAGAAATAAAAAGAAATGAATTACTGATACTTACAGCATCATGGAAAAATCCCCAAAACATAAGAGCAAAATGCGGGCACCAAGTTCATTCTATTTGATTCTTTTATATAAAGTTCCAGAACAGGAAAAACTAATCTATGATGAGAGAAAGCAGGACAGTGATTGCCTCTGGCAGGGGGGAGCTAGACTAGAAAGATATATAAAGAAAGTTCTGTATTTTATCTGGGATGGTGGTTACACAGATGCACACATTTGTCAAAACTCACCACACTGTACATTCAAAACCTGTGTACTTCATTTTATGTAAATTATACCTTAATCAATATTTATTTTTAAAAATCTGCACAGAGTTTATTTGCATCAAGAACAAACATGACAGCTGAAACTGGTTTGGCTCAGTGGGTAGAGCAACAGCCTGGGGACTGAAAGGTCCCAGGTTCGATTCTGGTCAAGGGCATGTACCTTGGTTGCGGGCACATCCAGTAGGGGGTGTGCAAGAGGCAGCTGATTGATGTTTCTCTCTCATTGATGTTTCTGACTTTCTATCCCTCTTCCTTCCTTTCTGTAAAAAAATCAATAAAATATATATTTTTTTAAAAAAGAACAAATGTGACAGAAAATTAAAATTTGACAACTACTTAGTGGTTACATCTGTATTTGTTAGTTATTGTATTACTTGTATACTATTCTACATGCTTAAAAACCCACAATAAAATATTTTAAAAGTTTAAAAGCAAGGCATAGAATAATTAAACCCTAAGTTAGAACGGATCTGAGAGATCATTTAACCCAACTTTCCATCTTGAACTTGGATCCCCTTAAAACACCCATTAGATGGCTTCCAAATTCGACTTGAACACATCAAAGTAGAGTGCTTACTATCTCTTGGGCCAACATATCACAAAACTGAAACAACGAGTACAGCAGCCAGAGAGGCACATGGAAGGGTGCCATGGAAGTTCAGAATAAAAGGAGGGCCCTGAGACAGCCCACCGTCTTTTGGAACAGGTTCACTTGAGAACTACCATTCATGGAACAGTGACTAGGGGTTGCCAGTGGAGATGCAACACTGAGCAGAGGCTGACTGTGTCCCTGCCAGCAGCAGAGCTGCAGCCAGTAGGTTGGTCTGCTTCCTTCCTCTCTGTTTTACATTTGCCTTGTCTTCTAGCACTGACGGAGCTCCAGGGGTGAGCTAATCTGGCAGAGAGAAGAACAAGGGGGGGGGGGGAGACTGCCCATTTGGAGCCTGACCTAGTAAATAGTCAGAGCCTGGAGGCCAGGCTACATGCTGGGGAATTGCTGAGAGGACCTCTCTTCTCTCCATTGAGGACTCAGGCAAAGAAAAGAGAATATTCTGGAAAGTGTGGCCCATGAAGGAATGTTCTTCATGGCAACACTGACCACAATGCAGGAGCTGGGGACAGGCCAGCTATCCCATGGACATCACAGTGTAGTGGGGTGGCTCTGAACCCTCCTCTCTCCAAGCTGCACCATCACTGGGGAAAGTAGGGCTCTAAGGACCCCGTGAGCCTGACTGGTTGTATGTCAACCTCTCCCTGTGCAGGGTCAGGTCCAAGGACAAGCCATAGGTTGGCTTTCATATCACTTAGGGTTCTGAGATTGCCAGCAACAGAAAACAACTCTGGCTGATCTAGGCAAGAAAACAAACATCTTGGACAGACACAAGACAGTTCCCAGAATAAGAAAGCTAATTGAATAATAAAACTCTAAAAGAACAGGAGCCAGAGCCACCTGGGACTTGAGTGGCAAAACCATATCAACAGGCGCAGTGGGACAAATCAGTTCCAGCGACCTCACGTCTGCTCAAGAGAAGGAGTCTGATAGGCCAGCTTGGTGGTTTTATCCATCACAAGCAGGCAGCTTGTTTGACAATCCCACCAGGACTGAGGGACATCATGATGCTGTGATCAAAAGAAGGAATACTGGGTAGATGAAATGTCTGGCATGATCCCACTGCCCTCAGTCTGTGGTTTGTATCCTCATCTGCCATCAGGCACTGCCCAGGTAACGTGATATTACAGAGCACACTGCACTCTGCACCTGAATGCACCAGCTGTGTGCAGCTTCCGCCAGGTCCTCTCCCTGCAGTCTGCCAGCTTGGATTTCAAACAAGAAGCAGGGGAACCGGAGAATGTGGGTTCCAGAATATAACTGTCTCCAAATCCACCAGCCAAGTTATGCTCATAATTACGTGTCCTGGGACCTGCAGTTTGAGCCAATCTAAACGCAAATTGAGTAGGAATTGTCCCTGAGCAATCACTGGAGGATCTTTCTGAGTTGCCTCTGTCTCTGTGGGGCTGAACAATTCTCAAGTCTTCCCTTGCAAGTTCTGCCCCAAACAGGGCTCTAGGGAAGCATGTGTCGCCTGCAGACTGGGCTGGGAGTTTCTGCAGTCAGAAGAGGTCCTCAGGCCTGAAACTAATCTGAACCTGGAATCTGAGCCAACTCCCAATGTGACCTGGACCAGGAGGCAGGACAAGGGTGAGGGAGGAGGCAGAGGGGGGACCACACTCTCTGAATGATAGAATGCCCATCATCACCATCTTCAGGCTGGAATTCTTAAGAATCTGGTTAACTTCACTCATTCATCCAGCAGAAGGTGAACCCCTGGATGTAATGCAGGGTTGCTCCTTGGTTTTATTTACGGCTGTGCCTCGACTGCCTAGAGCAGAGCTGAGCCATTTGGGAGTCATGAAAGTATTTGTAGCACGAGGGGGTAACACTGCTTTGTGTTTACTTCAATACTAGTTGGGGGTCTCCCCCCCCAGCCCCCCAGCAGCGGGGCCTGCCAGTGGAGAGCAGCTGGACAGGCACCTCTGCCTTCGGAGGCGGCTGAGAGACCAGGCCAGGCAGCTGGCCAGCTGCTCTGCAGAGCTCAGGGCCGGGGTGAGTCAGGCGCTCCGCCTTCAGCGCTGAGCTGCAGAGGCCATGACGCAGGCCAGTGGCCCCTCTGGGCAGTCACTTGCAGCAGAAACACACAGACATACACACAGAGCCCTGAGCTGAAGAGGCCGGAAGCCGAGCAGGATGGTTATGTAAGAGGCAGAAGATGGGGAATTAAAGGCCTGCTCAGTGCTACCCCACACTGACTGTTCCTGGGCTTCTCATCTTCCTTCAACTCCAGAGAATGTGATGAAAAGGAGGGAAAGAACCTGCCCTGCTCAAAGCTTCATTCACTGAGCTTGGGAGACAAACTCACACCTTGAAGAACGCAGGCCCCTCGGGGGCTGAGAGGAAGCTCCTCCCCACACAGCCAGGCCCGGGGAGCCCTCTTTGCAGGGGTGGCTTTCACCCCAGCCTCCTGCCCCTAAGCTGTTTGCTAAGCCCATGGTTGGGTCTCACCCTGTTCCCCACTCCTCACTCTGGGTTTGGGATCTGGTAATTGTGGTCCCTTAACTGCAGCCCCTCTCAGCTCCTGCTTCTCCCCCCAACCCTACCCTGCCCCCAGAGCTTCCTTGCTATGCTCTGAAAGCACTTCCCTTTGATCATCAACTGTGTTGGGGGCGGGTGAACGGGGTGAACTGGTGTTGAGAGCTCCTATCAAAGCTGTTCCCCTATCAGCCTAGCAAAGTTCACCTCCTTCTTTGCCCAGCACAGCTACTCCGGGCCAGTGGAGGATGTTCACTGCACCCCAGACATCAGGGTTAGGGTTAGGGTTAGGGTTAGGGTTAACCCCTTTAGTGCTATTTCCATCTGCCTCCACCTGTACCCGCCAGGGAGGAGGCTCAGAAGCAAGACCCTGGAACTGGACACCTGAGTCACAATCCTGGCATTTCCTTTTGGAGCTCCTACCAGGGAACCTTGAGAAGTGTGCCCCCAGCTGTCCTTCTCTGTGAATTGGGCGCAATCGCAGGACCCATCTCATAGGCTGGCAAGCTCAGAACCCTAAGTGATAGGCCCGCCGTGAGGTGCACTGGGTTACTATAGCACTTGAAAAAACTCATGGTATGCAGCAAATGCTTGATAACTATTTTTAATTATTACCACACCTGTCCTCATCCTGCCTATCCTTCAGGGCCTGACGGGAAGCCTGATGAGTTCTTCCTCTTGTTTGAACTCCCACTGCCGTCTCCTCTGCATCTCACAGATACTGCTTTGTGTCACACATCGTCAGTAGTTTTTACTCCATTTGGCGGCCTTTGCTCCTCAGGGAGATGTGAGGAGCAAAGTGAGCAGCTCAGTGGATGGTCTCTCTGTAGTTGCCAGTTACACTCACTGTACACCACCAACACTGTGTGTGCACATGGGCGGGGGGGGGGGGGAGGTTGGAGAGCTGATTTCTTACAAACTGATTTTAAAACTTTTAGGCTTTTCATATTTAAGTTCAAACAACCAAAGGAATATTTTTCACAATCTATTATGTGTAGAGTACCATGGAGACAAAAAGATTAATCAACCCAATCTGCTCAGTTTGAGTCATTCGTGCCTGGCTCTCCCCAGTCCCCATCTCAAGAGGCACTCCCTCGGGCGTGTGGCTTTCACCGCATCCTTCCCCTCCTGACGTCCTCACGCATTGCCCTCCCCTGGGCTCCTCTGCTTCTTGTCTAGATGGCTGCAAAGACTTCTGGCAGCCTCGCTGCCTCTGGTCTCTACCTACAAACCCAAGGCATCTCCTACCAAAATACAAACCAACCCTGTCACTCAAAGAGTTAGAAACTGGGTCGTGTTTCCTATTACCCATGGAATGAAAGTTTCAGTTCTACACAAAGTCATTATCAGTGTGGACTACAACCTTAACAAACTCAGCTTCTACCATCCTCACGGCACACCTGCCAGATATCTCATGCTCACACCTTGACAACTCTCTTCTTCTGAGAACAGCTCTCTTCTCTCTGACCCCCCCTCCCACCCCCCGGCTTGGCAATTTCCACCCTTTCTTCAAGACCAGACCATATGTCACTTCCCTCAACTTCCTCAAAGTTTGTCTCTGCCTCTTTCTGCTCCCATAAACTTAGTGTTTTCCATTATTAGAATATCTGCCACTGTTTGTAAATGAATTTCTTCTACTGGGTGGATAATCCCAGGGGAAGACATGGCTCCAGCTTTGTTCTTTTGACACCCTTCTCTGGTCTGAATTAGATGGTCAAGAAATATGGGATTGCCCTAGCCAGTTTGCTCAGTGATAGAGCATTGGCCTGCGGACTGAAGGGTCCCAGGTTCGTTGTGGTCAAGGACACATGTCCAGGTTGAAGTCTCAATCCCCACCAGGGAGTGTGCAGAAGGCAGCCGATCAATGATTTTCACTCATCAGTAATGTTTCTGTCTCTCCCTCCCCCTTACTCTCTGAAATCAATAAAAAATATATTTTAAAAAAATATATGGGATTGACCTAGTGCCAATAACACCAACACCCTAAAGGGACTTATTTCACATTTTTCTCACTACCAGCACTTTATATTCACCGCCTCTGATTCAACTCTCCTCATTCTCTCCTGAATCCACCCAAACAACTGCTCACATGGACCACTGCTCAACAGGGCACCAGTGATATCTAGGTTGTTAAACCCAGTGGTCAGACCTCTTTTCATCCTCACAGTTGATGGCTCCTCCTTGGTCTTTTCTTCCCCTGGTTCCCAGGACACAATCTCCTGGTAGTCCTCCCATGTTGCTGGTAGCTCCTTCTCAGACTCCTTTGCTAGCTGCTCCTTGTCTTCCTGACCTCTTAATGTGGACAGTCGTAGAGCTTGGTCCTTGGACCTCTTCTCTCTTCCTATCTTCTTTCTATCTCACTCAGGGTCATGGCTTTAAGTACCATCTTTGTGTTGATTACTCCCAAATGTAGAACTCCTGTCTAACCTTCTGTCTTGAATGTAAGATTCTTATATCCAGTAGTGATACTCCTTATCACTACTCTACCTTTCAAACTTGTTAAATTGAACTCCTGACCTACCCACCCACAACACCTTCTTCTCTTGCAGTCTTTCCCATCTCGGTGTACTGCAACTCCAACCTTCTAGCTGCTCAGCCCAACTTTGAGTTCTTTCTTTCTCACATACTCCATCTCCAACACATTACCAAATTTTGCTGTTCTACATTCTGTGTGTATACAGAATCAAACCACTTCTGATCACCCTTGACAGTCTCACTTGAATTATTTCAATAGGTCTCTGACCGGTCTCCTGCCTTTGTCCTTTGTCCCCATCAGCCTATTCTCAAAGAGGTGACTTTGGTTCTGTGAAAGCCTAATTCAGATCACGTCATTCCCCTGTTAAGCTCTCCAGAGACTCCCCTCTCATTTCCCAAGGCCTGCAAGGCTCCATGTGATCTGGCTCTCTTTCCTTCCTGGCATCATCTGCCATTGTTCTCTCCCTACTTCATTGACTCAGCTTCAGCTACACTGGCCTCCTTGATGTTCCTCTCCCAGGCCAGGCACACTCTTGCCACAGAGATGTTCATTTACTCTTCCTTCAGCCTGCAATGCTTCCCAAAGGATGCATGGCTCACCTCTCCACAACCTTAAAGCCTTCCTGATAGGTTATTCTTCCTGTGAGGACTTCCCTCAAAACCTGTTATGACATTGGTAATCTACTTTAAAATACTTCAGTATTGTCAGCATGTGCCAGCTCAGTTGAGTTTTAATTCTAGAGATGGTCAGTTAACTTGCAACCAAGAGTGCTTGGCTGGTTTTCTACCAGAAGAGCCGTACTCTGAAACTGCTATTCTGGGAGTTTCTGTTATCCATCCAAATCTTAAGCAACAATCAACACTTTAATTAGCACACTAAACTAAAAAAAAAAATAGGTCTTTATTGGTAAAACTAGAAACATGTTAAGTAGTGTACTGAGAATTAAGAATGGCTTTCTTTGGTAAAATTAGAAAATGATTTCTGTGAATGGCCTCCAGTAATTGGCTATTATCATTTAGAGACTTCGGGCCACTCCCTGCTCTTATGTCAGTGGGGTGTAAGAATCACCGAATGTGAAAGCGACAGATAGAATGTAAGAAGGACGTTTTGTTCAGAAGGTTTGTAACCTGGCTCTGAGCCCATCAGGAGAGACTTGTTCTCTACTCTGTCCCATAACCAGATGTTGATTTGAAAGCGTTTGTGGTGCGTGATTCCAACGAGGAGGCACAGAACCTCAGAAATGTGGACAGGTCCATGGGAATTCAGAATAGGTTATGTGAACAAGTTGGGACCTTTTTCAATAACAATGATTTGGTTAATAAACCCCATAAGCAGAATCTGGTTGGAGATGTGCTTTGATTATTGCCTAATAGTGACATTATGGGGGAGTGGCCAACCTTCACTACCTCAAACTTAGTAGCTTCCGTTACTTACCCAAAAGGTCTTAAGAATCAAGCATATCCAATACAGGTTGGGTCACATTTCCAAGACCTTCTTATTTTACATCTTTACCATCCTCCCAGGCTCTGTATCTTTCTCTGTGCCTGTGTTATTTTTGTCCATGACCTATACTCAACATCTAACATACTATATATGTTACTTTTGTGTGTGTTTGTTGTTTGTCTCTGCCTGCAGATGATGTAAACTCCATGAGGTCAGGGTTTTTTTAATCTTCACTTGTCTGTTTTGTTCATGACCATAACCCAGTGTAAATAACAACAATGCCTGGCTATCTGTTTGGTGAATGAATAAAAAAAGATAAGGGAGTACTTTAAGAAAATAGACAAAATGATGACAGAGTTCAAACGGGAGAGGATTATTTTGGGCTAGAAAATCAAGGAAACATGAATTTTATTGTACCATGGAACAAGGAGAACCAGGGTAGTCTAAATGCATAGACATGAATTTATTGCTTGCCAGGAAAGGAGAATCACATCGTTCAAGAAAGGTCAGTGAGTCTCCATGAACTGAAAGTGAAAGGGACAGAGCTAATGTGGAAAAAAAGTTTTGTCTAAATTTCCAACTGACTCAAAAGTGAAGTTTGAAGTCTCCCTTGAGATGGGTTATTATTCTGGTTTTGCATCACTCGGACGTGGGGCAATTCTCAAGCAGATCCAGGATGGGTTGCCTAAGGTCCTGGTGGGAGTGAGCTGGGGATTGCACAGAGGGCACATTCACATGTGCCTGCTCAATGCTTGGCGAGATCTTTCTCAGACTGTCTCAGGAGACCCAGGAGAAGGGCATTTAGGGGAGAGAGAACAGTGTGAGAGGAAGCACTCAGGTAAGAAAATAGAGAGCTGATCTGGGAAGACACAGGCCAAAGGGTGATTGCAGAGGAGGGGTCAGAGATGTTGGGGGAGAAGGGAGAGGCTCTACTGTGGAGCCCTTGAATGTGGCCAGCAACAGAGTCATCAAACATTTGTAATCAGGAAATATGCCCAGCTGTGTTTAAGAAGATCAATCCAGCAGTAGCGTGTAGCAAGAAGAGGCGGGGGTCAAGTTAGGAGGCTGGTGTAATATCCAGGTGAGAGGTAGTGAAGGCAGAAAGACTAAAGCAGGCTGCCAGGGAGATGGTCAGAGTAGAAGGCATGAGACGTCACAGACAGCTCTAGGTGAATCTAACGTCCACTGCTGTGTGTATCTCCTCTGTTGACACTCTCCTAGATGCTAAGGCTTGGGGGCTCAGCCAGGAAGCCACCAGCCTGTCACTGTGGTTTGGCTGGTCATGGGTGGAGGTGGAGGGAAAGCCAGGAAGTCCAAATTCCAGTTGTCAGGGACAATGTGGCTGCTCCAACCACCCCCTACCCCTTTCCCCAGCCAAGCCAGCACTGACATGCAGAGGTGGTCACTCTGGGAGTTCAAGGTCTTCAGGGCCACGGGGGGGGGGGGGGGGGGGGGGGGGGGGACAAACTTCCATCTAGGAGGTTGGAGGGGGGCGTCAATGAGCAGCACCACGGGAAACAAGATCCAGCCAGCAAGAGCCCAGGCCCAGGAGAGGTTTGGAGCTGAAATCATAGTGAGAGGCCAGACCCAAGGTGAGGCTATCAAACGAACCTGGGGCCTGCCAGCTGGTGGGGAATGGTGCCAGTCACAAAGCCAGGACTGGTGGAGGGACAATGGGCTAAGACACATATGTGTCTTAATGAATATGCTAGGGGAGGCTGGGATGCCCCCTTTTTACTCAATCTTTCCTCCCCAACTCCTCAGCAAAGCTTCTGGCAAACACTCAGCTATGGAATGGACAGTGTTTATTTATTTAACCTGTGTCATTTTCTGTTGCATTGGGGGGGGGGGAAATGGGCTGCTTTTAAGTCCACAATACTCAAATGAGTCTAACACAGCTTCCTCTGCCCAGGAAAACAGGCTTGCTCCTCTGCAACCTCTTCCCCTTTCGCACCTTCTGGAGAAGATGGGAACTAGCAGAGAAAGGGTGGGGAAAAGGCACCCAAGGGCCAGCTGCCTCCATACAAAGCCCTTCACGTGACTGACCTCTTCTTTCTCTTCATTCATCTGCCAGAGGGTGCTGCCCACCAGAGCCCCGATCTCAGTGGATGGTGAGCGTGGGAGAGAGGTGGCCCTGGGAAGGCATTGACTCCGGCAGCCCTGTAACAATCCTCCGATTGAGAAACTCCATCCCTGTCCTCAGGGAAGTCCTTCATACACTGCCATCTAGAGCAAGGAGAGCCAAGCTCTCCCAGCGAGTCTGACACTCTCCCATCTTCTTCCCCTTCTTCGCTCTCTGCAACTGCTCTTAGCAACTGCTTTTGACTCTTCTGACAAGCCATCGGTCATCCCTGAGCCTGGGAAACCTCTTGTCACTGGAAGCTAACAACTAGTGTAAGAGGCTTTTGCCTTGGTCCCACTCCCCTGACACTCCCCCGGGGTTGTCTTAGGGCTGTAGTCAACAGCGGTTCCCGAGCCACATGTGGCTCTTTGGCCCCTTGAGTGTGGCTCTTCCACAAAATACCATGGCCTGGGTGAGTCTATTTTGAAGAAGTGGCGTTAGAAGAAGTTTAAATTAAAAAAAATTTGGCTCTCAAAATAAATTTCAATCATTGTACTGTTGATATTTGGCTCTGTTGACTAATAACTTTGCTGACCACTGTTTAGGGTAACGCTCTTAGAGATGAGACTCCCTAGGCCTCCCTCGGGGGAAGGAGCTGCTGTGGGGAGGGTATGGGAGTACAAAGCAGGCTCGATTGTGCATGAGGGGACTAGGAAGGGCCCCAGGAGACCAAGATCCTTTCCTGGAGGTTCCGAGATGTCATGAGATGGACGTAAGGGATGGACCCATCAAAAATCAATGCATCCGTCTGATCTCTGGATGGGCATGTCCTTGGGGACTTCAGAGAAGTGAATGAGTCAAGAGACAATGTAGGGGAATTGGGTACTGAGTCATGTACCATGCCAGGCACTTTCATGTCGTCTCACTGAATCCTCGGGCTTGCCCTGAGGTGTGTCGTTTCATCTTTGTGTCATAGCCAGGGAAACCAGGGCTCAGAGATATTAAGAAACCCACCTATGGTCACACCGCTAGAAATGGCCAAGCTGGGGTCCAAATCCAGATTTGGCTGACTCCAGAACCTAAGCTCTGTCCACCCCCCAAAACTAGCCCTTGAGGACCGAATGTCAGGAAGAACAATGGTGAAGGTTTAGGGTCTCTTTCTGGGGAAAGTTCTGGTTATGTCACCAGAATTCATATCTTAAAGTTCTAACTCCCCTGTTCTTCAGATGATGTAAAACCATGGTCTTTAAAGAGGTAGTGAAGTTAAAATGAGGACTTTAGGGTGGGCCCTGATCCAATATGACTGGAGCCCTGAGGAAGTTAGGACACAGAAAAGAAGAAGGGCATTGAGGACACAGAGAGAAGGCCACCGTCTGCAAACCAAGGAGAGAGGCCTCAGGAGAAAGCACTCTTGCCACCCCCTTGATCTCAGACTCTGGCCTCCAGAACTGTGGGACAAGATATTTCTGTTGTTTTATCCACCCGTCTATGATCCTTTGCCATGGCAGCCTGAGCAAACTAAGACCAGTCCCCATTCACGAAGCATTCTTTGTTTCCTAGACCTTCTCCAGGAATTTCACTCTGAGTTATCGTCCGAGTGGAGCCTCATCCAGGAGGCTGGCAGGGAGGCTGAGGAATTGCTGGTATCCACAGAACCCCTTAACTAACAGTATGCTATGGTTACAAAACTCAGCACATGACATATGCCTTTGTCAACTATCTTTCCACTGTGATGATTATGGCAGCTCCACCTCCCTTCAGAGCAGGACCTACAGGAAGTCAGGTGGACAGATGCTGACCTCCCTGACTGCAGGCACAGTTGACCTTCAGGTCCTAGCTGAGTGGGGGGCCAGGCACTTCCCCTGTGGCCTAATTTGAGCAACTGCTTTTCTTCTGTAATGATCACAGGGAATCAAGAGATGCCTCCCTAGTCCTCCCCATTCCCACCTGTCAGTCATCACTGCTGCCATCCTTTCGAACTGATAAGTAAACTGATGATGCATTGACAGCAAGAAAACCCAGACTGGAGGTGGGAGAAAATCAGTCTCTGAATTTTTTGAACATTTAATTTGAATACATCCTGTCACAAGTGAAGATGAGTTAGCACTCACACAAAGGAGGTGTGGGGGAGGGAGAGAAAGCCCCTTTGAATTGCAAGGGCTGGGAGAGGAATAGAGTGGGTTTATGAAAATGAGCCCAAGTATCTTAGAGGGGGAGAGTGAAAATAGATGTTTCAAGAAGAAAAAGTAAATGTTATACACAGATGTATGTGTGCACATTTATATGCATACACTAATTTATGTATGTAAATATGTGTGTGTGCGCACACACATCACACATCTCTGCAGTGCAAGGCCTTGGGGAATCTCATACAGGAAAAGGGTCTTTATCAGAGCTGTCCCACAGGGAGGTTTAACCTGTCCCCAACATTTTTCTTAATTCTTCTGTCCATTGGGAGAAAGCCACAAAACACAGGAGCCCTCATAAATAAGACCAGGAAAAAAAAACACTACATTTTTAGCATTCTGTGGTTTATTATTCTTCAAACTTGATAACTTCCAAGTGGAAATCCTGATCATGTTTAGAAACCATTTCTTCTGTGTTTTTCATAACCCTTAAACCAACCACAAAAACAAACAAACAAACAAAAAAACCCCAAAGCAGTCTGCTCTAGAATTGCACCTCTGACATATGTGTAAAATATTGAACAGCAGGCTTTGTTTCCTTTTTATTCACATGTATAAAACACGAGCAGGACAAACCTCTGCCTGCCTGACCTAAGATTCTAGACGAGAATACATTCTGACCACACTTCATTTCAAGCATGAAAAACAGCCCTCCGAAAGGGAAAAATATAGGCAGTGTTTATGCCTCAGGCCAGGAAGTGTACCCTTTCGCTTGGGTTCTGCTCTGAATAGTCATCTAGACACAGCAGTGCCTCAGTGTGACTGCCTTTGTGAGTTTCAGTTGTGTCGAGGCAGTTAGTTTGGTCAGAAGTTCCTGCAAAGAACAGGAGAGGATGGAATCTGCGGGTTTGGGATGGGGCTGGGAAGCACCCGATGCTCCTGGATGGAGCATGGAGCAAAGAAGCCTCAGGGCAATTGGGAGAGGGTAGGGGGGTGGGATAGCAGACTAGTCAGAGGCTGAGGCTCTAGATGGGTCTCTCACAAGAAGCTAGCTGCAGCCCTGGCACCAGCAGCAAACACTAACACCACATAAGAGGAGCAGGACATGGTGCCAGAGGAGCCAGCAGCAATGGTGGGGTGGTAGAACAGGTAAAGCCTCCCTAGTGTTCGCAACAACGTGAGGAGCACAAATGGAACAGAGGCTGGGGCGTACAGAGTGGAGAGATGGAAGGGCTTGTGGTATTCTGAGCACAGTCAGGCTAATTAATAAATTATCCAAGCTTTCCGTGCTCCACTCTGGCCTGAGGACAGCAGAAGTTTTGTCAAGATCCAAGAGTGGATCTTACAGTATTGCTAGACAGATAATACGAACAAGGGTTATAATGTGAATTTGCTGCAGTATCTAAGATTATTTAAATCTGCTATGGAAAATGAGGGAAACTAAGTAGAGAAGCAACGAGCTTGCTAGACTGATTGTTTACGTCCCTTCACAATTTGTATGTTGAAATCCTAACCCTCAATGTGATGGTAGGAAGTGGGGCCTTTCGAGGATGGTTGGGTCAAGAAAGTGGAGCCCTTACGAATGGGATTAGTGTCCTTATAAGGAAGAAACAACAAATAGATCCAGAGACACAGAATCATGGTACAGTCAAACCTCAGAGGGAAGGCAGGGGAGGGTGGGCGTTTTCATTGCACCAAATGACACCCAGGTCTGGAGAGGACGTGGCTCAGACTCAGGGTGACATCCAAAGGGGCCCTGAAAAAGGGGCATTGGTGGCCTACAGGACAGACCTCGTCACCTTGTTACTTGGTGGATAGGTTCAAGACTGTGGCATAAAGGACACAGGCCACTGGCAGGTAGGGTTGGGGTGGGGGTGGGGAGAGAAATGGATTAAAAATAGACTTGGCTGGGAGCGAATTAGTTAACCCCTAATACATGGGATAAATATCAGGATGTAATTAACCACTGCTTAAAAGGGACCCTCGGTATGTCCCTCCCAGAATAAATCCTGAGGGTTGTTTCGCTAATTCCAACAGAAAAGGAAGAGAGAGACTACAATCCTTATCCTGAAAAGAATAGAGCACTTTTGGATGTTTTCCTTTTGTATGTTGATTCTAGATTACCCAAAAGATTTTTTAAGAAGACAAAAACTGGGTTACATAGAAGATTAAATTGCACGGAGAAAAGTTTGCACCTCCAGAGGAGCAGGATGAATGAGGCAGACATGGGATTGGGGGCACCTGAGCAGGTGGCTGTCATGCTGGGGATCCTCTCTAAATGGTGGCCCACTGCTCCTCCTCACTTGTTTCTCCTGTTCCTTCTGATGCTGGTAATCACCCTCCCCCTCTGCCTGAAAGCAGGCCGTACACTTCCCTGTGCAGGTGTCTCCTGCTGCCCTCCCAGGAAGAGAACAACCTTTATCGACAGAGACAGTGATGGGACCAAGATGAGTCTGCACAAATAACCTTACTAAACACCCTTATCTCCCATTAGTTTTCCCCACTGATTTCCTCCTCACCTTCCCATAATTTATCAGCTCTAGAAGCCCAAAACCCTTCTCTTTTGTTTAGTGACTTTTTTTTTTTTTTTTTTTTTTACAGGAAAGGAGAGGGATAGAAAGTCAGAAACATGAGAGAGAAACATCAATCAGCTGCCTCTTGCACAAACCCCTACTGGGCATGTGCCGCAGCCAAGATATATGCCCTCGTTTGCCCTCGACCGGAATCGAACCTGGAACCTTTCAGTCCACAGGCCGACGCTCTATCCACCGAGTTTCGGCTCTAGTCACTTCTTGACAATTTATTATCCTTTGTTCAAATAGTGAGTAAGCCCCCAGGTCTAACTATTCCTTTGGGTTTTCATTTCTTTTCTGTGAAATCCCTGTGCCTGTGTTAAAAAAAAAATATGAAAAAAAAATTAATTAATTAACATCAATTAACATTGTTTGTTTTTCCTCCTGTTAACCTGTCTTTGTGAGTTTAATTTGCAGGTCCCAGGTACAAACCTGAGAGGATGGAGAAAGATTAGTTCCCTTCCCTAAAGTTGTGATGAGAATTAACCAACCATTACACAAAAAGGCCTCAGTGAGGCCGAGAAGTGGAGGTGCAGAATGGCTGACACATCTGAAAGGCTCAGGACAATCTCTCCTCACACTGGTGAGGCAGGAAGGACTGTGTGCAGGACGAGACATCAGGGGATAATGATGACCTGGGGCTGCGGTAGCCAGCAGGCAGCACCACAGGGGCTTCTTATAAATTTGCTTTACGGTTTCATCAGTGAAGAAATCACGCCCCCAAGCCCAAGATTTTCTCTGAGAGTCTTAATTTTGGGTTGCTTCATTGCTTTTCAGTAACAGTTTTGGAAATATACACAAACAGTGTGATTTAATGTTTACTTCTCAGTGAGAATTTTTCTCTAAATAAGTCCACAAGTCCAAAAAAAACTCTTTTCTGACCTCATACTCCAACATTTGGAAAATATGTTTTTTATTGCTGTGTCCTTGAAACGATGATTTAGACATTTTGTTGTTCTGAGAAAAAAAAACTAAGTAATAATGACATTATTTTTTTCTAGCTTGACAAATGGTAAAATTAAGGTATAGAACAGTTGACCTGCTTAACGTGACAATGAAAGTTATACAGAATTGGGCCCACACCTCGGCCATCTTGCATCTAGGTCAGCTCACAGCCACAGCCCCACAGCCCCACAGCTCCCGGTCCGCGGCATAGGTTTTCTGCATCATCTTGGCAGCTTCAGACCAATTGTTCATCTATTTTTAGCGAAACCACCGGGGAAGAAAGAAGCTAACGAATGAAAGGAAAAGATATAAGGCACAAGGACAGAATGAGCATCAGAGGTGGGATAAAAGTTAAAAAAAAAAAAAAAAAGGACCATAAAAAAAATCCAGGGTAATACGTAAGTAGACAAGATGTATTTTATGCACCATGGAATTTTCCTTTCATTTCCCTAATCCCACAACACAGTTCAATTCCTTTCTGGACAGAATTCCCCTCACACTTTGCTCTTCCCCAAAGACATTTATTAGATCCTGCCTCCCATAACACACCATGGCAATCACACCCTGACCACACCAACCAGATTATAAACTATTTGAAGGCATAGACACATCTCTTTCCCTCGATGAATGTAACACGTTTGCTGGATAACCAGGGAAGTATTCCCAGCTAGAGTGATTAGCCACAACAACAAAACTGCCGGGTCCATTTTTATCTTCTATTTGAGAAGCATTTGTTCCCAAAATTTGAGTTTGAAAAGCTGAAGAACTGGCATGGGACATTCTCGCTTGCCTGACTAAACACAGAAATAAAAACCACCAGCTTTGCTCTCGGAGCCCAGGAGGGACAGAAAGAGAGAGGAGTTCGAGCCTGTTCTATGCCTTGTGGCATTTGAGTGCGCCTGGCATAGGGGAGGGAGGGGAGAAGGCGGCGGAAGCTTGGCACGGGCTGACAGGGGGCTCTCCAGCTCAGATCTCACCGTGCTGGCAACAGACCAGACATGAGGAACCCACAGGCCCTTCCTTACCTTTGTCACCTTGATTAATTCAATAATGATTTTTCAGGCAAGTTCCGTTCAGGCACTTTGGGACAGGGCAGTGAGTCAGAGGATGGCGTTAAAACCAGAATAGAAGCCACAGTCCTCTCTGGGGAACGGCGTCTGGGCTTTAAATTCCCAGATCACACAACTTCCTAATTGGTAAGAAATGTTCTTAAACAAGAACATAGGTTTTACCAGGCCTGGCAGTGACTAATAACGTGGTCTAAGGACTGACTGATGAAAAAGAAGTTGGATTCACACGTCACAGTAAATTCTTAAATCATTTTCCACCCGGAGGTTTATTGCTGAATATAAATAAAATCTCTCTCCTTGGGCAATCCCAGTCCAAGTCCAGAAGATATGCCTTCGTTAATTAAATTAACTTTGAAGTGACATTCAAACAATGTCTTCCTTCTAAATGCCTTTGTTTTCTCCAAGATCTTATTGACAAGCTGTTTCACAAGTTCCTGATTAAGCGCCCCACCCCCAGCCTGCATACTAATAGAGACGTTTTATCTTCTCTGTGTTGGGTAGATATAGAGTAGTCCTCACATTGTATTCATTTAACTGTGTCCCCAAAGGCCCACACTTAACACCACCAAAAATTTTAAAGAAATATCTAGGGTGCTTCAAAAGGATCCGGATAGATACAAAATTTACATCTCATTTACTGAAACGCACATAATTGACAGCAAATTCCGGAGTCGAGAAGAGAGGATTTTTAATAAAATAAAAAAAAAATTAGTCTCTTTCCAAAATCAGGCATTTGCGTTATTACAGGGGCTCTCTCGGCTTAAATCCTTTCAATCCGCAGCGGAGGCGCCCCTCCCCGGCGCGGGCGCGCACACATGGACACACAATCACCCACACGCGCCCGCCCACACCCCCTTCCCTGCGGGGCTCCCGCGGGATTTACAGGTTTCGCCACCACGGGTTACTGTCAGGTGCAGAAAGCCAGTCTTTGTTCCGAGAGCACTCTGCCCCCCCACCCCCCGGATCTGACTTCTTTACTTGCCACGTGAGCTCTGAGCCGGTCGGGGCCGGCGGGAGGCCACCCCGGCGCACGGGAGACAAAGGCTAGAAGCGCGCGGCCAGGGCGGCCCGGGCGGCCCGGGGACGTCTCCCCAGCTCCTGCGACAAGAGCGACATGGGCCCGACCTGCCTGCGACGGAGAGGCTCTTGCAAGAGATGTTCTGTCCAAGCCCGCGTGAAGGCGTCGGGGTTTCCTTGTGCGGGGAGGGGGCCCGGCCGGGGCCAGATGACCCCCGGATGGTCGGGGGCACGGGGACTCCTTAGAAAGGCGCGCTCCCGGTGTACGGGGGAGAGTGAGGCTTTGGACCGAGCATCGCGGCCACGGCAGGCTAAGAGAAACCCACAGGGGCCTCCTTTGTCCTGGGGAGAGAGTACCAGCCCCTTCATACCCGAGAGGCCAGGCCGGAGAGCCTGTGACCGCTCACCCCACACAGTGCCCGGCCTGAGCAACGCGCCCCGGGCGCAGAATTTAAGGGCACCAAAAAGTCAGCGCTCAAAATACACATCTTAATGCAATGCTTTTGGATGCAATTAAAATTGATGCCAAAAAAGGATGTTGAACAAGATATTAAATTCTAAATAGAGATAGGATCAGTGCCGTGTTTCGCTGAGCCAGTTTGTAGCCCTGGCAAAGGGAAGATTCCCGGGGTGCCGGGAGATTGGTGGCGCGGGGGGGGGGGGGGGGGGTGGGTGGGAGAGGAGCGAGGGCCGCCGGCGTCGGAAGTGGAGGCCCCCCTGAGGGCCGGGTAGGGGAGAGGAGGGGTGGCCCCCGGGGACCGGAGGTGAGAGATCGGGAGCGCTGCTCAGCCGGGAACAAAGGCGAGGCAGAAGGCCGGTGGGGGGTGGGGGTGGGAGAAACGGGAAGGGCTCCATCCTTCGATGCCAGGAGTCGGGCTTCCCCTCGGACCTGGAATGGAAGCCTCCCCGCCGCCAGCGAGCCCTGCAGGTTTCCCGCTCGCTGGTTAATTCTCACTAACAAGACTTGGCAAGATGTCGGGCGAGTAATTTTTGGCTTTTGTTGTGTTCTCGTCGCGACGCACACAAGCCCCCCTGACAAAAGCGGCTTCTGGGAAATTAAACGCACGAGTGAAAAACGGGGGGCAGCGGGAAAAGTGCTACCTGACCTGGAAAGGGGATGCGGAGACCTGCGTCTGAGCCCCAGAGCTTAGTAAACCCTGACGGTCAGTTTCTCAGGGTCTAGCTTCGCACCAGATGTGGGGCCTCAGTATTTCCTGAGAAGACAATTTGCACATGTGCAATAAGGGGTGAGGACTTTCCCAAGTCACATAAATTATGTATATACATATATAAAGTCTACTAGGGTTAAACAATCATCTTTAGGAAGCGTGGACAGGAGTGGCACCCTGCCTTCCCCAATGAACTGACCCAACACTCCGCTCCCGTTACTGGACTTCGGGGCGGGAGGGATGTTTCTCTCCTCTAAGTTGGGGCTTGCCCACGTCCTCGGGAAGCTATCAAGCTGATTGAATGGCTCAAGATGAAAATCGATCACACTAATGCATAAGCTAACGTCAGAGGAATCGCACTTGAAAAAAAAAACGGCTAGCCGGGCCCAAAGCACTCCGTGAGTCTGGGGCCAAGAGGTCCCAGGGCCTGCCGGGTGGACGGCCACATCCCGATGGTCCCCACTGAGCTTCGATGCCGGGAAGGAGGCTGGCCAGGATCGGGGCGGGGGGCTGGAGGGAGAGGAGGAGGGGGAGGAGCAAGGAGGTAAAAAGGATCAGAACCGACCCCGGGCCTCCGTTCGGCCGGGTTCTCAGCCGGCTACTTTCTCCTGGCCGGATGCCGCACCCCGGGTGGGGTCCCAGCACCGCCGCGCGCCCGGGGTGAATGGCCCGCAGGCTGACCGCGAGAAGCGCCGCCGCGCTCCATTCACAAAGTCGCGGCGCGCGGCTTGCCTGCGGGTCGGAGGCCTCCTCCCTCTGCCTCTCAGTCCGGGTTTTGTGAATGGGCCTGGCGACTTGCGCCCGGCGGCCTGTTTACTCCGCTCTTTGTGACGTCGCGGCCTCGTGACCGAGCGCGAGCGGCCCGCGCTCCATTCACGCGCAAGGGAGGGGGCGGGCGGAGAGGCCTGCCGAGGCGGAGGGAGCAGGGACGGGGCGGGGAGCCCGAGCTGGGGGCGGGAGGGAGGCGGGAGACCCGAGTGGAGAGAGGCGGGGCCTCGCCAGGTAGTACCGAATCTGCGCTCTCCCGGGGGAGAGCTGAGGAGCGTCCATAAATCTCTAAGCCGCGGAGGAAACTCTGGCTGGGGCGGCGCGCCGAGCTCCGGCTGCTCCTGGGGTGCGGCGGCAGAGCGGCGGCGCGAGCGACACCAGCGGGCCAAATACAAAGAGGCCACAACAGAAGGGAGCCCTGGGCCCACCCCCGTAAACACAGCCCCCTTCCCCGTCGCCTCCCCCTGGCACCGCGCGGTGCCGCCCGGTGCCCGAGGCCGCTCGGACTGTTAGGTGACTGCGAGACCACGGAAGGAAGGATCCCGGGGACAAGACAGTCTCCTGTGGGGGAACGCCAAGTTTCTGGCCACTTTTGCACGCTCCCTCCAGTAGCCCTCGCCCGCCCCTTCCCCGCAGCCCAGCTGTCCCGGCGGCTGTTCTTCGCCTCCTCGTGTTGCCGGCAGCCCCGGTTCCCGGCCACCATGGTGACGGTGGAGGAGCTGCGGGAGATGGACTGCAGTGTGCTCGAAAGGCTGATGACCCGGGACGAGAGCGGCGGCGGCGGCAGCGGCGCCCTGGGACTGCCGAGCGGCGGCAAGTGCCTGCTGCTGGACTGCAGACCGTTCCTGGCGCACAGCGCGGGCTACATCCGAGGCTCGGTCAACGTGCGCTGCAACACCATCGTGCGCCGGCGGGCCAAGGGCTCCGTGAGCCTGGAGCAGATCCTGCCCGCCGAGGAGGAGGTGCGCGCCCGCCTGCGATCCGGCCTCTATTCGGCCGTCATCGTGTACGACGAGCGCAGCCCGCGCGCCGAGAGCCTCCGCGAGGACAGCACCGTGTCGCTGGTGGTGCAGGCGCTGCGCCGGAACGCCGAGCGCACCGACATCTGCCTGCTCAAAGGTGAGCGCGGGCGCCGGGCTGCGAGCTCCAAGGGCGGTGTGTCGGCGCCGGGGGAGGAAGTGCCTTGAGAGGGACTCGTGGCGGCGGGGATCCCCGCGACCACTCCTTTGTGCGTCCCGCAGTGCACGGGGCTGTCCGGGTTTGGGGCGCCCGTAAGCCGTGCGAGCTCCAGAAGTGCTCAGTTCGGCCGGGGCGCGTTTCCACCGCCACCTGCAACCCCGCACCCTCCCTGGCGGTTGTGCGTTTGTTTACACTCATTAACGGTCTGGCCCCGCGGGCGAAGCGCCCCTTCCGCGTTTGCTCATCCCCCGGGGAGGTGCCCCTGAGTGTCCCTGTGCGGGTGGGGGCAGCTTGGGCCTGTTGGTGTGGCGTGCGGGGGCCCTTGTCCGGAGGTCCGACCCCGAGAACCCAAGAGGCGAGGACAGGGTGCAGGACGGTGAGCGCCTGTTCCATCGTAAAGCTGCCCTTCGGAAATGCACCGGGAAGATGGGGTGCGGACATTGCGCGGGGCGATCTGTATCTCCCCCCGCTGCGGTCCAACTCCGAGCACCTCCCGAAAGATGGCCCACCCGTCCCGCGCCGAGCTATTCCCGGACCCCGGCGGCGCGGGGGGCGGGAGGAGTGAGAGTTTGGGGAGCGGAAGGCGGGACAGGGCCTCCCACATCCTCAGGCAGCGGAGAAGTAAGACCTTTTGTTCAGACACCATTCTGGAGGGCCCGATGGAAGGCGTGCTCGATTTAAGCGAACCCTGGTGGAACTCTTTGGGGGAGCAGAGACTTGTCAAAGTTGGAAGTCGGTTTCCGACTTGATGCCGTCCAAGGACCTGCACGGAAGGTGCGCCGGCCGCACCTGCGTCCCCGGCCGGGTCCCTGTTGGCCCCCGCGCGGGGGGAGCCGCAGGACGCGGGGAGCGAGGGCGCCCCGGCCTCCGGCCGCCGCATTCCGCGCATTCTTGCGCCCCGTCCGGTCCCCGCTGCCCAAGCCGGGAGGCGTTTCAGACTGCAGCCTTCAAAGAGCCGCTCGGTTCATCCTGCCGGCGCCGCTCGCCTCCTCCCTCCCTCCCTCCTTTCCTCTCCTCTCCTCTCCCGACCCGCTCACCCGGGAGGAAGGGAGAGGGCGGGGGGAGGAGGGCGGAAACCTCTCCCCGCCGCCCCGTCGGAAAGGGTCCGCAGAAGCGCCCGGTGGCGGTGGCGACGGGCCGGGCTCGCCTGGTGAACAGCGAGGGGCTTTGTTCCCGGCAGTTGTTTCCTGGCCATTTGACCTGTCAGCTGCCGGGGACGCGCTGCTGTTGACCTGTGGCTGAACCGCTGATTTTCTTCCTGCGGGAGGCCGCCTTTTGCACCTCCGGTGGAGCCCAGGCTCCTCCCTTCTTCCCGAAGCGCGTCCGGAGAAAGTGCCGGGAGGGGCCGGCCCCGCGGGGACCGCGCGCGGAGCTGCGTCCAGTCCGGGCCCCGGTCAGACCGTCCGTGCGGGGCCGGGCGGTCACACCCGCCGGCCTGTCCCTGTCTGGCGCTGGAGGGAACAGTGGGAGAAATGGCTTTGGGACCAAAGTCCCTTCGCGGGGCCGGGTATGGCCGGGTGCTCTTGCTTGCTGCGCTGCGCTACCCCGGGGTTCCCCCTCATTTAGAGCCGCAGCGCGTGCCTCCCTCGGGGGGGGGGTCTCTGAACCCAGAACCCTTCTCGGGGGAGGGCAGACCCCCTTGGAGTCTGAGTTCGTTTTGTTTTATTTTTTCTTCCTGGAAGAAATCCGGAGGGGACCGCCCCAGAGCGGCAGCTGGGGGGACCTTGGCCCTTGGGCTTCCGGGCGGGCGCGCAGACTCGTAGGCTTCCCCTTCCCAGGGAGGGAAGCATATTTTTAAAGTTTCCTCCTCTGGCTTGCGGCGCCTTCCTGGGCCCCCCAACCCCCCCATCGGGAGAGCCCAGAGCCAGATCAGACCAGCCACCGCGCACGAGGCAGAAGCTGATGTCTGGACTGGGTAGCACCGGAGCTTCTGGGCGAAATGACAGTCCCCTGGCGGCTGGCGAGGTGGCTGTGGCCTCCCGGGCCTGCACTGCCTCCTGTTGTCCGACCTGGTGCGGCCGGGGGGACGACCCTGTGCACCTCCAAGTCCACAGACTCCCTCCGAGACGGAGAGTGTCTGGGCCCGGGTCTCAGGTTCAACTTGTCTCTTCCGGAGCAGGTCATGGGCATAGCCAGGAGGGGCCCGGGCCGCCCAAGCCGAGCCCGACATTCTCAGGGCGGCCGGGCTCTTCCGGCTGGTTCTCTGGCTGGTTCTCTGGCTGGTTCTCTGGCGCTGGCAGGCTGTCTTGGAGGTTGTTACCTGGGTCATAACCTAGTTAACGGAGTTTATTGTCTGTCATATATATAGAAGCTAAGCGGAGGCCTTAACACAGTTCCCCTTCTTTCTCTTTGCCATTTTGTGGAAAAGGCTTTCACCCCGCCGACAGAAGGAAATTGGGCAGCATCTGCTCCCACACCCCTGGGGAAGGTGCAGTGTCGGGGAGGAAAGCAATGGATGCCTTCTGCACCCCCAGTTGAAGGCAGGGAGTGGAGGCCTTGGGGGTTAGGGGGTGGGGTAGGGAGCTAAGTAAAGGGAAACATGGGAGAACAGCCTTAGATGATCTTTAGTGGACACCTGAGTTGATCAGGAGTTGGGTCCCTTGGTTCCTACTGGAGCAGCTCATTGTATTCTGGAGCTCCTGGCTCTTTTCCACGTGTCTCATTTCACTTGTGCTGGCGGGTGTGGAGGACGCTTGGTTAGATTGGAAGCCAGTCATCCAGTTGTTGGTGCCCACCATGGGGACAATAAAAACAGCAGGGTGTGTTCAGAGTTTGTATTATCCTTCCTGGCCAAAGGCTAGCTAATTCTACCAATTGTAATTACCTTTAAAATGTTGATTTTCCCATTTCTGTCTCTTCGACCGGGCAGTTGCAGGGTCGAACTAATACCACAGGTACGAATTCAGAGTGAGGAGTAAACTTTCCTTAGTACCAATAAAATGCTGCAAAGTTTTGCTAAAAGCAATAACCCAAATCACTACATTTTTCTGGTCCTTTTTTTGCAAGTAAAATTCCCATTGGGGTAAACTTTTTTAAAAGCTTAAGTTTATTTAAAACCCTATGAGGCATTTTTAGGGACAGTTTAGAAGTTTCAGTTTTTCAGCTTTTATTACAATACACCTCTCCTTGCAAATCCCTTTTTGCTTCATAAATCCTTGGGTTAGGGTTTTAGACACTCCCTCCCCCCCCCCCCCCCGCCCCCCGCCCCTTCACACACACCTTGGTCATTAGAGAAAGACAAAAAGATTTTTTTTTTACCCTAATGGAAGTCATTCCTTACCTCCCATCTTCCCCAAATAACAAATCAATCTATTATGCAGGTTTCAGGTATAAAAACATTATCTTTCCCTTTTCCTATTTAAAACTCATCTCAGCTCACGACCATTGTGAGTTCTTCAGGTTCTGATCTAAAAGCTGAGGAAGTGAGAGGATCCACCAGCTATTCCAGCTTTTCACTCCGGGTTGGAACTCGTGGGCCCCACGGTCCCCAGTCCTGACCAGCCATCAGAGGCTGGAATCACCCTTTCTGTAGCAAACAGCCACCCAGGGCAGAAGAAATGGTTTGGGGACCTGATGGGGCTCCGCCAGCAACTCTGGTGACTGTCTTCTGCCTTGTCTCACTCTGTCCCTATTTGTCCAGCCCCGTGGTCGGTAAACTGCAGCTCGCGAGCCACATGCGGCTCTTTGGCCCCTTGAGTGTGGCTCTTCCACAAAATACCACGGCCTGGGCGAGTCTGTTTTGAAGAAGTGGCGTTAGAAGAAGTTTAAGTTTAAAAAATGTGGCTCTCAAAAGAAATTTCAATCGCTGTACTGTTGATATTTGGCTCTGTTGACGCATGAGTTTGCCGACCATTGGTCCAGCCCATCTCGGGTCTCCAGGAGGTTAACAGCAGAGCTCCAGTGCAGGTTGGGGGGAGGAGGGGAAGAGGATGTTGAGTGAGGTCGCTCACCTCCTCCACCCAAAGGGACTGGCTTTTCTCCTTACAAATAAGACAATGCCTGTGACAGCCAAGGTTTGTTAAAATTACAAAAAAAAAAGTAGGCTCGGCACAGCTGCCTGGGGCTTGTCCCTGATGCTCATGAGAGAGCTGGGCTGCACCCATCCAGATGGACTGCGCAGATGCCGAGGGAGGGGGAAAAGAGAGTAGCTTTTTTCAAGGAGCCAAGGTATTTCTTTGAAAAGCCAGGACCTCTGAAACCAGATAGCTGGCTTCCTTACTGGGAGGCAGTTCCTGCCTATCCAAGAGGAAGTTTGACAGGAAGGAAAGTTCACTCTGGAACGGAAGCCAGCTCGCTGAACCCAGCAGACAAAACAGGATTGGGAAGGACCTGCAGACAAGATCCAGCCGCGTGGGGCCTTCAGTGTCAGCCAGCTGTGGTCCCAGGACAGGCAGGTGTGTGGGGAGAAGCCCACTCAAGTACAATTCAATAACTGAACACGGCTCAGCAGCCCATGGGTGCTCACTGAGTCAACACCCACCGCACGGGAAGTGCTCAAAGCCAGGTGACCTTCAGATGACCTCAGGCCTTGCTGGCAGCATATGCCTTGTACTGATATGATGTCCCTGGAGGGCCCGGCCTCCAGCCCTGACTGGACGGTGATGCTAATGTGAGGGGGGAAAGCAGCAGCCACATTGACATTGGTGACCCGGTCACCCCCAGTGCCAGTCTTTCCCGTCACAGACCCCATGAAGGGCCCTATTATGATGATGGGATCAGCCAGCATCAGCCTGTCCTTTCTGAAAGCACCCTGCACAAACTCTCCCGGCCCTGCATGGAGGCCAGCCGGCCGCCATCCGTGAACTCGGAAAAGTGCGTTGCTGTGCGAGTGTGTGAGAGAAAGGAGAGCATAGAGTTGAACTAGAAATGTTCCAGAATGAAGTTGGCTGAGAAATTATATATCCCCCCTCCCCCGAAAAACAGTCCAGTTTTAAATGTAAGATCAGAACTTTAAGACTACAAAGTATATTATTAATAAGAACACGGGGGGAAAAACAGGTCGAAATGAGTCCGCGTATATTATGGGATGGCATTTTTAATAGGGCATAGAAAAAGCAGGTGGAATCAGCAATGAAATCGTTTTCAGGTAACAGTGCAGATCTTGCACATAATGCCAGTTTGTAGTTTGCAAATAAGTAAATTGTGGCCATTCAGGAATTTAGAGGTGATACAGTCTGAGGTCCTTCCGTTCTGAGGGTGGGACTACAAGGCTCAAGCTCCCACCGGTGCCCGCACCTGCCCTCTGTTCACGCACCTGCCCAGCCCCGTGTCCCGTTGGAATAAGCCTTCTTCTCATAAGGTCTGGATAGAACTTGGTGATTTAAAATGGAGCTCTCACAGGGCTGTGGCTCTGGTGTTTGCACGGATTTGGGAGTCTGGGAGCATCTTTTGACTCCTCCCCCAGCCCTACCCCCAGTAAGAATTCATTTTCATTTCCATCCTCACCCAGTACAGGGGTACAGACGCACCTGAAAGCAGAGTTCCATGAAGTGTTAGCGTCTTTAAATGCCAATGCATTCCAGTAGTTCCTATTTTATTTCGTTGAATTTAAAATGCTGGTCACAACTCCCTAATGACAGCCTGGAGGTAGGAAAGCGCTGGAAAGAAGTGGGGTTCGGTGAAATGTCAGCAGCGTCCTGCCCAAGAGTTTTTGCCGCAAAACTGCGTCTTTGCATGTTGCAACCAGCAAGCAGGCGGGCCCGGGGGAAGCCGCCTTGGAGACCAGGGGGCCCAGTGCTGGCCATGCCCTTACCGGGGGCTGCGCTGCACCTCAGTTTCCTCTTCTGTAAAATTGGAACTAGTCACCCCCTCCTCAAGGGCCGCTGGCTGGACACACCTGTGGGCAGAGCTGGCGTGGTGAGCGTTTCCTCTCAGGAGTGCCATCGTTTTCATTCACACGGGTCTGATACCCAGAGGCGACCTCCTGCGAGGTGGCCTTGCAGGGGAGACTTGGAGGATCCTAACTTGCGAGATTCCACGGGCCCCACTCGCCTGTATGCTTCTGGCCCCAGGGCAGCCGCTGGCCCCCCAGAAGGCACTCCTTTGTGCAACAACCAGCCTGACCCCCAAAAGCCGCAGCTCTGGAGTGAAAACCCCTTTCGTTGCTGCTGCCATCACGGAGGTGACCCTTCTGTGCGCTCCTGTCCCCCTCCTCCTGATCCCTCGCTTCTCCACTGAAGTCCCTTTCTGCTTGTTCTTTAAAGATCCGCCAGAGGGCGCTGACTGGTCAGCATGTTTCTGTTCTGATAGTGTCTTTTGCGGACCATTTCGGGTCTGGCTTCTGGGTCACCTCCGTCTTGTCCCCCGACCTGCCACCCCCCCCCCCGGGGGGGTCAGCCTCTGACTCGGGTTCTCTGCACCTCCCGGTTGATGGAGCCGGAGAGGCAGCGGATGTCCCAGGCCCGGAAGGGACTCCAGCTGGAAAACACGAGGAAGCCCATGAGGAGGAGATGGCCCGCAGGCTGGGAAGTGGCCAGGAGTGCTGGGGTCCCCTTGTAGGTGCCCAGAAAGGAACCCTCCCTTATGCATCTGCCCAAGGCCAGGCGCACACTGTCCTCCAAGGACTGCCGGTGTGGGTGTGCCATCACGTTTTAGGGATGAGGAAGGAGCTCTGAGCGGCTGAGTGCCCGCCCCAGACCCGTGAGTCTCACCGCAAAGGCTGTGTCCCCTCCAGAACTTCAGTCTGGCGCCCTTCCTGTACCTTCTCAGCAGTGGGAAGAACAGTCTTTCTTTTTTTAAAAAAAAATCTGTATTTATTGATTTCAGAGAGAAAAGGAGAGGGAAAGAGAGAAACCTCGGTGATGAGAGGGTGTCATTGATCGGCTGCCTCCTGCACACCCCCGTGCTGGGGATTGAGCCCGAAAGCTTGGGCATGTGCCCTTGACCCCAACTGAACCAGGGACACTCTACTGAGCATAAATGGCTAAGGCGGGAGGAACATTCTCTCAATCACTCAAGGCTCCTTGCCCTTCTGCTGCCCTCAGGATGCTCCTCTCTGTGACCCTGGAGCCTGGCGCTGGCACTGCTGGCACTCCTCTGACTCCACCATTCGCGTTTGGGTGGGTCCCGCTCTGACTGCCCAGGTGACGAGCTTCTGGAGGGCACCCCTCATTCCTTACTTACATTTCTTTGTGGTGGGGGAGGGATGTGTTTTAGTAGCTCAGATTCCATAATAAACACAAGGGTCATTTTGTTTGGAAATTTTCAAACCCTCTAGAAGTATACAGAGTCACGCGTGATGATTTTTTAAATTTTTATTTAGTATTATTTTTTGTAAATGTAATTTTATTGGCCACGTGCTGAGCCACGCGCTGACTCTGTATTGGTGTTCAACATGGTCTGCTGGCCGATCCATTTCCCTCTCTACTTTCTCTGAAGGGGAGGAAGCATTTACAAGGTCTCTCGTCCCAGATGTTTGGGGGGCAGCAGTGTCGGCAGCTTTATAAGGAAAAGTGGGGACAGATGGGGGTGATCATGGGAGGGAGAGCTGCCCTGTGCTGAGGTCACCGCTGAGCCAACCAACCGCTGAAACTGGCAACACGGGCGGCCCCTCTGCAGGGCGTCTGTCCAGGGAGGCTGGTCGCTATGACTCAGCAGGAGCAGGTGCCTGTGACTGAGAGAGAGCCATTTATATCCCGGTGAGGCGGGGAGGAGTGGAGGGGAACAGCCTCCGGTCGTGCCCTGTTTCTGTAAGCCTTAGGATGTGGCAAAGAACCATGTCCCTTCCTTTCTGAAGCCGCTTCTAGGGCTGGGATTCTGGGCAAGAAACCGAGTAACCATCACATGTCAGCATATTGGAAGGTTACAATGAATGTTACAGGGAACAGTGGCACCAAGATAAAGGTACCAGCTACACACGTGACCATCAGTTTGAAGGGGTCCATTAGAATAGTTGTTCCACAACGTGCAGGCCCTGCTGAATCATTTTTAAGTAAATTTACGGGTTAAAAAATTAGATATAATTGACATGTAACATTAGTTCCAGGTGTAAAACAATGATTCGATCCTGACTATATTGCTAAATGACTACCACCATAAGCCTACTGAACATCTGTCACTGTCTAACGTTGTTTTTTCTTGTGATGGGAACTTTAAGAGGTAGTTTCTCAGCAACATTCAAATATGCAATACAATATCAATAGCTATAGTCGCCAAGCTGTACATCACATCCCAGGACTCCTTTATCTTGCAACTGGAAGTTTTGCTGCCCTTCATCTACAGAATTAATGTACAATCCATCTTTGGTACTACAGAAACTGCCAAGTGCAAACCCAAGCAGGGCCAGACACGGGCGGTAGGTGGTGAGTTCCTGCAGAGCCAAGTCCAGGGGGCACAGGATCCGAGTGGAGGCCGAGCATCTCTCCTCTCGGAGTGGCTTCCTGCCTGCCTGCCTCTGGCCAGCCAGGCCTTTCTGCTCGGCACTGACACCATTCCTCACGTTTATCTCTTTTCATTGAAAAGATCTCCCTTCTCCTGGAAGATGACCTCACAGATAACCATCCCAGGGCTTAGCGACTGTCAGGTCAGGAAATCTCCCTTGCCCCAAACCTGTGTGTGCAGCAGGAGGGTTTATTTAGATTTAAGCCCATTTCCTCTTGTTTGGGCCCCATGTCTGGAACAGCTGTTCGCAAGGCTTGGTGACTGGCATCTGCTCTGCTGCCGAGATGTAGAAGGGCTGGTGCCAGGGTACCCTTTTTTCCTTATCCCCCACTGAGGCTCTCCAAAGGAAGGGCTGAAGTTGGGGAACGACAGACATCTTTGCAGGTTTCTTGTGCCTAAGGACACCCACAGTCGCCTTGGCCTCTGCAACACCTGTTATCACCCTAAGGCGCTCCTTTGGGAAGAGGCCCTTCTGCTTGCCCCCTGCACATCTTCCTCTGTGTGTCTGTATCCCAAACCAAGCCCGGGAAAGCTTACTGTCCTGGCTGAACGGGGATCAGCATCTCTGGAAAAAAATCTCCATATCCATTATCTCTGGGCCCACAGCGCCACCCAGTGGTGACTGCAGAGACAGCTGTCGGTGCAGGGATAGGACTGTTTGTTCTTTGTGGTTTCCTGCTGGCTTAGTGACCCCGTTAACCTGAACTTCTTTCTCCTCACAGGTGGCTATGAGAGGTTTTCCTCCGAGTACCCAGAATTCTGTTCCAAAACCAAGGCCCTGGCAGCCATCCCGCCCGCAGTGCCCCCCAGCACGGCCGAGTCCCTGGACCTGGGCTGCAGCTCCTGTGGAACCCCACTGCACGACCAGGTGTGTGGGGGCTTCTTTTCAGAGCTCTGCTGCAGAGACTTTGGATATTGGGATGGGTCGTAAGGTAGGTTAGGAGTAGGTTAGTCCTCAGAATTCTTCCTCGTTCCTCTCTTACTCCCCCTAAGACACACCTCCTGCCCTAGCCGGTTGGCTCAGTGGATAGAGTGTCGGCCCTCGGACTGAAGGGTCCTGGGTTCGATTCCGGTCAAGGGCATGCATTTTGGTTGCAGGTTCCCCAGCCCTGGTCGGGCGTGCGTGCAGGAGGCAACCGATTGATGTGTCTCTCACATCGATATTTCTGTCTCTCCCTCTCCTTTTCCATCTCTAAAAACCAATGGGAAGGTATCTATCCTGATTAGCCTCTGGAGTTACGTGCAGACAAACGAGGAGGCTGCTGAGGCTGGAGGTGTGACCAGCCCTGCAGGAAGCTGAGGGCACACCCTTCTTTGAAGGAGTGGCCTGTGGACCCCACCCCGGTCCAGAACACTCAAGCTGCCCCCAATTATAAATGACATAGATGGCCAGCCAGCTCTCCCCCGAGAGAAACAGGGTAAGCCATTCCATTTCTCCACTCCTTCCAGCCCTTTTCATATGGATGGAGAGGGTTGAACTTACGGAGCCCAGCAACTCTGCTCCCCAAATCTCAGATTGTTCAGGAAATGGTCCTGCATGTAAGCCAAGGTTACCTGATTTTTGCCAAGATCCCTCCTTTTGCCTGTGAGGCCCGCACGGCATCTATTTTTGACGTGATAAATGAAGTAGTAGCCAACCTAAGAAGTCCCTAAACCACCCAGCGGATAACTTGGTGATTGGCAGGTGTCAGCTTTTAAAAGTCAAATGTTGGACAAGCCAACACTGTGTCTGTCTCTCCCTCTGTCACCGGGGAGGCGCTTGAACAAGGCTCTCCTGTCCTGGCTTCTCTGCAGAGGGCAAGGTCAAGGCTAGCGGAGTCCCAGCGGGCCACCATTCCCTTCAGGAGCCTCCTCAGGATGAGGGGACGCCTAGAAGGGCTGTGTCCAGGAATTCTCCCCAGGGCCTGTGAAAGCCCCTGTCCTTGTCCCAAGCACCCCAGCCCTCTTCCTGTCTGCTTTGCACTCATGATGTCGGGCCTGTTTTCCCTCTCCGGTGCAGGGGGGTCCGGTGGAGATCCTCCCCTTCCTCTACCTCGGCAGTGCCTACCACGCTGCCCGGAGGGACATGCTGGACGCCTTGGGGATCACGGCCCTGTTGAACGTCTCCTCTGACTGCCCGAACCACTTCGAAGGCCTCTACCAGTACAAGTGCATCCCCGTGGAGGACAACCACAAGGCCGACATCAGCTCCTGGTTCATGGAAGCCATCGAGTACATCGGTAGGCTGCCCTGGTGGGGACTGGGTCCGGGGCGGGTGGGCAGGGTGTTGGGGGCCATTTGTAATTCAGGGAGGGGGGAGGAGGGGTTGGGAGGTGGTTTCCAGGGTGTAGTCTGCCCTCCCCTTCCCCCCAGTAGGAAGGCCTGCCCATTGCACGGTGTCTTGGGCAGGGATGGGAAACCTGATCCTACCTCCACGCTGTTAGCTTGCAGAGCCAATAGCCCTTGCCTTCCACGGCTCCTAGGATGGGGGGAGGACGAAGAAGGGGAGAAATGAGTCGTTATTTTTTATTTCTGCAAGAGGCAATCCTTGCATATATTGGGGTTTAGCAAGTCCCCCCCCCCCCCAAACTTAATGCATGGGTTTGGTTGTCTCAGAAACAGCCTAGAATGGTGGGGATTTGACAGCCCCTTCACGTAGGCATCCTCCCTGCCTTTCTTCCACCGGAGTGCCCCCTCCTCTGACACCTGTCTGGCCCCCTTCTCCCTCCCTCCCACCCCCACTGCTGGCCAGGCCACCTGCCTAGGCACGCGGGGCAGAATGGTTGGGGTGGGGCCGGGACTGCCCAGGCGGGGGGCACTGACCCGGCCGTCCCCGCAGACGCCGTGAAGGAGTGCCGCGGGCGCGTGCTGGTGCACTGCCAGGCGGGCATCTCGCGCTCGGCCACCATCTGCCTGGCCTACCTGATGATGAAGAAGCGCGTGCGGCTGGAGGAGGCCTTCGAGTTCGTCAAGCAGCGGCGCAGCATCATCTCGCCCAACTTCAGCTTCATGGGGCAGCTGCTGCAGTTCGAGTCGCAGGTGCTGGCCACGTCCTGCGCCGCCGAGGCCGCCAGCCCGTCGTCGGGGCCCCTGTGCGAGCGCGGCAAGGCCAGCCCCACGCCCACCTCGCAGTTCGTCTTCAGCTTCCCGGTGTCGGTGGGCGTGCACGCGGCCCCCAGCAGCCTGCCCTACCTGCACAGCCCCATCACCACCTCCCCCAGCTGCTAGGGCCGCCGGGAGCCCCCAACCCGGGCGGCGGCCAGTTGGGACTGACCAGCCGGGGGGAGGGGGGGACAGGCCACCGGGTCCCTTCCACCGCTGCTCCTCGGCCGCCAAAGGCAATAAGGACTTTGCAGACCGACTCGCAGCCAACGGACGGAGCCTCCGACTTCCAGCAATAAGGCTGCCTGCGGGCCGGGAGACCCGGGCAGGCCCGGCGCGGCGTGTGTGCCATTGCAGCGGGAATCTCTTACCTCATTTTTTAAGCAGTCAGGCGGGACGCCAGCCAGTCGCGGGTCCCGGCGGATGTGCGCACGCGGTGTTCTGAAAGGGCGGGAGGCGCGAGAGGAAAGCAAGTTTGCCCGAAGTGCCTGGTTCCGTGTGCTTGGCCCTTTTTGTCGTCGTTGAGGTCACGGGATTTTTTTTTTCCTGAAGGAGTCTTTGAGGACATGGTGTTCCCTTCTAAGTCACAAACAGGTGAATAATTATGCTTAATAATAAAAGTATTTATTGAGAATTTCCGCGAGAACCTAAGTGCAAAGGTTCTAGCGCAGTGACTGGAATGTGCTGGCGTGACGTCACCGAGGGCACGCTGGGCGGCTGGCGTGACGTCACAGCGGGCACACTAGGCAGCTGGCGTGACGTCACCGCGGGCACGCTAGGCGGCTGGCGTGACGGCAGCGGCCAGGCGGTCTGTGGCATCCGAGGGGCGCCGGGCTCGCATCTGCCCCGCCTGGACTGGCCCTAGAGGCAGGCCGGGCGCAGTGCAGGAGGAGGAGAGGGACCAGGTTTTGACCACGTGCCGAGCTGGCTCCTGGGCACGGGGACCCCGAAGGGCTTTGAACCACAACAGCGCAGCCCTTTCTCTCGGACGCCCAGATTCAGTCCGGCGGGTGGGGGCGTTTCTGTCGCCCACCGCCTGAGGACAGGCAGACCCGTGACAAACGCCACATCCTATCCGGTGCTCTGACGCTGGTGCAGGCCAGCCTGTCCGAGGGGGGCCCTTGGGGAGCCAGCCGTCTAGAGGCACACCGGGAATGAGTCCTTTTGTACGCGGGAACCCCACCTTTTCTCCTTCGCAGGCCCACGCTGGAGGTGTTCGCGTTGGGGGTTTACTTGTGGAGTGAAGTACAGCCAACGGGTTTGCATTCCTGGTTCAGGGGGATGTTTCCAAAGGCCCTCTTTGGAATAAGGAGGGGAGTGGACACCCCCTTTCAGGTCTCCCTGAAGTCCAGGAGAGGGGGAGGAGTTGGGGCAGGCGCTTTGCTTCGGAGGTGGCTGTGGGCTCCTGTGATGGCATTGGGGTGCCGTTTCCGGGTCCTGTCTTGTGCTGAAGGGGCCTTTGCGAAGGGAGGACGGGCTCTGGAGGGAGGAGGGTTGGGCTGGGGGGAGGGAGAGGGCACAGCTACACGTTACTTGGTTTGTGGTTCTGTGGAAGTGTTTCTGAGTGCTGGATTAGAGGTAATTGCATTGTCTAGAAATAAGAGCTTTTTTTTTTTTTTTTAATTGGAGAGTCTAGATCTAAATGAACCTGCTTGCTCGCCCGGAAATGACGTCCAGCCCGTGTGAGGGCGGTGCTGGCATGAGCGGCCCAGCCTGGCGGTCCAGACAGGACCCGGTTCCTTAGATTTCGGCTCTCCAACGGGAGCCTGTGCTGGCATTGTCCGCCGGGCCTTTGTCAGGCCCCGTCTTTGGGGGGTGATGCCCGGGAGCTGCCTTAGGGTGAGGGGTGGTGGGGCTGGGGTTCCCGGACAGTGGGGCTGTTCAGAAACTGCACAGTTGGACGTTCCCACCTTCCCCTCGATTCCCGGAAGTTTCTTCCTGTTTTGTGATAAATGAGGTCAGGTGGGTTCTACAGCTCGAAAAGCTGTGGATGCCAGCGGTGGTTATGCCTGAGAGGAGGCATATTCATTTGCCAAAACCTACGTATTCTGCTTCCCCGGACAACCCCAGCTCCATGGACGGTCCGAGCTCGGGACCAGCCAGGCAGGTCTTCCCCCAGCTTTGCAATGCAACTGCCATTTATAAAGCCATTTTCTGTGAACTGATCACAGTGAGTCCCCAAACCCTCAGCACTCAAGTAGGGAACTGGCTTGATTGGAAAAGGGGATTTGGGGTGGTTGTTCTCATCATCAGAAGCCACTTGGGTGACTTGGAGCCGCTCCAGCAGAGACACCACCACGGGGTCAGTCCAGTGGCCAGCGGCTCTCGGTAGACATCCCTCCCGTGAAGTGGTTTCTGGTGATGAGGCATTTCTGTAACGGCCACTTTCCCCGATTATCCGCTGTGCTCTTGGCTACAAAAGTCAGTAGACTGTGTCCTCTGTAGAGACCAAGGAGTGCCGCCAGTTCCCTCGCCATAAGGGTGTTTTCTAGGGCATGCCAGTTATACGGCCAACACGATGTTCACTACCAAAAACCCAAACAACACAATGAGCCAGGGACACAGGGACATGGGCTTGGCTTCTGCGCAGAATCAGGCAGAAGGCATGAGCAGGTGGCCCGGAGTGCCCAGCTCCAGTCCTCCCGAGGCCATTGTCCTCAGGAGCTCATTCCGGGCAGATTCCAGATGGGTTTCAACCAGGCTGGGAAGCCATGAGGAAATTTTTAAAATCCTTGGAAGGTGGGCAGGGAGGTGGGATGGTTGACTCAAATGTGAGGGGCAGGGGCTGTTGGCCTCCAAGCCCACCGTAAAGCAGTGGTTACCTTGCCCATTCGCATCAGCTGGGGGAGCTTAGAAAACCCTGCCAGCAGGCTGTCCCAGACCAGTCAGGCCAGGATTTCTAGAAGAGGGCCCCAGACCTCAGCATGTTTCAAAGCCCTGCCAGCGCTTTCCATGTGTAACTCCACGTTTGGGAGGCCCCTTTTTGGGTGGCAAGGTGCTGTTGGCGTTGGGTCTTGCTATCCAATCTCCGATCTCACAAAACCACCCCCAGGGGCTTGGTTCAGCCTGGTCTCCCTTTCAGTCCCAGCCTGGCTGAGGGTCAAGGTGGTTTTCCTCAGGAGCCCCAGGAGCATGTGACCTGCAGGGGCTACCATTTCGAGCTTGAAAGCTGAACTGGGGAGTATTGTTAGGAAACTGAAGACAGTGTCTGCATGCTGATGTTTTCCCTTGGAAGTCTCCTTGTCTATCAAGATGAATGGAGAGTTTCACCTCTTTGAAGATACCCCTCCCGCCTCCCAGGAGCACAGGGGCGACCTGTCCTTCCTCAGAGTTCATGAGTCATCCCGGGGGAGGCTTCTTCACCACCGAGCAATGCAATACTTGTAACTTCTGTAAATAGCCCCATCTTTCAGAGTGATGTCATTTCTACATTTGATATGCTTGTATCTCTCTGTAGGATGTATATAGTATAGGGAATTTTTTTGTTTGTTTTTTTTTTAGAAAAGTCGACATGTCTGTTTTTATTTATTGCTTGAAAAAGATCATTTGACAAAAAATAAATGCATTTTCAACCACCTTTGGCTCGGCTTATCCTTTTCTTGGAAACTGTGCTGCTATGATGACTTGGAAGGGGGAGGAAAGATTTGGGCTGTTACTCAATCTTGTGCACTTGGCAGTACCTGCGGTGGAGGCCGGCTGGGAAAATCAGTGAGCCCCCTTCTCTGCTCCATGCCTACCCCTCAAGGATGGTGACAGGAGAAGACCGATAGAAATCTCCCAACAATCTGATTTCTCTAGGCAGAGAGACCACCAAGAATTGAATGATAAGAGACAAGGGAGGGTCTTTCATCTGAGAATGTGCTTTGTGCCCAGCACAGGATGGAGCGATAAGCAAGGCTCCTCAGTGGCAGACGTCAATCTGAAACAGCCCAAGCACAAGTGATTAGGGCTGTGACAAGAACGTAGAAGGAAGTCCACTGCTGGGACACCTCTCCCTCTGGATAATATTCCCACATTGACTACGTCACCACTTTGGTTGATTGTATATGGCTTAAGTTTAGTAAATTTACCAAAAATCACTGAATCACTTCAAATGGGTAAATTTTATGGTATGTCAATTTATACACCAATAAGATGTTCACTACCAAGAATTCAAATAACAGAAATACATGAGTAAAAAGTGAAAGTTTCCCCACCATATCCATACTCTACATCCCGCTCCTTTTAAGTAACCTAAAGGAACATTAGTATGACTTTGAGACATTTATTTATGCATTTTATACAGTTCTGTGTCTGACAGGATACTATTCAAGGCATCAGCCAGGATCTCTCCCCTGGTGTTCCCTGCCCTCAGTCTGATCAGCCATTTACTCTTACTGCCCCACATTAGGATGGCTCTGGAGAACACAGAAATGGAAGAATCATCATGTCTCTTGAGCTGCCAAGGCACAAAGCAATAGAGTTGGGCAAAGGTGCTTGCTTGCTCAGTCAGACCCTCCTGTGTTGGGACGCACAAGAATCCCAGCTGGCTTTCCCATTTCAGGATGCATGGCCTGTATCTCACACAGTTCTGCTTTACCCTTTTTAATGGCTGCATAATATTTGATAATCCTATATAATAAAAGGCTAATATGCAAATCGACCAAATGGTCACTATGACTTGCAATGACCACCAAAGGGCAGATGCTGAACACAGGAGCTACTCCCTGGTGGTCAGTGCTTTCCCACAGGTGTGCTGCTCAGCCAGAAGCCAGGCTCATGGCTGGTGAGCACAGTGGGTGGGAACCTCTCCTGCCTCCGTGGTAGCACTGAGGATCCAACTCCCTGTGGGCATAAGCCATCAGTCGGACATTCCCTGAGGGCTCTGGGACTGAAAGAGCACAGGCTGGGCTGAGGGACCCCCCCCCCCCCCAGTGCACAGATTTCATGCACTGAGCCTCTAGTTACTTATAAATAGCAAAACATTATAAAATATATTCTAAAAATGTATTTTTATTGATTTCAGAGAAGGAAGAGGGAAAGATAGAAACATAAATGATGAGAGAGAATCACTGATTGGCTGCCTCCTGCACGCCTCACACTGGGGATCAAGCCTGCAACCCGGGCATGTGCCCTGACCAGAAATCGAACCATGGCCTCCTGATTCAGAGGTTGATGCACTACGCCACAACAGCCAGGCTTTCCACGTCTTTCCTGGCTTGATAGCTCATTTCTTTTTAGACAGAATACTATCCCATTGTGTGGATGCAGCAGTTTATTTATCCTTTAACCCAATGAAGGACATCTTGGTTGCTTCCAAGTTTTGTCAGTTATAGGTAAAGCTGCTATAAACTGTGTACACATGTTTTCAAGCATCAAGAAGTATGCTTGCTGGATTGTATAGCAAGAAGATATGTTTATAGTTTTGTAAGAAACTACCAAACTGTCTTCCAAAGTGGCAGTAACATTGTGCATTCCCACCAGCAATGAAGGAGAGTTCCCACTGCTCTACATCCTCACCAGCACTTGGTAGTGTCTGTCTTCCAGAGCTTGGTCCTCATAGGCGTGGAACGGCATCTCATTGTTTTAATTTGCTATTCACCATCTGTTTATTTTCTTTAGTGAGGAGTCCACGTTTGGGGCTCTTTTTCACTTGGGTTGCTCATTTTTTAAATACTGAGTTTTAAAGAGTTCTTTGCCTATCTTGGATAATAGTTCTCAGATGTCTTTTGCAAATATTTTCTCCCAGTATGTGGCTTGTCTTCTATCCCCTCCAGTCTTTCACAGAACAGAAGTTTAATTTGAATGAAGTTCAGCTTATTGATGTCTTCTTTCCATGGCTCCTGCCTTTGGTGGTGTATTTTAAAGTCATTGTGGTGTGGAGTTTCCAGTTCTGCAGCTAAGCAGCTTGCAAGTTGCCACCCTGTCTTAACAACATGTAAAAGGCTGAATAGACTGAAAAGTCAACTCTCCTCAGATGTGAGAGAGAGGTAAGGACATGGAAAACAACTGTCCCCCAGATGGAGAGACTGACAGGCGAATACAGAATATAACAATTTACTACTGGACATGAGACACATGATTGGAAACTGCTGTGGGAACCAGGGCTGGGTAGGAAAACAAGGCTATAATTAACGAATTGCTGGAGGCTCGGGTGGACAATTCTGGGAGTTAAAAACTCCAGGGGCACCAGTCAGAGGGGCCACTGTAATTTTGTGAGAATTATTTCCAGGGGCTCTAACAGGTTCCCACAGTAAATACTGGAGAAAAATCTCTTTGTGCTTCTGGCAGGGCGAGAAGAAACTAGTTTGAAATAAGCCAGAGCATCACTCTGAACAAGTCCTGCCTTTAGCTCTATTATATCTCTTAGTAACTCTAGGAAACAGCTGGGACAAGTGTGGCACAGGGCAGATGAGGAACTTCCTAAGGTCACGGGGCCAGTAAGTGGCCAAGCCAGGCTGAGAACCCAGGCAGGCTGATGGCGGAGCTGGTGGTCATCCCAGACAGTCCTTTGGCAAATCTGCTGCACTAAAGGGACCGACCCATCACCTAAACTTCTTGCTCCACTTCCATCTTCTTCTAGGACCCCAATAGCATTTGGTTGGCATCATCTTGTACATCTTCCAAATACCTCTGTTAAATAACTATTTGAGAGACAGTATTCCTTCCTTGTAGACATAAGAGTAGAAACAGCCTTCACAGAATTTCCTTGGAGTTGTGAAGCAATTTAGTGGCATACGGCATCATGGTTTCCTGACAGCTTCATTCCCTACCTATGGCCAATGGTTCACATCCATGCTTTGTATCCCATACTCCTGATATGTAAGCAGCATTAGGAAAGTCAAGATGAACAGACTTACTTTACAAATCAGTTTCTGGCCAGGAAAAGCATGTGAAGAATCATATTAACAAAATGAAAATGTTACCTACATATTGTCTTACTTAAGCTGAGCTGTTTCATTAGCCAGATGACAGGTGGAAATTAGTCAAATGAAGACATAAACCCACTTTCCCTCCACTTCTGTTGCTCAGGCCAGGTCTTCAGGGTAGATGCCAACTCAGAAAACCTGGCAGCTAGTCCCAACTTAATGGGAACAGATGACCTTTAATTATTCCTAATGCAGCACCATGTTTCCCTTCTGCCTGGAGGCCTTCTGGACTGTCTGATGACCCTAAAATCATGGGGGACGTGAACAGTGCCAAATGGGAAAGGTTCACAAGTGCTACCACAACATGACGGCTGGCTCTCACCTGAGAACTGGGCCACCACAACCAGGCACTCAACGTGGGCAGTTATCATTCAAAACTGGCTTTCCGGCTGGCCGGTGTGGCACAGTGGTTGAGCACTGACCCGTAAACCAGAGGTCATGAAACCAGGAGGTTTGATTCCTGGTCAGGGCACCTGCTCAGGTTGCAGGCTCAATCCCCGGTAGCGGGTGTGCGGGAGGTGGCTGATCATTGATGTTTCTCTCTCCCTCTCCCTTCTTCTCTCGGGAATCAATAAAAACATACTAAGCACACACACACACACACACACACACACACACACACACACACACACAGTTCTTCAAAATTTGCTGCCCAGGAAGCACCGCCCTTTATAATAATAGGACTTAAGTTTCCCAAGAAGTAATTTCCTGTGGAAAATACAATCTAGCAAGTGATTTATAACCACCCCCCCCCCAAGCTTCCCTCAGTGCCTCCAACCCACGGGAGCTTCAGCTATAAAAGCAGCCCTCGGAATCCTTCTGTGTCAATGACCAAACCAAGCTGCTGTATTCCAAGTTGTTTATTCCTGTTCCATTAGCTTTTTAAGCACAGTTCAGACCATTTCTATTTCTAACACGGCAGTAACCAAACGGGAGGACACTCACACTCCACACAGTCAGGGTTTGGTGGTGTGTATCAGTCAGAACCATAGTTTATCGTGGGGAGAATTCTGGGATATAAAGGAAATGATTCACCATTTAGTGCCAGTTTTTTCATTTGTAAAATGGGGATTAAAATACCCGTGTTTGCAGGTTGGTAGATGTAGGGGACACACCTGGTTCATTGTACGGGCTCAGCGAGAGCTACTGTTATGTGCAGGGTTGTCGGTGCTTCCAAGTATTTAATTTATGTCTCCTGGCGGCTCTGACAATCCCTCCGGCAAAGAAATCTGGTAAAATTCTAGCTTCCAATTTGCTATCTAGTGAATCACTAGGTGTGGAGAAAGGAGAGGGGGAGAAAAGAAACCATTCTCTCAGTGCTGTGCGCCAGGCACTGTGTGAGGCATTTCATGTTCAGCATCACGGGAGGCGAGCTTCCCCTCTCCCTCCTCCGACAGGGCAGGTGGCACGAGGGGCTCTCTGAGCACCAGAGGTGGCGGGGCCTCTGATCTGCCTGTTAACGGGTGTGAGGTCTGGCCGGGCGGCTGTTGCAGAGACATCTCTAAAAGCAACATGTGCTTCTTCTGTGGTGGCCGAACCTCTGTAACCCCCGCATGAGCTCAGAGGTGAGGATAAGCCCCCCCTCCCCGCGTGCCCCCCCCCCCCGCCCCCGCCCAGCACAGACCACACTAGAAAGCCAGGAGAGAAAACAGTTGTTTGTTCCAACAGCTTTAGGTCAGTTGAGTGAAGGTTGGTCAGGATGAAATGAGCAAACAGGGAAATGAAAACACTTCAGAGCTAACTTCTGTCCACATACAGGATATTTGAAAAATGTTTTTATTGAATATTAAACAATTACAAGTACTGTAAGTTAGACATTTAGCCAAAGCACAATTACAGGGTAAATATAATCAGAAAGATGCCTTGAACAGGAACCCACCACACAGGCAGGTTAGCTCCGCGCCGCCCTCTTGTGGAAAGTGGAGGACAGAGAAAAGGTCTTCCATTCTAAGTGAGAGAGCGAAGGCTAGAAGAATTACATGCTGTATAAGCCATCTTCTATGACCAAATCGATAGGGTTGCCAGATTTAGTAAAAGAAAACACAACAAAGCAAAAAAAAAGAGGGGCTGCTCAGTTAAATTTGAATTTCAAATAAATAAGAAAGAATATTTTTACTGTAAATAAATGGCAAGTAATGCACCAAACATGGGTAAGCTAAAAAATTATTTACCTGAAATACAAATTTAACTGGATGTCTTGTACTCTCTCTGGCAATCCTACAGACAGACGAATGCAGAAAAGAAAGGGGAGGGGACCGAAACCCCTGCCACAGTGGGTCACACAGAGACAAAACCACACCCACAGGCAACCAGGGCCACCACACTGGTGCCACACAGACCACGACACAAGGGAAAACACAAGCACTGCGCTAACTGCGGGTGCCGGGGAACATTGTAGATCTCCTCCCAGCTGATTTTACAGATGTTTTTGAGAAACCATGTTGAAAAAGTACCTTTTAGTCTGTAGGTATCAAAGACAAACATTACTATCACAAAGACAGGATGAACTTGAAACAATGGAAGCAGAAGCAGGCATATATGCACATGAAGAGTTTAAATGTTTTGTGTAATGAATACAAGGGTTATATAGTCAAGGTCATCTTCTAGCCCTAGGCTGTTAGCCTTGCAGGTTTTGGTTCCTTTCTAATTTTTACTGTTGTGTTTTCCAGCTTTTTTATCCTGAACTGTGGGAGGGGCAAGGAATGTGTAAGGGACTCAACTCTCCAGAGTTTAACTGCATTTCTCTGCAATTCTTTCAGGATTGTCTGTAGAAATAGGCAGACAGATAAAAAAACAAACAAAACAAAACAAAACAAAAACCCCACAACAAAACAATCTGAATTCTGGAGAATGAGAAATCCGTTTGAAAAGATGGATGGCGGGGTGGGGTGTGGAGATGGGAAAGTGTAAAACAGCAAATATAAGAGAACGAAGAGCCAAAATTCAGCCCTCTCTCCAGTGTGAATGCTGTTTCAAAGGAGGCAGACCCACGGCGGATGCACAGAACCGTCACACATGAGCAATGTGGTCTTAGAAAGTATAGGAAATCTTTAACTTCCTACTGCTTTTCATGTGTCACCATGCTTTTTATCTTAAAATGACTGAAAAGCAGCTTGTGCAACACTGAAACTCTACAGGGTACCGCTCTGTGAGTTGTTGCTGTATCTCCCACATACACAAAACTTAGCAAGTTCTGAAATCTTTCTACATTTCTCCAAACCAGATGATTTGGCAAATGGAGGATTTCAGATACAAAGAAACTGAAATGGGCTGATTTTATCAGCTCTCTGCATGGAAGGGAGCATGACCTATGAACTATACCCTCATCAAATAAGCCTAACAGGTATGAGACACACAGAGACATACCTGGCTCACTGACACCTTTCAAACACCAAGAAATGGAGTTCCAACTTTTTATTAGGATATAAAAGATTTAAAAGTTTCTGTCATAGTTAAGGCTTTCTTAAGAAACATTTAATTGTATATTAATTTCAGAATCCACAAAGTGTCTGAAGAAGCCTCACCTTTAAGGGCAGTTTAAAAAATAAATAAATTTCCTTGTCGTATACTAGATGTGTCCAACCAAAGCTCAAACATTATCTTCACAATTACTTTCTTTTCATTCCTCTATCACTGACTTGACATCAGTTTAATTTTAGTCTTGAAATAAATTTCTGACACATGAAACCCTGTATTCATATCAGCTTTTAGTGTTCCCTGAATGACTAAAATCTCTTTCACTATGCAATTTATTAGCCCAAAAGAAAACTGTCACACTCCGGGCAATTTTTGGTAAGAAAGCAGTTTATCGCGATTACCACACAAATGGGATCTGGACACACTGGGGAAGAAAGGTGCTTAAAAATGCACACCATTCCTGTTTCAGAGTTTACAGAAACCCAGAGAGTGCACGTTTAAAAAGAAGGTGGGTGACATCCAATAACCATCGTGCAATTGGGAGATGTAGTGAAACCGAAAAGGCCAGCCAGCTCACTGCATTCTCATGCTGTTCTTTCAGAGTACACCAAGTTTTTTGTTTTGTTTTTTTTAAATAAAGGCTATAATAATAGAATATTAATGTATATTACTTTATTCGCCACATTCAGGCATTTCTCAATGTCTATCAATGCACTGAGAGCAAAGAGAAATTAGTCTAGCCCCCAACATCAACCTCAAATGAACACAAGGATGCTGTTTCATGGAAACATCCTAATGATGTTTATTCTCCTTATGTTATTGAAAGGCTAGAAATCCTAAATTCCAAGGAAGAGGTAAGTAAAAATCCTGGTTGTACTGCTGTTATTTTGCAGAGAATTAAAACTCTGGGTTCCACACTGTCGTTTGTTCAACGAAGTAGCAGGCTGAACACGTGGGTCTGGGGGTAAATAAGGTAACAGAAAGGTACAGTCTCCATTTGCAAAATGAAGATAGGAAAATGAGTGGAGTCAAAGGTAATTGCTGGAGCTATCTATAATTCCAGACTAGCAGCCTGGGGAGAAGGGGAGGCAAATAGAAGGAGAAAGAGTCCAGAACAGAGCACTTAACTTATCTGCCTCAAGCATGCAGGCTGGCCATGCCTGACTGATGTCACCTCTGCGGTAGGGCTAATGGTGTCCAGATTCGCCCTCTCATTCAGTTTGGCTAACACAGCGGCCAGTTCAGGGGAGGCCATGTTGCTGTGTTTCTGTATAGTATGTTCGTATACAAGAACCTAAATGGACTTCAGCCTAGTTCAAGACCATGCTTTTACCTTCCAAAGGGTTTTTCACTCTGCTCTAGATGGGAATCCCTAAGGTATCTGATTTTCGCTAATTTGACTACACTCACGATGACCTTTGGTTTTCAAGTTTTGAAGACATGTATTTGGTTCCTGTGAGATGTTAATGAACCCACTCACTTCAGCAGATGAATAATATGTACACCTTCTTCCAAGAACTATTACATACTTGAATCATTACAAGACAATAAGCACTGCAAATGTCTCCCTTACACGGTACCTTTACTCGGCACACAGAACAGAAGATACATAACACCGGCAGTTTAAATACTGAACCACAGTTTAACTTCTCAAGTGTAAGGCTGAAGTTTAAAACTGGCACACCCACTAATCCAGTTCGCATGATGGAAACGACATACAACCAGAGTCGGTGGTGGCCTATCTTTTTTGAAAAGCTATAAAGCTTTCGGTATCTATACCATATTACCCCTTTTACTTAACTAAAAGTCACAGCTGTATTTGCCGTTCTAAACTATGTCTAACAGGGGAGGTAATGTACACTTTCACAGCTACTGAAAACTACACGGATGCCAATTTCACCAGCCCATGGTTCCACAGCAAAAGGGAAGGAGGGGGGCGGGGAAAGCCCTGTCAGTGGATTTCAAACTTCAAAGCTCCATATGGAATGCTAGTGCTATTGAACAAGGAGCCAAGACACACAGCCAGCCTGGCCACCGACTCACCAGAAGCAAAAACGAAGGCTAATTCTTGATTTAATTTCGAGCTAGAAAACTCAAATACCCAGCGCCTAGTTCTAGCAATGGACTCAAGCCAGAGAGAAAGTGAAATGTATATTTTAAGAGCCTATTCTAGGAATTTTGCATCTAACCGTTTTATTTTGCTTTAGGCGGTTAAATGAGGTCACAGCTAAGTCAGCCTGCATTAAAAAACAAATTAGTTTTCAGGACTTCAAGTTGGAATGGCAAGTTTGTGCCATCCTGTTTTTCCTTTTCTTGACCACGTATTACTTTGCTTCAAAGCTGAGTAGGTGCACAGCATGTGAAAGTAATAAACCAATGCACTGATTCGATGTTCAGCTAAGTGAAAAGGGCGAGCGTAAGAACTGCACTAATTTTTTCCACATCTATGTGCACTTGGCAAATGTTGATTAAACAAGCTAAACAAAATAGTAACTTCATGAAGTAACAGTATGGTATTTCTCCATCTTCATTACGAAAATAACTAAAAGCGCTTTGGTTTCAAGTTTTTGTTCTCCTTGTCTATTAAGATGTTTGAAGATGCCATTCTAAAATTTAGTGCAGGGACCTATCTAAATTATCTGAAGAACCTCACTCAAAATAAGCGCCAAATCTTGAATAAACAAAAAAGTCCTTGCATTTGTGCCTATTTATTTGCTAAATAAATAGGATTTAAACCCTAGCTTCCTAACATAGAGAAACAGTGATATTTCTTATGACTCCAGTGAAGTTCATTTTGACTGAATTTGGATAAGGCAGCTGTTCTGGGGCAACGATTCTGGCGGTGGGATTAAATGAGAAGGATGTTTTCTTTGAGGCGTCCCCGCAGTCTCTTTCTGCTTCAACAGCACAGAAACACGGGCTCCTCGCTCGGAAGCGGCTTCTCCTTCCCAGCCCTCGCTGGTGTCTCACCTCCAGGCCTGATGGCAGCGCCCCCCTCCCCGGCTGCGCTCCAGGGCCCAGCAGGTCCTGGTGCCGCTGAAGCTTGTACGGAGACCGCAGGCTCTCACCCTCTGCTGCTCACGTTGGGAGCTCCAAGCCAGGCTGATGCTTGTGCCTTTACCTTATAAGACTGGCCAATCAATGAAAAGGACTGAAACCTGGTATTTTCCCTTTCCATCTCAATTTATGTTAAAAGTACACATATAAAGTAAATCAAAGTGAAAACAAAAGTGGAGACTAGTCTTGCTCAGCCAGAAGCTTAGGTTGCATTGCTAATGATTTTAGTCAGTGAGACTTTGTGCAAAATATCATCAAAAAGGCTCCAGCTCATTGTCAAAGTAAGAAAAAAAAAAAAGCCAATGACACCTGTTTTAGAAAAAACTAAGAATGGGCTTGGGTGTACTTGTTATATAAATGGCATATATAACAAAGCAAATGTAGTGTGTGAATTGTGAACATTTGGGAACGTACTGGTTATGTTTTCTTTTTTTCCATTTCCAAGTCTAGATCAAAGTAATCTGATTTTAGAAATGGATAACTGCAATGAAAGTGAGCCTGAGATATATTAAAAGGCCGCCCCTGTAAACATTTCCTCAAAGGGAACAGCAGCAGTTGAGTATGTATCAGTTACTCATACTATATCCATCACTATAGCAATGCTTCATAATGACAAACAGCTTTCCTAGGCTGTCAGGGATTTATAGGATATTGGTTTTGTTGGAAACAGCCCATTCAAGTCCAGTCCTAGGTTTAAATCTGGTCTGGCTGCACCGAAGGGCATTCACTAGGTCTTCTGCTCTGCGGCGGTTGCAGTCTGTGAGGGAGCTTCCGGCTTCATGATCTGGTACGTGATGAGATACTCTGGGTATGCCTGAAGGACAGGAAGGAAAACGGTCACTCTTTTGGCAGCTACAGTAGTAAAGCCTTACTTGTGTGAAAGCCTCAGAGGCTACTGATCCAAACCAATATTCCACTACGTATGCTCAAAGTCTACAAAGGCCATCCCGTTAACAGGTGTCCGAAAGAGGAGACCCACCTGTGTGTCTGCATATAAACCTCCGAATCCTACAATCGAGCAATTGTGAAAATGTTATGTGTACTTTGAATTCTGTACAATGGTTACACTGCATTCCTCCCTCATTAGAGAGCCAGGTGCCTTAAATAAGAAAACTCTTGTTCACTTCACCTAGCACAGTGCTCAATATAGCCAGTGTTCAACACAAGTTTGTTAGATGGAAGACTAACTCTGCTGAACCAATTTCAAATTCATCACAGACGATGATGTAACCCACTGATCTATAAGGAGAAAGGCGGAGATAGGTTGAGTCACCAATGCAGAGGCGACAGTTTGAAGATAATTTTAAAACTTTCCAAATATGAAAGAAATGACATTTACACTAATAACAATATTGAAAAGTATATGGTAAAATAAAACTGAAATTACCTATTTATATCTGTCACACAAATGCATGTTTTAAAGCCATAGGCATAAAAATATAATCACATTTACGAAATCATTTCATTTTTGTTGAATGCTTAGGTTTACATTTTTCATTGTGATTAGACAGTGATGGGCACCACAGGTTTTTTTGCGACCATCACTGATTATATTAATAAAAATTGTCAGGATTGGAATTACTGAGTCAAAGTAAAGTATTTTCTCTAGAAGTCTGGAGTTTCTGATAAACAAACCTTTGACAAACTTAATCTTTGGTAGCTTTTAAACCTTTTTATTTGGAAACAACTGCAAACTTACATATTAAGTTGCAAAAATGAAAATGGTACCCTAAACAACTGTATACCCTTTACCCATATCCATTTATTGTCAAGGTTTTATATATCCCATCTGCTTTATTATGTGCGCTTCCTCCTATTTCTGTATATACCAGGCAGGCAGATAAACAGATACACAGACACATTTTTTTTTCCTGAACCATTTGAGAGTAAGATATATATATATATATATTTTAGAGTTCTTTATCCCTAAGTAAGCCATATTTATTCCCTAAGAAGACAGAGATTTTCTTGCATAGCTGGGGGTGAGTGGGAAGAATTAACCCCAGAACTTGTATGCATATATGCATAACCCTTGGGCATGGACAATGGTCTGGGGGAGGCCTGGGGAGGGAGCTGGCTAGAGGGATCAGTGAAGGAAAAAGAGACATCTGTAACTTTTAATAATAAAGATAAACTTAAAAAAATTTATATCGCTAGACTTCTACCTACCACTCACATTCCAATTTTGTTTGCTGATCAGTTTGGGGGCAGAACATGAAGTTAGTTGTTCTATCTCTTGTGTTTCATTTAATCTGGAAATTTTTCAAAGCCTTTCCTTGTCTTTTATGACACTGATGTTTTTTAAGAACCAGTCTTCACACATTTTTTATTAATAGAATACTCCTCATTTTGATTAGATGAGGTTATGCATTTTTGGCTGGAATACTGCACGAATGATGTGCCCATCTCAGAATGTCACACCTAGAAGCACACTCTATCTGTCCCTCACTGGTGATGTTAATTCTGATCTGGTCAGGTATTGCCCCCCCCCGCACCCCACTCCCCGGCCTCTGCTCCAATGTATAATTACTACGATTTTTTTTCTCTTTTCTAACTAAAGACCATGTAAATATCCTCTCGGTTAAAATCCCCTAGATTTAGCATCCTTCAACGATTCTTGCCTGATCTAATCTTCACCACAATGGCTGCAAGATGATGATTTCCCATCTGGTACTCCCCCTACATACACCCATCTGCCCATGGCTTTCTACTGTAAGCAAAAGCAAAAGCTTTCATTTCCCCTTCACTTATTTATCTATTTGTTATTAGTAAAGAATTATGAATTCCTATTTTTTCCAATGGTTTAAAACTTATTACTGTGCTTATTGGTGTTGAAATTGTTGCAGATTTGGCCAGTGGGATTCCCTTCACGCTGGCTCAGTGTCCTTGTAACCAGTCCCCATGATTTTTTTTTTAATTATTTTTTAAAAAAAAAATATTTTTATTGCCGAAGCCGGTTTGGCTCAGTGGATAGTGTCAGCCTGTGGACTGAAAGGTCCCAGGTTCGATTCCGGTCAAGGGCATGTGCCGTGGCTGCAGACACGTCCCCAGCAGGGGGTGTGCAAGAGGCAGCTGATTGATGTTTTTCTCTCATCAATGTTTCTGACTTTCTGTCTCTCTCTTCTTCTCTGTGAAAAATCAATTATATATATAACTACATATTTAAAAAATGTATATTTTTTTATTGATTTCAGAGAGGAAGGAAGAGGGAGGATAGAAATATCAATGATGAAAGAGAATCACCGATCGGGTGCCTCCTGCATGCCCCTTACTGGCGATCGAACCTGCAACCTGGGCATGTGCCCGTGACAGGAACCGAACCTGGGGCCCTTCAGTCTGCAGGCTGACCCTCTATCCCCTGAGCCAAACCGGCTAGGGCCCCATGATTTTTTTTGAGCCCTTCATTACTTTCTGGCATTCCACATGTTCCAGGCTCACCTTGTTCCTATTCTGCCCTCTTGCTCACAATGTTACTTGGCTGACAGTGACTGACGGGTTCTGTGTGTAAAGCTGATGCCAAAAGAATTCTGATATCTTCATTCATGACCTGAAGCAGATACCTAATGCTATTAGACTCTGAGGAAGGCATTTTATTAAACGGCTTTCACTCTCAACTGGTCTAAATATGCTGTACTGTCATGGTCAGTAACTGTGCATGCTCATCGGATAGTCACACACCTGTTCTCCTCTGTAGATGACGTACTCGGCGTACGCCAGCCCGTTCACACTCGGTCTCCCAATGACTGAGTGGTGTCCTGGAGGGGCGTGAGCCATTTTCATGGTGCTGAATTGCAGAAAGGATTTTCCAAGGGTCACTCGACAGAAAAGCATTTGTCTACAGGGAAGAGGAAAGCAATGCCTTGAAGGAAGCGTTAAATCTTGAAATATAATTGTTAGGTTTATTGATTAAAAAAAATTTAACAAAAGGCAAGCTAACTTAAATATCTCTTTCATATTTCTGAGTAGAAAAAGGATGAGATTTGACATACTGGTTTATCATAAACAGTAGGCTCAAAAGTTTCCCTTGAAGTTTAAAGTAGTTTTGGTGTGGTTTAGAAATCAATCATAAAAAATACCTGGCATGTTTTGACTAGTGGAAAAGGAAAAATACTAGGGAAAACCGAGTGCTTGTATGGAATGGTAGGGATAAAGTGAAGAAAATAAGCAAATGGCAGCAGCAACTGAAGTTGAGATTTGGTTTTACTCATTGTGAGAAAGTAAAAATTGGCTGAGATAAACAACAGAAAAAGTGGTTCATATTAAAAAAAACACTTGCTTAAACACAAGGCTGACAATTATACTACCTGGGCAAAACATGAATTGGAGCAGATGTTAACTGTTATAGAGAAGAAAGGTTGGCAAGCTATGACCCAGGCGCCAAATCCAGTCAGCCACTTGTTTTTATAAATAAAATTTTATTGGATCCCAGCCACACACTCATTTACATATTGTCTACTATAGCTGCTTTGCACTATGAGGGCAGAGTTGAGTCATTGTGATAGGAATCATATTTGGCCCATTCAAGTTCACCAACACTTAATATAAACCACGTTTAATCTAAACAGTAAGGTTGGTCATACTGTTAAATGTAAGTAGTTATCCTTTAGATAGTTTGATTTTAGTAAAGAAGTCTGATCTTTGCAATATGACTGATCAGAGATATTATTTTCAGTCAATTAGACATTGTGCCATACTTGGTATAACAGGGTTCTTCCTAGGCTGGAAGTGTGATGCTACTGATGACCCTCTGGGATGCGGGCTTGGTTGCAACTGCATTCTCTTGGACCCAGAGAAAGGGTTTTCACCACCACGAGAGGGAGGCTTTCTGAGCTCCATTGTGGAGCGCGTTGTGGCGGCATCATGGTATCTTTGGGCTCTGCCCACTAGGACAGCTGGGCCCAGTGCCATGGCCACTCCCAGTCCATGTCACACAAAGCCTGGCCTGACAGGCTTGCCTCCTACCTTCTGCTTCCTGCCCCAGGGCTTCACTGCTGCGGAGGTAGGAAGCAGCATGATCTGCCCAGCTGCCCGTTGGGCTGCAGGGGAGAGTGCACAGGTGGGGAGTAATGGCTCCAGCCTGCTCACCTGCTTGCCTCGTGCTTCATCCTGCATTCCATAGATGCAGCAACCCAAAATGGGGCTTGAAGGGATTACCAAAGGCCTGTGGAGCCAATGTTGACCCCCGAAAGATAGGAGCCAGCAGATAAATTCGTCTCTTCTCCCATGTTCTGTTCTGAGATGCTTTAGCTCATACGGCTTCTCTGAAGATGTCTCCTGGCCTGAGCAACCAATTGCACTCGTCCTGAAACTGTGCCCAGCTCCCGACGAGCCTGTCTATCCTGCCTCCTCCTGGACCTCACTGCTTTTTGTGCTCTCATTCCTGCTTCCCTGGGATTGCACTTCCAAGAAAGTGCTGGCGAATAAACTTTCGTTTACGGCTGTTTCTAGGGAATCCTGGCTAAGACAAAAGCCATGTTTCCAATTTTAATGAATGACTGTTCATCCTCATCTAGGTTCACTTTTATTGTTTATTTTGGTTCCAGAAGAGTTAGGTTTGAAGCAACAAAGAGAAACTTTTAGGTGTTACATATTCTTGGGGAATTTTGTGTGTTACCAATCACAGACTAATGAAAAGAAATTTCTTTCTGTAAAACTGCTGACCACTACAATTTGTTTCAATGTAACTGAGAGTGGTATGTTTTAAGGTCAACAATTATAATGAATTTCAAGGTTATATGGGTATTTTTTGAGGTTTTAAATGAATTACAAGATTTATTAACCCAACTTTGCAAAATAAATATATTTGATTACTTTAAAGAGAAATGTAACAAACTGCAATCTCTGTAAAGTACAATTCCTTGTATTTTTTCTGTTGGCAAGGAAGGGGGTAGGGAAGGGAATAGAGAAGAAAAAATTCTTTTCACTGACTTTAGAGAGAGTATACTATTATTCTCTCCAATTTCTGAGCTTTAAAGTCCTATTTAAAAAGCTAATATTCATTTGTTTAATAATTCCAAAGTTAATATTCTGAAGATGGACTCTTAAAGGCCAATTATATATCCTGCCTTAAGACTTTACAAGCAATATCAGAAGCACATTAAAGGTTCTACTTGTTTATAGAAGTTGTGTGTCTTAGTTCAACATGACTCTCTAGTCAGAGCTAAAGGTTCTTTGTCCTAAAGAAATAATTCTGATCCTTGTTGATTCTGAAGCAAGAAATGTGAAGCCCAGGAAAGAAGCCACGATGGAGGGAGGATCATTGTAATCTGGTTTTATCACTACTAACATCAGCCCTGTTTATCATTGCCCCTCTTAGGTTGGCTGATCAACTATTCCTCCCCAATTTCCAACCTGTCTGATTCATTAGGACTGAGACTGAGAATAACAGTGGCTTCTGCACAGCTTGAGAAACCGTTCATGACCTGAGAAAAGCACCCATTCCATGAAAGCCAAGATGCTCACCTGTGACATATATAACATGACCGATCTTTGTGCGTGGGGCAGCCTGTTCCTCCTCCAATCCCATAAACATACTGGTTGCTTTTAGAGGAGTTCTCGGCAAAATAAATCCCAGCACCAAACATTCCTCCTATGTATGCATGTCGCTCATCAAACCCTTTATGAATAATGGCATTAATGAAAGGAGAACCTAAAAATATAAAGATAGTAAAAAATTAGTTTTTGGACACTTTTGCAGAGTATCAGTTACATATTATTTAAACTTGGTTGATTAATATTATGTAATTAATAATACATAGGTGAAAAGTTTATTTTGTAAAATGTCTATTATACATAAATTATCATGTACCCAAGAATCTTATCAAGAACTCCTAGTGCTCACCAAACAAAGATATTATTCTACAAATGGCATGAGATTTTTAGGTAGCAAATTACAAGTAGCTTTGAAAATAGATTATTTTATACCCAATTCTTTAAGCAAACACAGATAATCTGATATACTAAAACAATTACACTAAACTACTAACATAATAAAAAAATTTCATTCTCTACATGGCTCAACTTGTAATATAAGTTTTGAAACAATTTCAGATAAATTTGTTTTCATTGTATACGCCTTAAAAAGCCCATACAACAATGTAATGCTTTAGAAGGCTGGAACTGCATGTAGTTATTTGGGGGAAAAACAAAAATTGACCATACCTCTGCAACACCCACCAGTCAATCAGGACTGAGTATGCATATTAGCCTGTCAAAGACCACTCCTAGCCTATAGGCCCGAGCGTAGGCCCTGAGTGGCCGAGGTCCCAGAAGCACTGAGGGTGGAGCAGGAACACCAGCCGCATTGCCATGGTGACGCAGCAAATGTTCCCATCCTGCCCCCAGCTGCTTGCCGGTGGGCCAGTGCCAAGCAGCAGCCCGGGTCCATGCCTTCAGCCCAGTGCCCACAACATGGGGCTGGCTGCCAGCCTTGGGAGCATGCCCCGCGGGCCGCAGGGACATGCCCCTAGCCCATTGGACACAACACAGGGAGTTCTCTGTGCATGAGCTGCAGAGGAAACATCTTTTCTTTAAAAAAAAAAAAATATTTTATTGATTTTTTACAGAGAAGAGGGGAGAGAGATAGGCAGTCAGAAACATTGATGAGAAGAAACACTGATCAGTTGCCTCCTGCACACTTCCCACTGGGGATGTGCCCCCAACCAGGGTACATGCCCTTAACAGGAATCAAACCTAGGACCCTTCAGTCTGCAGGCCCACAGCTTATCCACTGAGCCAAACCAATTCGAGCGTAAGCACCTTTTCTGACCACTCATTGGCTAAGCCCCCTGTAAGGCGCCACTTACAGTGTTCTTGGTAACTTGGGTAATAAGAATCCAAGAAGGTGATCTAGGGTTTTTCCACCACACTCCTGAAGGAAAAAGCAAAGTTCTGCTGCTGGAGGGGTTAGGAAATGTCATATCTTGCCCTAGCCAGTTTGGCTCAGTAGATAGAGCCCCAGCCTGCCGACCGCAGGATCTGGGTTTGATTCTGATCAAGGGCATGGACCTAGGTAACAGGCTCCTTCCTGGGCGGAGCCCAGGTCAGGGCTCATGCAGGAGGCAACCAAAGTGTTCCTTTCACATTGATGTTTCTCTCTGTCTCTCCCTCTCTGTTTCACACTCTCTAAAAATCAATGGAAACATATCTTCAGGTGAGAATTAAAAAAAAAAAAGAAAGAAAGAAATGTCATCTCTTACGAAAGACATCCTGAAAATACTTAAGGAAAGTTGTCATTTTTTCATGGTGAAGGGACTGGAGTCCGTGTTGATGAAAACACCTTGGCGGCTGTGGTGGCTGGCAGTGGGGTGATGGGGCTGGCGCCTTCTCCTGATCAGCCCGGTTGCTTCCCACAAAGGGAGGCCAGACTGCGGCCCACAGGGAGTAGGTCTAAGCTGTCAGTAGACATCCCCGGAGGACTCCCAGTCTGTGAGAGGGAGCAGGCTGGGCTGAGGGACCCCCCCCCCCCCCCCCGCACAAATTTCGTGCACTGGGCCCCTAGTTTTTAACGTAAGATGAATAAAGTCAGTAACACAGGCTTTTCATTCTGCTGGGATTTGTGAAAGCCAGAGGGATATCTGTAATTACTGGCGTGATACTCACCATGAAATAACATGCGCTCATTGTGATGGTTGTGATTCTCTTCAGACACTTCCTTTTGTCTGTGACAGAATCGTTCCCTCAATTTCTTGTTGACAACTTTTTGAATCTTTAAGGATAAGAAAGAAAGAAACCATTGAGTATAATGTACGTTAATTGGCAGTTTATGATTTAAATTAAAAGTATGTTTTCCAGTTTTGTTTGCTTAAAACATCATTGAAAAACTAGAGGCCTGATACACAAATTTGTGCAAGGGCCTGGCCCTTGCAGCCCCGGCTTCATATGGAAGGTCATCCGGAAGGTCTTCCAGATGGTTGTTCTGCTGTTTGATCTAATTAGCATATTAACTCTTTATTATATAGGACGATAAAGATGCTAGGTTATTATAATTCAGTTGATGCTCTGGTTTTCAGTGACATACTTAAAAAAAAAAAACTTTATTGTTGAAAGTATTACGTTGGTCCTCCTTTCTGCCACCCATTAACCTCTTAAGCTTGCTCCTGCCATCCCCTCCCCCGGCAGGCCCTTAATGCCCCACTGTCTGTGTCCACAGGTTATGCATACAAACTCATTGGTTGATCTCTTCCCACCCACCCTCCTCTGCCTTCTCTCTGAGTCTGTTCATGTTTCTATGACTCTAGGCCTATTTAGTGACATAATTTTTAGGCACGGCTTTTGTTTGTTATTCTGCATAGACCTGGCTATACCTCAGAGCTACCTGAGGAAGAGGAGGAGAAAGAAAGAAAAAACAAAAGGAGGAGGAAAAGGGCATATCTGTAATACTTTAATAAACAAATATACATTAAAAAAAAACAACCAGGAGGAGGAGGGAAGAGATTATTTCTAGACTTCTCCCCAGACTTATTGAATGTTAGGATACAGGGGTCTGTCAATATGTATTTTGCAAAAAACTCCCTGGGTAATTCTGATGAGCACTGATATAACTTCCACAGGTCTATTAACCCTAATGATTAAATCGATTCTCAACAGGCTTTATTCATCTTCATGATATCCCTTTGGGAAAAAAGCATATAGCAATCATCTATTCCATATTATTAATTAAGGAACTGAGATGAGGAGATATATGCATTCTGATATAATCACTGACTCAATTAGGTGGGAAAATCCAGGCCTTTATTGCTACTTTGAAATGGTGATAACAATGACTGTCAGCTATGGTCTGAATTAATGGATGAGCAGGGAGTCTCATCACCATATCTGCATCACCAAAACCAGCTGACCTAGCCTTGTGTATGTAGCTTTGATGTTTCCTGGGTGTCTTGACTTCTAATGAGGGTTAAGACTGTATCATAGTGAGGAGGGTGACAGGTGACTGCAGGGTGAATGATCATCCTTGATTTGAAAACATGACTTTAGAAACCAATTTTAATCATTGTTTATTCCTGCTTTTCAGAAAGCCTTGCAATCCAATTTTCATCCTGAAATTTTAACAAACTTACTCGAATGACATTGTATCGATTGAAGATGCCGCCGGCATTACCACCATCTCTGTGTTCTCGAATTGTACTTTGCATCTACAGAATAAAATAAAATAACTTTCAAAAATATGCCAGTGTATATTCTAAAGATACTCTTTCTGTTGTTGTCAACATTTCAATTCTATTACATTGCTTCACTGATGAGTCTAACATTTAGCACTTATAAATATGAGCCCACTATAAATTGCTCAACAAGTTTAATAGATATTTCTGGTGAGAAAATAACCATAACATAAATATTAAACAGCTATATTTTATTTTCCTTTTTAAATAAAAGCTTTGAAAGATTTTTCAGTAAACACAATGGGGAAACAAAACATCACAGTAAGTCACCTACGTGACTATTTAATGTTACTGAGAATGGAAGCAACAGTGTGACTAAGTCATATTCTATTAATATTTTACTGGACAAATGCTAAAAATTAACAAAGAATGTTTTAGAAATCAGTAATTTTTGTTTACAAGGTGAAATATTCCATATTCTACAGACCAGGGGAAGTTGAATATCACATGTCACAAAGTGGAATAACTTTCTTCTCAACACTACTCTTCCTTCTTCCACTTTCCAAATTAAAAAGCATTATTATAGAAAAGTAAAATGTTTTGAAGACCTAAATTTCTCATAGAACTGACTCAAAGAGTTATTTCTCTAATTCACCACTTCATTTCTGAAGTTATTTACCACATTTTGACATTATCATCAGAATTTATTAACAAATAGGAGATTAGGCAATAAGACACTAGGGAGCATGATGCTTTCCTGAAAAACTGGCTTAGGATGAGCTGAAATACTAGCCTAAGGTAACTGTCCTGAGTTTCCAGAATGGGAATAGCAGGAGCACTAATTAAAAAGAAGAAAAAAACAAAAATGTACGCATGACTTTCCATGCAAAATAATGCTATTAGGCACCTTGTTTATTCTGTATCAAAGCAAGGTAGAAGCCATTGGTAGGGAGGGAAATCTCTATAGCACCTTCTACCAGCAGGTTCGGACAAACTGCCTCACTATGGTGCTTTTAAAATCACTGTGACTGAAGAAACGAAAGGTGACTCCAGTCATGAGGCATACTTTCTATGCACATGTAAAAACTAGGCATGTTATTTTATAGTCATGTTCTGTAACACTGCATAAAAATCAAGTTAAAAATATATTTGCTATCTAGGAGGCAAGATCCTTTCTCCTTATCATTTTTTGGTAGCATTTCAGTAATATAAAAAAAAATAGTCCTAATAGGGTCCTTACTTACATGGGTTTCAAGAAAGTCTACAGAATAAAAAGACAGATCAGAACTATCCACTGGAAACCCTAGGCTCACTATGTGAAGCCATGTGACGGAGTTCTAATCCATAGTCCTATTCTAATTTTGCCAATATTCCACCACAATGGCTAAGGGAGAAAGAATAATACAAAGGCAAGTGTAAGTAAGTCAAAATGAGACAAGCTTACCTAATCTCCTGGAAAAATAGGTTTCAAGAAAAGATAACTAAAAATTCTGATGTACATTACCTCTTCTTCTACTGACTGATATTCCTTATCCTCTGGAGCAAGATCCAGCAAAATAGTTCCCTGATTAACACAGTGAAAAGTCAAATAAGGGTTGGTGCCTGCAGGAAAGAAAAATTAACATGGTTAACAGGAGTCCACACTATGCAGGTTCTATTTTAGGGAAACTTTGTCATTAGGTAATTGATATTTTGGAAGAAGTCTAAACTATTTGCATTTTGAACCTAGTATGTACAATTATATAAATCAAGTACATCCAAAGACATGTGAAATAATGGAAATATGTTTGGGGATCAATTTGATCTGTTCTTAAAGAGTTTCTTATATACACAGCAGGATTCAACAATTACTTGTCTAACTAAATTTAATCATGGACATTCATGAAATTCTGTTTGATACAAAAGAGAAACAAACTGTAATTGTAATGTATTCAGGTCTAAAATATAAGAATTATCCTTTTCTAAGAACTCTGTGAGATGGCTTGAAATGGTCACTCAAAATAAGTTTAAAATACATGATTATTATTATTAATTTTATTATCCTTGTTCCTTTAAAACAGATAAATAAAAAAGACTCAAGATCAAAATCTCTAACATTTAGTTTCATGTCATTCTTGCAATTGTATTAGCTCTGCAGACTAATTGACTAATTCTGGTTATTTCTTTTCTCTCCTCTTGCTTTCCTATAGTGAAAGTACTTCTAACAAAGAGAGAAATTATAAACATGGAGGCATACAAAGAACAAAGATAGGAGCCTTGCAACAGCAAAGTGTGATGGCAAAAGACAGAGCTGACAGGTGTAAGGGAGGGAGAAAGGTTCAGGTGAGGAAATAGAGAAGGTCAGACATGTTGTAAATGTCTGACTTTATCCTAAAAGTAAGAGGATTCTGTTGGAGGGTTTTAAGCAATGAAATGATACGACCCCAGTCATGTTGAAAGGAGTCTTCTGGTAACACTGCGGGGAAGGTGCGAAAGGGAGGAGAAGGTGAAGGCCGAAGATAAGCTGGAAGGTGGTTGTGATATTCCAGAAGAGAGGTGATGGTGACTTGGATTAGGTTACAGCAGAGAAAAAGGACAGAAGTGTAGATTCTGGAGACATTTAAGATATAAAGTTTGTGAGCGAGGGAAAATAGACTCAATTCTAACTAGAGCAATTAGAGGGATAGCAAAGGGAGCAGGTGGGATGGGAAAGACAGTCGAACACATGAGCTCTAGGGTGAGACACCTGAGTTCAGATGCCAGCCCTGACATTTATCTTGTACCACAAATATCTGAAATTAACTTTTTCTGAATAGCTTACCTTGTTGTCCACCTAAGAGTCTTTCTACTCCTTTGATTAGTTTATGGCGGTGTCCATATGCATTGATGCCTATTTCTTTCAACTCTTCATGACCCATATCAGCCAATACATCTAGGGTAATCTGAAAAGTGAAATAAAATTAATTGATAAATCTTTAATAGTTCCTCAGATGATGAAAATTCTTCCATTTGTCTTCGATGCTGTCTATGTATCTATTCAAATTAAGAAAATCCTTTTGTTTCCATTGTAAGCATGAACTTAAAATTTTCTCAAAGTTTTCTTGATAATTTTAACAGCTTTCTACTCACTTTAAATACTCCTTTATGACTTTTAGTCAATGGAAAATTAAAACGGGACAAACAATGCTACAGAAACAAAAGATGATCACTGCTATATTTTCTTCTCATTTTAAAAAACTACTACCTTTTACTTGCTTCAAGATACAATAGGGAACAAACAGTAAGCCTGAAAATGGGCGGCCAATGTGAATGGTGGGGAAAGGGAGAGGTGTTTAGCACAATGAACAGAATGTGGCAAAAAGGAGTAAGCATATTAGTTAATTAGCACTAATATAAAAGTAAGGAATAATTCCCAAAGCTAAGAAATATTCAAGCACAAAAAAAGGCTGCCTTACAAAGTAGTGAAATTTATATAATAAATATTTAGATTATAGATAATTTTATATAGAAGCTATGCAAAGAATTCCAATTTGAAGATGAAAGTTGATGGATTTTAAGTTCTCTTATTAATTCTCAGATTTAACAATTCCTGAAGCCTAACATACATTCTATTTTTGTTCAAGATAGTTATATTTAATTTTTGGTTATTAATCCTTATAAATGCAGATGATTCAAAATTACCTAATTCTTTGGTTGATTATAAGTATCTGTGACAGACTCTACCGCCATCGAGTGGCAGTGTTCTGAATGTACAGGGTGAAACCATGGCTGACCACATGTCTTTAGGCCTGCACATGCAATTTTCCAGCTCAGAAGAAACTGGTTCTGAGACCATCCAAATATTGCTTCACAAGATTGGCCTTTGATTTTTTCTTTCCTTGGAAAACTGAGAAATCTTTTCACAGATACCCCTTTTTGAACTCAAATGAGATACTTTTTATCTATCCAAAGCTTCTCTACCTTTACAATTGTACATAACATTTAAAAGACTAACAAATTAGGCCTGGAGCTCTTTCTGATTTTTATTGTTAGAATGAAATATTATAAAATGAGTCTGATCTTCTCAGCACAACAAGCATTCATCACTTAGTCTTTGGAAATAATTTGCTATATTGCTCCTAAATGGCCATTTAAGAAATAATTGCTCCACTGCACAAAATGGGTAATTCACTTCCAATCACCCAAAGGAAGTTTTCAGCAGCCTTTAAAAAGCAGCAGTTCTAAAATACACATCTTTGAGACAAACAGTTCATTATATAGTAGGAACCTTTATGTGTTTAGCTAGATGGGATTTTAACATAATTTGGAACCATGCACAAGGTTTTCATTATTGACACCCCACTGTTTTCCTTATAAATATTCTAAACTTCAGTTCAAATAAGGATCGATGTAAAAACAGGATTTAACATCTATGTGGTAGCTTTAATTCATACAATGCTTAAGCTTTTCTGAATTAACATGTATAGTACATATCTGGAAGAAGCAGAAACTAGGTCAGCAAATTACAGTATTTGTCCATTATATAGCTCCAATCATAAAATAATTATCTCATTTATTCCTCACAATAACCCATCAATAATGAGATGAATAAGTGCCAACCATTTTTGGAAAGAAAATAATGACTTTTTAAAAATTCTTTTGAGGTGGTTTCATGGTCTAAGTTTTGACATATAATCAAACATATTAAACTAGACTGCTTACATAGAAGTGACAAATAACAATAAAAGACTCCCATAATCTGTTAGACTATTTTTGGTGAGAGATATAAAATATTGGATTTCTCCTGGCTTCTTTAGAAATTTATGAGTACAAAAAAAGGAGTGAAAAAAAACTCTTAATATTAAAAGACTCAAGAGAGCTTACCTGTTCTGTTTCAAAGATGTCTCGAAGGTGTTCAAGACCAAGGCTTTTTAGAAATTGGCTGATATTCATGTCAAGACCCGCAACTAAAACAGACATAAAGTTTCAGAAAAAAGTGTATCAATCTAAAGGAAGTTTCAGTATTCTTTAAAGCCATGGCTCTCTGACACTGGTGGCTGACTTTACGTATAATAAAATAATCCTAAATTTCATTCAGATACTTGTTTAAGTTATTTCTGAATTTGACTGAGAAGCAAAAGCAATTTATCTTTATCAAAACAGCAGTATTTATATTAATTTTGATATTATAGTGCATAGCATAATACTGCAATATTCAATTGCAGACATAAAAGTACAAATTTATCAGCAACCATTTTGGTTTTCATTCCTTAAATAATCTGTTTTTCCTGATTAATTTTAGTAATAAGACTCAGTAATACTATGGTTGGAAATTGATGTACTGATACACACACAAGTAAGAACAATGTAGATGCCAAGACATTCATTCTAAGAAGACATATTTCTCATAAGCTGCTGTATATATGAAAACCTACAGAGAGTTAAGATATCTATAAGTGAGGTGTTCAATGATTACTGGTAGAAAAAAAGGGAATCTATTTATTAAAAACAAACAAAAGACAAGAACCAAATAAGTATTCCCAGGGCATACTCACCTTCTCCTTCCTTCCTTTCTGTGCCCGCTGCACCATCCCCCGTGTTGGACGCCCCTCCTACTGCCAATTCCGCTAAAGGGACAGTGAGGTTATCTATGCTACTGGCAGCGGACAGGCAGGAGGGTGTGGATGCTGGTGAGATGAGAGACGCACTCACTACAGTAGCCTGAGGTTTAAAACAGGTAGGTAAGGCCTCTGGGGGCATGGCATCTATCAGCAAAGCTCTGATATCGTCAGCCTAAAAGTGATACAAAAAAACACAAAAATACCACATTTTAAAGTGGTAAGCTTTTCACTAAAGACCAAGTACACTGTAAATTTTTTCTCCAGTAAATGCCTCATTATCTCCTATTTGTTTTTAGTCATTTCTTCCCCTTCCCTTCCCTCATCCACAGTTCCGAAGACTATGGTAGTTTCAGTAGGTAGAACTGGAGAAACTATTAATTAAAAAAGTATTTCATTTTCTGAGCATTGAATGAACAGTTTGAAGACTATAGTTAAGACATTATTATATACTTGAAATTTGCTGAGAGTAGTGTAAGTGTTCTGGCCAGACTACAAAAAAAAAAGGGTTAACTATGAGAAAAAAATGTACAAATGTGAACTATCTTGACTCCTGACAACACTTTTAACATTAAGTGAAAAAGTGTACGCACAATTGTTCAGACATGTGTCTTTAAAGGATATGCAAGTTAATAAAGATGTGAATAATTAAAAATATTTCCATCTTTCATTTAAAAAAGCACATTTCAGAGTGTTGATTTTAAATCTTTGCTTTAGAATTAGTTTCCATATTTATTTACTGTATTTTGTTTATACTTTAGCAACTACAATAGTTTTTGTTCAGCTATTTAGTGCATACAATTTAATGCACAATTAAAATCTGCTGAAATTTTAGAGGAACAGTACTTTAACTTGGCTAGCTATTTAATGCACAATTAAAATCTGCTGAAATTTTAGAGGAACAGTACTTTAACTTGGCTAGCTATTCATGAACTTTATAGTTTGTTTGCCATAACTGATGGCAGAGGATGTGCCAGACAGCCCCCAAAGACAGCCAGACATTCATCCCTCCTCTGTAAGCATGTGTTTCCCTGCTCTAGAATCTGGCTTGCCCATCAATTGCTGTGACCAACAGAATGCAGAGGAAGTGATGGTCTGAGGCTCTGAGCCAGGATTTAAAAGGACTGACAGCTTCTACTTTTCCTTCCTTAGAAGCCATCCTCCATGCTGTAAAGAAGTCTGGGCTAGACTTCTGAGTGATGCATACCCCGCAGAGAGGCCCTGCAGGACCGAGGGCCTTTCGGGACACTGCAGCTTCAGCTGAGGTCCAGGTAAGGTAAGTGCACAGACAGCAGAACTACCTCGCTGAGCCCAGTCAACCCACAGAATCACTGTATTAAGCTTCTCACTCAATTTTGGTTAAGCTACTGTTTTAAAATCATTTTTTACTTAGCAATAGATACATGAAACAGAATGTGGCTTGGAAATATATTTCTGGCTTAAAGATATGTTTATTTATGTGACCATTATTAAATCCCTGATTTTCAGCAAGTTCAGGAAGATAATGCGTGTTTTAACTTTGTCGTTAAATAATATTTAACCACAAAAACTTAACTCTTAGTTTTGGAAATATTTCTATAGTATGTCAGTTTATTTTTCCATCTTCAGAAGAATAACATATTGCCCAGAAGTAAGTTTTTCTAACTATCCCAAAGCCTCAGGTAAATTATGAGTAGCAGTTGCTCTAGAGCAGTGGTCGGCAAACTCATTAGTCAACAGAGCGACAAACCACTCTCTAGAGTAATATACTAATGTAAAAGGGATAAGACACTTTTGTGAGTGTAATTCTTTGAGAATACACTCTAAATACATATTTTTCTATGATTCATCTTTTCCCTTCAAGATAAACATGGCAAAAAGAATTACATTAGCTTACATTACTTAGTTTTCCTTAACAGTTATAAAATTTATTTTAAAAAAAGCAAATTAAAAAATTTTCATAAGGAAGATTTTATTCTGTTCTTATTTATGTCTGTTCTTATTCTAAGTGAAATATGCATTTCAATACTAAAGGCCCTGTTAGGCCCTGCAATGTAATCTCTGAAAGTATAAAAAGCAAGTGTGAAAATTTTGAAATGAGGACTTACTGTTGCCAGATCTAAAGGTGTCTGACCTTCTTGGTTCTTCATAGTTGGATCTGCTCCATGCGCTAGGAGGAGGGCACATAACTGGGTCCTTCCTTTTTGGGCTGCTTCATGAAGAGGAGTAAAAGCCCACTTATCTGTTGCATTTACACATGTGTTGTATTTTATCAATAATGCTGCTATGTCCACATGCTGAAGAAAAGAAAAAGATGTGAAGAGTTAAGAAAGATCACCTGGTAAAGCTCCATCACATACACTTCCTTTATTTCACATTTCATTCCCTCTAGATCTCTATGAAGATGTTTATTGTATAAAAGGAGTATTTACCCTACCCCCCCCCCCCCCTGTATTCTGGACTACATCCTTCCTTGCCTCCTCTAGAATATCAGTTCCACAATTATTATTTTATCCTGTAATCCTAATTCTTCATGGGAAAACTTAACATTTTTTATTTAGCCTTCTAACATATTCAGGCCTATCTTAAAAACATTTCTCTTCTGACCTATTACTAGTGTAATCTGGTCTATTTATTAAAATACTCATCTCAAAGCTTCTTAGCCTTTGGGAAAGTAACACAACACAACAAAACCATATTTTACAAAAACTAGTCTGTCCCATCCGAAATAACATTGTGGGGGGTGTGTGTGAAGGAAATGTCAGCGGCAGACACATTACTAATAACCTGGGCATGAGATGATGAGATCCCGAACTGTGGACTGTGCTGGTTGGAGAAAGAAAAAGGAGAGCTAAATCTGAGAAATTTTGAAGGGGAAAAAAAATATTGGCTTTTAGAAAGACAAATTAACTACAGAGGAAGAAGAAAAGTCCTTTGTAGGAAAAGTTTAAGTAGGAATCTATAATAATAAAAGAGTAATTTGTTAATTAGACCGGACAGCACAAGGACCTTCTGGGAGTCCTTCTGGATGATCTTCTGGACGAAGCCGCGGCTGCAAGGGCCGAGGCAAGGTGCCACAGCTGCGAGGGCCAGCCCCTTGCACAAATTTCGTGCATCGGGGCTCTAGTGAAACTATAAGAACAGTAAGTTTCACTTGGTATGTCAATGTTTTTAAGGTAAAATAAAGGGTTGATGCTCAACTGCTGAGCCATGATGTTCTGTAAATGGTCAGACACAAAAGGTTGGAGCACAGATAAGAAGGCATCAGTTATTCATTCACTTACCCACTCCTCCATCAACCAAACATTTATTGAACACCTACTAAGTGCTTGACACTGGAGATAGGAACTCCAGGGGAGTGAGAAATTGGAATATTGAGTTGAAAGCTATAGCTACTTGATAAATGAACTAATTAAGAAAAGGAAACAGAAAGATAATCACAAGGGGGATAAAGCCTCAAGAATAACAATATTTTGGAAAAGGAGAGTGGAAGACAAAGGGACAATAAGATCAGCAGAACTAAAAAGAGGAGGACTATGAAAAATAATGTAGAGGAAAGTTTCAGGAGAGCAGGTTCTCTCAAATAATACCAAAGGTTTCCACTTCTATAGAAAGTCCTTATAAAACAAGCTTAAAACAATCAATTATGCAAAGGTGATACTGATGCAATGATTAGGCTTTTGACAATAATAAAAATGAACTTTATTCTTATATACACATTTAAGGATGCGAGCTTGGTTACCACTAAAGTACTTCTGAAACCTTTTGCAACACCAATATTCTATAATCTTTGTATAACTGGCACATTGGTGTTCTTTATGGATACATTTCCTGGAATAACTTGATTACTTTAAGAAATCTATATGTTTTTATTGATTTTTTGAGAGAGAAAGGAAGAGGGATATATAGAAACACCGATGAGAGAGAAACATCATCAGTTGGCTGCCTCCTGCACACCCCTCACTGGGGCCTGAGCCCACATCCTGGGCATGTGCCTTGACGGGGAATTGAACTGGTAACCTCTTGTTTCCTGGGTTGATGCTCAACTGCTGAGCCACCACAACAGCCAGGCTAACTTAACTATTTTTGATTAACTCAGAAGAACATTATCTGTTGAGAATAAATTTCTAACTCATGCTATTGCTCAACTTCAATATACTGAGTTATCTGAACTGAATTTCATGAGAATGGGAAGAGATGTTGAAGGGGAAGACAAATATCCCAAGATAGGATTTAGGACATGTTTTTTTCCTAAAGACAATTTTGGCTCTCTTAAACATACCTATTTCAAAAAGAAAAGGCACCCCACCCCCGCCCCGCCCCGAAGTACCATTAAAGCCTTATTTATTTATTTATTTATTTATTTATTACAAATACTTACTGATTTTAAGAAAGGTAATTTGAGAAAAAAAAAGAGGAGGAAACTTATTAGAAAATACAAATCAGACAATTTCTAATAAAGCTTCCATATTTACTTTGACAATATAAAGACTCCCCCTCGCCCCCCCGTCCCCCAAAAAAGCATAATCAGAGGAGAATTACTGAGAACAGGATGTTTATCGATATTTTCAGGATTTTGAATGATATTATCATTATAAAGCTAATCTTAATACAAAGATAAAAATAGGCATCTTACTAGAAGGATACGTGTTAGTTATTTTGTTCAGTTAATCCAAAAGCATGGGATAATTTCAAGCTTCTTTACAGTAAGGTTACAATTTAAATTGTGTTTCTGATATTAATTGTACTCTACTCCCATGGTTATTGAAAGTATAATACAATTTGGTAGACTAATTTTCACAGGCTTCCAAAATTAGGTAGTCCAAGGAAAATTATGTGTATATGTATAAAATGTATTAAATATATGGTGTGTATTATTAAATTCCCTTTAAGTTTATAGTTTATGCTTGGGGAAATCAGTTACAGGTTTTTAAAATTTGCTGACAAACGTCTGAAAGAGTGATAAATAAAAAGGAGTATATTACTACCTATGTACACTAAAAACACAATTATTAAGTTTTTAAAATATCTATACCACTGAGGCAAAAATAGAAACTGAAATTTAAGACTGACAAATGCTATAAATAAGATACAGGTCACTTCTACACAAAAGATAAGAACAAAGTACTGAACTGGCAGGCCTAGAGAAGGAACTGAAGTCCTAGAATGTTTCTAGGAGAAACAGTCCATTTAATATGGTTTCAGAATACAATTTTAAAATATTTTAAATGACAAATACAATGTAAAAAGGGCCCTAATTTAACTTAAGAAAAGTAGGAAGCAGGGAGAAGAGAAACATGCTTGGTTTTTGCAGGGGGCACCAGGGGATCAGGATATTCTCATTCTGAAGGGCATGGAAGAACAGAGTAAGAGAATATGGAAATCACGGTGACTAGTTTTTATTTATAGTTTGTCAGGCGTTGGCAAACCTGGAAACTGTCCTCATCAGTAGTGATCCCAACTGTGAGAACCCCTGGTACACACAATCTGGCATCTGTGAGTTTTATAACCCAACAGGGACTGAGTGGATAAGCAGACAAGCGCAGCAGCTCCTCCCGTGTGATTCACTGGGCCTGAAGTGGCCCTTCGTGACTCCAGGCAGTCAGTTCCAACATATGGCACCAAGGCAACCAATACATTCCTCTTCCTCTCTTGGCTGGTGATTAGTGACAATGCTTTGAGAGCATGGCTGGACTTTCACTTAGACTAGCCATGCTCTAAGAAACCATATATACACAGCTCAACCATTTACTTGGATATTTTAAAATGTGGATGATAAATATAAGCAACCACAATTTCCATACCTACAAAGGATTCCTGGTTTTTATAATTTCTAAAACCTACTTGTGGTAGAGATTTATTTGTATCAATAAGTATTAACTGAGCAGCCATTATATACCTATGATCTTCTATAATAATATATAATAATAAAAACATAATATGCTAGTTAGAGCGGACATTCTTCCAGAAGTCCTTCATTCCGGACAAAGCTGCAATGGGCAGGGACCGGGATCAAGGCCCTTGCACAAATTTCGTGCATTGGGCCTCTAGTACTATAAAAAGTGTGGTCTGTGGACAAAAGGAGAGTTGAGCTTAATTGAGAAGGCTAGAAACATTTTGAATAGAAAATTGTAATTGTGCTAAATTATCTACTTGTTTCATACATAGTATACATTTAATAGTAAATGTCAGTAGTTTTCTAGACTTGAACTTTAGCATGCTCACCCCATAGGATGCTGCATTATGAAGAGGAATTAAGCCACCTTTGTCCTGGGCATTAACATCTGCTCCATGCTCTAGAAGATATTCTGCTACTTCCAGGTTATTGTAGCCGGCTATTAGAGTTAAAAAAAAAAAAGGCAAACATGTCAGCTTAAAGGGAAAAAAAATGTATATGAATAATAAGAATCGGAAAAATGTTAAAGTTGTAATACTTTTTGCTTTAAAAGCTAATACTATTATTACATAGTTAAGAGACTTCACTGTAAAAAATTATATAAAATTATGCCCATGAAAAGCATTTACTAAGTAGTACTCTTTATACTCAACATTCCTTTCATCTCCCAGTAATCTGTATTAGGTACCACAGAAGGGACAAAGAGGCTTAGGCATGCTCATGATGCTTACCTGCCAGGTGCAGAGGGGTTGAGTTTCTACCCTGGGTGTCTCTGCAATTGATATTCTCTGGGGTGCAGAGTTTTTGCACTCTTGCCAGGCAGCCCTTCTTGGCAGCATCCAACAAGGCAGCATCTCCTCTCAGTAAGTCCTGAATATCTGTGTCTCCTTCTTTAACCAAATCTAAAGGTGTATTTCCATCTCTGTTCTTCTTAGTTGGATCTGCTCCATGCTACAAAGAAAAAAAATAAGTTTGTACCTTTTGTAGTAACTTTTCTTCAGGTTTATTTATTTATCTTCACTTTGACTCATCCAAGGAAAGTTATCTATTCTTCATGCATTCTGAACAGAGGAAGTATCCTGTTTTACTTTTCAAATTCCCTACTTAGCAGTATACTGGATCAACTTTCTAACTACTACTCAACCAAAGCCTTAAGTCTAAGGATGGTGAAATGGCGAAATACTAAGTATCTTTTACTTGTCGTCCAACATACTTTCACAGATTCCAAACTGTTTTTAGCAACACCGTTTCCTTTTAAGAATAGTCTGGATGTTAATTTTGATCAAGATTTCAGTTACATAAATATATCCAGTGAATATCATGAAAAAGAAACAAAAAGAGGAAGACACAGGTAGAAAAAATAAGTCTAAATGCAGAAGAAAGTTTGGTAATTTTAAATATTTTTATTGTAAGTCTTAACACCTATCATGAAATTAGGTATAAATGTATTAACAATTAATTTGCTTTTAAGAGTTTAATCATATATACTATGAAATAAAGTAAATAAAAGTCAAGAATCTTTACTATGACAGTCTGCTATTGGCTCATTGGAGAAATTTGAAAGATACAAGATAGACAATGAATTCACAGTGACTTACTAACCGGTGATAATAGAATTGCGCATCAAATACAGTGTTATTCTCAATACTCATAATAATATATTTGATGCCATAAGAAGAATTTTATCTATATTTAATCCAGGACAAGTTTTTCTCTAAATAATTAGAGATAGAGATAGAGATAGAGATAGAGAGAGATAGAGAGAGAGAGAGAGAGAGAAAACACTACATGTCTGGTCATTTTTCACATCCTTTAAAAAGAACACAAAATTATTTAGTTTCACATAAATACTAGTTCTACTATTTCATGTACATATAAAAATTTATATAAATAACTTTGTTTAGATTATCTTACATTTTAATTAAAATCTGATTTTAAGGCAAAGTTTTTATAAGATATATAGTTAAATAATGTTTAATAATGAGGATTGAGTTTAACAATAAAATAGCCAGTAAAAATCAAACTTGATAAAAAACTTGTATTTCCTTGTACAAATGTTTTCTGATATTAATACTATAAGTATTAGATAAGCAATGCAAACTAATTCAACTCTTTCCAAAACCTACCTTGATGAGCTGTAATTATCTGAACTTAATCAAATCAGTTTGAAGGCACTTCAGACACCTCTCAAAGCTATGCAAGTATCGTGATACTACACTTAAACATCCCCCAAAAAAGAAAGTGGAAGCATCTCTATAGCACTTATTATACATAACAGAATTTACCTTGATGCAATTTTATATACTAACCAAAAATAAATATAATTACTTTATAATTTATAAAATTACATACTTTTAAAAGGAGCTTGCAGATTTCATATTTTCCTTTAGCTGCTGCTTCATGTAGAGGGGTAAATTTCCATAAGTCCGCCACATTGACAGAAGCTCCATGCCTTACTAAAAGCTCAGCTACCTCATAGTGTCCATATGAACAAGCATTATGAAGGGGCACCAGGCCGCTAAACAGAAGAAAATTATTTTTAAGACATATGATAAACCTTTTGAGTTAGAATGATACTTAGGAAAATAATAATGAAATTCTTCTATGGCACTGACCATACTAAAGACTCACTTAGAAAAGTCTCCTCTGGTCTTGAAGATATAGTCATCCATTTCCAAGTGAGGATTAATAATTTTTAAAATGTCCCTTTCAATATAAAGACTTTCTATAGTTTCTTGGTGAAGAATATAAATTCAGTAATCCTTATCCTTAAATACATATATCCTTGACACACAAACACACACACACACACACACAGAAACACACACAGAGAAAAAGGTTCCATCACAATACTTTTCTTTTTATTTTATTGATTTAGAGAAAAGAGAGGGAGGGAGAAGTTGATTCTTGTATGTGGAACTGGCAACTTTGGGTATTGGGATGATGCTCTAACCAACTGAGCGAACTGGCCAGGGCCTCCATCAACAATACTTTTAATTTAGATTTGTTTCATCCTGGCAATATAAAGCAACATTACTAAGTGATTTTAGGAATAACTACTCAATAATTAAATTTATCATCTCTCAAATTTTCTCCCATTTGGGTTTTCTAACAATAACTGCAATCTTAGAAAATGTACAATGCGAATTAGGCTATTTATTTAGGCAAATTCTACCTTTAGGTTTTGGTTTTATTTTTTATGTTTTCTGTGCAACGGTTTAAATATTTAGGTGCCAAGCAATGAAAACTCAAAATCTAAGTGACAGAGAAACTTAAGTATTTGTTAAAGAAAATAATAGTGCCATGCTAGCAGTCAGCAAGCTGTGTGTTGCTGCAGGTTGTCTAGGACCAAACCAGAGATGGTCGGACCTGCATTCCCACCATGAGTCCACCATCCAGCTATCATTGCTGACATGTACAGATAAGGAACTGTTTGACTTTGAAACTGGGTCTCAGAACTGTTGGACACTGAAATTGGGACTCAAACATTTTTTGTTATTATATGTTTATTTCTAGTCTGCAGAGGCAAGATCTTTTAAAGAAAAGAAATAGGAAAAAAATAGATACAGAGGCAAAGAAGCATTGAACAGACTGTCAAACTACAGCGGGAAGGCAGAGGAGGTTGGCGGGGGGGGGGGAGGGGGGGGCGCTAGGCTGCAAGAGATCAACCGAAGGACTTGTACGCATGCAAATAAGCATAACCAATGGATACAAGACACTGGGGGGGGGGGGGGGGGGCAGGTGAGGTCATGTACTGGGGGGTAGGGGAGGCCGGGGGGAGGTCAATTGGGGGGGGAGGAAAGGAGACATATGTACTACTATTTGTAATACTTTAAACAATAAAAAAATTAATTAGAAAAAAATAAAAATATAATTGTGTTAAAAAAAAGAATATAATGGTGTGAACCATAAACTCCAGTCAGATGAGAGAATCTAGCTGCATCATTATGACCAAACTATTCTGAGATGACTCTAAGTTCTAATGAGAAGGTAGCTGACAGTCTAAAGGAACCAAAAATGTTCCCATAAAAAAAGGGCATCGAAAGGGTAAATTTAAGTTGTACTTAAGACATGGAACAAACTAGGTACAAGAGCCTTTTTATTTAGAGATCATGCTTTTTTTTTTTCTTTCTTTTTAATGTTTTGAGATCAAAATTCTAATTGGTAAAATGGGTAATATTAACAAATGTTGCTCTCCAGTACACTGTAATACTTTGAAAGAGCTAGGGATAGTATTACTTAATACTTATGTCTGATGTGTCCCATAACAGTTAATTGAAATCTATGTTGTACGGTTTAATTCTACAGTATTGTACAGAAAGGTGCATACTTACTTATATTTTGAGATGACGTGAAACTAACTCAGAAGCTCATTTCAATTAAAACTTCCCCTTGCGTTTCTAAATAGTTTTCATGGTTGCTTTAAAAACCCTGTCTAGCCCTAGCTGGCTTGACTCAGTAGATCAGTGTCAGCCTGTGGACTATAAGGTCTCAGGCTCCATTCTGGTCAAGGGCACATGCCAGTCCCCAGTAGGGGGCATGCAGGAGTCAGCAGATCAATGATTCTCTCTCATCACTGATGTTTCTATCTTTCACTCCCTCTCCCTTCCTCTCTAAAATCAATAAAAATATATTTATAAAAACACACAACTATGTCTAGATAAACAGAAATAATTTAATACAACTAATATAAAAATGTAGATGTGAATTAGTAAAAAATAAAATGTTTCTATTTTAATACTGATGACTTTGGGATGGATGGCTTCTTTTGGAAGAGATTATATATTATTTATGGCAAAACAAGGGATAAACAAATTATATAAACACATTCATACTATATACAGGCATTAAAAGGATGATATAAACTATTAAATACTGATATGGAAAGATATTCAAGATATGTTACTAGATGAAAAAAGCAAATTGCAAAGCAAACTGTCTGGAATGACATTATTTATGCTAGAAACAACCACAAACCCCACAACAGCATCCACACTAGGACATGTAATTAAAAAATTGGGAGGATTTTTACAACAAATTTTACAACAAAATTTTAATGTTGTAATTAATCTCTAAGAGGTGAATTTTAACTTCCTATACTATACATTTCTATGTTTTAGTTTATTTTTTAAACTTTAAAACACATGCATTACTTTTTTTAAATAGGGAAAAACAATCAGACTTCAAAAATATTAAAATACTTTTTTTTTTTTAAGTTTCAAAAGAATGACTCTCAAACAGCTGGATCTAACACATACCCTTTGTCTTTGGCATGGACGTCGGCACCGTGGTGTAGAAGGTACTCCACAACAGACACACGATTATAGCCTGCCGCAAAGTGTAAGGGTGTAGAATGCCGGCCCTCTAAATCTCGGCAATTCACATTTTGAGGGCTGCAAAGTTGCTTTAATGGCACATACACACAGACAAACATAAGAAGAACATTAACATTTAGTCACAGACTTTGCTCCAAAATACTACAGGTATCTGGATAACTTGTAATTTTCTAATAAATATTTATTTCCAAAGATTGATAATACAAGTGATATTTAAAAATCAGTACTATGTCTAGAAATATTTTTACTACTTACATAGCAATTGACTCACAAAAATCATAATAAAAAGGAAAAACCCATAATAAAGCAAGTATTTGCAAGGCAACTGAACCTTACTTTCTCTTCTTTATAAGGCTTTTGCTCCCCAAGACTGCTTGTCACAGCATTTTTGCATGCTCTTAGCCATTCTTCTCTCAAATAAGAGCAACCCCACTTGACTACAGAGTTACCCACAGTTCTTGTCTCCTCTGATGGGGCAAGAAAAAAGGCTCTGGAAAAACTGTACTAATTCTGCTTGGGCCACACACTTAGCCTTTTCATCCAACATAGAGTTTGCTTATTAATAAGTGACAAAGTTTAGTTTGAAAAAAATAATCTGATATGACTACCAATGACAATATTGCAATTGGCCTTTCTTAAAAAATAAAACAAAAATATAATAAAACCAACAAAGCCATGCAGTCCAGAGTAAATTGATTTTAATCATATTCTAATTTTTGGTTGTACTTCTACCTCTTTCAGCTATGCCCTCCAAATCTCTCCTCTATCTCCTTTCCTTCTTTTGAATGTTACCATTTCAGACCAGCTCCACGCTCCTTGGTTACAAGCAGTAGAAGCCAAGTAAGGGCTGACAGGCTGCATCACCAGTGGTGACAGATGAATGACAATGATACTGGAACAATCATTTACAATTTGTAAAAAATGTCATATTCTTCAGTAAATTGCTATCTGTGAAGTTGATCGTTATCTCCATTTTATAAATAAACCAAGGCTCAGTGAGGTTAAGTGAAATCCTTTTTCATGGAGTTGGTAAGGAGTAGTAAACTCAGAGCCTGTTTTCCTGGTTATTAATCTCCTGATCTTTTTGGGGCATGGCTGGCTAAAAATGAAGAACCTGTTTCTATTGATATGCTCAGTAGGGGCTTTCACACTGGTAGGGTGAAAACAGGACTTATCAGAGGGTACAATTTTTACATGACAGAAACAAGCCTGGGCAGCATTAGGGAGAGCCTACAATCGCATCAACTCTGTGGGAAAGCACCAGACTCTAACTTCTGAAGAACATTATCATCTGGCCAGGTCAAACATCTTATCTTTTCATGACAAGTGAGTCTGTGGCTACATTAACACATAAATTAGAGAATAAAAAAACCCCACAATTAAATACAAATAAATTAATACATAAACTAAAAACAAAGGCTGCAAAAATTGCTAGTGAACACCAGTGATGTCTTACATGACTGAAGCACTTACTCTTCTGGTTATTTTCTAATTTTTTCTCCCCAGAGAGTACTAGCAAAATAGGAATGAGGGAGGAAATGAAGAAACACAACTCATTTTACCAGGTTACAAAAATAAAGCCACATTCTGCTTATTAAATACTTTTCAATAGTTGGAAGTTTTTTATTCTCTAGTCTGTTTTACTTTCTTTTTGAATGGCAAAGCAATTTCACATCCTTTCTAGCTGCTTTACATAATGTCGAATATGCTACTCAGCAAACAGCTTTTCTTCTGATATCTAATTTCTAATACTTTCTAAAACCTCTAGGGAAAGAAATTTACGCAGCCTAATTCTCATTTAATTTGTGCTTTCTCTTCTGCCATTTTGATTCCATTCAAGAAAAATAGTTGGCCCTTTATTGTGAATAGACTGTTTAAGAAACCTGGAAGCTGCATTATATTTACATACCAAAGATAAGTAATTTTGTTAACTTATTATATTTAAAAATGTTTTAATTTCATTATAATGGGTACATGTAGCAATTCTAGTGCAGATATTACCATGCTGTGACACAGGAAAGGAATCCTAATCATTTTTTATATTTAAACATTTTCCTGTTGGGATACACTTCAAATTAGAGTATTTTTAAGAAAAAAGAAAACCACACACACACACACACCGTAATTTTAGATATAAGAGAACTTGAAATTTTCTCTCCAGTGGCTATTTACTATTTTTCTTTAAATAACTTAGATGTTATTATAAGATGAAAGAGATTGAAAGTGACCGACCACATGTTAAAACAAAAATAAAATTTCTAGGCCACAGAGCTTAAAGAGTGTGTACTGTCATTTTCAAGTAGACTCCGTCATCAAGAGTGCTAAAATTAGTTTACTAAAAATCACAAAAATAGAGTTGGCTAATTAATAAGTGACAAAGTTTAGTTTGAAAAATATAATCTGGTTTATGACTGCCAATAACAATATTGCAATCGGCCTTTTTTTAAAAAGCAAAAACAAAAAAACCCCCAACAAAATAAAAAACTATCTCTTTCTGCTATCTTTATCTCTACATGAATGATTGTAGATGGGAAGTATGTATGTTTTTAAAAGTACATTTGATATTAGAATATACTTTTTATTTGAGAAACATTAAATTTATAACCATTGTTTCTATACCACAAATAAAGATTGATAAAATTTTCTTAGCAAGCAGAGTTACAAAAAAGGAAAATCCATCTTCTGTATATAAATAATTCCTAATGATTGCAGGATCATTCTTTCTCAGAGCCAATGTGAGAATCCCTTGGAAAACTTCAAGAAACATTGTTTTAAATATTATTGTACTATTACCTGGGCTTGAACTAGCTTAGAAATTTATGAACGCGGCCAAAAGTAACAATTTGACTAATGTAAGTGAAAATAAAAGAGCTATCACATAACCAGAAGAAAAGTGATAAAAAGGAGTTTAATGGATATAAGGCACATACTAGGAAATTTTTTGTGGTTCAGAGATCTCCCTTGTTTATATACCTATTCTGCTCATCCCTTTCATTGTAGTTTCACTTAGTAGCTTAAAATGAAATGGTTAGCAAAGCTTCAATGGTGCTACTCAATACATTCAAAACATTACCTTACCTTCACAGTTTCCAAGTCTCCTGCTTTAGATGCCTCTAAGAGTCGATAGTCCACATCAGAAGTACGCATAGGTGTACTTTCTGCATAAAAGGAAAGACTAGTGTTGGCTTTCAAGGAATCATAGAGTAGTTAAAGAGGGTAAATTATTTGGTGAAAACAAAGAGAGAGATTAAGGGATCAGATTCAGAGACCTATCTTCTTCAAACAAGAGACACGTAGTTTCTTACTTCAATCTATATCCATCTCATCATAAGCCAAATTTAAATAAATTCTAAGATACATAAATCCGTCTCCAACCCTATACTCTATTCTTCAAACTTTCTGGTGAATATCTGGCAAAGGGGAATGAAGATACAAAGGACCATGAGATCATGATTATCTTCATTATTGGTCTTACAAAGTGTTGTAGCAAAGCTTTGCCATGGATTTTCTTACGTAAGCTTTCAGTACTTAATGTTTAGCCTGGCTTCTGGGCCTCAGTTCCTCAATCTGAAACAGAAGTGCTACTCCTGACATCAGTGATCTTGGAAAACATGTTCAGTGTACAAAAAAAGGCCTATTAAAAAAAGAAACTTAATTCACATTATTTTAGTGGCTTTAGGAAAATATAATCCAAAATGTCTATAAAATGGAAGGTGTGACATAAATACTAAGTAGAATATAATTAAATTGGGCTAAGTCTATAAGTATGAGGCTAACAAATGGAGTCTTTTGATTAATCCAATATAAACAAAACAAAAATGCATTATACATTGGCCTCAATGAAAATGTTAAAAAAAAACACACGAATGTACTATATCTCTCAAAATACATTTCTGAGCAGTAAGTGTGACTTTTATAACGTGTACACACATTCAGGTAAAAGAAAAAAAGGACTGAAGTCCAGGAGAATGGGTTTAGACTGGGCTCTATTAACTGTGATAGACAAATCACCTAATAGCTTAGTTATTGCACCTATTAAGTGATTGCTGGTTTCCCTTAAATTCCCTTTCAGATTTAAGATTGCAAGACTTTATGATTAGAGACATCTTTATTCAGTCCACTGTGCAAATGAGATTTATTGATGCTAAAAAAAGGTTTTAGATTTCAGAGGAAATACTTCTCTTTCTACTCTAAAGTCCTTCATTCAGGAAAAAGGTTTTTACAGAGTGAGTTATGAGAACTCTTCAATGGAAGAAAAATTGCATTTATTTAGTCATAATAATAATAGCAGATAAAATGTTAATATCAAAGGGAGGAAAGAATAGAGGATTTCATCTAATAAAGTACATTTTTGAAATTTCAAACATTATTTTTCTTTGAGAGAGAGATTATTACATTTGTTAGCTAGGAAGCATTGAGGAAGGGAATTAGGTTTTGCTTATATTCCTTTTTACACAGAGCTCATTCAGAAGGCACTGCTGAACTGACTTCCATGCTATTCTATATTGGGTCACTGATGTCAAATCTTAACTCTTTGGCTTCCCATATTCTGTCTTTCATGTCTCATTTGCCTCCATTCTAACTGTGCACGACATTACTGCATTTAAAGGGGCGCATATTATGTCCCCAATGACAGTGATTCTGGCAGTTAGTAAAACTCAATGAAGCAGCTTTAGAAAATCTACAGATCATATTTTTAGTTTATCATTTCAAAAGAATAAAATGACAACTGTTTATGTACATAGAATTAGAACTTCAGATATTTTCAGATTCTAACATTTGAAGGATACCATTATATGGTTGAATTTTTAAATCTTAAAAATGACTTGAAATTAGCACACCTGTCTTGATGCAGACTGATTTATAAAAGGTACAATTTTACAATCAAACAAAAATTGTTATCCTATATAGTAAAACCCTAATATGCAAATTGACCGAAGAGTAGAATAACTGGTCTCTATGATGCACCCTGACTGACCATCAGGAGGCAAACACTCAAGGCAGGAGGGGTCCCCTGGTAGTCAGTGTGCCCCACAGGGGAGCGCTGCTCAGCCAGAAGCCCGGCTCATGGCTGGCTAGTACAGAGGCAGTAAGGAGCGAAGGGTCCCAGACTGTGAGAGGGGGCAGGCCGGCTGAGAGACCCCTACCCCTAGTACATGAAATTTCAAGCACCGGGCCTCAGATGCTTTTGAGAACTATGAGAAAGACTTAGTCCTAATCAAAGAATAGAGTTATTTAAAGATATTGGTTAATTACTATATAAATAATGCATCCATTATAAATCCTGAACAGGCTTAGGTTCATTTTTAGAAATAATGTGAACAAAGTATTGGCTGAAAGGACACACACACACACACACACACACACACACACACACACACACCCCGAGCCCAGGAGCTTCATACAAAGAGATTCACAATTAAAAAACAAACAAACATAAAAATGAAGTTTTTAAAAAGGAAATATAGTAATAGGAAGACTAGATGATATGCAAAATACTGTATTAATAAAATTCTTTATAAGCACACTGACTTTGAAGAGGATGAAAATAAATATTTCATGTAGGGTCAAAGGCTAGAAATTGATTTCTAATTTTTTAGAAACCCCAGTTCTTTCTGTCTCACCAGAATGAAAAACAAACAAAAAGCTAAATAAGGACATATATGTAGTAATACCTTAATCAATAAAGAAAAAAAATGTCAAATATCCACTATACTATATAAAAAAAAAAGCTAAAGTTTCAAAACCTGAAAGGCAGTTGGTTATTTTAAAAAATCTCATGTTGACTTGTTGTTTACTATTAGACTACAAAACTGGCAATAGATCTGAGTGGCTTATTTCAAAATGCAAATAAGGATTTCAATTATAATTTAGCTATCATTAAATCCCCAAATCCTTACTTCTGTAAAGGATTAGGTAAAAGCAATGCAATAAACACAGTGGAATATATAATTGGAAGAATTCAGGTTAAGATCTGTTCAAAAGAACTGTCTGAGATGCTAGAAATACTCTATCTGTGCTGTTTAATACAGTAGCCACTAGCCATGTATGGCTATTGAGTGTCTCAAATGTGGTTAGTACAACTGATAAATGACTTAAAATTTTTATTTAATTTTAACTAATTTAAATTTAGCCACATGTAGCTAGTGGACTAACGATTGGATAAAGCATGTTTAGAAGGAAAGTCAAATCTTCTAAAATAATTTTAAAATGCTCATTTATAAAAAGCTGCTTATTTTCTTTAATCTGACATAAATATTGCCAGTAGTTTATAATTAAAACTTACCATCATTTTTTAAAATGTTATAGTTAGGACATTTAATATAGATTTTTGGAAGGTATCCATATAGTTAGATCATATTATTTATGAATTAATTTCTGGCTAAGTAAAAGGGATATTACAAAATATTCATTATAAAATGGGGGCCCTGTGCCTGATGGAGTAAAGGACTGGGCTACAGGTAAGAACAAGAACTAGGACTTCTGAGTTCTAGTCTGTTGCCTTCCCCATTTTACTTTGCACTTTGTTATGTTATTCTGGAGCAGATAAACTCCACAGTCAAAATTAAATGATATATAAGGGTCAGGTATATGAAATTTCTTTTGTATCAAGTACATCACTTTTCAGTAGATGAATTGTGTTATTTTGTTTAATTTGGGGGTTTTGGGAACTAGTGTCTATTTTTGTATCAGTCTTATGTCTAGTCTTTCCCAATAAAGTAAGCACTTAAAGTATCAAACATTGTACTAGGTAGGCACTGTTAATAGTCAGGTTTTATAATTATATTTAAGCCAGGAAAACACAAGATAATTTCATAAAAGTTCAATGAAGTTAAAATTACAAACACAGTTCAGAATCTAACATTTGTAAGAACAATTAATTAAAGATCCTAACAATATTAATGACCTGAAATTTTCTCTATTGACAGATTTTAGAATGACCATAATTCCACAGTTTATATGAGCTTTAACTAACTTTTGATTGAAACACACAAGTCAGGTTTTTAATTTAAACCTTTTTCTCATGATACCTACTTTACCTCACCAAAAAAGCTGACAGAAAGAGCCAATGGCTACGCTATAAGCAGGAAAAGGCAGCAAAAATATTCAAACAAACAAACATTCCCAGGAGCTGCTAAAAACAGGAGGTACGAAGTTTGTGCTCCTTGTGGATGGGACGTGGGAGAAAGTATTGCAATGGTTAGCTATCTGAACTCACCACTCAGGATCTGCTGCACTGCTTCGTTTCCCATCTGAGCTGCAGTAAAGCCTTGCAAGGAGATGATGGAGGGGTCAGAGCCATAACTCAGCAGGAGGCGGCAGGTCTGCAGGTGACCAGCGAGGGCAGCTCTATGCAAAGCAGTCTGACCAAGAGTGTCCAGCGCATTCATCTGAAAAATGATTGGTGGGCACATGAAATCGAACATCTAATTTTGTTCCCTTTTATACTCAAGCAAATAATTTCAAATGAGAAAATGCAAATATAGCTTTTGAAAAATGCCAAAGATAAACCATTGTTAACTTTGCTCACTGGTTCTGTAGAAATATCATCTTCTGAAGTTAGCCCTCTCTGATCACCTTATTGAAAATTATAACAAACCTATTCTTTCCCTTAAATGACCATCTTTCTGTCTACCCCCCAATTCCTCGCATTCCCCTCATGGCCAGGACTCTGTCTGATATCCACTGCCTATCACATTAAGATGTACATTAAATACTTCTGGATGGATATGTTTTATCAAATTTGTTCTCAGATATAAAAACAACAGAATATGTAAACAAATGCAGTTAAAGTGCATGTTTTTTTCTAACTTTAGTGAATAATTACTAGTATAATAAAATGCCCTAGTTGAATTACAAACACATTTAGCAAAAATAATAATTCAAAGATTCAAGTGTTCCATTTTTAAAGGTTTGAAGAGTTGTAAGGAATAATAACTTAGTTAGCATTCAAGCTAGAATATTAAACTTTTGGACCATGCTCATGATTTGATCAAACCTTACTGGTCTTAGGCTGTTTTCCAGGATGCCCTGTAAATACCTCCTACTCCCGTCAGCCCCACGTCCATGTTCACTGTACATATTGCTAATTCAGAGAAGCCCTTGTTTCTGCCGTTCTGGATTATGAAATCCAGTGAAAGTCCCACTCTTCTAAGAAGCCCTCCTTGAATACTTGAAGCTTCGATAATTTCTTTCTGAACACCTATGTCAAGTGAGTGCTATCTGCAAAATTATAACATCGTGATAGTTTGTTTCCCAAGTAAAATAAGGTTATTGACAATATGGACTATATTAGGTTTTCTGAGTCCTCTATAAAGCTCCTGTTAGTGGTGCACAGTCAATTATCAAGTATCTGCTTGCTGGTTATTCAAAAACATTCATGCACACCTACCAAATGCATGAGTAAGGAAAACAAGGATTTAAGACAATGGATCTCCCTGTTTCCAGTCTTGCATCATTATAAGTAAGGCTGTCACACTTGGTTAGGCAAGGGTTCATCCAGATTCTTAATGGTGGTTTACAAATTCGCCATGAAATACTGACATATTTAATTATAGCAACTTTGCCATCAGAAAAAAATGACTGATGATACATAGACAGCGTAAAAGCAGAGCCATTAGCATGTACTGATGGAAAACACAAGCTGCCAAAGAAAACTTCTTGATTTTTTCTTATGAATATTTCCTTATTACAGTATTTCTTCACCACAGGAGAAAAACTTAAATTTGAGAATATTCTAATCACTGATTTATTTTTCTGAAAATTAGATAAGAAACTCACTAAATTTTTCAATTATAGTTATGAAAATTATCAATACAGCTTAGTAAATCATGAGAGAACGGTTTGAGAATTATTACTTCAAAATACAGATCTTACCAAGTTATTCCTCAGCTTAGTGTCTTACTCAAATAAACTTGAATGAACCCCTCAGCATCACTGAAGGCAATCTATAATTTACTTTTGCACCACTTTGCTTTCTGTATTTTTCCATCACCGTCTGATAAGGCTATGCTCCAGCTTTATGAGATTATGCTGAAGCCCCACTCACTTTATGAAAGTTAGTTTCTAAAGTCACTGCAAAAAGTCAAATATGCCTTTGATCAAGATTATCCTTGAAAACACCGTAGCAAAATAATAGGAGAGACAGATATTAAGTTTCCTGGTAAATCCAACACTAGATAGCTTACCTCCAATGTCTGAGCAGATTGACTAAAGTATAGAAAGTATCTTAAACATTAAAAACAGGCTATGTATAATAAGAGATCCTCTCTATAAATATGTATGGTGAAGCTGAGCTTAATATAGAAAATAGTAGATTTACTTCTATCTCACTTATTCATGGGCATGCACTCATGGAGTGAAACACTAGGCAAAAATCACCACTCATTAAAATTCTTTGAATTAGTATTTCTTGTTCTTTTTCTTTCTCTACATGTTTTGCAAGGGGTAGCCCTGAGAGCAATTCTACTGTGTACTCTACATTCTCACTTCTCTACCATGCTATTTTCTCTGCTTCACATTCCTTCCCTTCATGTGTGTCTATCCAGATCCGAACCAGTTGCTCATCTCCTATGAATTCGTGTTAACAAAGGGATGCAACTAACACAACCACTAGGCTCTGCGTTAGATGCTTTTTGTAAACGGTCAGCTCTTTAGAAGCGATGATTATGACACTCTGCAACGTCACTTTTTCCTGCACTTTCACCCTCCCTAAGATCATTGCTGGAGTTTCAGAAATGCCTTCTGAATGAATGAAAAATAAAAATAGAATAACATGTAAATGGTTACTAGAATTAACTCATAAAAGGAACTTTTTAGCCATAAAGAGAAGTCTGCTGGTAAAGGTTTCTTCTCTTTAAAATAGATGTAAAAAACTTGCCTTTGGGCATTGGATGAGAATTATGGAGTTGATGCATGGAGCTGCCACAATCATATTTTGACAATAGAGGGGTAAGCCTGGAGTCCTAAGATTGGTGGACCTGAGAAATGACATTTGTACCTAGTGAGGAATAATTCTTCCTCACTAAAACCCTTATAGAGTGTTTAGTATTTTCTCTGTTTTCCATTGTTGTCCTTTCTAAGTGGGTTGTACTAAGTATCACCAAATTGTTCTAGTTTAGTTGTTCTACTTGTTTCTAAGGAATAAGTGCTTCTATTACATTACTCGCTGATAACTTTCAGTGATTTCTTTTTTTAAAAATATATTTTATTGATTTTTCACAGAGAGGAAGGGAGAGGGATAGAAAGTCAGAAACATCGATGGGAGAGAAACATCGATCAGCTGCCTCTTGCACACCTCCAACTGGGGATGTGCCCGCAGCCACCGTACATGCCCTTGACCGGAATAGAACCTGGGACCCTTCAGTCCGCAGGCCGATGCTCTATCCACTGAGCCAAACCGGTTCGGCACTTTCAGTGATTTCTTATAGTGCCTCCGCTATGTTGTCTGATAAAGCACTCCACAAATATTCTTTTGTTACTAATAAATACCATTTAGAAATTAAGGGAAGAATTATCATATTCTTTCATAACAAAAAATACATATTTACTAAAGCAAAGAATTTGTGTTATTATGGTCTGACTTGTACTTTTTCTAAGAAAATTGGGCTTTCAGAAATATCTATAATAATAAAAGCCTAAGTGACCATCGCAACTGAAAGGACGATCAAACAGGCTGTGTGGGGTGACTAGGCTGTGCCAGGTGGTGGTGGTGGTGGTGGGGGGGGGGCGCGCACAGCCTCAGGTCGCCCAGCCCAGCACTGGGAGGGTGGCGCAGTCTCAGGTCCCCATCAAGCCCCACTGGCAGGGGGGTGCAGCCTCAGGTTCCCATTCAAGCCCCGCCAGGCGGGGGTGTGTGTGGTCTGAGGTCCCCCAGGCTGGCGCTGGGGTGAGGGTTACAGCCTGAAGTCCCTGGTCAAATCCCACCAGGTGGGGTGTGTGGCCTGAGTTCTCTCCACCCAGCACTGGGGGTGAACCTTGAGGTCCCCCATCAAGCCCCACTGGGTGTGAGGCACGGCCTGAGGTCCCCTGTCAATCTCAGCCAGGCAGGGGGGTGCAGCCTCAGGTCAACTGGCCCGGTGCTGGGGCGGGTGACACGGCCTGGTCTCCTGTCAAGCCCTGCTGGGAGGAGGGTGCAGTCGGAGGTCCCCTGGCCTGGCGCTGCGGCAGGGGGAGCAGCCTGAGGTCCCCTAGCCCAGCAATAGGATGGGAAGCACACCTGAGGTCCCTCATCAAGCCTTGCTGGGTGGTGGGCATGGCCTCAGATCCCCTGGCCTGGCACTGGGGCAGGAGGTGTGGCCTGAGGTCCCCTGGCCTAGTGCCAAGGCAGGAGGTGTGGCCTGAGGTTGCCCAGCCTGACGCCAGGTTGGGGGACACGGCCTGTGGTCCCCTGTCAAGCCCCACTGGTGTGGGTGAGGGCTTAGCCTCAGGTCCCTGCTGATTGCTCGTTAAGGCTCCTTAAGGGAACTTGGCCTCAGCTGTGGGTGCAGCCATCTTTGTGATGGAGTGATGGTCAATTTGCATATTACTCTTTTATTAGATAGGATTTTCTGAAGTGGCCCTATGCACAGAAGAGCAAAATGTGCTTTCCATCCACAGTAAGTATGTGTCGTTTTCAGAGGGCAGCAGTAACAGTTTCACATGGCTACAGGTCAATCTCCACCCCTGAGTTTAAAAGGGCAGTCTGGAAGAATTGTATTACTGCTCTAATGCCATTTCCCAGTGAAGAAGAGTGATATTTTGGAGCTAGTGTAACTTTATTTCACTGTGATCCCAGAGAATTGTTTAAAGGAGGTTCTCTTAAGTTTGGATTTATTATTCTAACCTTTATCATTCTATAAGGTAAATGACAAGTAATTCATTCTATTGTTGGAGAAATAAAGAAGATTAAATGACTCGTGCATGCCACCATAATAGCAATAGCAATACTGGAAGCACTAAAAGAAGGCCAACTCAAGGACAGAATATAGCCTTTGACCTGGAAGATCTCTGAGACAACACTGTGTTTTCTATTCTTGGCATTGACAATACTGACTCACACACTGACAACTATTCAGTGAGGCAAAAATCTTGGGCTTAATAACATTTAAAATATTCTTTATATATCAGAATAAAACTCTTAAAGAAACAAAGAAATACAGTCTAGTATTATATGTATAATTGCCTCAATGGTGATCAAGCTGAGTTATCAAATAAACTAGAGGCCAGGTGCACGAAATTCATGCATGGTGTGTGTCCCTCAGTTCAGCCTGCACCCTCTCTCCAATTTGGGACCCCTCGAGGGATTGGGTCAAAATGGGCAGATGGACATCCCTCTCACAATCCAGGACTGCTGGCTCCCAACCACTTGCCTGACTGATTGCTTCTGTTTATGCCCATCAGCCTAATCACCCCCTAACCACTCCCCTGCCAGCCTGATCAAATGCCTAACTGCTCCCTTGCAGGCCCAATTGCCCCTAAATGCCCTCCCCTGCCAGACTGGTCACCCCTAACTGGCCTCCCCTGCCAGCCTGGTTGCCCCTAAATGCTCTCCCCCGCAGGCCTGTTCACCCTCAACTGCCTTACCCTGCAGGCTTGGTCCCCCCCCCCCCAACTGTCCCTCCCTTGCTGGCCACCTTGTGGTGGCCATCTTGTGTCCACATGGGGCAGCCATCTTTGACCACATGGGGCGGCCATCTTGTGTGTTGGCGTGACGGTCAATTTGTACATTACTCTTTTATTAGATAGGATGAGTCTGCCACTCACAAGGATTCTTCTAGAGCTTTCAAATTAAAATGTATGTATGTACCACTGTCCATAATTTGTTTTCAACCTAAAATATATATTTAACAGATTTATTTAATATACCTCATCATTAATTTATTCTTCATATTTGAAGTCATAAAACTTTCTCTTTTTAAAAAATATATTTTATTGATTTTTTTAGAGAAGGGAGAGTTAGAAACATAACTGATGAGAAATGCCAATTGGCTGCCTCCTGCATGCCCCCTACTGGGGATCAATCCTGCAGCCCAGGCAATGTGCCCTTGACTGGAATTGAACCTGGGATCCTTCAGTCCATAGGCTGACGCTCTATCCAGTGAGCCAAACCAGTTAGGGCAAACTTTAATTCTTAATATTATTTGGAACTACCAACATACATACCTACTGAAGAAGTCTGGGAATGTTAAATAAGTTTTTCTGATCAAGTCTTTTTTAGACCCAGTCCTCTCTATTTTTCTCTATCAAAATATCCACTATTAGAATATGACAGAGGATGCCATCACAAATGCTTACTATTCAGCACTAAAGAGGCTATTTTTACTAAAGTATAGAAACTGCCTTAAATAAGAAAAATGCTACATTTAAAGTGTTACACTCCAACTGTATTAGATGTCAGAAAAATAACAGATGTCTGGCAGTTTTAGAGAGGAAAGATTCCCTCCTCATCCACCCTGTTGTATCTAGAGATAGCAACCTGAGGTATAATATCTTTATTTCTATCTGAGTAGTAATAATAATTTTCCTAAAGAGGCTAATTGGATAAATGATAGAAATTTCAATGGTATTTGGCTTAAAATGATAGGACATAAAATTATGATTCAAACATGCCAAAACAGTCCTGGAAACCAGTAAGCAGACTATAAGGAACTGGCTATGGGGAATCTTTCAGTGTGACATAATCTAGTCTCAAAGAGCTAAACTTGAGGCTGAGTTCATTTCTCTACTAAATTTAAAGCTATCACTGTCCATATCACTCATTTGGTAGGAAATAATGAACTGTTCATGACATTTCTGTATAACTCACATTGTAACTTTAATTAAGAAAACATACGTATGTCTAAATCTTAACCTGATTTTAAGTAACTGAGAGCCAGCACTAGTCTTTGTGTTCCTTTAGCTAGAGTGACAATGTGTATTTTCTCCCCAAATCAGGATACCTTGTAGTGAAAGTATATAATAATAATTTAAAAAATTAACAGGCATTAATGAACATACAATAGAGGAACAAAAGGTAGGAATCTAGAATAGACTATAATCTAGTCTTAACTAACCTAATCATAACAGGTGGCAGGCATATTATAACTTCCGTAGTCTGGAGGTAAAAAACATTATCTTGATATCATGCCTCCTTATATAAATGTTAAAAAGCCATTTTTTATTGAATACTGCTAAATGATCATATCAGCTATTATATATGTACCTTGAGTCTTTATTCCTATAATTGGTTTTCTAAGAGAAAGTATTTATCTTACTGAAGCAGGATTCTGTTCACCCCTATCTATTCAAAACTTTCCAATGTCTCTTCAAGTACTATAAGAACAAAATCAAAACTCTCCAATTGAGACTATCAAGATTTTGCTTCAAACTATCTTTTCAGATTTTCATTATTCCCCTTTTCTGTGCCCAATGGACTAATCACAACTTCTAACAAATAAATTCTTTTTAGCTAAATTTGAATGTATTGTTATTTGTGAACCTTTAAAATTCATGTGGGATTTAAAATGAAACAATCAAATTCTCTGAAAAGCGGGATGCATAAATATTAAAACAGTATATAATTTGTTTGCTTTAATAAAGGGGTTCTAACCTTTTCACAAACCCTAAGTACCTGAGAAATAACTCCCTGAGCATAGCTGATTAGACTAGAGGGTGCCTATCCAACAGCTGTGCTGAGCAAACTGAAGTCTCGTTCATATTCTCTCTTTCTCTGACAAGTTTGCCTGCCTATGTTATATATTTAATATGTTTAGTTTAACCGCACAATGCACCCGGACTATGTTTCCATCACCAAACTTTGAGCAAAAGAATGCTTTGGCTTATATAATTATTACTACGTTCTGTCTAAGTAAAACAGATTAATTACTGGTATTAACTCTCCCTGCCCAATTCTCTGCCTTCTCTGATGTAATAACAGCCTTAGCTTGAGGATTAGCTGCATCATGAAGAGGGGAAGGCAACATGGTGGAGGAAGCAGTGTAAGATCGCAGAATCCTCATCAAGGCTGGGGCTGCTTGTTCTGAAGGTGTTTTAGAATCGAATGGGAAACCATGAGTTGTCTGAAAATCAAACCAGAACTATAAAAGAACAATAAGCAAGCAAACAATGGGGTCCACAGTAGCTAAGTTGGGTTTTTACTAATGCATTCATCATCAGATAAACCAACCCTGAGGGACAGTAGCCTGTCTTAGAACCAGAAAATGAGTGAATAGGAGGATGGCAATTGGTATCCATTGGTTCATAACCCTGATTAAATACAATCCCCCACCCCTTTTAATATACCTAATAGTAGGTATTCTCAATTAGCGGGTGATCAGGCTGGCAGACAAAAGTGGTTAGGGGCAATCAGGAAGGCAGGCAGGTGAGCAGTTTGGAGCCAGCAGTCCTAGATTGTGAGAAGAATGTCCAACTGCCTCAACGGGCAGTTGGACATCCCTCAAGGAGTCCCAGATTGGAGAGGGTGCAGGCTGGGCTAAGGGGCATCCCCTGCCCCTCCCCTGTGCACCAACTTCGTGCACCAGGACTCTAGTACACACACACACACACACACGCGCGCGCGCGCCTAAGTGACCATTCAACAGGTAGCTATGACACTCGCTGACCACAATGGGGGCAGATGCTCAATGTACAGGCATGGAAACATGGAATAGACAGATGACTCTCAGAGGGAAAAGGGGAGGATAAAGGGGGGGGGGGGGAGAAATTAACCAAATTAAATTAAGATCTTATATGCATACTAGAGGCCCTGTGCGTGGATTTGTGCACCGGTGGGGGTCCCTCAGCTTGGTTTGTGGGGATCAGACCCAATCCGTGCACCGGGCCTCTGACATCCCCTGAGGAGTCCTGGTTTGCAAGAGGGCACAGGCCAGTCCAAGGGATCCCACCAGTGTACAAATCCATGCATCAGGCCTGTAGTACATAATAAATATGTATAACATGTGTGCAAAAAAAATTGATAAAGAATGGGAAAGAGATGAAACAAATAAAATTTTAAAATATTTAAATTACTAATGGTACAAAATATATTTTGGCTCAATTAAAAACAAAAAAACCCCCTGAAAAATCTTATAAAAATCTGTAATGTACATTTGAAGGTCTGATTCTAAGTTTATTTTCAATAGTTGGTCCCAATAGCTGAAAAGGTTCTACCCATCTATGCTGAACCACTGAAAAAGTTCATGCCTTCTAAAATCACATCACTTATTTTTAATGTAATTCACTGATTGCACTAAGGTTTTTAGTTGAAATTCTGTTAGCAAAATTGCCTATTTATTGATGTTCTCACAAATTTATTAGGAGATGCTGCATTGTAATATTTTTAATAGACAAAAAACTAATCACAAATTAAGAAAAACTTTTAAAACAGTTTAGAAATTTGTTTTCTCAAGTTTTTAAATTATATAGATACAACAGCTGCGTGAATATATCATTTCTGGGGCAACAAAATTTTTAAAAAGTGGACATTTTCTAAATTGGTTTTCAAAATATCCTTTTCATTTTTAAAAGCTTCTTTTAAAACTCAGTTACTTTCTCATTAACTCTAAAATATTTAACTTACCTTTATGGGTCTAATTATGTTTCTTTTTTTAAAGAAATACCTACATATAATTAATGGTCATTTGTTGTTAAACTATCAGCAAATTTTGAACTCTCTTATTTTCATAAAAAAGCACAACACTAGGACAATTCCTGAAAATATTAATTCATAAAATAGCCAGACAAGCTCTTTATGCTATAAGATTGTCATAGCCATTCCCTCTTATTATCAACAATGGTATTCATAACAGTTTTACTGTTTAGGATAATGTCCATAAATCTACTGATTTGTACAAATGTAAAGTGCAATATGTCACAACATGCTGAAAGTGAACAAATGAGTGAGTTTTTTCCTGTCTGGGTTATGTTTTGTACTTCCAGTATATTTAGGAGGAATTTTTATCATCTTCATAATGTAAAATATATAAGTACTAGAGGCCCTACACACAAAATTCGTTCACAGTGCGAGAGGAAGGAGTCCCTCAGCCCAGCCTGCACACTCGCACAATCTGGGACTGCTGACTCCTAACTGCTCTCCTGCCTGCCTTGCTGCCTGATCACTCCTAACCACTCTGCCTGCCTGCCTGATCGCCCCCTAACCACTCTGCCTGCCTGCCCGATTGCCCCTAACTGTTTCTGCCTCAGCCTTGTAGCGGCTTTGTCTGGAATGACGTTCGGAAGGTCGTTCGGCTGTCTGGTCTAATTAGCATATTAAGCTTTTATTATTATAGATATTTTGAGATAACAATATTCAGCACATTGCTATTTAATTCAGAAATATACTTTAAAATAGAAGTTTATTTTATTGACTTTTATTTACTTTACAGCACTGTGCTATGGCCTCCCTTTCAATCCCTCCCTCTCAAACTCCCATTTTGCCTTAGGAAACACCTTGGGCGTAGACGTGACTCTGGTTGACACTTGGACCTAAATGCAACAACTTGTGTATTAAATATTAATACATTTCAAATTCTTTATTCTTGAATAAAGATTAGTATTTTAACAAATTAAAATTCTTTAGTGTTGAGTTTATTTGAAAAAAATTACCAGTATGAGGGTGAAGGAATACAGATATTCTTTAAAATAAGTGGGCGAGATTTTGAGTATCATTCCCGTAAACCAGTGGTCAGCAAACTCATTAGTCAACAGAGTGGCAAACTGCGGCTCTCGAGTCGCAGTTTGCTGACCACTGCCGTAAATCATCACTGATGTTAACTATAAAATATATTAATTCCAGTATTAACATAAAATAATGTAAAGTTGAAATATATTTCAAATAATAAGACTGTAGTTATATTTTATTACTTTATAGAAGAATAACAGTAAATTACAATAAAACACAAATTATTTTTACTAGGAACAAGACTTAAATCAGCTTTTACAGAAGAATCAATGAATTCAAATACATGTTACCAGTCTTTTATAAAATTACTTTCTGTCTGATTTTCCTCAAGAAATTAACAGTCTTAATTAAGAGCAGCTAGCTACTCAATGAAGTCTGGCACTTCATTTCAGGTGTGTGCCTTACCTTTGCTCCGTGCTTATGCAGAACTTCCATGACATCATTGTGAGCTCTTTCTGCTGCAACATGCAGTGGAGTCATGAAACTACAGAGAGGAGAAAAGGAAGAGGTGGTTTACTAACTTTATTGCATTTCCCCGTTAGGAATTGAACAACAACCGCAGTTACACTTACTCTTTATTTTTTTCGTTAACATTTGCTCCTTTTCTGAGTAACAATTCTGTCACTTGCTTTCGTTTGGGATGCAGGGAGGCCACAGCACAGTGCTGTAAATAAAAGTCAATAAAATGAACTTCTATTTAAAAGCAGATTTCTGAATTAAATAGCAATGTGCTGAACATTGTTATCTCAAAACATACTTATACATTTTACATTATGAAGATGATCAAAATTCCTCCTAAATACACTGGAAGTACAAAACATAACCCTGGCAGCAAGGCGAAATTATGCTCTTGCTTAAGCACTAAGAAATACTTTTATCTTTTCCTTTAGCCAATAAATAATTATGCAGTCCATATTTACTTGCAGGTATCAGAATACTGCCTCTCCAAAGCTACAAAAATCTGTAACTAAATTTCTCAATTCTTCATTAAACTATCAGCCACATAATCAATATTTCTCTACCTCTTTCACAGAGGTACTCCTAGCACTATAGAAAGAATAAATAAACCTTTATGCCCAGGGGCAGGCACGAAGGTAAGAGACCTCAAAGAGCTTAGAGGGAGACGTATTCTCGGAAATTATGTTTTATCCTGTATTTATATAAGTTTTATATTCAACTTCATTTTATATTAATGCCTGCATTAAAATTTAAAAAGTAAAAAAATAATTTCTAATGAATAAAATGAACACTCCAAAAAGCAAGTCAAGGTTATTCTGTGACTTTGAGTATCACCTGGAATAATGCTGTGTAGCATGAATGTCTCTGAACCCCAGTTTTAGAGCCATACATTTAGATGTACATAGAATTGGCCCATTTCACTTTGGTAACTCTTTTAATGTTTCCACATGTTTTGATGACAGTTTCACTATTTTGTGCCAGATATATGACATATATGACAGAATGTTAACTGAAGTATATTTAGAGGTCTGTGATAGAGGCATGACAAATGTTTCAATTTTAAAGACAATTGGTACAGTACAGTCTGGAACAAAAAATGCACACTCTTACTATTTTCTATAATGAATGTAATAATTCTTTGAATACGATTGCTCAAAAGAATAATGCAAGTATCTTTGAAAATACTTTAATCTTCTATAGAAAACAAATAAATACGATTACTCAAAAGGATAATTGAAGTATCTCTGAAAATACTCTAATCATCTACAGAAAATAAATATATTTATCAAATAACCATAAGAAAAAGAAGATTCTATAGAGAAAAATCACATCTTGTATTTGTGACAGCATTGGCCACAAAGGTGGTTTTGTTACAATATGGTTGCATACAGGCAAATGTAAAATTAATTCCCAAATTAAGGTTGAGCAAAAGTCTGTTCTCTCACCCATGAAAGCAACAGCCTCCTGAACCAAATTAAAAATCAATGCAACCATTAAAATGCAAATCCCTGTCACTTCAGATACTACAGTTACTTTAAGGTTTCTGAAATAAAAATAATATTTTGTGCTCACACTGCAATTATCAAACCACAACATGGATTAACAATAAAATCTTACCAGTGCAGTTTCATGAGACTGTGGTTGCTTGAAATTTATGATTTCCAAGGCAAGTGTTTTTTTAACTTTGGCTAGGTCTGCTTCTCTGGCTGCTTGTAGTAAAGAATGACCTTTAAATTCATCTGTTAATAAAATAATGGTTGAAATAAAAATTTTAAATTTATAAAAATCATTAGTATAACTGTAAATTAAGACACTTATTAACTTTACACAGTCCTCTATTTTAGCAACAGCAGAAGTATGGCGATACGATGATGAAGGTGCAAAGGATGAGGGTGGAGGTTAATGAAAAATTAAGAATTATGTATGCTCTGAAATAAGGCTTTTTATACTCCTAGAGTTCATAAAGATACACGTACCAATAAACAAACTCACTCCAGAAAAGTTTTCAAACAAGCAACCTAACTGTCCACCAAATGGAAATTAAATAATTTGTGAACACTTATACACTATATACAGCTCTTAAAAAAAAAAAAAAAAAGACAGACCAACATTTATTGACATGAAAGCATACATTATTAAATGAAAACTCAAGTAACAAAAGAGGAAGGATAGGCCAACCAAATTTTTGTGTGCTATACTATTACTATTGCCTCTATGAATAAATGTAATGTAATGTAATGTTTACTGCTATAATCGAGTAAGAGATTTCTAAATTAATTCCATAAATAAGAATCCAATATCCTTATTTATTAAAAACATACAGTCTTATTTTCTATTTTACAAGTTTGGTTTATATTCTAATATGACAACTTATTAACAAAAAGCTGAAAATTGTTCTCCAGAGACACAGATGACCAGCAGACATATAAAAAGATACTTGAGAGAATTATAAATTGTCATATGTAAGGAGTAGGATCCTGACAACTGCAAAGTAAGGTGATGTACTAAGAACTGATTTCAAGTAAAAAGTATGGTATTGCTTGGCTTATCCATTAGTCTAGAGAAATTTAAACTGAATTCAAATTATACTGAATTCAAATTATCAGGATTTTAGATTACTCCCACCAAATCATAAAAATTGTTTTATGTAAATGTAGGCGAGTGATTTCACTTGGGCTATAACACACACAAAAAGTAAAACAGAATTGTGCAAACTTGATGACATCTATTATTACCAACAGCACAGGAATATAAGCTCTATGAACTCAGATCTTTTTTCTGGTTTTATTCGGATATATTTCCAGTGCACAACACATAGTAGGCATTCAATATATGGTTATTGATGAATTCATCCTTTACAAAAAAGGGAAGGGGGCATCAACTTGTGAATTAGAATTAGGCTTGAATAAACACAAAATATATATAGTATGTAAATTTAAGATTCCTGTGGAATCATGAAGACAAGCTTATGATCAGAAATGATGATTATAAACTAGTGTATATATAAGAATGGAAGCATATCATCCAAGTTAGACAAAACACCAGCCCTTATAACTATACAAAAGTGAGACAGTCTAATTTGCAACAAACAATTTTGACCTCAGGATATAAATACATACAAGTCAATCTCTCCCGGAGCTCAGGAGTGGGAGCCATATCCACAGCACTTTTTCCATGGCAATTGACCAACGTAGGATCAGCACCATGGCTAAGCAACAGAGAGCAGACTTCTACACGATTCTTGGAAGCAGCCTCATGCAGAGGAGTAAACTGCCAGAGATCCATAGCGTTAACACAGGCTCCATGCTGAATTAAGAGAAAAATGTTTGAGGTCAATAATCATTTTGCTGGATTAGCTAAAACTCAGAAGACATTTATTTCACTGTAAAATTCAGCTACAACTGTGAAATGTCAGCAATATTTTAATTTCAGCTTTTAAAAATAATTTAAGGCAATGATAACATTTTAAAAACTGCTTTTCTTAAACATTTTATTCACTAATCATATATAATAAAGATGTAATATGCAAATTAACCTTTACACTCTTACAGGATGGCTGTCTATGACCAGGTCGGCAGGGAAGGGCAGTTGTGGGTGACAAGGCCAGTGGGGGGGGGGGGGGGGGGGGGGGAGGAAGAAGCACAATAAGAGGCAACCAGGCTGGTGGGGGGGAGGGATAGTTAGAGGTGACCAGGCTGGCAGGGGGGGTGCAGTTGGGGGCAACCAGGCTAGCAGGGGAGGCAGTTGAGGGCGATTAGGCTGGAAGGGGGTCAGTGAGGGGTGACTAGGTTGGCAGAGAGGCAGTTGGAGGCAATCAGGTTGGCAAAGGGAGGCAGTTGTGGGCAACCAAGCCAGCAGAGGGGACAGTAAGGGGTAAACAGGCTGGCAGGGGGGTGGGGGCAGCAAGGGGCGATCAGGCAGGTAGGCAGGTGAGCAATTAGGAGCCAGCGGTCCATGATTGTGAGAGGGATGTCCGACTTATGGTTTAGGTCCAAAATCCAGCAGTCAGACATCCCTCAAGGAGTCCCAGATTTGAGCGGATGCAGACTGGGCTGAGGGACACACCCTCCCTCCTCCCCCGTGCACCAATTTTGTGCACCGGGCCTCTAGTAAACACACGAAAACTCATGACAAGTTAAAATGAGCAAATACAATTCACTATTTTTTATTTCTTTTACCTTTAGTAGCAGTTCTGTGACTTCATAATGTCCATATGAACATGCATTATGAAGAGGCACAAGTCCACTAAATGAAAAAAGGCAAATTAAAATACTGAAATTTCAAACTTATAGTCATTTATCCAATAAATGCTAAGCAACAAAAATAATAAATCCTAATACAATTATGTTAAAGATGTTTTAAACTACTTAATAAGATGATTCAAAGCACAGATAGTTTAACCTTTCGTATTTCCCTTGTATTTTGTGTATACAATCCTTAAATCTGATAAAAACACCAATTAGAGAGGCATATAGGCAAAATAAAGAACATATGCTAACAAATGCATGCTTTATCTATGAAGTGTTTACATTAAATAAATGTTAATTGATAGAGAGTTGAATATTCCTACTCTTTTGATTCATTTTCAAAGTAAGTACCAGCACAAGAATTAAATATCCAAACTTCTGTAACTTGCATTTCAAAGTATCTTTCTACATGAGTCAAAGACCCCCTTTTTTGTGCTGTACTCCTCTTGATGACTCACCTATTGTACACCCATCTGTTCTCAGACATGCACAAGGAAACAGAGATGTACAAGAACATCAGGCATTTGTACCCCTATACTACCGGGACACTGTTCACATATGGCACAAAACCTGGCGCAGGCAAGAGAGAACAGAGTACGGAAAAGAGCAGATTTGGAATGAATGGATTCCCCCTCTGTTTCCTGACGCAGGCAAGAGAGAACAGAGTACGGAAAAGAGCAGATTTGGAATGAATGGATTCCCCCTCTGTTTCCTGACAAGGAAAGGGGCAAACTGAAGGAAACCTCCTCCAGGGCTTCTCTTCTTCAGGCTGCCAATCACAAGAGTGTAATATGAATCTACTGACCTGGGTAGTAAGGTCATATTATCTTTTAGATCTTAAGGTGGGATAATGAGAAATGTTAGCCCCCACACACAGGACAGCAAATTGATTTAGATGTCCCTGGAGACTAGATAGGAAACTCGTACAAAGTTTTCCAAAATGCACTTTCTCATAAAGTAAATAACATTAACTGCTTTCTTGTTCCCTCTGCCCCAACCCTCCAACCCCCACCACATCAACCTTTCTAAGGACCTTTTAGATTTTCTAAGTTCAGATGTCCAAGATTTCATCAGGAAAAAACAAATTAGAATACTGTATACTTATGATTTTGGTTTATTAATAAGAGATAACCTTTTCATTCCTGATAAATGATAGCTATATTAATAGATTATCATAATTTTCAATTTGTCTTATCTTTCTGAAATGCAATTTGAGTTAAATAACAATTACAATTGAAACAAATGTTAAGTACTAGAATTTCAATAAAATTAAGCTAATTTAGGAAACTATTATGAGATGTAGTATGTGAAAATAATATAAAATCAAAGTTGCAAACATTCTTAAAATGCTATACAAGCTGTAAAGAAATGGCCTATATGACTTTCTTTGCCTAGTGTTCAATAACTTTGGCATATAAGATGTTGAAAACAAAGCATAACAATCCATGAGCAAAATCATTCAAGGAAGTAAACTGCTACACCTACCCTTTGTCTTTTGCATGAACATCAGCACCATGCTGAAGCAGCAGCTGAACTATCCGAACTCGGTTGTAGCCCGCAGCAAGATGTAAAGGTGTAGACTAGAAAACAGAAGAAAAACACACCCACTCCTGTATTTGTTTAGCTTTAACACAATGAATATTAACATACACAAAACATACTGAGTTAAAGTGTCAAAATTTTCTAATTGAATGAGACGATTCACTCACTTCAGTAAATTCTAACTTCAGTGCCATGCCCATTTTTCCTATTTCTTTTATTGTTTAAAGTATTACATATAGTATTGCATATGTCTCCTTTTCCCCTATTGACCGCCGCCGGACCGCCACCTCCACCCCCCAGCACCGTGGCTGGCAAACTGTGGCTCGCAAGCCACATGCGGCTCTTTGGGCCCTTGAGTGTGGCTCTTCCACAAAATACCATGGCTTGGGTGAGTCTACTTTGAAGAAGTGGCGTTAGAAGAAGTTTAAGTTTAAAAAATTTGGCTCTCAAAAGACATTCCAATCGTTGCACTGTTGATATTTGGCTCTGTTGACTAATGAGTTTGCCGACCACTGCCCTAGCATATGCCCTCAGCCCCCTACTGTCTGTGTCCTTTGGCTATGCTTACATACATGCACACAAAAACCTTCAGTAATCAAGCCCCACCATAACGTCTCCATATTATTTCTTTCTAGCATGAACCAAAGATATATCAGGGCTCACATCCCCCATAACCGAAAACACACTTTGTCGAATTTAAATCTTGTCCACCTTTCAAGTTCTAATGTTTCAATTCCAAATCTATCAAAAAGACTAACTTAAAGATGTAGCTCTCAAAATTTCTCTTTAATAGGAAAGGTTGGAAAACCTCCCTAAAGACCTATTTGAAGAAACTTTAGTAGAAATAAAAAGGACAATGGACCATATTCATTCCAAGAAGCTGCTGGCAATGGGTCAAAACTAATTTGCTACATTGGATGCAATGAAATATGCCAAGGTAGTATTTATGCCCTCTACTTCATATATTACACATGCAGTATAAATACAAAAGGAAAGTATCGTTTTTTCCCAACTAATTTCTGTTACACTGTAATTTGAAACAAATTATTAAAAGGTTATCTATTAAAGCTTACTAATTTTAAAAAATCAAAACTCATCTTTTTAAAAAAATTAGAAATAACATTATTTTAATTAAAAGGTTCTCTACAACCATAGCGATTTTTCTACTTACTTGCTCATTTACTTAAAGTTTAAATATTGCAACATCTTTTCAAACAGGGTGTAATATACTTTTATATACTCTCACTTTTCCTGTTTTCTATTTGGGCCTGGGAATTTAATAAAACTTTCAATTTATTTTCTTTATGCATACTCTAAATGTCAATATACAAAAGAATTACAAAATAATATATTATCTATTACTGTGTTCATAGTACTACTCTACACATTTTATATATTCTGACAGCCTCTAAGTTTAAGAAATATTTCTGAGCAATCTACAGCTAATAATGAGGAGACCATCCAGATTTTAAGAATTCTGAATAGGAAGCCAGGAAACCTGATTATACTTCTGGATCTTATGAAACTCTGAAAGTCATATTACCTATGTATCTCAGCTTCTTCATGTATAAAACAAAAAATTAAAAATTTTGTATATAGTTGATTTAATAATACCTTTTACTTTTTATTCTTGAAAATGAAGTGACTAAATAAATGAATACATACAAACACTGTTTATTTATAAGGACAAAACATTAAAAATATCTAGTTCCTAGATTTTAAAAATCATTTTGAGATTAAAAATTATTTATAATGCTTTAAAATGGTAATATATTTAGTTTTCAAACTGCTAAAATTCAAATAACAAATAAATTAGAAGGTTCTATAACTGATAAGGTAGAAGAAGGCCTGAAATAAAGCAATTGTGAATAAATGGAGTTGAGCAAGTGTTAAAAATTATTAGGCAGCAGAATTAATAGAATCTGATAACTGACTGATATAGATAGCAAGGAGCACAAAAGTTCCAGTTTGGAAATGTCAGTGGCAGATGAAAGAAAAGAAGGAAACAGGGGAGTTAGGAAGAGAGAAAAGAGGAGATGGGAGGGGAAAGGAGGGAGGAGAGGAGCTCAGAGGGCAAGAATCTGAGGTCTGGGTTTATTGAATTTGAAGTGCCTGAGACCCTAGTGGTAATGGGTCTAGAATCAGGAGAGGTGGAAGTTAAACACAATTTGGTCATCACCGATACTCATGACAATATCAGCATCTGACATGTATCTGGTACCATGGTAAGTGCTAGGGATAGCATGGACATAAGAAAGGTTCCATACTGTGCCTTTAGCAGTTTTCTTATTCCTTAAAAACAGAAAGTCCCCAAGTGAAATATATATATAAAATTTTATTTTTTATGTAGAAGGACTATTTCTGAGTCAACTAGAGAAAGCAGAAAAATACAAATAAATGTGATGACTACAAAGGGAAGTTCAGGATGGTATGAGAGGCTAGATGACATATACTGAACCGCTCCAGAGACGAATAGGAAGGAGTGGGGTCAGGGAAGATTCTCAGAATTGTTTTCAAAAGGAGACCAGCATAAACAAATCACTGAGGCAAAAGGATGAGGAACTTTATTTCAGGTAGTGTAGAGAGCACATATTAATACCCAGCGGACATGGTACAACTGAGGAACTAAAAAATTTCAGTGGTTAAGTATAGTATGAGATTGCAAGAGATTATAAAAACAGTGGGAAATCCCTGAAAGACTTCAAGCAGAAAATTCTTAAGACTAAAGTTTTAGAAAGAATACTCTAGTTACTCTATAGATAATGCATTGGAGGGGGAGGGCAAACCCAATGACAGGCAGACATGAAGAGAAGAATGCAGGGCTAATCTAGGAGACAGTTAATGACAGTGTCAGTTAGCATCCAAGCAGAGGCAGATGAGTATGGGAGTGGATGAATTCCCAGGAAGAGTGAGTATAGAACAAGATGGATGAGATTTTCCAAGTAGTCATTCTAATGTGAATGCTAATTATGCAAACTAAATAGTATCACTAGAAAGCACATAAAAATCTGTAAAATGCATGCAATAAATTTGAGGAAATGGTAGAAAGAAAAAAAAATCTCCTAAAACAAACAGTACAAATTGAGAATAAAGGATGATTTAAACAAGCTTATACCACTAAGAGCCCAGAAGTATTTCCTCCAGTAAAATATCTACAACTAAACATTATACACCAAATGCTATCTTCTGATACAAAGCAATTACATCATGTGGCCTAGACTACATATTGTGAATAGTTACCACACAGTGCCAGCTTTACATCCCAATTGTCAGGGGCAAAGTGATGAAAAGAGTAATTTTCGAAAAGCTAAGATAATTAACAGAGTGTAATTTCAGTTTTGAAAAAAAGTAGAGAAGATCCATTTGTAAAATACACATGCTATTTGATATTTTTGTGGTGGTTGTGAACTAGTAAACGTAAGAATCCAATATTTAAGACATTATACACTGCCAGCTTATACTCCTCAGATTTATTCTTAAAAGAGGTATTTTTTGGAAATGTTTTAAAAGTCAAACATATACAATAATAAAGTATAGAATAATTGTAAATACAAAAAGTCTTTCTAAAAATGTACCTAAATACTATTTTGCTGTAAGAAAAATACTATTACTAATATTTTCATATTGTAAAACATTTACAAAAAAGAATCCTTACTTAAAGAAACCTCCAAATTCAAAGTTTTCTTCTTAAAACCAGACCTTTAAAAAACAAGCCATATATATCTTTACTTTTTTCTGATACAGATCTGCAGGGCAGCAGAAAGCATTTAAGGTAGCTTTAAGTTATCCTACACGCCTTGCTACAATAGTGACAACTAACAACTCTGTTATAAAACTGTGGGTGCAACTTTAACATAGGTCCAGGTGACACAATATAAGAAAATGAGTAAAGGCTTTTAAGTCTTGGTTTTGTATTCTTGCTTTGGTATTTGATTTTTTAAAACAAAAACATGTACTTGTTTAGTAATTAACAAGAAAGATAAAAGTGGTTTTGAAAAAGTGAAATAACTTCTAAAAAAGGTAAAGGCTTTCCAGTAACAAAATATTTTCTCATTTAAATTTAATTTCACATATGATTTCTTAACAAATTCAAGCAACAATGGAAGATAAAATATTCCTAAGGATTAAAAAGAAAAAAAATCTTACAGATCAGTTATTAGCTTTGGAAAACCTGTATACTACCGGTATCATATGTCAAGAATACCAAAATTTAATTTTTGGATTTTTTGTTTCCACTGAACAAAGAAATCATGATACTTACTTCTCAAGATTTAAATGTGTTATCACATACTCAATCCCAAGGAAATTTTAGCATTTACATTTTAACACAAAGCACATAATTGCTATCTCACAAATGACAGCTGGGTACAGGGGAAAGAGTTCCCTGATCTAGTGGTACTGAGAAAGCTTCTGAGATTAACCATCCTATCTAATAAAAGAGTAATATGCAAATTGACCATACCTCCAATCAAGCCACGCCCACAAGTCATGCCCCCCAGTCAATCAGGAGCAAATAAACCCCAACCAAGATGGCTGCGGCCACTGAGAGCAGGAGGGAGGCTTGGGTTTCCCCAGCAATGGAGGAAGCCAAGCTTTCTGCCTGCCATTGCTGGGCCTAAGCCTCCACTCAATGTTACAAAGTTTCAATTATAGAAGTTATATTCCAACAGAAATGGCACAGCCAGGGAGCTGGAGAGAGCAGAGGCTAGGGTTGCCTGGGTGATGGAGGAAGCCAAGCTTCTGTGGCCCTAGCGCCTAGGCCTCCACTCTAGGCTACAGTTCCAATTATAGAATTTAAACAGAAATGGCTGTCACCATGGGGCGAACAGAAGGCTTGCCTCTGCTCCAGGCTACAAAGTTTCAATTGTAGAACATAAATTAATCCCAGGGCCTCTGCTTGGGTTGGTGGGGGACGTGGCTGGCCAGCAAACCACCATAGGCCCCATGCCCCAAGGGAATCCCCACTCTGATCTGGGACACCTTTCAGGGCAAACCAGCTAGCCCCCACCCATGCACCAGGCCTCTATCCTATCTAATAAAAGAGTAATTTACAGATTGACCATCACTCCAACACACAAGCGGGCTGCCCTCATGTAGTCAAAGATCCTGCCCCCATGTGGACACAAGATGGCCACTACAAGATGGCCAGCAGGGAAGAGCCATTGGGAGCTTCCAGGCCTGCAAGGGAAGGCAGTTGTGGGCGATCAGGCCAGCAGGTGAGGGTAGCTGGGAGGGAGCAGGCCTGCAAGGGAGGGCAGTTGGGGACTATCAAGCCTGCAGGGGAAGGTAGTTAGGGGTGACCAGGCTGGCAGAGGAGGGAAGTTGGGGGCAAACAGGCTAGCAGGTGAGAGGTTAGGGGGTGATCAGGCTGACAAGTAGAAGTGGTTAGGGGCAATCAGGGAGACAGGCAGGTGAGCAGTTTGGAGCCAGCAGTCCTGGATTGTGACAAAGATGTCCGACTGCCCTCGAGGGGTCCCAGATTGGAGAGTGTGCAGGCTGCGCTGAGGGACACCCACCCCCGTGCACAGATTTCGTGCACTGGACCTCTAGTTACCATATAAAAAGAATATCCCAACTTCTGTAGCACTTTTGATCTAGGAAGCATATAGTATTATAAAATTTAATTCTTAATTTCTCGAGACTATTATTATTATCCTATTTTTCTAAAGTACAAAGTTTGGGACATTCCTTAAACAAGATTTCAAAATGAGATTCCAAAATATCAATACTCCATAATGATTTATCCTTTCCTTTTTTTCTGTCTTTAAATAATACTTTTGCAAAAAAAAAAAAAATTATTATCAAACACTGGTCCTTAAACTGCCATAATCTTTCCCTAACACTCGTCACAAAATAACATAGTTATTTGTTTATGTATCTGTCTCCTATAATTCACGCTGAGCTCACTGAGAATGGAGAATGTATCTCAATTTTATGTTTTAAGGAGTAACATAGTATTTCATATATCGTAGAATGTTAAAAAAAATGAAAGTTATTGCCAGCTTTTGATTTACATTACCAAGAAATTTCTGAACAGACACGAATACTTGAGCTTGGTGAGTCTGACTTTAAATTTGTGTGAAAGGTTTACAACTGTATTTCTATGTAGGCTTGTATGATGTCTGATGCATTCCTTAGGAAAGGACAAACCACAACTGTGAAGCCATGATGTAAGTCATCAGAGCTCTGATATATTGAGTATTTTGGCTTTCTTTAAGATGGAGATTCAGTTTAAAATAAATGAAATCCTCTGGGGTTTTTCAGACTAGGGTGACCAACTTATACTGGTTTGCTGAGGACTTTCCTGGTCCCAGGAAACCCATGCATACTGAAATGATTGGTCACACTACCTAGCCAGACTAATGCTAGATGAGTTTCTTAGTTTCTAGAGCACTCTCAAGTCAGAAAATTATGTGCATGGGTACATATATGCAAGGGTACACATGCATTTGCAATAAGGCAAGACTTATTATTACTTTGCCAAATTAGGAAAAGAAACCTATTAGGAATCTACTCAAGAGATAACAAAAGGTACTACTCTTTCTATCTAACAATTCATCCTATACAATACAAGGCTAATATGCAAATTGCCCTCTTGACCAGGAGCTCGACCAGGGTATGGGCCAACTGCCTGTGGCCCCTCATCATGGCCGGCCCCACCCATGCATGAATTACTGCACCGGGCCTCTAGTTTCTTAACTAAGACTCAAGTATAGTGTATTTCAGTTCCATACAAGCTCATTAATATAACATGCTATTCAAAGTTTTCCTCCATACTCTTGCTCTACAGTTAAAATTACCAAGTCCTAAATAATAAAGAGCTAATATGCTAATTAGACCAGAGGGTGGAATGACCTTCCTGATTGACCAGTGGGCAAAGGCGGGCTGCCAGGGCCGAGCTCCGTGCACAGATTTCATGCATCGAGCCTGTAGTGGTTCCATAAGATAAAACTTCATAGTTTCAGCACTTGAACACTCATGTACTCATCAACCAGATTCAACATACATTAATTATTAAGACTTTGTTACACTGGTTGCTGCTATCACTTTTATCCTTTCTTTTCATCAGTAAAGTATTCCAAAGCAAATTCAAGACACAGTCACATTTCACCCCTACATACTTCTGTAGGTACCTCTAAAAATTATAGGCATTTTCTTCTAAAACCACTAATATTTTTATTACATCTAAGAAAAGACTGGTAAATCCTTGATTATCATCTAATGCCCATGTCAATATTCAAATTTCCTGATTACCTCAAAAACTTTTAAAGTTGGTTTGCTGGTCAAGATCAATACATTTGGATACTGTGCCTTCAAGTCTCCCTCCATCTACAACAGTTTTCATCCTCCTTTTTGTTATTTCCATTAATACTGCCTTGTCGAAGACACTGTTAGTTCCCTTTTCTTGTGATTACTTAACTTGTGCCTGTGTCTTCTTGTAATAAGGAAGTTGATTTTCCTCATTCAAATGAAACTTGAATATTTCATAGGATAGAACTTATGGTGGATAGTAATTATTATTTTTTGAAAGACATTTTTGTTGATTTTAGAGAAAGAGGAAGGGGAAGGGGGAGAAGAGAGAGAGAGAAAAAGGAAATGTGAGAGACAAGTCCTGACCAGGAATCGAACTGGCAATCTTTTTGTGCAGGTGACGATGCTCAACCAACTGAGCCACACCAGCCAGGGAAGGGCCATAATTATTTACCCATCCTATATAATAAAAGAGAAACACGCAAATTTGACCATACCTTCGCTACGCTACTAGCCAATCAGGAGCGGCGTGTGGGCCAGAGCAGCACGAGTGCCCACCCCTGGGGGCGGAGACGAGACGGTGGCAGCGTGGCGCTCCGGCCAGAGCAGAGAAGACTGAAGGCTCTGGTTGGAGTGAAGCCTCCAGCTGGCCAAAGCAAAAACGGAAGGCAACAGCCAGAGGGAAGGCCTGGGTCCCAAGTTCCAGAGGGTAGGGGCTGAGCGCGGCATGCAGAAGGCTGAAAAAGCAGTCAGCAGGGACCTGAGGCTACACCCTCCTGCACGCAGTGGGTGGGGCTGAGCTCTGCGTGCAGAAGGCTGAAAGAACAATCAGCAGGGTGCTGGGTTAGGGACCTCACACTGTTCTCTCCACCCGGCAGGGTTTGACAGGGGACCTCAGGCTGTGCCCCCACCTGACAGGGATTGACAGGGACCTCAAGCCGCACACCCACCCTGGCACCAGGCTGGGGGACCTCAGACTATACCCTCCGCCCCAGCACCAGGCCAGGGAACCTGAGGCTCTGCCCCTCCTGCCTGGCTGGGCTTGACAGGGGACCTCAGGCTGTGCCCCCCACTCAGCGGGGCTTCACAGGAGACCTGAGCCTATGCCCCCATGCCAGTGGGGATTGATGGGGAACCCGAGGCTGCGCCTCCCTCCCAGTGCTGGGCCAGGGAACCTGAAGCTGTGCTCTTCTGCCTGGTGGGGCTTGACGGGGGACCTCAGGCCATGCCCCCTACCCAGCGGGGTTTGACAGGGGATCCGGGTGGTGTGTCCCAGCTGGTGGGACTTGATGGGGGACTTCAGGCCATGCCCTCCGTCCTGTGGGGCTTGACAAAGGTGGGACTGGCCGGGTCTGGATCTACCCCAATGCGGAAGTGGGGGGGTGGCTGGGTGTGGGTCTCACGTGATTTTGAGGTACATGTGAGTGAGTGGTGACTTGACTCTGGGAACCGTGGTGCGCCCCAGACTCTGACAAGAGGAAGATAAGGTCTTCATAGACATTTTACTAATTTCCTTTAGTCTCTGATACTTCTATTATAGAGAAAGAGCAAATAGCAATATTAAATTATTTCCTCTAATTAATACCCTTTAATTATGTACAAATTTTGTGCACCGGGCCACTAGTTGCCTATAAATGGACATTTAGGTTGTCTCATATCTGATCTGGCTAACTTAACAAAACATCTCTTTCAAATTTATTTGGTTGAGATACATCAATGTTTCTTTTCTACCCATAAAAATACTATATTAGCCATTAATACAAAATTTCCAAAAAAAACCCATAACCATATTATCATAGCTTATTAAATTTCTTTTAGATACAGAGACATGATCAATTTAAGAATTTCTTTGAGACAGTGATACTTAAATCAGAATCAGAAAAAATTAAAAGCTGAAGAATCAATATGGTCATGAGTCCATGGAAATAAAAATATCTCATGGCCACTGCCTATCTTTTGAAGGGATATTTTCAGTAATACCATAATGAAGATTAGACAATTCCCTTGAAGTTTCTCAACTCTTGGGCTATTACAAAAATAATTTAAAAGAGAAACTACATCTGGAAAATAAAAATTAATGAGCCAAAGGAGAAATAAAATTTTAAAAAGATATTTTATTCACACCTTTCTTATAAATTATGTCTTCTTTAACTTGTTTTTTCTACAGCTTACACATTACTAGATTCTCTTACAATAAAATTCCCCCCCCCCCATTATGAATCATTTCCTCTAGTCCTTGGCCTCTTGGTCAACTATTTACTAAAGCACAGTGCCTAGAGCTAACCACAGACACAGTCTCATGTCAGTGGACTATATCAATACTCTTCATGACTAGACATGATACTACTCCTATAACCTAAGAGTATTGAATGTTTTTAAGTCACAATCTCTGTAAAGGGGAGAGTTTGGTGACAATAGTACTTGCCTTCCTCACATAGTTATTTTCAGGCTAAAATGAAGTAGATGATATAAAAAGATTTTGAAAATGCAAAGTATTTTTTTAAAACAATAGCAAAATATTATGAGTACTTCCTATGGAAAAAATACTATTCAGAGTGTACTTTATGTATTAACTTGTTTACTTTACACAACTACTACCAGAGCTAGAAACTATTAGTATCTCCACATAACAAATGAGGAAAGTGAGGCATATTGGGATTAATACATTAAGTTAGCAGATTCAGAGATCAAATCCAGACAGTTTGAGCTCAGCACTCTCCCTCACCCTCTTTCTTTTCCTTCGGCTGGGCATTCTGGATAGGCTAAGTTGCAGGCAGTTATTTTTGGTAGGCGGACTGCCTTAGTAGTTCTGACCACCTTACTTAGGTACCAAATGACAAATACTATCAATAATAAGAGTGTGTTCATACCACTGGATGAGCACCCTAGAAATGTATAACTTCTTAACAACAATAGAAATTGTCTAATATAGTAAATATTGGACAAGGAGTATAACAAAATACTGAGATTGGAGCAGATAATTTATCTGCCTCTTTCCTAGTGCAAGATTTTTCTACCTATCTCTAATACATAGTCATGTAGTCTTTTTTTGAACTCAAGATGTCCAATTGTTTCAACTGCTTTACATAGACTAAAACTTCCTATCTACCATCCCTCCTTAAAGTGTGAAACCCTAAATTCAACACTAAATCCACATGTGGTTTGGTAAAAACAAGTGAGCCCTCATTAAAAAAAAAAATAAAAATATATATATTCAAGTAGAGCCAGATAACATAGTTATCTGTATGCCAGAGTTATCACAGTGAAGGTTCCAATACTGTCCTCTTCCAAAAAAGTTTCTCTGACCTCTACATAGACTACATGAACAGAGGTAGACTAATGATTGACATTTAATAGCTTCAGAAAGAATGTTCTTTCAAAGTAACATATATGGTCATCTTTAAAAAGGAACCTAAAGCATTTGAAATTTGTTGAATTTATAAAATATAAAGCAGTATTTCTATACTTCAACTGCCTTCTATAGTAAAAATTTATTTTTAAGGTGGTAATGTAAAGAAAAGACTTATCTTTTCTTAAAGATATTTTTATTGATTTGTAGAGAGAGGAAGGGAAAGGAAAAGAAACATCGATGTGAGAGTGAAACACTGATTGGCTGTCTCCTACATGCCCCCTACTGGGGATCTAGCCTGCAACCTGGGCGTGTGTCCTGACTAGGAATCGAACTGGCAACCTTTCGGTGCACAGGACGACACCCAACAAACTGAACCACATGGGCCAGGGCAAAGACTATCTTTATCTCAAGTGCATGTATTGGGAAGAGAAAGAGAGAAAGAAAATGAACAAACAAAACAGAATGGGAAATCCACAGGGTAATCTCCATGAGAATAACACTCTGAATACCAACTTAATTCAATTTTAGCTTAATATCATCATTGTGGAAATTCCAAGGGGATTCTTCAACAGCCAGAAAGTTATTTCTCTTTTCTAGCCTCAATATCAGCAGAAAAATTGAAATGTATGCGTGAAAATGAGTTTCTAGCATGTTCTCTTAGGGTTTGTATGGAAAAAAAATGCTTAGCAATCTCAGAGGTGCAACATTAATTTTGCATTGTTTAATGAGAAACAGCTGGCATACTTCATAGAAATCAGGTTTCTTGGATTGATAGTAACATGATGTTTTATACTTTTAAGAAGAAAAGTGTTCACACTACCTAAACCTCACATGAATTCCTTTTTATAGTTAATATTTACAGTCTTAAGTTTTCAAATCTAAACATCCAAGATTCTAACTAATGTTCAACAAATAATTTGTTCTTGAAATAGGAAACACATTACACTTACAGGCACTTAAAAGATTATAATGAAAGAATCATTCCACCTTACACTGACAGGCACTTAAAAGATTATAATGAAAGATCATTAGATAGCCCTTTTAACTGTGTAAAGAGGGAGAATGGTAAATTCCTTAGCTGATTTCAATGTGGCTAAGACTTCTAAGACTTTTGAGATATATTGTCACCTCATGTTCCCTCAGTGACGAAGTCCTTGTTGTTTCTGAGTTGAGTTTGCATATGTGAATTCAGCAGGCAAAGGCAGACAGGAGCAGAGGTCTCTAGCTCCGCTCCCTGCCCACAGAGGCCCCTCCCCCAATCTCACAGGTTTCGAACCCTCTCTGAAACTAAAAGATTAGTTTAACAGACATTATCATATTCAGAGTAGGGTATTATCATGATACTATTAAAAAACGAAAGTATTTTTACAAAAGGAAAATCAATATACGAAGTATTGTATATTCAGAATTAGTCTATTTCCAAACTTACTAATTTGGCTACCCAAATATGCATTCCAAAAAATTATACAAGGTACTTACAATGTTTTTTTAAAGTTTTAATGCTGATGCCATTGTTAGTGGACCAAGATGTTTTCTTAGTCACTGAAAACAGTCTTTTTAAAAGTAAAATATTATGAAAATTTCTATGCTTTTAGAAATTTCCTTTTATAGTTCTAATTTGATTGAACAAGTAAGCGAATGGATAAATATGCATATGATGTGGAGAGGGAAAGAAGTAGGCTTCCTGGGTGATTATACTTCTTTAAAAAGAAAAAAAAAAAGGTAGTGATACAAAAATAAGCAAGTGTTACATTATTTGTGTCCCCCAGTCCCCCAAACTCATAAGTTGAGCCCTAACCCTGTGTGCGATTTGGAGACGGCCTTTAGATGACCTCCCTTATAATAAAGGGAGCAGTGCCCTTATAAAGAAGAGACACCCAGAGCTTGTTTTCTCTCTTAGCAAGTAGGCATCCCTCCAAAAGCCAGGACAATAGCCCCTCATCAGAAACTGACCATGCTGGCACCTCACTCTTGGACTTCCCAGCCTCCAAAACTGTGAGAAATGTTTCTGTTAAGCCACCCAATCTACCCAGTCTACTGCATCCCAACCTGAGCACCACACAACTGGTAAACAATGAATTAAGAAGTCAATAGTTTATGTTGGTTTTGTATTACTGCCAAACCACTGTAAAATTCAAAGCTACAGACAGCTTCAAAGTTCTTAAATCCCAAATCTTCACTTTTTTCTGCTTCTCATCAGATCAGAAGTTTCTGAGATAAGATTTTCTTTGTACCTAAGCAAGCCCTTTTACACAGTAAGGTTTACCCTTTACTAAAATCATTTAAGAGCTTTTTTTAGAATACTGTCAACTGAACAGTTTAAGCTAAAGAAACCATCATCAAATAATAATCATATATAGGGATATTTTTATATCTCTTCATCATGTAATACTATCTAATAAAAGAATAAGATGCAAATTAAACATCACTGCTATACCCACAAGCCACGCTCACATGCCATGCCCACCAGCCAATCAGGAGTGAGTATGCAAATTAACCCCAATCAAGATGGCAGTGGCCACGGACCAAGCAGAAGCCTCCATCCAAGGCTACAAAGTTTCAATTATTGAAGATAAAAAAAAAATCCCAACAAAATTGGCTGCCGCCACAGAGCGAGTAGGAGGCTTGGCTCCACTCAAGGCTACAAAGTTTCTCTCTCTCTCTCTCTCTCTCTCTCTCTCTCTCTCTCTCTATATATATATATATATATATATATATATACACACACATACACACACACACACACACACACTACCACCCAGCACCCATTCACCTGAAGCACTAGGACGGCAGCAATGCCACTGAGGCCACTTAGTGTGTTTCTTCCTGATCCTCCTATTCCCTTGTCACCGGACACAAGAATATTTTTCAAGCTATTACTATAGTTATAATCTACCTTACACTATAAAGATTTTACTAGTATTTATAGAGGCAAAAAATTACCTTTAAACATAGATTGTTACAATTTTAAAAGGAGATTCAAAAGTGTCATTTTTGTAATTTGGCCTCTAAATCAAATTTAACAATGAGTCACACACACAGCAAAATGATGTAGTTGTTTTCTGGCCCTCAACTATAAACTCAGAATGCAAGAAACTTGTACTTTTTGGATATGAGTGTAGGAGAAACCACAGTTCGGAGAAGGGTGGCTAAGCAGAACTAAAATGAACTCCTAAGTTTTACCACCTACTTTTTAACACTATGGTCTCTTTCTACTAGAAATTCTTTTCTCAAAGAGAGCACAGTTGGCACGGGTACTAATTACTCTCACCAGCAGAAATGTCATGCTTGACAAAATAGAGACTGTTTTAGTAGAAGTGATTCCCTAATGAAAAATAAAAAAGACATTTTCAAGGCCTTATTGTTATCAAATGAATATACATAAACATAAAGATTTTATACAATACATCCCAACATAAGTAGGCAAGAAAACTTGCTCTAAGGGATTTCTGCATTACAGTAAAACATGCACCACTCAGCAAATATACTTTAAAGATATGATGTGATTAGATATATAATTAAACCTAAAGCACTTGAAGAGTTCCCTAATGCAGTTACTGCATTTTGACCTTCTTGTAATCCCAAGTAACATCTGAAGTACAGTCTATGAAAGGTAAAAATTAGAATATGGTATGACCTTTTGGCTACCAAGATTTGTCAAAACCAGAGGACGATACTACAGGTCACTAAAGGCCATTGGTTGCCAGGCATGTGCCCACACTTTCTTAAAGGAGAAAAAGTTTCCATATAAACTTTATTAGAGATACCAGGAGTCTTTTACTAGTGTGACTCTATAGGCTTATATATATTCTAATTCTATATTATGATAATTACTACTAACTGATAAAAAAAATCCTATATAATAAAAGCCTAATATGCTAAGTGTCTGGTCATCCATTCAACCAATCAACACATAATATGCTAATGATATGCTAAGGCCGCTCAACCACTCGCTATGACATGCACTGATCACCAGGGGGCAGACAATTGACCAATCGCTATGACATGCACTGACCATGTCAGGGGGCAGATGCTCTGACTGATAGGTTATTTTGCTGCTAGGGTCTGGCTGATTGGCACTGAGCAAGATGGGCTGGACATTCTCTGGAGTCTTCCCGTGGTCCCTCCCTGGCTGGCCAACCTCCTGTATCCCTCCCCGGCTCTGACTGTGCACTGGTGGAGTCCCTCGGCCTGGCCTGCACCCTTTTGCAATCTGGGACAACTTAGGGGATGATCTCACAGGCCAGGCCAAGGGACCCCACTGGTGCATGAATTCATGCACCAGGCCTCTAGTAAATTATAAAATGCATTATAACCTTAAAATGTTAAGAGTTGGTATCTCAGAGCTAATGTGGCCCAAATTGTTCTTTTTTAGGCTAAATTAATTCAGAGCTAGAGATAAAATAAAATTTGCCATGATCACATAGCTAATAAGAATATTAACTCAAAATGGTCTTCTACTTTCAAGTTCTTGCTTTTTCCCATAACACCATAATTCCAAAAGATGCAATTGGACATATCTAAAATAATGTTTGGGGTCTTATTTTGAAATCTTCACTCCTTTTCCAAGGAGCCATGAAAGAACTACTTTTAGTAATCCACCTGATAAATGATGCGACAGATAATAAGCATTGATTGAATTACATTTTCTTAGACTAGAAGTAATTTAGTTATCTATTATTAGATAACAAATCACCTCCCAAATTACCTGGGCAGTCCTGCCCCATACCCTAGGGTGCTAGGCTGGCTTATGTCATCTGGAGGCTGGCCTGGGAGTTCAGGCAGAGGCCAGGGTGTCTGGAACCCGTGGGTGGTTAGGTTCACTGAGAATCCTAAGTGAGCTCAGGTGGGTCTCTGGTTGGAGGCCTTAGTTTTCCATATGGACTTCTCCACATGGTTGCTTGGGCTGCCTCATGGCATGGCAGCTGGGTCTCAAGTTAGAGCATTCTAAAAGCAAGAAATTGGCAGCAGCCACACCAATTCAGGGGCTAGTCCTGGAAATGGCATAGCAACAAAGTAGCCCTGGGCTTAGTCAGAGTCTGTGTGGGAGAGGACTAGATAAAGGCATAAATAATGAGGGGTGCAGTTCATTGAGGGGTCTTCAAGGTAACACTTTATCATAAAAGGATTGTTAAAATGCTGGTCAAACATGGTATTCAAAGAAGATTTACAGTGAAGGAGAGAGCTATTAACCAGTAACACTGTTATTACAATATGACAAATGTCTATAAACATTTAAATATAAACACAAAAAACTACACTAATCCTGTATGTTCTTTGTGCTTCATGAATGTGCTTTGGAATTTAAATGAATACGTGGCATTATTTTCAGCCAGATATTAATTTTAATAAGTCTTAAAAATATATAGCTCTAGAACATCTTTCTGAATTTATAAGCTGCTAATTTAAACAAATTTATTAATTAAATGAGATGTTGGGTGGTGAGGGGACAAAGGCCAAGCTCCAAAATAATTAATTCAATTATATGCTGTGTAGATTACTGGTAAACTACATTTTATCCAAATGCTACCTGGGACTGAGCCTAGATAAGTGGGGAACACTAGAGTACTCAAAAGTATATTGATTTTCATTCTAAAAATGTTCAAAAGCTTCAAAAATGTATCAAGGGAGTAGGAATCTAATTTACTGAGGTTCTACCATGTGCTATAAACTGTATATATTAATCACATTATTTCACTTAATCCTCTCAAATGCCTTGTGGAATGGGATGATTTTTCCCATATCAATGAATACACTGAAAATTGCACAACCACATCTATATTTAGAAAATGAAAGAACAGAGAACGGAACCCAATCTGTCTGACCTCAGAGCCTATTTGCTCTTTCAATTACATCAGACAACTTTTTATGATGCCTTCAAGGGATGGTACTAAATTTTACTTTATTTCTAATTGATCTATATTTTTAAAATAGTATTTAAACACTTTACTTTTTTCTGTTTCCAGAGTCTTATAATTTAAATCATGTTCTTACAATTGCCTGTTAATCTAAATTTGTGGATTCTTACAGAAGAGCATACATGTCTAAATACTAATGCTTTGCAAATAGAAGGGCCAGAAAACAAACCCCACCTTAAATCTACACTTTATAATTGTATCACAGGCAAAAGGAATCACACATGTTTTTAGTGTGTTAGCTTCAATGTATTGATTATATCTTAATCGTTCTATCAATTTTTAAATTCCTTATAAACCAATACCATGGAACACATTTTTATTTCCCATGACACTTAACAGAGTAATCTACATATGATAAGTATTGAATGTTGGTCAAATGAATGAAATGAGCAGGAAAAAAATCCAAAATACCAGAAATGAAGTTCCAACCAAATATTAGTTACTTTCAATATTTGTTGACATACAATCATAGCAACAACAGGCATTGCAAAGATATGTAGTATTCCTATTTAGGAGTATGTTCAGTAATGCCCAATTCTAACCTCCTCATTGTTATGAGGAGGTGATAAATTCAGAACATTTATTCTGAAAGAGGATAAAGGAAAGGGAAATAACAGGAGAGGGACCAAAATGAACCCTGAAGAAGATTCAATGTTAAAATAATTTGAGATGTATTCCAATATTTACATTCATTGTAAAAAAGTATCCTTATGAAAATATTGAAAAACAAAAGACTACCACTTTACTTAAATTTACATATCAATCAAGGCCAGAACATCTGTATAATTGCTAATAAAACATCTGATAGAGCTAGTGTGGCTCAGTGATTGAGCGTCAACCTAAGCACAAGGAAGTCACAGTGTGAGTCCTAGTCAGGGCACATGCCTGGGTTTTGAGTATGTAGGAGCATGAAGGAGGCAGCCGGTCAATGATGCTCTTTTATTATTAATGTTTCTATCTCTCTCTCCCTCTCCCTTCCTTTCTGAAATCAATGAAAATTTATTAAAAAAACAAATAAAAAACATCTGATAGAAAATACTGTAAAGGAAGAGTAAATGAAAACAAATTTAAGTTTGAAAATACAATCTGTTTAAGGATCTGGTTGCACTTCTCTGCAATTCAAAACAATTGTGGAATATTGTACCTAAATATTCTGGACAAGAGACACAAAAAAGAATAAATTATATCTGTGCCCCATGTTTCTAAAGTGACCATCATTAAAACATGTATATAATCCTATAAAAATAGCATTTCAGACCAAAGTTTTTAAAAAATAAATCTGCCTTTGCTCTTTAGGGAAAAATAAAAAACAACTGGAAATTTCTAAAGTAGTCAAGTTCCATTTGGTTTACATGTAAAATAACAGAACAAAATAAAAATATAAATTACTTAAAACCTTAAGATACTTTACTATTTTCACAATTCTATAGGTTAGAAAAACAAATGTCTATGGGAAACAAAAATATTAACATTCATTATTAACTAATTAGATAATCTTGAAGTCACCAAATAGTATTAAGAGACTATTTAAAATTTACACTGTCATTATATAATCCCACACATTACATTAAAAGGGAATGCTGAAATCTAAAACCCCCACATATATCTAGGCAAATTCTCCACTTACTAGTAAATGTATAAGGAATAATTCTTTTCTAAAAACATTACAAAATTGACATTTCTATGGGCTTTTTAATTTGCAAACAAGGAATCATAGTAAAAACTGAGACAGGCAAGGACTCAGTTAAGCATTAATATAGTTATTTAGAAACCCTCTAAAAATGAATTTGATTCTGCACTGTGTTCTAAAATGCAATTTCAAGAAATAAACTAACTTGTTATATATGTACAGTGCCTTTATCCTCTTCATATAAAACCTGAGTTCCTAATTCCAGATAGATGCAAACGGCTTGAAAAAAAAAACTAAATATATAAATTAGACTTTAATTTAATAGGGAAATTTGCTTACAGATTTTATTGACATCAATAGTGAGAAAACAAAAGATAATGTCATAACTAAGGGATCTTATCCCAATCTCCATTAGCACCCAGAATATGTGTGGCTTTGCTGCAACTGGTATATTTAGTAAAAACGACTTAGTGCCATAAACAAGGGTAATATTTAAATATAAACATTATTCAATTTTAATTTTGAAATGTTGTTTGCATTTTGCATATCAATGGAAAATTTTAAATGGTTTTTGTTATGTGCAGAAATAGCACTAAAACCTAATAAATGCTTGTTTAATCTTTTCTAATTTGAGGAAATTGGTAATCTAAAAAGTAAGAGTACATTTTAAATAATTATTGCATTATTTATGTTATGAATCATTCAGGAGAATATTTGAGACATGTTCTTAAAAATGCTCTAAATATTAAAATACATGTCATCCTTTATAGTACAATTACTCAAAATAAATTAATAAAATAATACTAGTAATAATATATAACAGAAAATATAAAATCCCTATTCAAATATTTCTGATTTAATTATCTAAATGATAAAGAGAACGGATGACTTTTTTCACTCAGAGAATAAAACTGCTTATTAGGAAACATATTCATTTCTTAAGGTCTTGCTACATGCAAGTGCCTGGCTTGGTCCGATGCAAAATACAAAAGAGAGCTAATATATCAGTGGAAGCAAAAGTCATGTATGAATAACTACAATTCGATAACTATGGCAAAAGCCATTGAGTAATTCAGAAAAGGAGCCAGAGGAATTTGGTTTCAGCTAAAAGGAATGAGGAAAGTGTATCCTCTTTTGATAAGAAGGAAAGATAAAGGACCTCTATATATATTTGTGTAGGTGGTGAGGCAGGGAGAAGAAGTAATTTGTTAATTATTATTGTTCATGCTCTTAATTATTAGGATTGCTGAACTGAAAATGGGACTGTCAAGATATAAGGGTAAAGATGGAAGAATAAGGCAGGGATGGAAACTGACTCCTGCTGTAGTAATTGCACACAAATTCTGCAATATTAAAATGGCTACGGAAAACTAAAGTATGCTGAGTTATATAAAAAGCTCTGGCTAAAGATATTGCTGCACTTACCATTGATAAAAATGCCCTGTCCTGCACTGTGATAAAAGTCACATTATCTACTGATAGGATCCAAACAAAATTTAGAGCTTTAAAGTAACTCAAGAATGTTAAAATCCTCAAAGCACCCTCAGAATTGAAGGGAAAATGAGCAGTTATGTTTAAAATCTCCACAAAACTATTAGTAGTACTTAATAAATCTCTGCTAGTTTAGAGTTTTATATATACATAATTTAACCTTACATGAAAATAGAAATCTCTCTTCAAATTATGCAGAGAAGTGGAATACTCATTAGGCCATGTGAAATAATATACAAGCCGTCCACAATAACAAACAACACATATTCCGAGCATTCAATTCTTGCCACTATTCTATGGGTTTCTTTAGAATGGGAAACAAGTCAAGAAAAATCATCACTCAGAAAAATAATTTTTAAAGGCAAAATATGTATTATTTCTAAGGGATATCATCCATCCTCAGAGTTTTCATAGCATACTTTCAAAATGAATAATCTCAAAGGAATTAATTCTTTAAGTTTTAGGCACAAGATGATTTCCCTCAATATTTACAGTGTAACGTTAAATATTTTAGGTTTTTAAAACATAAAAGCAATCTTTTAACATTAAAAAATTAACTACCATTTAAAGAAAGACTTTATAGGGTCAATATACCATGATAAAAACTTACCCAATAAAAAAATAAACAAAAAGCATGGCTATCACAGAGATCTAAAGAAAATCATTAGCAACATTTTCTCAGCTTTAAATTGAAAAAGTATTGGTATCTAATAAACAAAATCTTCCTCTGCCAAATAAGAAATAAAAAAAATGCATATATCCTAATGGGTAAATAGGACATAAACAGATATTTCCAGTTTCCATGATCATACGCAGAAAAATGATGTTTTTATAATTTTAATCACCTACAAAACTGCAGTTCCATTTCACAAACAACTTTCCGTGTCTGACATTTAAAGAGAAAGGCTTAAGATCCATGCTTCACCAGCTCAATGAGTATGTCACAACTGCCAATAACAGATACAGCAGCATTTCATTTTACAGTGAAAAGATGCCAGGAAATACGATTATATATGCATACATATATATGCCTACTTCAAACATTTTAACTGTAAAGCAAAAATAAATTACTGAAGAGGAATAGTATATTTTAAATAACTTACCTTTCGCCCATCACTTGCATGGCAATTCACATTGAGAGGAGTCAGTAAAGCCATTAGTTTTTCTTCATTACCACTCCTATAAAAAGGTATGTCATTCTTTTAAAATTATAGAGCTTTTTATGTATATTTATATTTTTCACAAGAAGGGAAATAGTATGGGTTTGCTTCAATTTCTTTCATATGGTTTTAAATGACTTTCTTTTGCTATATTCAATTCAATTAATATATCCCTAATTAATTCCTGTTAATCACCATAGAGTAGTACGGCTTGGAAGATCATCTTAGCTTTCTACATTTTTATGTTTTATTTGTCTGCAGAAAGTCACCTTCCTAATTACAAGCAAACTTTATTCTGATAAGTGATCTAAAACACAGGAGTTAAAAATACATACAAAATGTAGGGAAGGGCTAATAAATTAAATTATAAATGAACAAGAACAAAAGAAAATGAATGAGAATTGTAACATTTATTTTATGCCCCTCGTTCAAGCTTTTGAGAATTAGAAAAATGTGTAAAGAAAAATGAAGGTATAGATATTTAAATACTCCGAGAATATCGCTGGAAAAGCCGGGCAACTAAGGTTTGCAGGTACCTTTAGATATGTTCCAAATACAATTAACCTTATAATCATCAAACAGACTGAGCCTGCCTCATTTAATACAGCTAATCATGTAAAGTAAAATACACAAAGATTTACTATAAGGTCTTTTCTGCATTATTGCATAAAATCAAGCAAGACAATAACATGTTATAATTTTTATAGTCCTCCACCTGCCCACCCCCTAATTTCCCCTTAAATGCATTATACTCACTTAAAATGAATAGAATCACTTACCTAGCAGCTTCTAGGAGTTCGTCTTTCTTGTATTCACCTAGATGATTACAAAATATCATGCTGTTAGCATCTGGCAGAAGACAGATTAAGAAATGCAGAAGGCAGCAAACAGAGAATTAAACAGAGAAGAACAGAAAAAGATAGTCCACACCCCGCTGGGTGATGGAGCCGTGACGTTAGCCAGCTTGTGAAGGCAGCATCACCAGTGCCTTGGAGACGGGCAGCAAATTGACGCAGCTTCTTGTCCAATCCTCAGATGAAGTAGCTTTCTTCAGACAACCAATGAATGCTAAATCTCGTGTCCAGAAACACATTCCCTCTGATAACAGCATGCCAGCTGAAGACAATACGCCCTCCCCCCTTTTCTATTCAGCCTGTCACAGTATACTTGTGAAGCATAATACATTCTGGGACAAAAGCAAAATAATGTGGCTCTTTAAAGGTACACATTACTTGTCTTCAAAAAATTCAGTTTTTTTGGTAAAGAAATGGAAAGTTTAAAAACACACATTAATTGCCAGTGCTGAGTTTTATAGCAGCAGCAGCAGCAAAAAAAAAAAAAAAAAAAAAAAAAAAAAAAAAAAATCAGAACCTTGAAGCCTTTGCCTGGATAGGCTAGGTCTGTAGACTAGAAATACGTGAACTACGTACCAAATGCTATGAACCACTTGGAGACAGCGCTCCCAAAACCAAAACAGTGAATACATTTTTAAATGACAGTAATTTTCTAAAATGCTATAATCTTTACACTTTATACAAATCCAGTACCAAGTTGTAACAAACAATAAATCTAAAAAATATTTTTAAAAAGCAGGCAGGCTGGGGTCTCTGTAAATGAGCAGATATCTAACTACTGAGATGTGAATACATTTTTTTCATTCTATTTTTTACTATAACACAGACTAAAAAGAGGTATATAATTTAAGACCTTCAATACAAACTTCGCAGTAATTCAAGATTTAACAAACAAGTTTCTTTTGAAAGCTTAAAGAATAAGAAATTTTAATAGTATAGTGTCATTCAATAGAGGAAAAGAATAGCCAGGACTATGATTCAGCTTTAATAACAGATGGACTCAGTTTGCTATGTCACTGAAGAAATACTTATGTTTAATGCTATTAACAAATAAGCTTAAATTATTTTTATAATCTTACTAGTAAATATAGATTTCTTTGCATTTTGTTTCTGTTTTGCTACAGAATGCGCCTATTGATGCAAACACTATAAAGACATTTCAGGACCACCAAGCACATATTTAAGTTCTATAATCCATCATTGCCAAATATTCTTTTAGTTTAGAGTCAGTCTTGCTTTTCAAATTAAGATTACATTAAAATCTAAGAACTATGAAAAGTTATTTTCTAATAAGAAAATAGTTTTTAAGAATCTATTCTTCCCTAAGGAAATTTTATATACCAATAAAGTCACAGGTTCAACAATATACATAGATAAGCTAGAATGCATGATTCCTGATGATAAGAGTTGGCCTTTCCAATTTCCCTTATTTTGCACTCCAGATTCTTAACTGGTTCACAGTTTAAGTTTGTATTATTCCATCCCTCACCAATAAAGCTCTGACTTCCCAAAACCAAAAACCTATCTTTACTAAACATTTTAGTTGGCAATATTGAAGTTGATAAGTTAATTTAAAAAGCCCCTGTGAGAAAAATGGTATAACCCATAACCTCAAATATTTTAAATATCAAGAGCAAAGAAAATCAAATTATGGAATTATCTATAGAAGTCTTTCTTTCAGTCAATGAACATTTATCTGAAAGGCTTATACGCCAGATTCAAAACCAAGAGACACACTATCATCTCTGTAGTCAAGGAATATTAGTCTATCAAATGAGAGAGACAAGTAAATGAACGATTACAGTAGAGTATAAAAGGCATCGTATGAAGTGCTATAAAGAGCTTAAAGACTAGTCTAATTGGGAATTAATAAAAGGCAGGTAATTATAGTTCAAGGAAGGTTTCCTGGAAGAGGGGAAACTTGCGCAAAGTTTTGAGGGAAGACAGGTGATCCTCAAATAAAGAAGGGTGAGGGAGAAGGAAAATGGTAGCTCTGCAAACCTGAAACAAAGGACTTGCAGGGGAATCGGTACGGATGAGACAGAGAAGAATTAGAAAGATCATCAATGACCTCTAAGAACTCTGAACATTATTTTGAAAACAATGAGGAAATATTAAAATATTTTTAAAAGGGAGTACAAAGTATATTTAAAGAGCTGCAAGTTTGTGATTATGTAAACTATTCCCATGCTCTGCTCCAGTGAACTATAGTTGGGAAGAAAAGTGGTCCAAAGCAAAGAGGAGGTGGACAGAGTAGGACAACGAATTTTGACATAGTTTATACTTTGGAGTAAATATAAATTCCCTTATATACAGTAAAAACATTAAAATTGGGGACTGAAAGTAGCTATTATTGAAATCTAAGTTGTAGTGAAATGTGATTCCAATAAGCCAGGTAGTAAAACTATAAAGTATTTGGGATCTTCAAAGCTAAAATCACTCTACCTCCAGTTTTCTCCAAAAGGCACATTTTTGCAAAAATGTTATTCCCTCATAGATAAGCTGATAATAAACCAAAGTGTTCAAAAGAAAACATTTACATATATCTGACAGAGTCGGACATAGGTGTTACAAATGGCTTTCTACTCTTACTGTTAGTGAACCTAGTACTTTAATCAGCTTTGCTGCAATACATTCCAACATCCACTATCTGGTGCCCAAGGACTACGATCCATAAACAGTCTAAGCTATTTTTCAAATGCTACATTGCAGCTACAACCAACATAATATAGGATGTCCTTTAGCTCTCCGACAACAAATCTAAACTACTTACTTAACAGCCAAACCACAGGTTCTGTTCCATTTTAGCCGAGAATGAAAATATTCTGACTGAGACTATGGTGCTCTGTGGAGCATTTATATTCTTTAATAACATTCAAATAAAGGCTAGCAATAGGCCAGAAACAAAACTAGGCAATTATAATCAAGATAATAGCAGCCAAGAATGGAGAAAATGGATGGCTTAAAATATTTTTCATTGATTAGAATAAAGTAAGTGGGATAAAAAAATAAGCAAGCAAAAATTTTATTTTCCAAAGTCTGAATTTTTATTATTAGTACACTAATGAAAGGATACATATAAAGTTAAGCATACATGCGTGCGTGCGCATGCACATACAGATACACATACACACACACACACAGTGGGATATAAGTTAATGTGTTAAAGAGGTATGTTATCAGAAAGAAGATTAAAATAAAGGTTAAAACATAAAGGTTAAAAATACCCCTCCTTGTATTTTTTTGAAGTAGTTAGAAGACAAATTACTTTTTAAAATAAAAATGAAGAACACCTACATCAATAAATAGAAGTCATGATTATTGACATCTCAATTTTAACATTTTAAGGAGTCAAAGTAGACTTGATTTTGTAAAAATGAGTTCATTTGGTTTTGTTGAGATGGAAGAGCATGGAAAGATTATGATTGTGAAATCACAAGTTCTGAAAGCAGTAAGGAATTAAAAAGAATTATGACCTTTCTTTTCTCTACTTTGAAACCATGCATACATAATACATGCCTATCAGTAACATCTCTTGTTATATATGGCATGAGGGGGGTGTAGTTTGAAAGTCACCTTTCTCCTATCACTTCACCCCCAATTTTAGTCACTCTCTTAAGAGACCATCTGCAACAGATTCATTTACAGTTAATGAAACTGACACTAAGGCAGTTAAGTGAACTGTCTAAGGTTTCATCAGTATTATTCACTATCTGTTAGACCCTGAACAAGGCTAATATATAAGTAAAAATGAAACAAATCTGAGCTTTCAAAGAAGTGATGTAAACAAGAGTAACAAAACAACAACAGCAATAAACAATTTTAAAAAGCAACCCCCAAAACTAGCTTTAAACAGATAAATATATTTATATAAGCCAAATATTTTCATCAAAAGTATATTTAAAGCACTGGAGCTTTCATCTGAGCTTGTAAACATGGGCCAAAAAAAAAAAAAGTAATTTTAGTTAATATTTTGGGCCAAGGGAATAGGAATGAAGAAAATCTATCCCGAGTCTATTCAAATGATCAATGCATTTTGCATTTCCCATAGCATGCTTTAATTCCTCATCCTTTAGGTATCTCAAGGGAAGAGCTATGTATAGACTTCAATCAAGAAACAGATTCATAGATACAGAGAACATTTTGACAGTTGCCAGATGGGAGGAGGGCTGGGGAGGGGGAGGGGTGAAAAAGGTGAAGGGATTAAGAAGTACAAAGTGGTAGTTACAATATAGTCATGGGGATGTAAAATATAGCATAGGGGATATAGTCAATAATATTGTAATAACTACATTCAGATGGGTACTAGATTTATTGGGGTGATCACTTTGTAAGTTATATAAATGTCTAAACACTGAATTGTAAACTAATACAATAGTGTAGTCAGTTGTAATTAAAAAATTTAAAAAATATTATAAAACAAAAGCTGTTATCAAGGACTTTTATGTTTCCAAGTATTAAGTAGTACCATGAGTTGATAATTTTCATACAGATATTTTTTCATCAAGATACCAGCAAATATAAGAGTTGAATTGATTTTTATAACTAAAGTGACAGCCTATACATAAAATAAAATATTAACTTAGGTGATATATTCCATGTTTTCACTAACAGTTTGAAAATTTGGAACCAGCTGTGTAGTGACAGAAGAAATTCCACTAAAGCACCAGGAGATAACCTAACCTCAAGAAGTTAAAACTATGTCTTCCACCAAGATCAATTTCAGATTAACTGATATTCTACTATATATAAATGCTGACTATAAGAATTACTGAATTATTTTTTTTCTCCCTGAAATCTTTCATGTATATTTTCAGGACAATAGAGAAAAAATTACAGTTATCAGCATTCTCAATGCTTTTTTCTTACTTCTGTATCCTGTCACTCTTCTCGTTGATTTTGCTACTTGCTTCAAAGTCTAGAATTATGATCAGACTAAACACTCAACAGTGATTCTAAATATGGAATAATTTGGAGCTTTCAAAATCTACACTTGAGCAGAGTATTTTCCTGGTGGAGACCCTTTCCTTCTTTTGCCTCCTATAACTTTGACTTTTTAATTAGCCAGTATTGGGCAACATTAAACATAACCAATGCTATGTTATCATAACAAAGTATGCTATCTAATACAGTATCCACCACTCTCACATGGCTACTTACTTTTAAGTGAATCATAAAAAAAATTTTTAAATTACAAATTCTGTCCCTCAGTTGCACTAACCAGATTTCAGGTTTTCAATAGGCACGAGTGGCTAGCGCCCACCACACTGAACAGAGAGAATGTCAGACAGGCGGTTGAAACTTTTTTTGGACCATGCTATTCCAGTGTGTTTAATGATAATTTAAGAAGTCATCTTTTCCTCTAATAAACTACTTTTCATATATTCTTACTCTTAAAATTGTACTGCCAAAACTCTATAAACTTTCCTCCCCTACCTGACTACCAAACAATGTATTCATCAGCATAAAACACAGGGGGAAACAATGGACTGTGCGATAAAAGATGTGGAGTGTGTGCTAGCTCTGCCATCAATTTCCTGACGTGACCTCAGGGAGTCACTTTAGCTTCCTAGAAGCCTCCATTTCATTGTCATTTGGAGGGTTCAATGACCTCTGAATTTTCAGGTCTAAAACTCTTAACCTGTATTTCATTCTCAATACTGCTCAGATCTTTTTCTAAGACAATTTTAATGATGCCTAAGCAGAATTTAAGGGAAAACAAAATTATCTTGGGAAAAATCTCTACTAAACTATTATAAAAAGTAGTACCTGGAATTATAGGGTAAGCATAAAGCAATTTTACCTAATCAGCATTATTTTCAATTGTGCTGGTAAATTTTTTTTAAAAAGTTCATCTAAGTTTGGAAGTAGACATAAACCAGGAAGATTATTATTTAAAAAGAATTTTCCAATTCATTAGGAAAATGGGAGATGTGTCCCACTCCCTGAAGGGCAGCTGAAAAGCATTTTTTAAAGAAAAAAAGACACCCCCCCCAATCCTATATAATAAAAGAGAAACATGCAAATTTGACCGTACCTTCGCTCCTGGTTGGCTATGCTACCAGCCAATTAGGAGCAGGGGCGGGGCCAAATGGCATGAGTGCCGGGCCCGGGGGTGGAGATGAAATGGCAGTGGCGGTGAGCACCCAGCCCCTGGGCACTGTGAGAGGAAGTGGCGGTGAGCGCCCAGCCCCTGGGACCGGGTGGTCGCAGGCAGCCAGGGCTGAGCCAAGCAGGGTGATGGCTGGGTACCCAAGGCCTAAAGCCTCACCAGAGGCTTTAGGCCTTGGGCAGGCTGGGAGTGAGCCATCAGCTGGACATCCCCTGAGGGCTCCCAGTATGTGAGAGGGAGCAGGTTGCGTTGAGGGACCACCCACCCCCAGTGCACGAATTTCGTCCACCGGGCCCCTAATATGATTATATTATCCCGTGCTACAATATTTAAATAATCTTACCTAATAAAAAAGTGATATGCAAATCGACCACACCTCCACTACACCCACAAGCCACGCCTATACGCCATGCCCACCAGCCAATCAGAGCAAGTATGCAAATTAACCCAACCAAGATGGCGGTTAATTTGCATATCCAGGTGTAGAAGGAAGCCAAGCACTGCAGAAGGGAGCAAAGCTGCAGAGAAGCAAGCAAGTGGAGCGGGGAGAAGGGAGAAAGCAAGGCAGTGGAGACAGGAGGGAGCTTTGCTCAGACCGCAGGAAGCCCTATTGCAGGAATCTTCCTGCATTGGGTCTCTAGTAAAAATTATATTACATCCAATACAAAAATCTAAACCAATGTCCTAAAATTTTTTAAAAGCACACTACAACATTCAAACATAACAAAAGCTCTGAAAACCCCCCACAATGTAATCAATAAATAATTGTTAGCAACCAGTTTCTTGGTATGCAAAGATAAGACTTTGCTTAGCCCCAGTAATATCTAAGATACATATCCCATTTATAAACACTTATCAGGGTTTCAAATTATTTATACCTGTTCCTGATAGTCTGTTAATTGTATTTGAAATGTGACTTGACTTTTTGCTATAATTTATTTTATTTATTTTTCTGTTAAAATGTAAGTAATAAAATTTGGATCATAAATATAAATACACACTGGCTGAAAAAACTTTTAAGATATATACATTCTTTAAAGTATGATATTAAAAGCCAAGAGGCATATTCCTCCAGGATGTTGTTAACCAATGAGACATTCGGCAAAGTGTGCCTACCAGTATATTGGGGGACGGCACACATATAAAACTATCATGTGCTGAAAGGTTACAAAAATTAGCAAACACTATCACTAAAGCAGGAGCAAATTCTGAGTGAGATAAGAAGAGCACTCCAAGGTATAAGAGTATGAGACCCAGAGCACAACTTCTGGACAGTTATTTGGTAGGATAGAGTGATGATGGGAGAGAGAAGGAAAGGGAAGGGAAGAAGGAAAAAGTCAGAGAGAAAGAGGGTAGTAAAATAAAGGCAGAAATAAGGTTAGGAAGGGAAAAGAATCCAGTAATAAAGTTTATGAGGTAGACACTGAGAAGGTTAGAGACTCAGGGGTGAGTAAAACATAAGAATACTGAGCATTCATGATCAGAATAATGCCGAAATGAGGCTCTTCTCAGTAGGTAATCTAGGGTTTTCAAAGATACATGCACTAATGATGAGAATTCACGGGTATTAAGGAACAGTGATGATTAATGAAGACTTATAGAGGCAGCACAAGCTTTCTATAAGACTACCTCACTCAAATGCATATGCCAGGAAGTGACTGAGAGTATGCTTGGATAATGTGTCAAGCATACCACTAATCACTTTTACTGAATCTTGTAGAAATGAACAACTTTACCAAAAGAAATATAGACCATGTCTAGTGCCTCTAAAGTCCTGGGCACGGGACCAAAAGACTTGGTAAATTCATCATTTTTCTTGCTAACTTGAAAGAAATGGAAATTTGAGAAAAAGGAGCAGCTGGCTATCCATGAAGGACCAAAATCTAGACTTGAGAAACCTTGATGTTAGGATGCAAAATGATGGCAATTGATGATGAGTATTAAAAGAAGAAGATAAAAATGAGGATTAGATAGAATGTTTTGCAATTACAGTTAAAAAGTGTCAACTGTTCAAATATATAAATTAATATTAAAAATTAATTTAAGTAAGACTAGCTCAGATTAAACTACTCTGAAGGTGGTTTGACAGGAAGCTCAGTGAATCAATGTAACAAATTTATAAAAAGGTGAAAGGAAGTTTATGTCATATCAGCAGAATAAAAAACCAAATGGGGTTATTTAGTCTACAGTATAAAAGACTGAAATGGTAGAGGTGGTTATAATTATAGGAAGGGTTCTAACTTCTATTGTCAGTACTTCACAGGAAGCTCTAAAAAAAGAAAAATGCTTAGCCATATACAATGTAGTTCCAAAAAGAAGTGACATGTACTGTATTTGGCTTAACAAATGGTAGAAATATTTCTAACCATTTAAGTTATTCCACAAAGAACTAATTATGGCAGAGAGCTTGTAGAGCTATAGCACAGAAATGCCAGGTTGGAATACAGCATAGAATCCTTATGGGGTAATGGAGTAGATTAGTAACCTCTAAACCTAAGGTCCCTTCCAGATCCATGGTTATAAATCCAATTTTCATGATACAGATGTATACTTGCTAATTATAATAAATTTGGACTTAAGTTACACATGATGTGTTCTTTACTATCTACTACTCATCATGAGATCCAACCACTGGTCTCCAAATTTAATGCAGATATAAAATCTTATTTGACAGGCACTTTACTTGAATGAACTCATTTAATCCTCAAATGATGCTTCTATATTATTATTACTTCTATTTTACAGATGAGAAAACTGAGCAATAGAAGGTCACATGGTAAATGTACTATGTTCCTTATCCTATATAATAAAAGAGAAACATGCAAATTTGACCGTACCTTCGCTCCTGATTGGCTATGCTACCAGCCAATCAGGAGCGGGGCAGGGCCAAGTGGTGCGAGCGCCAGGCCCTGGGGGTGAAGATGAAACTGTGGTGGCGGCGGGGAGCGCCCAGCCCCCAGGCTCTGTGAGGTAAAGCTGTAGCAGCAGCAGCAGAGGCAGGGAGCGCCTGGCCCCGGGCACTGTGAGCGGAAGTGGTAGTGAGCGCCCAGCCCCCGGGCCAGGTGGTAGCAGGCAGCCAGGGCTGAGCTGAGATGAGCAGGGTGATGGCCTTGGGCAGGCTGTTGGTGAGGCATCAATTGGACATCCCCTGAGGGCTCCCAGTATGTGAGAGGGGGCAGGTTGGGTTGAGGGACCACCCACCCCCAGTGCACGAATTTTGTGCACCGGGCCCCTAGTGTTGTTATAACAAATTACTAGAAACTTAGTGGTTTAAAACACAAATTTATTCTCTTACAATTCTGGAGGTCAGAGATTTAAAATGGATCAGCAGGGCTGTACCTCTTCTGAACACTCCAGGAGATAATCCATTTCCTTGCTTTTTCTAGCTTGGAAAGGGTGCCCACATTCCTTGGCTTGTGGCTCCTGCATCACTATGACCTCTGTTTCCACATCACATCTCTTCTCTGTCTGACCTTCTTTCATCCTTTCTGTAAGGACCCTTGTGATTTATTGGGGCTAGCCAGAGAACTTAAAATACCCCCCCCCCCAAGATCCTTAACTTAATCACACCAGCAAAGTTCCTTTTACCTCATAAGACAATAGTTACAGTTGCTGGGTATTAGTGTATGGACATCACTGGGGACCCATTATTGTGCCTGTCACAGCTAGTATATGGCAGATGGGAGAATGTTTAACCACAATAAAAGCTGCCTCTCAAACACTGCTCCTCTATAGATGAAAAAAGATTGACTATACCTTCTAAGGTATTCCCTATAAGCTGCTAGAAATTAAGAATTTTCTTCAATGTGCAATTTAACACCTAGGATCATAGACTGTAAAGCAACATATGGAATTCTACTTGGCATGACCTTCTTTTCGGAGAATAAGCTTTTTAAAAAAAATATGTGGTGAATATCTAAAGAAGGCAGCTACTCTTCTTTTGGTTAAGTTAGCAATAATGTAAAAAACATTCCTTATCAATAAAAACACATTTGTGTATTCTGAAAGAAAAATTCTGGTGAAATTCTGAGAACCCATTTCATATCTCCTTTTCAACTGCAAAGGGATTTAATTTCTTATGAAATCGTGTTTTTACAATGTAAGGAACAGTCCATTTCTAGCTATTAGCACTGAGTTAGAACTAGGGAAAATATAAATATAAGTAAAAAAGCACAGAGAACATGCTATTTTTGTCTGCCCTTTACATCCTTCTTCTGGGAGGTGCTTTGTCCCTTGTTTTGGGGAATGGCTCCTCCTTTACTATGATTATGTCATTCTGGTAGATTTTCCAATCACAGTGTCCCACTCCACCTGGACCAATAATCACAGTCCAACCACACACTAGTGATTGGTCAGCTCAGAGTTCCTCCTTGAGACTTCTCACTACACAATTGGAGAGAAGCCTTCTTTCTACATTGGAAAAAATAATAAGAGCTCTAGTGTTCTATCCCCAGAGCTGCCAATAGCCATGCTCAACACAGAAGAACCTAAGAAAACAAAAACACACAGTCAGAAAATGGAGAAGGCAAAGAGAAAGAACAGGAAGAGGGCAGGATGGAAAAGGTGTAAGAGTGAGTGAGGGGAAGGGGACAGAGAAGGCAGCAGAGGAATGGTCAGGAAGTGGGACAAAAAGGCGTTGGGTAGGTGGATTAAAGAAACAGAAACAGTCAGATACATGACACAGTTTGAGTCTCTGAATCCAGCAGACCCTGATGTCAAATATATCTCTTCCTTTATGTGGTTTGTACCTTTAAACAATAAACCTAGTCAGTTAAATAATAGCAATTTGATTCATGAGTATTTACAATGTGCTTGGTTATATTCCCTTTAATTCCTCCCACTTCACCTTGAAAAAAAAAAACAACTATCATATTCAAACCAATCTTTAGCAGTGAAGCCTCCAGCCTACTTTTTTAAAAACATGGCCTTAGGTAGAGTCTAAATAATTTAACACTGACATAATTTAGTTCATTTATTTGCTTTACATTGTTGTTTTAAAATATTTTTTTATTGATTTTAGAGAGAAAGGAAGGAAGAGGGAGAGAGAGAGAAACATCAATGAGAGAAACATTGATCAGCTGCCTCCTACATACCCCCTACTGAGATTGAACCCTTAACCCAGGCAAGTGCCTTGACTGGGAATCGAGTCAGCAACCTCTAGGTGCATGGAACAACACAATAATATATCTGACACAAGATAATAATGATGGTGATAACAGTAATGCTTTTCAAACTTTAAAGCACTTGATTTGCTAACAATTATTATTGCTACTATAAATCACCAGGGAGGTAGAATTTCATTTTCATTAATGTCATTGAAAGAATTTTAATGAAAAAAACTAACATTTAAGGAATCTCAGAAAACAGATTTCTCCATTCTTCTTTATAATAAAACAGCTTTTATGTAATGAAAAAGGGGGGTGTCATTTGATCTTACTATCCTAAAAAATTTGCTGGGTCACTAGAATATTGTAATCACATTATGAGAAGAATAGAATAGAAATGGATGAATACATTCATAAAATAGTGGAAAAAATAGAAGGGCTTAAGTAATTTCCAAGAAGAAATAAAAGTTTCTCAGAGGAAGGTAATTAGAAAAATCATGCAGATGGACTTACTCTTTTCTCTACCGGAGAACCTTACAATGAATAAATCTCTGTTTTCTCATTAAAGAGAAAACTTCATGCAAAAGGAAAGATGTATGTATTGATAATAAGTTCCTATCATATGGATATTTGATATTTTTTACTACACTAGTTGGTGACCTATTGACTTGAAGCACCTTCAAGTATATCCATGTGTCAATAATAAGCCATAGTGAAAAATATAAATTTGTTACTATATTTCATATATTTTGTTTTCTGTTAGTTTTTAGATTTACTTTATATATAATGATTTCATGAAGTGCATATGGATTTTGGCCTACTTTTATCTACTGTAGAAATGTACCAACCCTTTAATGTAGCCATCCTTATGAAACTTGACTAAAGATTAATATGCAAAAAGGTAGTCAGTATATTAAAACATGAAGCTTGAGATAAATTAAAAATAAAATTAATCTAGGATTAGTACTGTTAAATATTGAGGAAGTGTAAGTCGGCCCTATTGATAATGAGAGTTTCTAACCAGACACAGAAAACAATGTCCCCCTACAAGTCCGTACTACAGCTATAAACATGACCCATAACTCTTTTTTCCAAGTTAACTATTATCTTTTTAATAATGATATCATGAGATTGGCTTCAGGATGCGTTCTGCTAGTCATGGATTATCCGAGGCCTCTGTGTATGTGCATGTGTGTGTAGGTGTATATACCTCTACCAACAGAATAAAAACTAAAGCACAAAATTCTATGATTTGTAGTTGGGAATCTTGCTTCTTTATTTGCAAGATATTAATTAACACCTTAGGAAAACTAAAGAAAGGACGCTTTTGGAACTTGAGATAAATAAGTTATTGCCTATTAGCATCTTCAAGACAAAGTTCCAAGGTTATACAAGCTTTACCTTTAAAAAAACAAACAAAAAACAACAAAGCAGTGCACGCACATAAGACAAGCACACTTTTACGCTCATTCTAGACAGTAAGTTTCTGTGCTCATGTTTTACATAATGATTCTGATCACTTGATGCCTCTTGCCTGATACAGAAGAAAGTGTTATCTATTTGGCAGAATGATACTGTTGTTGAGAACAAGCTAGAGAAGAATTGTATATTTTCTCCTTTTGCTTAGTTTGTTCATTTATTTTGTGTCAAGCTTTTAGATGGCCCAGAGCAACTGGAGAGTGAAATTGAATAAGATCATATAAGGCAATATTCTTTTGACAATGTCAAGCAAAAGTATGGAAAAAACAAATATTCTAAATGGAAAAACACACAAAAATATTGGATTGAAAATAGTAAGCCTCAAATGTGAATAGAGAACAAACCACGAGCAATAAATGCTGAGTTCTTGCTTTAGTAATTTCTGCAAAGAATCAATTGCTCCTTCCTCTGTGCTTCGTAACACTTTCTATATTGTATGAAAAATCATTTGTGGTTCTGTTCTTCTTTGCCCAACTTGAGCTCCTAGAAGTCAGGGACCATATTTTAGATTAATTCTTACATTAAAAAAGAAGAATACCTATTTCACTTTCCCATCCTGGAATAGCATATATTTCTTAAAAAGAATGTCTTATCTAGAGGAAAGTCCATTGTAACAACAGAGGACTATATTATATATAGGCTTAGAACTAAGAATAAGAGTATCACAAAATCACATAGGAAACTCTGGGAAAAACAAAAAGTTCCAGTAAGAGGAATGTTAGAATCTATCTAATTGAATTACTATGGGAAGAAAAATATTTTAATAGCAATCAATAGATTAATTAAACATATAACTATTTAGGTTATGCAAAAAGAACTTATTTTCTTCCTTTTCTCCAGGAGAATATTGGACTAATTAAAGTAGTGAGCATTTACAATAATGAATAAAATTATATTTTTAGATATAGCACAATTTTATTTATCCATTCATTTCTTAATGGGCACATGGTTTGCTTCCACCTTTTGGCTCTTGCTAATATGCTACTATGAATATGAGTGTACAAATCTTTCACAGTTTCTGCTTTCAATTCTTTTGAATATACACTGAATGGCCAGATTATTATGATCTCTGAACACATAATAATCTGGCCACTCCTACATATAATAAAAGGCTAATATGCAATTTGTCCTCTGGACCAGGAGTTCGACCAGTGGGCAGGCTGGCTAACTACCCATGCCCACTCCCCCTGACCAGGCTGGCCAGACCCACCCATGCACGAATTCATGCACCAGGCCTCTAAAATATTCTCTCTCTCTCTCTCTCTCTCTCTCTCTCTCTCTCTCTCTCTCTCTCTCTCTCGGCCAGATTATTATGCATTTAGAGAGCATAATAATCTGGCCACTCAGAGTATATCCAAGAGTTGAATTGCTGAATCACAGTAATTCTGTTTTTATTTTGGAGACAACTTCATAGTGTTTTCCATAGCAGCTTTGTCATTTTACATTCCCACCAACAGTGCACAAGAATTCCATTTTCTCTACATCTTCACCAGTATTTGTTATTTCTGTGTTTTGTTTTAATAGTAGCTATCATAATATGTGTGATGTAGTAGCACCCCAAATTTCTTTTCAAAACTATGTCTAATGAATAAATTTTTAATAAAAACTGACTTCCCAAGAGTCTGGGACTTCGAAATATGGGTAAAATGCAAACCTAGCTGAATAACTTCTCATTAAATTACTTTAATAAAGCAACATTGGTTATTACTTGGTCTGTGTTTTTCTTTCACTGAGTTAAATTTATATGAAAATAGATAAAATATTAATATTTTCTTACTATTGAGTATAGTATAACCAGCTGCTTTATGGCACCAGGGTATAAATAAGTAAAGTACTAATACACTTTTAGTAAGATTGCTATTATAAGTCCTGCAACAGAGCTAAAATAATGAACTTTCAATGCTTTGATTTGAGTTTACTTGAATTTTTATGAGATACTCAAGTATATATGTTTATTTCATAGTATTTTCTTTTCAGGTAGAAACCAAGGTTTATATGCTAGAAAGAGTTAACACATTTTTAAACAGAATTTATTGGAGTTACACTGGTTAATAAAATTATATAGATTTCAGGTATATAATTCTATATTACATCATCTGTATATTGTATTATGTGTTCATCACTCCAAGTCATGTCTCTTTCCATCACCATTTACTGCCTTATGACTTAGCAATTCCAGTTCTGGGGATTTATCCAAAGAAACCTAAAACACTAATTCAAAAGAGTTAACACATTTTTATTAAAGATACTATTAATTCATTAAAAAAATTAAAATATCTCCAGAAATGACGTGATAAGAAATTAGATCTAAAAAATTGTGTTTGATATTCCAAACTAATTAAATTGAGTCATATTTTAAGGAATAATATTAAAAGACTTATTTTTTACCTAAATGAACAGTCTGACAAATTACACCTAAATAGTTCATAGCTGGTCATATGTACAAAGGATGACATTATTTTGGCCCATCTGCCACCATCTCAGATTATTTGTTACTAGCCCAAATAGCATATAGACACAACAAAATTTAAGTTATGTGTGTGGAAGAATTAATATGACAAAAATAGACAATTATTTAAAATAAAATCACATTTCTAATTTTTAATTATGTAATAATAGTTACACATTTTAGAGAAAGCTATCGTTAAGGGCAGCTAGCACTATTTAAATACTGAAATTATTCTTCCTTTATATAATCTCTCATTCTGTGCTAGCAAAAGATACTATGTATTCATTTTGAGTAAACATGACTTAATTGATAGACTCAACCATTTGTATAATAGCTTCTGCAAATAATTAACCAGGAATAGTGACAAAGAGTACTAAGAGTAAGTTAGTAAAAAATTTCAGCAAGCTATTTTCAGATTCTTGACAGCTTAATGTTTTCTTATCCTAATACCTTAAAAGATTTAAGCCAAACACTTCTTCACCAAGCTTGTTAAGAATTATCTGTGGTTGTTGGTACCTTGGAATATAAGAAGACTTGGCAAGGTTATTTGCTGAGGAATGAAACTAAAAAACACTTTAAAATTCATCCTCTGCTTTGTGTGAAGTGAACTATAGAAAACGACTTGTGGAGATATATCCTGGGGCATATGTTGAAACTAACAGTAATTCCAGAAATTCTTTTAGAAAAGGCATATATCAACATATCATCATAACTGACCCTCAGGTGGCCCTGTGTAAATCATTATGACTGAGTTACAAAAGTCTCTCACTTTCTGTCTCTCCTTTGTCTCCTTTTCTCTGACACACACACGCACGCACGCATGCACGCACGCACACACACACACACACACACACACATTCTAAGAAAGAGGTTATTTTATAATATTATGAATCCTGTGGCACTAGAGTTTATGTGAGCAAATTCCAAAAATTTAGCTTTTGTCAAGATAGGCAAAGGTAACCAGAATTCTGTAGCTTACATAATTCTCAAGCATTTTTGGCTTTCAGTTGAAATATGGGAAAAATGAGTATAATCTATAAAGAAAAGATATTTATAAATAAATCAGTCTCACTGTTATTATATGAAAATATATCAATTGCTCATTTTGAAATCTCCTAGATCAGTGGTTCTCAGCCTTTCTAATGCCGTAACCCTTTAATACAGTTCCTCATGTTGTGGTGATGCCCAACCATAAAATTACTTTCATTACTACTTCATAACTGTAATTTTGCTACTGTTATGAATCGTAATGTAAACATCTGTGTTTTCGATGGTCTTAGGCCTGCAGGTTGAGAACCACTAGCAGGGTGTCTCTCTCTCTCTCTCTCTCTCTCTCTCTCTCTATATATATATATATATATATATATATATACACACACACACATACATATACATATGCATATACATATACATATATACACACACACATACATATACATATACATATACATATACACACAAAGTTAACAAAGCATTCAACTCCTAAATGTTGGAGAAATAATTTGTATTTTAAGAAATATCTTTAAGGAAAGTGTTAATGCCTTCCAGCCAAAGACCACCAGAAACACACCATAGAGAATACATTGAGCTTGTTATTTGCTACAGAAAGAACACATGCCGTGGGACCAGTGGGACAGCTCAGGAAGAGGGTATTAGAAAGAATCTATTCTAGCATGTGAGATTTGTTGGGAGTTTTGGGGGGAGGGCCTATGAAAACACAGGTTAGTTCTAGATTGAATGCTGTTAGAAGATGGGGGCAATTCTAGAACTACAAACAGCAGCTATCATTCATATTAGCCAGATGATGATGTTGGTATTTTATGAGTTTATAATGATCTTGTTTTTGTGGTGGCCTGTTACAACAGTTCTCATATATAAGGCACTATTTTCTTTCTCAAAAGAGAACATTTAATTGATAATAAAAATTATTCCTGAGTACAAGTGAACAAAAAAAATTTTTTTTTAAGATGAACCTGTTTGGAGCACTCTTCGTATGCCAATTTCACTCTTCATCATTGCCATCTAACAACCAAAAACAGATTATTGAACCTAATGCATCCAACCAGATACTAATTTACTTACTTTCTGCTGTTATAGTCTAACTAAAAATGCTAAGGGGTAAACAGTTCTCCAAAAAATAACTCAAATAGTGTAGCCTTGTATTTAACGATAAACCTGATGTTGGTATGGTCACAATGTAAAAATATCTAGCGAGACCTTTTGATATATTCCTGCACAAGTAAGTACTTGTCCATGATGCTTTTCTGCAATTACCCTTGGATGAGTAAATGAAAGCACATCTCCCACTGCTCCTAAACTTTCATGATTGTGTTGAGACATCCAACTTTACTAGTATAGTAAATTTACCGGAAGACATGTAGAGATGAGTGTCTTAAAGGAAAATGAGGCCTGGCCAGCATGGCTCAATGGTTGAGCATCGACCTATGAACCAGGAGGTTCCATTCCCAGTCAGGGCAAAAGCCCAGGTTGCTGGCTCGATCCCCAGTGTGGGATGTGCTGGAGGCAGCCAATAAATGATTCTCTCTCATCAATGATATATTTTTTTCTCTCTCTCCCTCTCCCTTCCTCTCTCAAATAAACAAAAAGACATTTTTATTAAATAATAAAATGAATGAAAGATAATAAGTATAGGCCTGCAAGTATTCAAAATAAGTCATTTTGCTTCTGCACACTCCTTCAACTCACCCCTCACTGTAATATCCTCACAACAAAACCCCAAATCCCCTAACTATGATACTAAGAACTCAAGGTAGTTTCTGAGGAATACCCTCAGTGGTTTCTTAATCTATTTAATTAAATCAGAGATAAATACAAAAGTTATTGAACTGCATTAAACACATAAAACATAGTAAATATATGTTATATTATCCTACATAATAAAGAAAATGTAAGGTCTTTCATTGAAAAACACCCAGGAAAGTCATACAAATAAAGGACTAAACGAACAAGATTATATAGTGGAAAGAAAAAAAAATCAATTATGTAATGCATTTATTTTAAAGTGATCATATATAATTCATCATGCCAATTAAAAATATTTTTTTAAGGCAATGGAGGAAATGATTGGTTAAAAATCAAAAGAAAGGTGCTCTTACATCCTACCAATAAAAATTGTCGATAGGCTATTTTCCTGTATATGAGCAACTTACAGTTAGGAAAGCTTAATTGCTTTTTAGACCAATTAAAAATAGGTCAATTTAAAAAACTAAATTAGTGTTCCTGAATTTTAAACTTCAAGAATTGATAAAGTAGCAGCATGGTTTTCTTTAAATAACATTTAGACTTTATTATATCACATTAATGGACAATAGCAAGCCTGTTTGTAAAGTGTGGTGATAAAAATCCAGCAACATTTTCAACCAGCTTCATAGGAAGAAAGTTAATTTAGTAACAGAAGTCGATAAGATACTGTCTTGTTTTGAGGGTAAACTGTTAGAGGGCAGTCATTTTGCAAATTTAAGTCTTTCTTCGATCTATGTAGCTTTCTAAGGACTTCAATTCAATTTGTTCTCTCTGACTAAAAATTTTAGGACATCCCCACCCCATTTCCATCTCTTTCAATTAAATTTACAGAAAATTTTACAATCATTCATTATTTTAAGTGCTCTTTAGCCCTGTAAACTGGGCACCAATTTTACAATATATACACATTCATTTCTCCTGTGGGACATTCTGTAGATCCACTTCCTACTTTTTGTCATTCCAATTAATATACCAATTTCCTTTCTGCTCCAATAGGTTGGAGCACATTTAAAAGAACTTCCTAATTCACATTTTTAAATGTTTCTTAGGACTATCTTTACCTTCATACTTTGGCCAACTTATACTTAAAAATATAGCTCAGTTGGTTAGAGTGTCCTCTTTTCTTTCATTTAAAAAATATACTTCTTTATTGATTTCAGAGAGGAAGGGAGAAGGAAAGATAAAAACATCAATGATGAGAGAGAATCATTGATGAGAGAGAATCACTGACTGACTGCCTCTTGCATGCCCCCTACTAGGGATCGAGCCAGCAACCTGGGCATGTGCCCTTGGCCGGAATCGAACCTGAGACCCTTCAGTCCACAGGCTAATGCTTCATCCACTGAGCCAAGATGGTTAGGGCATACAGTGTCCTCTTGATAAGCCAAGGTTTCAGTTTCAATTCCCTGGTTAAGACACATATAAGAATCAACCAGTGAACAAATAAATAAGTAGAAAAACAAATTGATGTCTGTCTCTAAAATCAACCAATTAATTTAAAAAATCTCAATTTTTGTTTAACCATTTTTCTCTAAAAAGTATCACATAAGGACCTAAAGTGAAAAAATATTTGGAATATTCTTTTCCATTTTCTTTTCTTTCAGAAACAAAATATATAAACTCTCATTCAATAACATTTAGTACCATTCCTTCCTTCTGGAAAAAAAAAGTAATCATGTAAAATGTATGTGTGTGTATATATGTTGAGAAATGGACATGGTTGTATGATCATGTCTATTTTCTTCTCCAAGAGATTGGTAGATGCTTAGTTCTAAAACCTGCCATAATTCACCAACAATATTTAAGCAGGGCATTTGGCCCAAACCATACTTTAAATCAGGGGTGGGGAATATCCAGCCCACAGGCTGTATAAAGCTTGTGAAATCATTTGGTCTGGCCCTATCAATGATTTTGGGGTCGGGGGTGGGAGTTAATTAAATGTTTGACCAAATATAGCAGGCTAATTTTTAAGTTGATAATTTTGGCTCACAGATATCATAAATATCAAAATGGTCTTAGTAGAAAAAAAGATTCCCCACCACTGATTTAAATAATGGAGAGAATAAGTAGCATTCACATGTGAACTGTAAGGTAAATATAAAAAAAAAATAACAGGATCAAAGAACTTTCTATGAAACACTAGTCCTTTATGCAGTCAAATGTTCCCTAATCCTATATCATAAAAGCCTTATATGCAAATTGTTCCCTCAGGCAGTCATTCAACTGCGAGTTCGACCGCTCGTTATGTACACTGACCACCAGGGGACAGCATGGAACACGGGGGGTGTTGGTGATGCAGATCTGGCAGCAGGAGGCAGTGGAGCTGCTGCCGGCCCCAATGGGCCCCAACAAGAGTAAGACCACAGCTGGATGGTGGAGCAGGTGAGTGAGTGACACCAGGTTAAGGTGGGTGTGAGTGGGAACCTGACTGCCCCACAGATAGCAATCAGCAGCTATGGCAGGGGGCGGGGCTACCACTCAACTCCCAGGTGCCTAGGGAGCCAGAGGGGGCAGCCCTGACAACAACTGATCGCTCCACAGATGGCGACCAACAGTGGCAGTGGGGGCCCAGCCCCGATCAATCAACCCACAGGCAGGATTGGTGGAACAGTTAAGGGGGTGGCACCAGGCCAAGGAGGGGTACCAGGTGGGGCTGCAGGACTGTGAGGCTTGGGACACAAGCTGGGACTGCGAGGCTGGGGGCGCAAGCTGGGGCCCGATCTCTGCAGGCCACCCAGAGTGATCCCATCCATTCACGAATTCATGCACTGGGTCTGTAGTCTCTAAATATAAAACCCTAAGTGACCATTATGACCAATCGACCAAATGACCAGTTGCTATGTTGCACACTGACCACCAGGAGGCAGATGCTCACCGTGGTGGTCAGTGCACTCCCACAGCTGGCCAACCTCCGGCGGTCCCTCCCTCCAGCCCACCGGCCCTGATTGCCGGCCAGGCTAAGGGATCCCATCCGTGCACAAATCCGTGCACTGGGCCTCTTGTTAAGAAATAAAAGCCGTGGCCTGCTGGTTCAGTTGGTTGGAGCATTGTACCTATACACCAAAAGGTTGGGGGTTTCATTCTAGGAAACATACCCAGGTCGGCGTGCGTACAGGAGGCAAGCAATCAATGTTTCTCTCTCACATTGATGTTTCCCTTTCCCTTCCTCTCTCTAAAAAACAATAAACATATTCTCAGGTGAGGATAAAATATAAATAAGTAAAACAGCAAGACTAACATATATAAATATATATCCTTAAGAGAAAGGAATAAGCAAAATCACAAATTTTGGCATAGTAATACTAAGCACAAAGTATTTAAATAATGCTTCCATTTTTAATTTTCTTTCCCTCTGTATTCCTAGCTAGCCTTCTCTTTTATAAATCATCATTAATATTTCTACTTGGTATGTTTTTGTTTTATAAAGAGTATGAGCAAGTAGTTATTTTCCCTTATTAGTTTTTAACAATGAAAGAAGACTTATTTTGCAAACAAGTTCACAAAATTTGTTGCTCTTCTGGAAAAAAGGATATTCTCCCATGTCTGTCTATTATTGCCACTGGCATTCTAATAACTTCTTAAAATAAGAGTCATTTTTATGTCCTGTCATAAGCAATATATCATTGACTTTCAGTGCAACAAAGGGTAATAGAATAATAAAAAAACAACATATGGAAAGCTTAGAACATCAATAGAGAAAAAAGACTCTTTTTCACTCACCTGGGGCCTATTTCCAAACACTGAGGCCCAACACATAAAACTAGAATTATAAAGAACAATGAATTTTTCCACCCAAAGAAAAAAAGCAGAGGGAAAGAACGTAAATAAAAAATGATACACAGAATGTTATTCCTCTTCAGAAAGAAAAAAAAAAAAGATACCAACTGGCAAAAATACAGTTCTGATAATCTACAAATCAATAAGCAGCCTATTTGTAAAGCACTTCTTATCTAGCACCGATTTCCTGTCTAATTAATCTTCTAAAAACTTTTTTAAAAATCCCACACATAAGATAATATTTAGACAGTTCAGATAATTAGACATTTTTCATTTTCATTCAAAAAGACTTGAGCATATGACTCACTGTATGTTTCTCCATGCCCAGTCAGGCCATCAATTCAGAAGACTTTCAACGTCCATATCCAAACAGTCTAGCAATGCTAAGACTGTATGAGGATGATGCTCAAGTGTACAATGTTAAATTACTGCCACTCTGGGTAAGCTTCAGAGCTCTCAGGGAAAGCTCTTTCCCTGAGAAAATACTGGTCACCTCCCTATCACAGTCAGATGCACAAAGCTAAGAAGACTGGCTAATCTGGTAAAAAAGCTTCCTGGGAAACTAGTTAGTAGCCACCTAATGCCCACTGAGGTAATGCATCCTCATAAAATGACGTGAATTATGCTTTCTCAAATCAGAACATTCAGCTTTTTGTGTTCTTGATTAAAGGAAAGGAACAAAAGGGGTACAGATATCATTTGGTTCAAAACAATCAACAAATTTAATGCCCAGGAGAACAAGACAGAAAACAAGGTTAGCCATTAAAACACCTTAAGATGGTGTTAACATGTTAATTCCTTATAGGAAACAAATAGTAAACAGTATTTCCAGAAATGAATGAAGAAGCCCAATAACTGAAATTCTAAGAAAGCCGTTTATAGAAACCTACAACTAAGTGCAGGCTTGAGAAGGATAAGGAGATTCCTAGGAACACTTTCCTTGTTAATCCTTTATGTATATTCTTAAATTCAAATTTGGTGACTGAAGTTAATATTTCTGAAGTTAAGAAATTCTATGATAACTATTAAGCAAAAGCTCAAAAACACATTCAATTCTTATAAAGCCTTAATTATCTGTCACGTATTAGTATCACCTTCATAGATTAATAGACAGTTTTCCTGGGACTGCTAGTCATTTACATTCATTGCCTGTGGTGGCTGCGTGAACACAAGTAGCCTTGAAGAAACATACTTGTGTTTCACACAAAGAAGAATTTGGTAATCCCAGCCCCTTTGGAGGGTGGCTGTTTGCAGGAGGATGGTATCTCTTCCTGGGGGGCTGAGGGGACAGCTATGAAGATGAGGACACACTGCTGTGTGGAGCAGCTGACTGCAGGTCACAATGGACAGTGAAGGCTTACAGGCAGCTCGGGAGGGGTTGCAGTTCAGGCTGAGGCAGAGGTTCTGGAGAGGACATGCAGCAGTCTTCATGAAGGACAAGTGAGCAGCAACACGATGCTGTGTCAGGGCAGCGCCCAGAGCAGCCACATGCTGTACACGTTCCGTGGCTCCACGGGCAAGCTGCAGCAGCAGCTGTGCAAGGGCGAGTTCACAAGCATTCCCACGTGTGAGAGCGACTTCATCCAGATCAGTAAAGAAGTGATCGATGTGCTCAACTGTGTGCAAATGGTCACTGTGGGCATCATGTACATCAGCCCCAACCTCAAAATACCTGACATCGTGCTGCTGGCAGGCTGGCAGTGGTGGGTTGGTGCCAAATATGACCAACAAACCCAGGGAAGGGGACTCAACGTCAGTGACAAGCTTGGAGCTGATCAGGCTGCTTTCTTTGAAGATTATAATGTTGTCCATCTACATTTATGAGAAAAAACAGCTCCACTTGAAGCTTGCCACTGGCCACTCTTTTTAGCTACAATTATGCTCCCTTCAGATGCAAAACAAGATGTGTTCGCATGCTGGGAAGACCTGGTGTTTTTCCTGAGACTGCCAGTGGAGGCTTACAGTGGCACCCATGCCATACCAGCTTGGGATATGATAGACATACCTGTGCTGGAGGCAGAGGACAGGGAGAGCCCAGCAGTAAGGTTTTGCGGACTCTGGGAGGGCCTGAGTGCTTCAGGAGAGCAACTGAAGGCTCTCAGGCTGCTCTACTGGGCTGCCTGGATAAACACTCATGTGGAAGGGCTCAGGCCAGATGAGCCACTATGTGCAGGCCTTGTCACATTGGGGAGGCCCTGTGTGCTTGACTATCCGAGGTTCCTTAGATGTCAGCTCCTCTAACCATATACCTGATGCTGTAATGCTGTCAACAGCATCCTAGTGTCCAATCTGTTCTGGAACACTTACTACAGAGGACTCAGGGCATTCTTAACTCTGAGAAAGCCCTTTCTTTATTGAAGCCATAAACTAATTTTTGTATAAATCTGTGGCATTGCAGCATGCTTTGCACCCTGGTGCACAATTTGTTAGTAGCTATCAGAATGTAAGATGGACATAATTTCTGCCCAGCAGTCTTCCTTTAGGAATCTGTGTTGTAGAAATGACAGACAAGTGTATAAGGTAAAAGTGTGAGGATGTTCACTGGTGAATTGCACTGGTGCTCTCACTGGCACTGCAACAGTCCAGGCCAAACCTCTGTGACCCTTGTGGCGTGACATAGGGGGATTTCTGGACTTGGTGACTTCAAAGGTTCTTCTGTTCTGTGCTAAGCTCTTAAAGACAGGTGACAGCCCTTTCTAGTCTCACTTATTTTCTTCTTTACTTCCCTGTTTCTTCTATTGACACAGGCCATGGAGCTCCATGGAGAAGGTGGCCAAGACCTGCTCAACGTCAGAAGTCTTTCCATAGTCGCTGAAGTATCTGGGGCCACCTCTCTTGCTTATGCTGATGGGGAAGGAGTCCAACAACCTGCTTCATGCAAATACTTTGCTTAGGGACACACTGTCTTTCCTATCCCGGTACCGGCAGGGCCTGACCAGGAGGCATTACCAGGAGCAGCAGCAGTAACACCCAAAGGCAATGTGAGTATGGTTGCGTAAGGCGAGATGATCAACAGGCCTGTTACAGAGACCTTGGAAGGTCCAGGAGCTGAACCCTCATCTCAGCCTGGCAGAGAAAAGGAAATATGAGTGAACAGTGGAGGCCAGAGAGTCTCCCAACGCTAGGCTGAAGCCCTGAGGAAGAGAGAAGAAAAGGAGAACACTCCCACCAAAAGGCCCTCTCATTCTGGTGGGAAGTGAGAGGACAAGTCAATCCTAAGATCCCACGAACCACTCAGGAAGGTCAAAAGGAGAAGGACCAGAGCAGCCCTGGAGGCCAAGGACATGGCTCCTCCCATCAGGAATACAACAGCCTCAGCATCCCTCCAAAAGGGGATCAGTGGTCGGCAAACTGCGGCTGGCGAGCTACATGCGACTTGTGAGTCGCAGTTTGCCGCTCTGTTGACTAATGAGTTTGCCGACCACCGCGTAAGGCATTATTACCCTTACCCAGAAGTTTTGACTTCAGGTTAAAGATATTAGTACATTATTAAAATATTTTTAAGTGTTTTTCCCTAAGGCAGTGGTCAGCAAACTCTTTAGTCAACAGAGCAGCAAACTGATCTAGATCATCTCAAAAATCAAGATGGAGCTGATTTAGAGCTATCTGTAGGAGAGGGATAATCCAGAGATCTGTTCTCTTGTCCCTCCCACATTCTGCAGCTCTCCCAGGTCCAGAAGGGAACTATCTAGCCATTCATGGAACTTATGCATACAGACTAGAACAGATCTCCAATGTTATGATCCACCTACCCATTTTAGGATGGGGAAACTTAACTTTTCTGAAGTGGGTCAATTCTTTCATTTCTTGAAACAAATGCCTGCTAAAAATGAAGAATTTATAAATTGGTCTGATATGGTCCTGGCTGGTTTGGCTCAGTGAAAAGAGTGTTGGGCTGTGGCACACTTTGCATCTACAAATCATGAGGGCTTGTGTGAAGCTGAAAAACAGGCTTATCCAGAGGGAGGATAAACACTAGCATTAGGCAATTGGGCTCCACTCCAAGCTTTCCCATTCAAAGGCTGTCTGACCTCAAAAGTGAAATTTAACCTCTCTGAACTTTAGAGATAATAATCTCTAGCCAACAGGGTATTGTAAAGATTCAATTAGTCTCAAGTTCAAGTCAAGTAACTATAATACACAGTTCCCAAGATCCTTAGGAGCCACCAGGAAGACAACTTGAGATCAGGAACCAGATGAGTTGGTTTCAGATCGGGTGGTCGCTTCACAGGCCCAATGGGGCATTATGGAGTGTCAACCAAGAATCACTGGTGCCAATTCAAACGCCAACAGGAGTCACCAATTTGGGGTGCAGTGAAGGACAGTTTAGTACAGAGAGCTAGAGGATAATACAGTATGGCTGTGAAAAAACTGCTGTGGAACAGCCGGCTAACACTAGGGAGCTGCTGTGAAAACAGCAGGGCCCCGAGGCCCAGGCCCCTCTTCAGCTGGCCAGCTCCGCTCTACTTCATCCACTCCACTTGGTCCCCTCCCAATCTAGGCCCCTCTTTTTTTTTTTTTTTTAATTGAATTTATTGGGGGTGAAATTGGTTTTTCAGATTATATAGGTTTCAGGGGCACAATTCTATATATATCATTTGTACAGTGTATTGTGTGTTTGCCACCCCAAGTCACGTCTCCTTCCATCAACATTTATCCCCCTTTTACCCTCTCCTACCTCCTCCCATCCCTCTTTCCTTCTGGTAATACTGCTGTCTGTCTATGAGACTTTGAGGTTGTTGTTTTATGTTGTTGGGGTTTTTTTTTGTTTGTTTTTTTTTGCTAAACCCTTTCACCTTTTCCAACTAACCCTCTCCCCACTTCCCTCTGACAGCTGTCATTCTGTTCTCTGTGTCTATGAGTCTGTTTCCATTTTGTGTATTTATTTTGTACATTAGATTCCACACATAGTGAAATCATAAGCTATTTGTTTTTGACTGCTTATTTCATTCAGCATAATACTATCCAGGTCCAGCTGCGCTGTTGCAAAGGGTAAGATTTCCTTATTATTATTATTTACAGCCGAGTACTATTCCATTCAGCTAGGCCAGTGGTCGGCAAACTTATTAGTCAAAAGAGCCAAATATCAACAGCACAACGATTGAAATTTCTTTTGACAGCCAACTTTTTTAAACTTAAACTTCTAATGCCACTTCTTTAAAACAGACTCACCCAGGCCGTGGTATTTTGTGGAAGAGCCACATTCAAGGGGCCAAAGAGCCGCACGTGGCTCTCGAGCCGCAGTTTGCCGACCACTGAGCTAGGCAGCTCCATTCCTCTCTGCCCAGCTCAGTGCTGCTCTATGCTAATCTGTTCCACTCTGCTCTGGTGAGAGGTCTTTTGTGTTTCACCTCCAGCTGGGGAACAGTAGTCTTCAGTTTTTGGTCTTCGTGGAAAGTATATTTATTCTAAATGCAGATGGTTCATTTGTTTCTATCTGCATTCAAATTTTATGGCTATCCCCCTATCCTTGATTTAATTTTGTGTTTTACTAAAAACTAGTAGCTAGGTACATGAAATTCATGCATGGAGGGGGTGTCCCTCAGCCTAGCCTGCACCCTCTTCAATCTGGGACCCCTTAGGGGATGTCCCACAGGGATCGAGCCTAAAACAGTAGTCAGACATCACTCTCACAATTTGGGACTGCTGGCTCCTGTTTGCCTGCCTGCCTGCCTGATTTCCCCTAACCACTTCTGCCTGCCAGCTTGTTCACCCCCTAACCTCTTCCCTGCTGACCTGATTAATGCCCAACTGCTCCTCTGCCATCCTGATTGCCCCAACTACCCTCCCCTGCTAGCCTATTGCCCCAAGGCTTTTATTAGTATAGATAGGTAAAGCATTAATATACTTCTAGAGTTAAAATTATAACCAAAAGGTATACTCTAAAACAAATCACAATGAATATGCAATAAACTTGCTAGTTTATAGAGAAAAATGACGTCTTCTCTCAGGTATACAATAAGTTATTATACTTCACAAATATGTCATTTCTGATGAGTTGAAAAACCATGCTGGTTTTAATGATTTAAGCCTGCTGGCTTTAATTCCACAAAAAGGTTGATGGGAGGAGCTCGAAATATTAGAGTGCTGGGGTATCTAAATAGAAAGTGTTTCTATTCCCTCCTACTGCATTAACTGCCTGAAATTTGTGTAAGACATATCATTTGAGCCGCCTTTTACCAATAGTTCAAACATTTTGAATATTACATCTTTCCTTATAGATTCTAAATATTAATGTTTGAAATGAATGTTATTCAAGCTACTGGCTAGAGAGTAAAGACTTCTGAATAGCATTTATAAAGTTGGATAAATCAATTTATTACCCAATTAGTTAATTTTATTATGATAATATAACTCATGCAGGTATTATTAATAAGTTTTTTTAAGGAACCATCTTTAAGCTAAGAAACGAGTGAGACATTATAAAGGATTGGATTTAAGCTCCAAGTTTATGGGTCAGTCCAATTTTTAAAATATGAGTTATACTACAGCCTTCTCAATGAATGATTAGGTAAAAAAATATCTGATCTATAAGAACACTGGTTTGGGGGTCAAACTGCTTGAGTTCAAATCCCAATAATTTCTCTTAATGACTGTGGGAACTTGTAAAAGTAACTACATCTGCATCTGCAAAAAATGGTACAATGATAATATCTTTCTCTTAGTGTTGTTGTGAGGATTCAATACTCTTGGAACAGTGGTTGGCTCACCGAAGCACTCAGGAGCTGTCAGTTATTATTATTTCTATTTTTATTATTTTATATTTTACATAAAGCTGACTTGTAAAAGAAGTGTTAGCTTGCTATAAGTATTATCTAAAAAGCAATTCAATAAAAACTATTGAACAGCCCAGCTGGCGTGGCTCCGTGGTTGAGTGACAACTTACGAACCAGGAGGTTACAGTTTGATTCCCAGTCAGGGCACATGCGGCCTTGATCCACAGTGTGGCAAGCACTGTGCAGGAGGCAGCCAATCAATGATTCTCTATTATCATTGACTAGTGGCCCAGTGCACGAAATTCATGCATGGAAGGGGGGGTTCCCTCAGCCCAGCCTGCACCCTCTCCAATCAGGGACTCCTTCGGAAATGTCTGACTGTTGGCAGTCAGAGATGTCTGAATGTTGGCAGTCAGAGATGTCTGAATGTTGGCAGTCGGACATCCCTCTCGCAATCTAGGAACACTGGCTCCTAATTGCTCACTGGCCTGCCTGTCTGATCACCCCTAACCCCTCTGCCTGCCTATGTGATCGCCGTGAACCACCTCTGCCTGACTGATCACCCCTAACCACCTCTGGCTGCCTGCCTGATCACCCCTAAGTGCTCCCCTGCTGGCCTGATTGCTCCTAACTGCCACTGCCTTGCCCCACACCTGGGACCAAGGCTTCCCTCCCTCTGGCCAGCTATAGGCACCCAGGACCTGGGCCAGCTTCACTCAGGCCGGACACAGCCACAGGCAGCCACAGACACCCTGCCCACAGCCAGGCCTGGCCAAACCCCACGGGGCCCCACCCCTCTGTGATACCCCAGCCTGGGGAGCAGCGGACACTGCCCTGCCGTTGCCGGCCAGCCCGAGGCGCCCACCCCGCCCCTCCACAGTGCCCTGGCCTGGGAAGCAGCAGGCGCTGTGCTGCGGCCGCCGCCAGCCGGCATGCGGTGCCCGCCCTGCCCCTCCATGAAGCCCTGGCCTGGGGAGCAGAGGACACTGCGCCGCTGCTGCCAGCCAGCCCACGGCGCCCACCCCACCCCTCTGCGGGGCCCCGGCCGGGACCGCCAGCGCAGCATCCGCTCTCCAAGCCGGGAACCCTCCTGCTGCAGCCCCTCGCCTCATGTGTGCCTCGGCCCTGCCCCCCGCTCCTGATTGGCTGGTAGCGTAGCGAAGGTATGGTCAAATTTGCATGTTTCTGTTTTCTTATATAGGACTAGAGGCCTAGTGCATGAAATCTGTGCATGGGAGGGGGCCCTCAGCCCGGCCTGCACCCTCTTGCAATCTGGGACCACTGGCTCCTAACGGCTCCCCTGCCTGCCTGCCTGATTGCCCTAACCACTCTGCCTGTCTGCCTGATCACCCCTAACCATTCTGCCTGCCTGCCTGATCAGCCATAACCACACTGCCTGATTGCCTGATCATCCCTAACCACTCCCTGCCTGCCTGATCACGCCTAACTGCTGTGCCTCGGCTCCTGCCATCGCAACTTTGTCCAGAATGATGTCTGGAGAGCCGTTTGGCTGTCCACTCTAAATAGCATATTACGTTTATATTATTATAGACTAGAGGCCCGGTGCACAAAATTCATGCACGGGGGAGTGGGAGGGTGGGGAGGGGAGTGTCCCTCAGCCCAGCCAGCACCCTCTCCAATCTGGGACTCCTCGAGGGATGTCCAACTGCCCATTTAGGCCTGATCCCAATAAGATAGGGCCTAAATGGGCAGACGGACATCCCTCTCACAATCCAGGACTGCTAGCTACCAACTGCTTGCCTGCCTGCCTTATGATTTCCCCTAATTGCTTCTGCCTGACAGCCTGATCACTCCCTAACCACTCCTCTGCCAGCCTTATTGATGCCTAACTGCTCCCTTGCCAGCCTGATTGCCCCCCAACCCTTCTCCCCTGCAGGCCTGAGTACCCCCCGCTCCAACTGCCCTTCCCTGCAGGCCCTGTTGCCACCAACTTCCCTCCTCTGCCAGCTGGTCACCCCTAACTGCCCCTCTCTACAGGCTTGATCCCACCCAACTGCCCTCCCTTGCAGGCCTGGTCCCTCCCAACAGCCCTCCCCTGCTGGCCATCTTGTGGCGGCCGTCTTATGTCCACATAGGGGCAGGATATTTGACCACATCGGGACAGCTATCTTATGTGTTGGAGTGATAATGGTCAATTTGCATATTACTCTTTTATGAGATAGGATAGAGGCCTGGTGCATGGGTGGGTGCCAGCTGGTTTGTCCTGAAGGGTGTCCCGGATCAGGATGGGGGAATTCCTTGGGGCATGGGACAGCCTGGACAAGCAGCCTATAGTAGTTTGTAGGCTGGCCAGGCTCCCCTGGAAACCCAAGTGGAGGCCCTGGTATCTGGGATTTATTTATCTTCTATAATTGAAACACTATAGCCTTGAGCGGAAGCCAGGGCCAGCCAGAGTGAGCGGGAAGCTGGACTTCCTCCATTTCCAGGGAAACCCAAGCCTCCTGCTTGTTCAGTGGCCGAAGCCACCTTGGTTGATTTGTATACTTGCTCCTGAATGGCTGGTGGGCATGGCTTGTGGGCATAGTGGAGGTACGGTCAATTTGCATGTTTCACTTTTATTACTATAGATGTTTCTCTCTCTCTCTCTCTCTCTCTACCTCCCTTTCTTAAATCAATAAAAATAAATACAAACATACACACCAAAAAACAACTGCTCAACAAATTAAATAGGTGTTAATGTGACCTATTCCTATGTAGTCTTTTTAAAAAGGTACTAGTTTTTTATTGCTCTTCTAAATTATTTTCATATTTCTAAGATTTCAAAAAGTGTTTCCATAACTTTTGATAATAAAACCTTAAATGTTACTATTCATGTCCAGAATTATAGACAGAACAAACCATTAATAAAATTTTAACAGTTAAGGGATTAACATTTACAATCTATCTTTAAAATGCGTATTCCCACTATTTTGTTGAAATGGCAAGTTTTAACTTTCTTGCCTAGCACTAAAGGGAATTTTGAAATGGGAATTCATGCTAATATAATAATAATTTTACTCTGATAAAACTGAGATGAATAGCTTTTCATGAAAACTAAGGTATTACCTCTTATGATTTCTTTTCTAGAAAGAATGTTATACTTTTAGGCTTTCTAATAACGGATAAACAATAATTTCTAAGGGTAAAATTAAGAACATGAGAAATCTGTGTTTAATCATCTAAGCTAACAGTAAAAATACACTATACATGATATGAAATATGTTACACTGTAATATAGCTAATGTACAAAACAACGCATTCATGACAAAAGAATAAAAAGTAGTTCATGGTTAGACATCAGGAAGTCTGAAGTGATAGCTGCAGGAAGTTTGATCCTTTCAGAATTGAAATGTTCTCAATCCAAAGAAATATACAAGAAATTTGGTGATAAAAGGCTCAGTATATAACTCACCTATCATACTAATTAAAAAATATTTTTAGAGAAAAAGAAAGATGGCTGCCAATGGACAACTTTGAGTGAACCAACATCAGAATTATGGGAGTGCCAGAAAAAGAGAGAGAGCAAGATATTGAAAACCTATTTGAAAAATGATGACAGAATGCTTTACCTTACCTGGTGAAAGAAATAGACTTACAAGTCCAGGAAGCACACAGAACCCCAAACAAAAGGAATCTAAAGGGGACCACACCAAGACACATCATCATTAAAATGCCAAGAGCAAAAGATAAAGAGAGAATATTAAAAGCAGCGAGAGAAAAAGTTAATTACCTACAAGGTAACACCCATGGGATTGTCAGCAGATTTCTCAACAGAAACTATGCAGGCCAGATGGAAGTGGCAAGAAATATTCAAAGTGATAAATAGCAAGAACTTACAACCAAGATTACTCTATCCAGCAAAGCTATCATTTAGAATTGAAGGTCAGATAAAGAGCTTCACAGATAAGAAGCTAAATGAGTTCATCACCACCAAACCAGTATTATATGAAATACTGAAAGGTACCCTTTAAGGAGAGGAAGAAGAGGAAAAAGGTAAAGATAAAAATTATGAACAACATGGAATACTACGCTGCCATAAAAAGGAATTCTAACCATTTGCAGCAACCTGATGGAACTGGAGAGCATTATGCTAAGTGAAATAAGCCAGTAAAGGAAAGAAAAATACCACATGATCTCACTCATTTATGGATAATAAAGAAAATTATAAACTGATGAACAAAAAGATACAGAGACAGGAAAGCATCAAACAGACTGTCAAATTACAGTGGGAAGATTAGGGAGAAGTAGGGTAGATAAGAGATCAACAGAAGGACTTGTATGCATGCACATAAGCATAACCAATCAATGCAAGACACTAGGAGGTGAGGGCATGTATGGGAGTGGGGTGGTATGGGAAGTGGTATGGGAAGGTATGTACACATGTAAGACATTAGTTAAAAAATGGGAAAAAATTATGAACAACAAATACATATTTATCAACAAGCAAATCTAAAAATCAAGTGAATTAAAAATCTGATGAACAGAATAAACTGGTGAATACAATAGAATCAGGGGCATAGAAAGGGAAGTGGACTGACAATTTTCAGGAGAAAGGGATGTGAGGGATGCGGAAAGAGACTGGACAAAAATCGTACACCTATGGATGAGGACAGTCGGGGGGAGGTAAACCAGAGGGAATGGGGTGGAGGGGAGCTATGGGGATGGGGGGAAGAGGAACAATTGTAATAATGTGAACAATAAATATTTATTAAATAAATAAATAAATAAATACCAAAACAAAACAAAAACAAAGCACAAAAAAAAACCCTTGCCACTCGGGCCTAAATACAATCACAGGCAGGCTGAGGAACAAAGAAATACTGTCTGCTTGAAAACAAGATTGTGGTGTACAACACAGAGGAGCTGTGGAATGCAGGGAACTTCAACACTGTCTTGACTACCTGACAAGAAACAGGCATATAAAACAGAACAGTAGAGGAAGTGACCTTCACTACTGCACATTTTTTATCTGTTACTTAAGAAAGTAAATTTTTTTCTTTTCTTCTCACTGATTTTACCTTTTTAAATATTATTTTTTTAATCAGTATTATTACCACTTTTTTACCTTTTTAAAAAAGTTTCATTTTTATTTTATTTTATTTCATCTTGGGATTAGTTTTCTACATCCTATTTTCATTTTTCCTTTAGCATCATTTTACTCTATCTCAACTTTATCTTTATGCCAACATTCTTTTCCTCACTTTTCCCCTTTTGTTGTCCTATTTCTCTTACCTTATTCCTCTCCTTTATATTTTTCTTATTCCTTCTTTTTACCCCATTAAAAATTCATCATACTTATATATCTATGTAATTTCTGATTCCCTGCTACAAGTCTATATGCACTTCTCTCTTCTCTTTCTTCACGACCCAATTTTTCTCTCTCTCTTCTTTTTTTTTTTAAATTTATGTTTTTTGTTTTATTTGTTTTGTTCTGCCCTTCTTTCTCTCTGTCCTATTGTTGTTAGTTTGATTGTTAATTAGATTGGTTTGCTTGTTTGTATGATTGTTTCTCTCTCTCTCTCTCTCTTTTTTTTTGGTTCTGTTTTTCCTCTCCTCGCTTATTATTAGTTGTTGTTTGTAGTTTGCATTCATATTTGGGTGTTAGATCTTGCATTTTTGGGGGAGGGTTAGTTGTTGTTCTATTGGAGATTTCTCCCCATATAAGTAGTTCCCCCCCTCTTTTTTATTCTCTTTTTTCCTTTTCTAAATATCATTTTTGCCTCTTGTTTTTATCCCCTAATTCTCTTTTTTTTCGAGTGGTCACCTTTATTTGGGGTTATTAGTATCATATATATATTTGTGTTCAATGCCTTGTGCATTGTGCCTTGTTGTGTTGTATTTTGTGCCATTAAGTCAATGCAGGAGAGAGCGAGAGAGAGCTACATAACCAGATACCTGGAGAGGAGAGATCAAGGGGAGACAAAGAAATAGCCTGCATATGAAAGAAAAGAAGCATAACCAGAAAAGGAAGTAAACAAAATGGAGGCAAGCAATATGTCAGAAAAATAATTCAGAGAAATGGTTGTAAGGTCACTGAAAAGGTTGGAAGAGAAATTCAACGATATGTGTAAGAACCAAGAGGAAATGAAGAACCATGAAGAAATGAAATATGATATCACTGTAATGAAGAGCTCAATAGAAAGCATCAACAGTGACTAGAAGAAGCAGAGGACCGTATCACTGAGCTAGAAGACAAAGTAGGAAAAAGTACACAAGCAGAGCAGCATCTGGGGGGAAAAAAGCTTAAAAAACAAGAGGAGAGCCTAAAGGAGCTTTGGGACACCATGAAATGAAACAACATTTGCATAATAAGGGTACCAGAAGGAGAGGAAACTGATCAAGAAATAAAAAACCTAGTTGAAGAAATAAGGACAGAAAACTTTCCTGATATAGGGTAGAAAAAACTCAAATAAGTCCAAGAAGCTCATGGAGTCCCAAACAAAATGAACCCCAAAAGACAGATGCCAAGGCACATTATAATTAAATTGGCAAACACCAATAACAAAGTAAGAATCTTAAAAGCGGCAAAAGAGAGACAAAAAGTTACCTACAAAGGATCCCCCATCAGACTAGCGACTGATTTTTCAAGCCAAAGGGAATAGATTGAAATATACAAAGTCATGCAAAGAAGGGTCTGAACCCAAGAATACTGTACCCACCATGGCTATCAATCAAAATTGAGGGTGAAATCAGAAGCTTCACAGACAAAAAAGGACTCAGGGAATTTATCACCACCAAACCAACAATGCAGGAAATATTAAAGGGTCTGCTGTTAAAAAAAAAAAAAAAAAAGGATGTGAAGAAGAAACACAGGCATAAAAAATAAAAATGGTGACAAACAAGTACCTATCCTATCTAATAAAAGAGTAATATGCAAACTGACCATATCTTTGCTACACCCACCAGCCACGCCCACTAGCCAATCAGGAGTGGGGGTGGGGCTGAGGTGGCCTGGGCTGCTTGCGGGGGCAGGGCCGAGGAGGCCTGTGATCGCATGAGGCGGGGGGCAGGGCCAAGGTGTGGGTGAGTTGGCCAGCGAGTGTGGAGGTGGTGGGGACCCTCCCAGGGCCGGGCGTTCACCAGCAGCCAGGGCCAAGGTGGCTGGCAAGCATGCAAGGTGGGGGGCGGGGCCGAGGCATGCGCGAGGCAAGGGCCAGGGTGCATTCGAGACGGGAGGCAGGGCCACAGTGCGCATGAGGCTGCCAGGAGAGGGCAGTTGGTGCCCATGGTGCTGGGCTCTTGGGCCTAAGGCCTGGGCTGGGGGAGTGGGTTGAGGCGTTTGGTGTGCAAGGGGCCCCCGGCCACTGGGCGGTTGCCAGCGGCCGGGGCTAAGGCCTGGGCTGGGGGAGCGGGGCTGAGATGGCCAGGGCAGAGTCAGCCATTGGCCCCATTGCAGGATGGTGGCTGGGTGCCCAAGGCCTAAAGCTCCGGTCAGCAGGACATCTCCTCAAGGTGCCCAGTATGAGTGAAGGGGCAGGTAGGGCTGAGGGACCACCCACCCCCAGTGCACGAATTTCGTGCACCGGGCCCCTAGCCCTATATTATAAAGAGGTAATATGCAAATTGACCTTCATACCCTCGCACAAGATGGCCACACCCACATGGTCAGAGATAATTGCCATAAGATGGCTGACAGGGGAGGGAAGTTTGGATGACCTTGCCTGCAAGGGATAGAGAGCAGTTGGGGAGGACCAGACCTGCAGGGGAGGGCAGTTGGGCAGGACCAGGCCTGCAGGGGAGGGCAGTTAGGGATCAGCAAGGGAGGACAGCTGGGGACAACCAGGCTGACAGGGGATGGCAGTTAGGGGCAACCAGGTTGGCAGGAGAGGGCAGTTGGAGGTGACTGGGCCAGCAAGGAAGAGCAGTTGGGAACAACCGGGCCAGCAGGGGAGGGTAGCTGGGGATAATTGGGCTGGCAGGGGAGCAGTTAGATACTGATCAGGCTCTCAGGGGAGTAGCTAGGGGTGATCAGGCTGACAGGTAGGCGAGTGGTTGGATGCCAGCTCTGGATTGTGGAATTTGGCCTAAACCGGCAGTCGCACATCTCCCAAGGGGTCCCAGATTGGAGAGGGTGCAGGCTGGGCTGAGGGACCTTCCCTGACCCCAGTGCACAAAATGTAAATAGATTGAATGTCCCAATCAAAAGACATAGGGTAGCTAAATCGATAAGAAAACATGACCCATATATCTGCTGTCTACAGGAAACCCACCTCAGAAAAAAGGACTCACACAGACTGATGGTGAAGGGATGGAAAAAGGTATTTCAGGCAAATGGAAAGAAAAAAAGCTGGGGGAGCAATACTTATATCTGACAAACTAGATCTCAAAGTGAAGGACATAAGAGATAAGGAAGGCCACTTCATAATACTAAAAGGAGAAATCCAACAAGAAGATAGAACTCTGGTAAACATATACACACCCAATACAAGAGCATCCAAATACATCCAAATACATAAAAAACTAGAGGATATCAAGTGAGAGACTGACAGCAATATAGTCATAGTAGGGGACTTTAATACACCACTACACAACATTGAAAAAAAGCCTCTAAACAAAAAATCAGCAAAGAAACATCAATCCTAAATGACTCACTAGATCAGATGGAATTAACTGACATCTTTAGAACATTTCACCCCAAAGCCACAGAATATACATTCTCTCAAGTGCACATGGGTCATTTTCAAAAATAGACAATATGTTGGGACATGATATATCTTCCAAGTCAAGAAAATAGAAAGCATATCAAGCATCTTCTTAGAACACAATGGCATAAAACTAGAAATCAAATACAATAAAAACAATTTTAAAAAATCAAACACCTGGAGGCTAAATAGTATGCTATTCAACAATGACAGAGAGATCAAAGAAGAAATAAAAAGCATCATGGCAACAAATGACAATGAAAGCACAATAATCCAAAAACAATGAGACACAGTGAAAGCAGTCTTGAGAGGGTAGTTCATAGCTCTACAGGCCTACCTCAAAAAACAAGAAACAATGGTAAGAAATTATCTAACCCTACAACTCAAAGAGTTAGAAAGAGAGCAACAAGAAAAGCCCAGCATAAACAGAAGGAAGGCAATAATAAAGATCAGAGCAGAGATCAACGAGATAGAGACCAATATATATATATATATATATATATATATATATATATATATATATATATATATATCAACAAAACCAAGAGCTGGTTCTTTGAGAGGATAAACAAGATTGATGAACCTCTAGCCAGGCTCACCAAAAAGCAAAGAGAGAGCACCCAAATAAACAAAATTAGAAATGAAAGAGGTGAAGTAACAACTGATCCCACAGAAATACAAACGATTATGAAAAAATACTATGGACAACTCTTTCCAACAAAATGGACAACCTAGATCAGTGGTCGGCAAAATCATTAGTCAACAGAGCCAAATATCAACAGTACAAACATTAAAATTTCTTTTGAGAGCCAAAATTTTTAAACTTAAACTTCTAACACCACTTCTTCAAAATAGACTCGCCCAGGCCGTGGTATTTTGTGGAAGAGCCACACTCAAGGGGCCAAAGAGCCGCATGTGGCTCGCGGGCCACAGTTTGCCAACTACAAACCTACATGAAATAGACATATTCTTAGAAAAATATAGCTCCCAAAATTCAACCGAGAAGAATCAAAAAACCTGAATAGGCTGATAACTACCGAAGAAATTGAAACAGCAACCAAAAATCTTCCAGCAAACAAAAGCCCTGATCCAGATGGCTTCACAGGGAATTTCTACCAAGCATTCAAAGAAGACCTAAAACCTATCCTCCTCAGACTATTCCGAAAAATTCAAGAGGAAGGCACACTTCCACACTCTTTCTGTGGCATCCCCCAAGGGGTCACAGATTGGAGAGAGTGCAGACTGGGAGAGACCTCCTGCCCCCAGTGCATGATTCATGCACTGGGCCTCTAGTTAGTAATAACTTTAAATGTAAATGGATTAAATGCCCCAATAAAAAGGCAGAGGGTAGCTGAGTAAATAAGAAAACATGATCCATATATCTGCCATCTACAGGAAACCCACCTCAGAAAAAAGGACTCACACAGACTAATGGGGAAGGGATGAAAAAAGGTATTTCAGGTGAATGGAAATGAAAAAGAAAAAAAAAAAAAAAAAGCTGAGGTAGCAATACTTATATCTAACAAACTAGATCTCAAAGAAGCCAGCATTACCCTAATCCCAAAACCAGGTAAAGACACCACAAAAAAAGAGAACTATAGGCCAATATCCTTGATGAACATAGATGCTAAAATACTCTACAAAATTCTAGCAAATCGGATTCAGCAACACATTAGAAAGATCATACACCATGATCAAGTGGGATTTATTCCAGAGATGCAAGGATGGTACAATATCTGCAAATCAATAAATGTGATACATTACATAAACAAATATCACATAACTATATCAATTGATGCAGAAAAAGCATTTGACAAAATCCAACACCCTTTCTTGATTAAAAAAAAAAAACCAAAACTCTCAGCAATGTGGGAATAGAGGGATAACTCAACATAATAAAAGCCTTATATGACAAACCTACAGCCAACACCATACAAACCTAGAGCCTCTAGTCTCAAATAACTCTAAGTCATTCCTTTCAAAAGATTCTTTTTTATCAATGCTTAATCTTTTCAATTTAGCTTCAGAAATAGTACTTCCACTATAATTCCAAAGAATTGCTTAGAAGAGAACTTGCATAGGCAGAAATACATATGAAAATACATTTCACTTAAGTGTTATTTCACTACATTATATAACATGAATGTGTAAATATCATGAGCTTATATTTTCCACAAATTACTATTACCAGAATGTTCTAGAATGGTTTTCAATCATAACTGAAAAGTTGTATGTCATTCCAAAAAAAGTGAATATTCTTGAAAAGAATAATTAATAAACAGTATTATGGCCAAGAAGAATGAATATTGTCCTAATCTAAACAAGGTGCAGTGATAGATGCTTTTGAAATCAAGTCTAACATATAGTTACAGTATCTGTTCTCCAGGAATCTGGAGTCTGCATGATGCACTATGCCACAGCTCTTTCCCAAACTTAAACAGCCAACATGATCTCACCTAAAATCCATTCCAAATTAGGAGGTTGCTTCTTCTTGTTAATTAACTTATATTTAAAACTTTCTCTTAGGAAAATGTAAGTGGATCTAAAAGCAGTGTTGCATTAAATGATTCTAACAAATGGACAAGACAGGTGTTGAGGGCTGAAGAGAAGAAAAGGTCAGAAGGAGGACACTCAGATATTGAGACAGTATGGTCAGCATTTATAATCTACCTCCATTACTCTGAACCATATTTCTCCTTTCGTCAGAGACCAATCCAAAGCTGCAATTGCTGAAGGGCTTTGTTAAAAGAAGACAGTGAAAGGCTGCAGAGCCTAAGCAAGCCTGAGGCTATATATTTTAATTTCATTATTTAAAATTTTATAATTATACTTAAATTTCTTCTTATCTACACTAGTTTAAAATAGTTTTATTTCTCTAGTGTATGTTATCTTGATTCAGTATCCCAATCACCTAACCTTTTAATTGAGAAAAATGATATTACTCTGATTTAGCAGAGATTACATTAATTTTAGCACAGTGGGAAGTTGTCTTCAATACAGAATCATTAACCAGAATTCCGCATATTTTCAAAGCTTTCTGTATATAAGTGTTTTCCATTCACCTCAGAATCTTTTGTTAAAAGCGCACAGGATGACACCAAACTTAAAAGTGAACAAACGATTTATTTTCTTCAAATATGGGCAAATTTAAAGGAAGCAAAAAGTCATTTACTTGCACACAAGCACTTACAACAATACTCTTAGCACTGCAGTGACAAAGAGGCTCCAAATTCCAAAGGTCAGTTAAGTAAAAGAAGGCAAAGACAGCAAATCTCAGATGTTCAGAATAAAAACAAAAATAGATCCAATGCAGCATTTTGAGAATGAAGATCAATGAAAGCAGATGCTCAATGCCATATTACTTATAGGATTATTTTCTATACTAATTATGAGACATCATTTCCTCTTTGCTGGTTCTTGACATTTGTCTTAATAAAACCAATAGTTAAGCCAGAAATTTTCATTATCTGAAGTAAAACGGACATTGCCTCAGTTAAAAAAGTAGTTAGGTAACATGATAAAGTGAGAAGATACAACAAAAATATAATCAGGGTGGCAAGGAAAAAGCAGCATCATATCTTATTTAACTATTGATCTAAGTAATATGGCAGCAGGTTGTCTTTCAAATCAAAACTACTTTATAAAGTAATACAAATGCCCTTGTTTGCTCCATAGTGAAGGTCTTCAAAAGAGTCAACTAGAAGATGAGGTACAAGAAAATTACGATCTAAACAATAAAAAATGACTTCAACATTAGTGAGTAATATATGTCAGCATTCAATGCTGTAATTCTCAGAAATTCTAACTAGAATAAACAAGCCTATTGCTTAATGCTTGTAAGAGCAAGCAAGCATAGCAATTAATGAGACTGTTAACATACCAAATCAATAATGAAGTAGAGATAATGGCACATATTTTTGTTGAGCTTAATCAGAAGAAACAAAATAAAATTCAGTGCGTAAAGATTTTCTAAAATCAAGCCTGTAGTTCCATAGATTAACTAACTCGGTAGCTATTGGTTTCCTTACCTGTGAGAACAGCTTTTGCTGAAGGATCTGCCAGGTCCAGGGCTGATTTCCCATCGGTGTTCCGAATGTTTGGATCTGCTCCGTGCTGCAGCAGCACTGTGCAGGGAAAGCAGAAACAGTATCTTACCTCAGGGATACAGAGATTATTTACTGGTAAGTGTCGTCTCGGCATGGTGTAGGCATACACATACATTGCACAGTTTTTTTTTTCTTTTTCAAGAAAAAAAAAGAGAAGAAAAAGAACGGGGGGAAAAGCACTGCAGCAAAGGATCCTCTCTAGAGTAAAGCAAAGTTGGCAACTTATGGTACAGTATTATCACATGACTTAACATCATAAACATGAAACCAGAAAAATCTTGCAACAGACAGTCTGGGTTTGCCTCCTTCTGGCGGCAGGATGGGGAGCTGTGTGCTCACTGCCTCACACTGTGCAATACGCTAACAGTGAGCCTGCCCTATCTTTACTTTCACTGTGGCTGCTTGTTGCTGCTGCTGCTGCTGCTGCGTTACTGCTGAATTTCCTAACACTTCCTCTTCTCAGAAGAGTTGTAATACTGTGCAAGCCTCTTAGTGGCTCACCGCTTACATATGAATCGCTCACCCTAACATACTGGCTTGCTTCCAAGAAGTTTCACAGACATAGTCATGCATGCAACTCTGGTCCCCTGCAGTCAAGCTGCAAAAAAGGAACTGCCTCCTACATTAATTCTTTCTACCCAAAATTTTTAGAAACAGAAACTCAATCACTATAATATATGCTAAGGAATAAATGTGGAACATGCTGTACTGTGTAGAAAATAGCTATAGAGATTGCTTAGATAATGGGGGCTCCCAAAAGACAATCAGTGTTTAAGTAAAATCCAGATATAATAATTTGTTAACCCCGAACATTTCTTAACTACATCTGGTATGTGGGGCCAAGGAGAAGACCCAACCAATGGTTAAACTAATAAATATACTAAAAACTAGCCCAAATAAGCAAAGGTCAATCACAAGCTATTCTAATAGCTCAAAATAGAGATTTTGTGTACTCCTGGAGAAAATAGTTGTTTTGTAGCATAAATTTAAAACAAAACAAATATTTCATTCAAATAAATATTTTTAAATGTGTTATATTTAATGTCCAAAAAAACCTACTGCTCATGAGTTCCAAAATTTCATTCATTAATAGTTTTACGCTAAAGTACTTACATTATTTTGGAATATTTGGAAGGTGATCCCCTTCTGTTGCTAAATAATAAGTCCTGCTATTTATTAAGCACTTCCTCTTTCTTTAATGCACAGCCATCTAGCCAATGTCTTTGTTATAACATACAGAGGAAGAGCCCTGTCTAGAATTAGGACACAGCTGCTGGGCAGTATTTACCAGCATCTCCTGCATTAAATCTTTGGCACTCTGATTTGGGAAAAGAAGAACTAGCCGTGGCTTGAAAAGATACACTGACATTTTGCCAAAACTTTCTATATTATTTCATTCTCATTTGTTTTATTCTTCATTAAGCAAGGACATAATTATTGTTTACAAATCGACTTAAGGATTAAGTAGAATAAAATAGCAAGTAACACAATATCAAACTGTAGCTACTTTCAGCATAATGAATAAGCTTTCACAGCAATAATTCCTTTTTTTATTTCAAGAAGAATCCCCAACATCAAGATTCAGCTTTTAAAGGGTCCTTATTATGAAAGGACTCATGTATCAAATGTAAAGCTGACAGCTATCGCTATATCCTTATAGCAATATATTGCTGAGTGATCACATACAAAGGTAGGAAAATAAAGAATTAACAGCTACCAGGAAAAGCAGTTTTTTACTGCAGACATCAAGAAATAGCCCTCGCCGGTTTGCCTCAGTGGATGGAGCATCGGCCTGCAGACTGAAAGGTCCTGGGTACGATTCCCCTCAAGGGCACATGGCTGGCTTGCGGGCTCGATACCCAGTAGGGTACATGCAGGAGGCAGCTGATCAATGATTCTCTCTCATCATTGATGTTTCTATCTATCTCTCCCTCTCCCTTTCTCTCGAAAATCAGTAAAAATATATTTTTTAAAAAGAAATAAAGCAATATGTTAACTAACATATTGGCTTGACAACAATATGATGGGGACTGTTGTTTTGCAGATAAATGAGCGTAGAGGCAAAACACTGAAAGTCTGATGTTCCTCCAAAAGTCACTTAAAATTTCAATCTTTTTTATTGTCACCAGGACCTCACCTATATCTTCACTATTTTGCAACAGCAACCTGCCACTAAAGTTTAGTTGCAACATTGCTTTTCTTTAGATGATATATATTTAAAGGAGCAATCTTTTTACTAGAAATAATGTTTTCCTAAAGATTTCTGAGTCATACCTAAACTCTTTCATTGGACCTGAACACAGAAACATCCACTGTAGAATAATGTGCAACAGGGAAGAAGCTGAATATTCTGAACCAGATGCTGATAACAAAATCCACATTAGGAAATACTTAACCATTTTAAACTCAACAGATATAAGTTAAAAAAACAGTAACACATCAATAGAGTTAAAAAGTTTTAGGAACAAGGAAGGTATTTAAAACTAGATCAGAGAGATCTAATCTTACCTAACTTTTATAAAAAGAGATTATTGAGAGGATTAAATGAGAACAAAGTGGCATAATATGTATCAGCTAGTAATAATATTTAAAACACATTTTTAAAAATGTAGACACTGTACGCTCAACTCCAATTTTGTCCTAAAACCACATCTTTAGAGCTTAACTTTGTCTATAAGGGGTCAGACAGTAATAATTAGGCTATATAGACCACATGGTCTCCTTCTCTACTATTCATCCCTGCCTCAACCTCAATATTACTGGGGAAAAAGCAGCCACAGATAATACTTAAAAATGTGTGACTGTGTTTCAATATTGAAACACACTGAAATATGAATTTTGTATAATTTAAAACATTATAAATTTTCAAAAATCACTTAAAACGTAAAAGTAATTCTTAGCTTGCAGGACATACAAAAAACAAGTTGGATGTAGCCCACTGATTATAGTTTCTCAAGCCCGACCTAAGGCAGTGATATACCAGCACAAAGTGAAGTCTATGGACTATTTAGTCCCAGAACTCTTTGTAATCCACCTACATTGAGATAAACACAGAAATTAAGAGGAAGCATTTAGAACTTGACATGTCATTTTAAAGTTACTTTTTCTAGTACTTCATTTTTATTATAGTTTACAAAATGATTGACCATCATGCACTGGGGACAGGATAAAAGAATGATTCTCTACCACAGACAGTTTGGGAAGCACTGAGCCAGGGCACCTGTAAAAACTCTGGGCCTCCATTCCCAGATCTCTGAAGTGAAGGAGCTGAACTAGATAGATGATTTCTATATATCAAATCCCTGATAATGCTCTTTTGGAGTTACAGCCAAAGACCTGAAGCATTGGTATCTAAATTAAAAAAAAAAAATGAATCTTCCAATACCAGAAGAATAATAGCACATACATGAGGTGAAGGTAACAATAATGGCTTTTAAGATTGTCCTTATGTCCTTGAAGTGGCGCCACGTAGGACTCTTTATTCCGGATGCTTCAAAATGCTTTCAAAGTTCTTAGTTACTAAAGTGAATAATAAAATGTGACTACTAATACATAATATAATTAGAAATTCATCTTGTAAAAATCAATATAGTGACAGCACACCATTTAAAGTAGCACAAATGTCTGAAGCCAAATTCCCAAGATACACAAACAATATACAGAGTAAAGTTTGAAAGAAAAACAAGGAAATTAAAATCTGAGTAACATCGAGTACACAAATTCAAGACTACTGTGGGTATTCGAAATCTCCTTGTATCAATTAGGGCATTATCAAACTTCAAATCTCAAACAACTTGGCTGTATACAGTTCTCCTAATGATGCATCTCAAATCCAGTTATCTCCTTTTGATTTGAGAAGGATGGAGGAAATACAGCAGCTGGTACACCAACAGAATGTTAAAACTAAGGTAGGCTCACAATATTCAAAATGTCATCTGCAAAAGAGCTTATGGCTAGAAGGACATGTGATTGTCCTATTTATGGTGCAAGCATTTAGCTACAGTGAGCCTCATTCAGAAAGCATGCCTTTAGCCTGTGACCAATGCAGTGGAGACTAAAATTGTCTCATTTAATTCCTCAAAACTATTACATTAAAGCATTCGCATAATTTTAATTCTTCCAAATAAAAATATTGCTACACATATGCAAATTCATCTTGTCAACTTCCAAAAGAAGCATATAAAATCCTATTATAAATTGCATTTAACTATAGAAATATTAACTGATTTAAGAAGATAGAAGTAAAAACAACTAAAAATGTAACAAGCCTGTTTGGTAAATTATCAAAATGTGTTTTAGCATAGTTTTCACTTTAAAATACTGTAAGTTCTTGGTTTGTTATGTGAATTTTAGCTACTTTAATGGTCTAAAACTGCTCCTCCTTACAGTGAATATTCCATTTTAAAAGAAGTTACATTTAAGTTAAAATATGTTAAAATATCAGTAGGTTTTAATTTATATAACAATTTATTTTATTTTAACTAGCACGTTTTTTTTTTGGAAAAAGTCTGTTTTCAAAGCTTAAACACAAATCTAATAAAAAATAAAACATAATATTAAAAAAAAACACACACAACAAAAAACAGGAAAAGGCAAGCCATAGACTAGAATAAAACATCTGCAACAAATTTATGTGATAAAGAACTCAGATCCAGAATATACAATGAACTCCTACAAATAACTAATAAAAAAAATCAACTCAATTTGAAAAATGGGAAAAGATACTTCATAAAAAAATATACAAATTACTAATACATGAAAAAAGCTCAACATCATTAGTCAACAGAGAAATGTAAACTTAAAAGATAGGCAATGCCAATTGTTAATGAGGATGAACTAAACTAGAACTCTCATACATTGCTGATGGGCATATAAAATGGTGTAACAACTTTGGAGGTCAGTTTGGCAGTTTCTTATAAAGGTAAGTATACATCAATACAGACCCTACCAATTCTACTTTTAGGTATTTATCCAAAAGGAGAAAAGTGAACTACACAAAAGACTTGAACATGAATATTCATATACTTCTCTATAATAGTAAAATATTAGAAACAATCTCAATATCCATCAACAGGCAAAAGGTTAAATTATGGTATAGCTATAAAACAGAATAATGCTCAACAATAAAAAGAAATGAACCACTGATTCATACAAGAGGGATGAAATCTCTAAAACATTATGCTGAGGAAAAGAAGCCAGATAGCAAAGGACATATTTCTAGAAGAGAAAACTAATTTGTAGTGACAGAAAAAGATCAATTCTTGCCTGGGAACGGTGAAAGGAAAGAAAAAAAACTGACTACAAATGGGCACCAGAGAACATTTCAGAAAGATGAAAATGTTCTATTATTTTGATTGTGGTGGTGGTTACAAGGGCATATACATTTGTCAAAACTCATCAACTTGTACACTTAAAATGGATATGTTTTATTTCATTATCTCAAACTCATGTTATAATTCAATAAAATTGATTTTTTTAAAAATTCAACAGTGGTTTAACTGCAGATTAAAAAAATTAACCTAAAGAGAAAATTATTGAACTGTAAAAGATGTCAATAGATATTTCCAAGAATGCTGGATGGAGAAATTATCATGGACAAAGCAAGAAGTGAGAAGGTCTAACATGTTGTAATCAGTCTTAAAAAAAGAAAAGAAAATACATACATATTTGAAGAAATAATGCCTAAGATTCTCACAGAACTAATAAAAGATACCAATGTATAGGTTCAAGAATCCCAAACAGAATAAACTCAGGAAAAAAAATTTACTTTACATATAAATTAAGATAAACTACAATTTAAAAAAGCTCTTAAAAGAAAACATGTAATAGTATACAAAATAATTTGTGAACCTATTCTAACTATAGTAGTATATATTATATAATATAGCATCTGTTAAGCAATAATATAATTATGTTTCTAGTTCCATGTATATTGCAAAGGCCATTATTTTGCAACTGTAAAACATGCCACATTCCTATTCTTGGGAAAAAACTTGATTTAGATAATATCAATTAAACAATGTTCTACTTTTAAAATTATTTTAAATAAATGGCAACAGTAAAGTAGATATATTCGAAGTTTTTCTACAATACAACTCTGCAACCAAGATATACAAGGTCTGGTTAGCCAAACCAAAGAAACTCTTTGATATAAGTTTAATATTTATTTTCATTTAAAAAGTATTTTGTTTTCTCTTTACATTTGTAAAAGAATTCTCTTTAGTTATTAAGAACCAACTTTTTCACAGTAGTTTCCACCTCTAAATAAACTAAACATTTAAATTCTTCAAATTCTAACATTCATAAGAGATAAACACTATAGTTGAGAAAAATAATTAACTCCTCTTTTAACATACTCATGTTAATAGTATGTTATCTTAAGAACACAAGATAGAAATTTGTTTGATGCTCAGGGGTATCTTTTCACTGAATGAGTAGTGACATTCATTGAGTGAAATAAGCTTCTTTCATTTTAATTAGTATCCTTTGGAGAAATCTCTGAGAACCTCATAATATGAAAGCATGGCTAATGTGACTGCCTTATAAAGACCTTCTAAAATGGAGATTTAAGAACAGGCATTCTAGTAACATGAATAGAGAACTGAGCAAGCTGTGCTTCAGGAGAAAAATTTTGTAGCAGTGGTTGTGTGGTCTTAGTGTAGTCATGTTAGACACAAATAAACACAGTGATTTCCCACTAATCATTTGTGGGCATTGGGTGCTTGGATGTCATCACTTTCCACTTGTAATGAGTACAGGGCATTCTTTCTTCCTCTCCCCTTATGCCTCTTCAGCAACAGGCTTTCTGACAACTCATGCTGCAGTCACAGTCCTTTTTCTTTCATCGTTATCCTTTTCGGAGTGTGGTATAAGGACCACAGGGAACTGGCACCATTGTCTTACCCTTCTTTTCATTGTCTATATATAAATAATAAACTAAGAGTGGCTTGTTGCATCTTTACTGGTAAAATCAGTCAGGTCTTGGCTTGTCCTATAGTGTGTATCACAGTGGGGAGTTGTCCCGTGCTTTAAAGGATGTTTAAGAGCAACCCTGACCTCTGTCTCCCCTGCTATGACAACCAAATACTGGTATGCTTCTAGACATTGCTAAATATCCCCTTAAGAGGCAAAATAGCTCCTGATTTAAACCACTCTCTTTAGGTTCTTAAGGGCCCACACCCACCTTCCTCACACATATACATACAAGGTAGAATACATGAAGGTCTATACCTCTTCCCACTGTCCAAACTCTTTTATATATATTGATTTTTACTTTATATAATAATTGATTTTTAGAGAGAGAGACATCAATATGATAGCGAAACACCAACTGGCTGCATAGGATCTAGCTCACAACCCAGGCATGTGCCCTGACTGGGAATCAAATCAGTAACTTCTTAGTAAGCAAGATGATGGCCAATCAACTGAGCCACACCGATCAGGGCTAAACAGTTTTATACAGTGGGTTTCTACATTAGATTTGATCTGAAGAGTTTTGTGGCTTAAAAACATATTAGGAAATAAGTAAATCAGTAAAGTACAATAGTAACTAGTAAATAAGTTTCTAAAAGTAATAGGAAATAGTAATAAAAGTGACCTCCAAGGATTCTTCTAAATTTAAGATACTGCAATCTATGAATATATCTTTGAGTAATGACTTTTCAATTAGAGAGTTTTTAATTAAGAAGGGAGAAAATACCTTAGCTAGCTTACACAACAGAAAAGTGTATTGAAGAATAAAGCTATCTCAATTAAAGCAAATGCAGAAATGCATCTAGAAACTTATCCTGCTTCTGTCTATTCTGTCTCTTAGCACCATAGTCATCCCCCCTTAGATAAAAACACACATACCTGTATCATCTGAATCTTAATTCCAAACTCTCATTAAAGAGACTTTGGTCCAACTTGCCTCAATATCAAGTTTGGCCAAAGAAGACAGAGGAGCCAATAAAAATGGCGGTGATGGGTTCGAATCGCACAGCATTCAGTTATTTTAATTCTCTACTAACTCCTCTTCACTTACTAATGGCAATACGCCATAGCTAAGGTGGAAAACAGAGCTGTGGTCCAGACTGAGTGGGTTCGAATCCCAGTTCTCTCACCTCAGTTTGGGACCCTAGGAAGCTACTTCATCTCTCCATGCTTCCTCTACTGTATTGTATTAGGAGATAATAATAGTTTCTACCTCACAGGTTATTAGGTAGACAAAACAAATAATATTTGAAGAGCTCTTAGAACAGTGGCCAGTATATAGTAGGCATGAGTATAGACGAATTTTTAAAAGAGACATTAGAAAATATATAATTACTCACGCAAAAAATTAATCCAAGTAAATAAAATTTTACTGAATTTATGTGGGAGAGCTGTTTTGCTTAAAAACTGTTTTTAAAATTATCACAGAGAGAGGGGAAAGGAAATAGAATGGAACCATGACCTTCTGGTTCATGGGTTGATGCTCAACGACTGAGCCATACCACCTGGGTGAGAGAGTTGTTCTTTATAACCAAATATTGACATGAAATTTTGAAATTTTAACCAAAAAAACCCCCAATTAATTGTTGTTCCAACTATCAAGTTTTCCTAGGAATATACAAAATCGAGATTTTAAAAGGCCATTCCATCTGGAGTAACTCAGATATAGATTGTTCTATGTTCAATATTCCATATTCCATTCAAATCAATTATATACTTTTTACAAAAGAGAGTTAAGCCAGTCCACAATATGTTTGTGAAACAGCATTATCTGCTTACACAAACCACAATGCACTGGAAGATAAACTAGGCACTGGAATAAATATGAAAATGATTATAATAAATCATATGTCTCTACACAGAAATCCCCCAGTCTAGTTCAAAAGAAAATACTGTCATGGAATCAGACAAACCTGGGCTTTAGAATGCTTCTCTATCCTTAGCAATTATCTGACCTTACACCAGTTACTTCACCTCTGTCAATCATACCTTTCTCTTTCATAAAACACTACTTACTTCTGAGGATTGCAGTTATAATTAAATGAGACAGTATATATAAACTTAGGTTGGTAGTTGGTGCATAACAGAGACTCAATAAATCCCCTATCCCTTCAACCAGGATTGTAGATTTTTCATCTACTTTTCAAAAATAGAATCATATATATACAGAGAATGGTAAAAGAAGATATCTGTTGGGTTGAAATAAAGACAAACTGGCAACAGTCCTAACTAACAATGAATTCACTTGTGCCAAGTCAATTATTGTTTTATGCTCCCTTTTATTTAGGGAGACATTACTTTTTCTACAACTTGACTAGATTCAGCTAAGTGAAACACTAATAAGAAATTAAGCAGATAAATTTACAGTTTAACTACATAAGTACATTACATAATCACAAAATTTTTACTGTTCTGAGGGACAATGACTATATGCAAAAAGATGCTTCCAACCAATCTCTGGGAGAGCCTTTCTGAATTCTTCCTAAAATTGTTAACTCTACCTGCCCTCTCTCAAGGCCTCAAGAATTTACTAGTATTCCATGCAAACTCACCATTAGTTTTAAAACATTAAGACCAAATAAAGTAAGTTTTAATGCTACTAGTTACTAGGTTTAAAATTAAACATGTGCTGAAACCGGTTTGGCTCAGTGGATAGAGCGAGGGCCTGTGGACTGAAAGGTCCCAGGTTTGATTCCAGTCAAGGGCATGTACACCTTGGTTGCGGGCACATCCCCACTAGGAGGTGTGCAGGAGGCAGCTGATTGATGTTTCTCTCTCATCGATGTTTCTGACTTTCTATCCCTCTCCCTTCCTCTCTGTAAAAAATCAATAAAATATATTTTTAAAAAACATAACCTAAATAATTTTTTTTTAAAAAAATTAAACATGTAAAAGCATTTTTCACAAGAAACACGGAACTGGACCCGTACCTTAACATTCTGATTCTGCTTTGAACGTCAGTTTCTTAAGAAATTATCTCACTATTATTACTAGGTGTATCGGTTAATAATGGCAGATTTTGTAATCAAAGGAAACACGATAATTTCAAGAGAACCATCAAAAGTGCTTTATTCAAAGTAATATCCATAACTAGCTACATATTTCCCCCATCTTTCAGGTAATTTGTGGATACAGTCCCAATAGAACTTTTCTTCCTTTGAGGCAAACCATTCAGAGACCCAATTTTCCACTTTTTTGTATGTTTTGAAGTGCTCCTCAGAAAGTGGGTGTGCCATCGATCAGAACAAGTGGTTGTCTGAAGGAACAAGATCTGGTGAATACAGGGTTAATACTTCCCAGGCAAGATTTTTTAATGTGTCTTTAACTGGTTTTGAAGTGTGTAATGGTGCATCATCATGAAGCAAAATTACTTTGTCACGTCTTCTGACAGATTCTGGTCGTTTCACGATCCAAGTGTGGTTCAAATTGATTATTTGTTGAAGGTAGCTATCAGTATTAACAGTTTGACCTAGTTTTAGAAACTCATAATACACCAAAACTTCCTGATCCCACCTAATGCAGAGCATTGTCTTCTTTCTGAAGCGATTTGGCCTTGCAATTGATGTTGATGGTTGACCTGGATCAACCCATGATTTTGTACCTTTGAGACTCTCAAAATAAAACCACTTTTCATCGCCCGTCACAATTTGATACAAAAAAGAATTTCTTTCGTGCCACTGAAGCAGCATTTTACTGATGACTTTGCGGTTTTCCATTTGTCTTTTGTTCAGTTGAGGTGGCACCCATTTTCCTTCCTTTAAAATCTTTCCCATTGCTTGTAAACCATCAGGAACTGTTTGCTGAGCAACATTTAATCTTTCTGCAAGTTGTTTTTGAGTGTGACACTCATCTTCATCCAGTAATGCCTGTAATTGTTGGTCTTCAAACTTTTTTGGTTGATCTGGACGTTCTTTGTCTTTCACATCGAAACCATCACTTTTAAAGCATTTAAACCAGAGTTCACAAGTATCTTGAGATGGAGCATGTTCATCATAAGCTTCACGAAGTATACGATAACTTTCAGCAGCACTTTTCTTCAAAATAAAGTAATGAATTACAACTCCCCGCAAATGCTTTTTTGGCACGAAATTCGACATTTTTAAGCGTAAAAATATCTGATGTTAACACCTTCAGCAAATTTGACATATGAAGTTTTGAAGCTTGCTGTCAATACAACCAAATAGCACACATATCAAATAGCATATATATCAACATAGGTGTAACTCCAACTATTAAAAAAAACTGCATTATTAACTGATACACCTAGTATTCCTCTATACCTCTGAGAACTGATACAACGAGCTTGAAACTTAAATATACTATTGTACTTTCAAGTTGAAGGAGCCAAGAAATAGAACTCTTAATTTTTCATTTCTTAAAAAATTTACCCAATAATTTTTTTAAAAATTAGTTTTCTTTTTTGAATTTAATAAATTATCCTATGAACAATTATTCTTAATGACAATATACAATTACATTTTTTTATATCCCACCTCAGCTCCTTTCCCCTATGTTGAGGAGAAAAAGATTCTTTTTCTTTTAATGTAATCCCGCCTCTACTTTGGCTTCTCTCATTCCAAGTGCATTACAATTTTGGCAGCTTGAAGAACTATCTGCTCATAATGAATTTGCTTTAAAAATATTAATCATTATTCATACCTATACTGAGTCATAGCCAATCACTATAACTTCACACTTCAGCTATTAAAATATTTGTGGGGAAAATGTTAGTTATGCTACAATTTCCCATTATCCCATCTGCAACATCCAAACTGAATAGGTTAAAAGACCTAAATTGCAATGGGGTGTGTGACTTTATGTCTTATCAAATCAGAATTCAAGTTGACGACATTACAAAGGCTATAAAACAAAGGAAATAACACTAATTCACATTGATGGCAACCAAAAGCGGCAAATAGTAACTGCCAACTAGTCAGTCACTTACCTTTTACAGTGTCAGAACACAAAACTGATCTATGAGAACACCTGACTGTTACCACCCAAGGGAAAAGAGAGTGGAAGGAAACAGGCATTTATTGGGGCTCTTCCTGCTTTTTTACTTCACTGTCTTCCCATAACAACCCAATGCAGTAGGTATGATGCTCACTGAGGTTCAAGACAAGTAAATTATTTGTGCAAGATCAGTTTTTAAATCATAAAATAGAATTCAAACCTACTTCTAAACCCACTCATTTAATTTCTATCGTATCCTTCTATACAAGTGCAAGTCAAGGTCATTCCAGAACTGTAAACTTCAAGTTTTCCCCCTTATGTGAATTCTGAAAGGCATACTTTGGTCTTAAAATACCTTATCTACTCCTATGGCCAATGTCCTCTTCCTATCTCATCAAACAAGCCCCTGTGGGAAAATGTGAAACCACAACTTGGAAATGACATGGAAAACAATCCATGACAGCTAGGGTTCCATTTTAGATGAGCCACTAGAATCTTTCCGTATTTCTCACTCATGTTCCCTCAACCCTCATGCTCAGACATATTCTTTTCAAAAGGCCAACAATGCAAATCTGTGCCCCAAACAGGCAAAATAAAATATATTCCCTCTATCTCTAACCATGATTACTTATAGCAAATTTTGACATTTTTAGGTTTAACATGAAATAAATATTTGGACACACAGTAGAATTTCTCAATGTCTTATTTATATTGTCATATCTGAGGGCAGAATAAAACAACTCACAGTGAGGTTTACATTCTTCATCCTGGTTTGATTAAAAGCCTAACACCCACCCCATTTTAAAGATAATCAACAGATTCCAATAATTAAAAGAACAAAGAGAGTACATAATATATATTTTTAAAGGCTGAAATTGCAATTATTATATTTTACAACTTTATACTTTGGTCAGCTGGGAAGGAGTGAGGAGGACTCAACAAACCTTTATCGTCAATCTGGACCTCCTCTGAAATCTCAGTTACTGCAGAACTGCACAAAGTGAGGACATAGTCTATTATGAAATGTGTTTCAGATAACATGTTAACCTGTAAAGCGAGAACTGACCGGGTTACATGAGCCATTTGCCTCAAATACCATTTTCACACAACTTCAAACTTAAGCCAGGCATCTTACTAAAATCCACAGATTGTTCTGAGCCATCATGGTTAGCCTAGAAGTAAATGCAAATGTATAAATAATTCCTTTAATAGGCAGATTGAGCAATAAGCAAAGCCTTTTATCACTTTTAAAAAAATAATGTGGGTTTTTTTGTTCTTTTTTTTTTTTTTAACAATTCCTCCCTCTCCCCCTTCCTACTTTAAGTATCTTTGACTTATTTCTTAAGGCCTTAGGAGAATAAAGGTGTGCATACTGATGTTTTCCTGGTAATTCTAATAAAATGCAATACACAAATATGAAACTCAACACACATATTTGCCACCATTATCCAGAATGTCTACTTAAGTAGTCCCAAATTTATTAGGTAAATGCATAAATTCTTTAATCTTGAAAACAGGTGAAGATAAATAGGCAAGTCATCAAAATAACGGTGCTCACTATCAGTGGGGATTATTTCAGAGGGGAAAAATTATTAGCATTCTTGGTTTGTCTTCTCCTTTGTAAGTATACAGGTATGGAATTTTGCCAACTTTTACTTTTTTATGAAAATACTTTTTTATGAAAGACTTTTAAAAAAAGATCCCAATTCAATTTTTATATGGAAAATTGCTGTTAAAAATGCCAAAGGAAGGTATTCTGGCAGGCTAAGGGAAATGAGACAATAATGAAACAAAAACCAATGAATCAAATTCTCAAGGCTTTGCTGAATTTTCAATGAATTTTTATGAAGAGTAAGGAAGGTGTGGGAAATGACTTTTCTTAGTCTGGCTCACTTATGGATGACATATGGATAGATAATATGACAGACTAAATAAAGAGCCCTCGCCCTGTCGTAGTGTGTCAGCTGGTTGAGCGTCCTCCTGTGTACCAAAAGGTTGCTGGTTCAATTCCCGGTCAGGACATATACCTAGGTTGAGAGTTCAATCTGTGGTCAGGGCACCTATGGAAGGCAACCAATCAATGTATCCCTTCCTCCCTCTAAGAATTTCCTTTGGTGAGGATTAAAAAAAAAAAAAAAAAAGATTAAACTTGCTTTTTAAAAAATATTTTTAAAGAGTCCAGTCCTAATGTTGATTTCTCCAACAGCCACAATTTCTTTATCTTTTATTAAGAATCTGCGGCTTTCCAGAATTTATCCTAAAATAATTAAGTTTTAAACTTGTATTTACTAGTAATGAAAGAAATAGTCATTAAGTAATGTTTATAAAACAATTTAAAAATCAGAAATAGTCTAAATTGCCTAAAGTAGATGACTGATTTAAAAAATAACGGTTATCTGTCGAGACCGGTTTGGCTCAGTGGATAGAGCGTTGGACTGGGGACTGAAGGGTCCTGGGTTCGACTCTGGCAAGGGCATGTACCTTGGCTGCAGGCACATCCCCAGTGGGGGGCATGCAAGAGGCAGCTGATCGATGTCTCTCTCTCATCGATGTTTCTGACTTTCTATCCCTCTCCCTTCCGCTCTGTAAAAAAAAAAAAATCAATAAATTTTTTTTAAAAAATAACGGTTATCATATCTAATAAAATAATAATATGCAAATCGACTGAACCTTTGCTATACTCACAAGCCACACCCACTGGTCACGCCCACCAGCCAATCAGTAGCTGGGGCGGAGTCAGCCAAGGCTAAGGCTGGGGCAGGGGGGTGAGAGGGTGGAGCCGAGGTGGCCCCCAGGGGCAGAGCCGAAGCGGCCAGCGGCAACCGCGCCACCCCCAGGGTCTGGCGGTCGCAGGCAGCCAGGGCTAAGGCCTGGACAGGAGCTGAGGTGCACCGCGGTGTGTGCGTGGCTCCTGGGGCCGAGCAGTTGCAGGCAGCCGGGGCTGGGGGGACGGGGTGGAGCCAAGGTGGCAAGCACGCGGCCCCCAGGGTTGGGCAGTCGCCAGTGGTCGGGGCTAAGGCCAGGGCTGAGCCAAGCAGGGCGATGGCTTGGTGCCCAAGGCCTAAAGCCTTGGCCAGAGGCGGAGGCTTTAGGCCTTGGGCAGGCCGGGGGTGAGTGGTTAGTAGGACATCCACTGAGGGCTCCCAGTATGTGTGACAGAGCAGGTTGAGCTGAGGGATCACCCACTCCCAGTCTATATATATAAAAGGCTAAGTGTCTATCCATCTGACTGGTAGCTATGATGCACACTGGCCATTTAAAAATAAATGGCACCAGGGACCTGGTGCTGACAAAATAACACTTGGCTTCCCCCAAGTGGGACACAGGCCCCGCCACCACCCTGGAGCAACACCCCACCATATCACAGCCAATGCTGCTGAGACCTCATGGTGTAAAATGTGGCCCACAGCCCAGCCCAGGCCAGAAACAGTTGCTGTGGCATCAGGTAATGATGTCACATAGAAACACACCCAGCTTCCTCTCCCTAGCGACTAGACCCCTTGGAGTTTCTTCAGCCCAGGAACACAACTTGCTTTATAGCCAGATGTTAACATTTGTGAAGTGTTTTCCCATGACTCATCTCATTTAATCCTCACAGAAGTTCTGGAGTAGGTAGATAGGAGACTCAGTAGAATCCTATTTTCTTTTCATTAGCAAGATGCAAATAGCAATACTAAAGTATTTCTTCTAATTAATTTCCTTTCAATATGCACGGCATGAATCCATGCACCAGGACACTAGTTTCTATATAACTCTTCACAGCCTTTAAAAATGAGATTAGATAGGAATATTCATTGGTAATGAAGTATGTTCACACAACAATGTGAAAAAAATAAGAAAACAAACAGTATGCATGGAATGATCCTAGTTTAATTTAAAAAAGGACTATATGCACAGGTACAATGAATCAACCAGTACTAACAAAACTTACTATAATGATGAAAATTTCTATATCTGAACTTTGTAATAAGATAACCAAGAGCCAGATATGGTTATTAAGCCCTTGAAATATGGCTAGTGTTACTGAAGAACTAAATTTTAATTTTTTTAATTGTAACTAATTTTCATTTAATGGCTACAATATTGGATAGGCTAGGTCTAAAAAGACATATAACAAAGTTTGACAGTTTTCTCATTTTTCTCTTAATGAATATATATTAGTTCTAATAATATTGTTAAGACAAGACTAGAAAATTGTTAATCTTTAGGAAGTGATCAGGTAACTTAAATTAACAGAGTTAATTGTACAAGGAAACTAAATATATCTTTCTAGATAGCAGATATACAAAATGGTATTACAAGGAAATTATGAGAGGCATATTACTTTAGGACTGAGTTATAATAATAAAAACTTAGTTTAAGTTTCAGTTAATAGATTATTTTGGGACTTCGTTTTTATTTTTATTTTTTTTGTAAAGCCAAGTAAAGTAAATCTACCACTGTAAACTTGCTAAATATTAGATGATCTAAAAAGCTAAATTAAAAATAATTTGTTTGACAGACTTAAAGAATGAACTTATTTTTTAATCTTTATTGTTCAGTTTATTAATTACATTGTTCCCCTTTTTTACCCCCTAGAGCTCCCCTCCACCTGGTACCCATCCCACCCTCCACCCTCACCTCCCTCCCACTGTCCTCTCCCATAGTTGCATGATTTTTGTCCAGTCTCTTGCTGCACTTCCCACACTCCTTTTCTCCCAAGAATTGTCAGTCCCTTTCTTCTCTATGTCCATGATTCTGTTATATTCACCAGTTTATCCTGTTCATCAGATTATTAATTCACTTGATTTTTAGATTCATTTGTTGATAGATGTGTATTTGTTGTTCATAATTTATATTTTTACCTTTTTCTTCTTCCTCTTCTTATAGAATATCTTTCAGCAATTCATATAATATTGGTTTGTCGGTGATAAACTCCTTTAGCTTTTTCTTACCTGCGAAGCACTTTATCTGACCTTCAATTCTGAAAGACAGCTTTGCTGGATAGAGTAATCTTGGTTGCAGATTCTTGCTATTCATCACTTTGAATATTTCTTGCCACTCCCGTCTGGCCTGCATCATTTCTGTTGAGAAATCCACTGACAATCGAATGGGTGCTCCCTTATAGGTAACTAACTGTTTTTCTCTTGCTGCTTTTAATATTCTCTCTTTATCGTTTGCTCTTGGCATTTTAATTATGATATCTCTTGGTGTGGTCTTCTTTAGATTCCTATATCTTGGCATTCTGTGCACTTCTTGGGCTTTTAAGTCAATTTCTTTCACCAGGTGGGGAAAGTTTTCGGTCACTATTTCTTCAAGTAGGTTTTCATTACTTTGCTCTCTCTCTTTTTCTGGCACCCCTATAATTTGGATGTTGGTATGCTTGAGGTTGTCCCAGAGACCCCTTACACTATCTTCAATTATTTGGATTCTTTTGGCTTCTTGCTTTTCCGGCTGAGTGGATTTTGCTTCTTTGTATTTCAAATCTTTGACTTGGTTCTTGTGGTCCTTTGGATTGCTTTTAGGTCTTTGTGTAATATTTTTTATTTCAGTCAGTGTATGCTTACTTTCTAGTTGGTCCTTTTTCATATTCTCATAGGTCTCGTTCATTTCCTCGTAGGTCTTGTTCATTTCCATGTAGTTCTCATTAAGTTCATCGGCCTTTTCTAGGAGCCTCATGAAAAGCCTTATTTATTACTGTGGTTTTGAACTCTATATCTAGTTGTCTTTTTTCCTCCATTTCTTTCACACCTGATTTCTTGCCATTTCTCTGCATTGTGGCTGCTTTCCTGAGTTGGTCCATTAGCTTTATGTAGTAGATGTCTTCTAAGGGACAGTGGCTCAGCCTCCCCAGTTACCTGAGGTGGATACTCTTACTGCAATCCTTTATGGGTTGTACAATATTGTTGAAGTTAAACCCAGATTATTATTGTTAGACTAGGAGGGTTTGACCTCCAGGCCAATTGACTGTGAGAGTAAGCTGTGTTCAGGTTGGATGAGCGGAGTCTCCGAGCTGAGTAGGCAGCATCAGCTCCACCCTATGCGGCGCGTGGGTCTCTGTGCTGGGTGGTAACGACTGCACACACCTCCTAGAGAAAGCCGCCGCCAGTCTCCACCCGCTGCCAGACAACTCTGCCTCTCCCCAAATGAGTCTGCACACCCAAAGTCTCGCCCAGAGTTGTAAAACAAAGCAGTCCGGTGGTCTCCCGAACCAGGGAGCAAGTCACGAGTCCTCTCTGCGCGGTCGTGCACTTCTGTTCCCAAGTTTACACACAAACTGCTGTTTCCAAGTTTACTCGCACTCTCCACAAGCTCGCCCTCTGCCGTGCTCGGGTCTCAGCATGCCTTCCCCGGACCTCGCCTGGAACTGGGGAATCAGTGCAGTGGGACACCTTTGCCCTCCCCGTTGGGGAAAACCAGCCGGGTTTGCAGCCACCTTCCCTTTCCGCTCGCGTGCACGGCTCCGAACCTCTGGCTCTGCGCGTATATTCAAGGCTGAGCTTTACAGCTGCTCTGAGTCAAAGTGTCCTATCTTTACTTTTATTTGTGGAATTGTTACTCAGCCAGTTTTCCGGTGATTCTGGATGATGTTTGTTCTGTTGTTAAGTTGTAGTTTTGGAATTATTGTCTGGGGCAGCAAGATAGGTTTTTACCTATGCCGCCATCTTGGTTCCTCTCCAAGAATGAACTTTTTTATGCTTAAATAAATGTACTCTTTTTTTCCCTTTATTGAGTAAAGTATTACATGTGTGTCCTTATCCTCCCCGATTGTCCCTCCACCCCCCCCCCCCTCATGCCCTCAACCCCCCTGGTGTTTATGTCCATTGGTTAGGCTTATATGCATGCAGACAAGTCCTTTGGTTGATTTCTCTCCCTTACCCCCATCCTCCCCTACGTTGCCTCTGAGATTTGAAGGTCTGATCGATAAATGTACTATTAATCTCACTAAGCAGAGAGAACTTTTAGTTTTCAATTAAGAAAAGATTTCTACTATAACAACTCTTTATCATCTCTATAGAAGGTGGAAAACTAACAACTTTTTCCTTACTTCACTAGTAAATGGTAGGGAATCTGAATCATTAGCCTCAGACATAGGATGGAAATATTATTATAATTATTTGGCTAAGTACTTTGAGGTGCCTCATGGGAAAACATTTCATTATTGTATATCATCTACCCATAGCAATTTTGGGTAAATTTACTAGCATCGCTTTTTTCTCTCTTCTTCCTTCCTACCTCAACTCCTCAGTTTCTGACAGGAGCAACTCATAGGTTTATTCTGCAAGTAACAACAACAAATGTTTGATTGTCAATTCTTTATTTAAAAAATCCACTGTAGAGGAATAAAGATGGCGGCATAGATAAACACCTATTGTTCTGCAAGGATTTAAGAACTACAACATAACAGCAGTACAGACATCACCCGGAATCGCCAGAAAGCTGGCTGAGTGAAAACTCCACAAATAAGAGTAAAGGTGGGACACTGAGACTCAGAGGAGCAGCGCGAGCACAGCCTTGAAGACGGAAACAGGTTAGGAGCCGTCCTGGTCGCACCCGGGCTGGGGCTGGAGCAGCAACCCCGGCTGGATTTTGCCAACGAGGAGGGCGGAGACGTCCCACTACACGGATTCCCCAGCGCCAGGCGAGGTCTGAGATCCGGGGTACGTGGAGACATCCCACTGCACAGATTCCCCAGTGCCAGGCGAGGTCCGAGGTCCGGGGGACGCACCCTGGGAGTGGGGCGCGGCAGAGGTCTCCTAGTCTGCGAGAAACCTGGAGGCGGGGAAAAGTTTGCGCGCAAGAGACGCGCAAACCCGAGACTTGCCCCCTGGAAACTTGTCTCCTGGTCCCGGAAACCATCTATTTTATAACCCTGGGGTAGACTTTGGGTGTGCAGAGACATTTGGGGAGAGGCAGAGTTGTCTGGCAAGGGGAAGAGGCTAGCGGCTTTCTCTTGGAGGTGCCTGCAGCCATCCCTGTCCACCAGACACCCGCGTGCGCGAGCGCCACATAGGACGTAGCTGACACTGAGGCTGCCTGCGAAGCTCAGAGACTCCGCTCATCCAACCTGAACACAGTCTCCCTTCACAGCCAATTGGCCTGGAGGTCAAACCCTTCTAGGGCTAACAACAACAAGGTGGGCTTAAATTAAAAAATACTGTACAACCCATAAAGGACTGCAGGAAGAGTACCCATTTCAAATAATTGGGGAGCCTGTGCCACTGACCCTTAGAGGATAACTACCACATAAAGCAGCCACCATGCAGAGATATGGAAAGAAATCAGGTGTGAAAGAAATGGAGGAGAAAAGACGACTAGACATAGAGTTCAAAACCACGGTTATAAGGCTTTTCAAGAGGCTCCTAGAAAAGGCCGATGAACTTAATGAGAATTATGAGGAAATAAACAAGACCAACCAGGAAATGAATGAGACTTACAAGGAAATGAAGGAGACCCTCAAGGAAATGAACAAGACCTCTGAGGATATGAACCAGACCCTCACGGATATGAAAAAGGTCCAACCAGAAATCAAGCATACACAGACTGAAATAAAAAATATTACACAAAGTCCTAAAAGCAGTCCAGAGGGCCACAAGAACCAAGTCAAAGATTTGAAATACAAAGAAGCAAAATCCACTCAGCTAGAAAAGCAAGAAACAAAAAGAATTCAGATAATTGAAGATAGTGTAAGGGGCCTCTGGGACGACCTCAAGCATGCCAACATCCGAATTATTGGGGTGCCAGAAAAAGAGAGAGAGCACGTTAATGAAAACCTACTTGAAGAAACAGTGACTGAAAACTTCCCCCACCTGGTGAAAGAAACTGACTTAAAAGCCCAAGTAGTACACAGAACCCCAAAATATAGGAATCTAAAGAGGACCACACCAAGACATATCATAATTAAAATGCCAAGAGCAAAAGATAAAGAGAGAATATTAAAAGCAGCAAGAGAAAAACAGTTGGTTACCTACAGGGGAGCACCCATACGATTGTCAGCGGATTTCTCAACAGAAACGATGCAGGCCAGACGCGAGTGGCAAGAAATATTCAAAATAATGAATAGCAAGAATCTACAACCAAGATTACTCTATCCAGCACTGCTATCATTCAGAATTGAAGGTCAGATAAAGTGCTTCGCAGGTAAGAAAAAGCTAAAGGAGTTCATCACCACCAAACCAATATTATATGAAATGCTGAAAGATATTCTTTAAGAAGAAGAAGAAGAAAAAGGTAAAAATATAAATTATGAACAACAAATACACATCTATCAACAAATGAACATAAAAATCAAGTGAATTGATAGGCTGATGAACAAGATAAACTGGTGAATATAACAGAAACATGGACATAGAGAGGGAATGGACTGACAATTCTTGGGGAGAAAAGGGTTGTGGGAAGTACAGCAAGAGATTGGACAAAAATCTTGCAACAATGGGAGAGGACAGTGGGGAGGGAGAGGTGAGGGTGGAGGGTGGGGTAGGTACAGGGTGGAGGGGAGATATAGGGGGATAAAAAAGGGGAAACAATGTAATTAATAAACTGAACAATAAAGATAAAAAAAATAAAAAATAAAAAGCAAGGGGAGATGGTGTGTAAGAAATCTGAAGAAGAAGAAAAATCCACTGTAACCAGGAGTCAATGCTTGATTAGAATCACCATTCAATAACTCATCCTAATAAAGAATAGTAATGATTTGACAAATGGCAGATAATGTGACACAATTTATATCTGACTATATAAAACATGTTTTATATTTGTATTTGAATATGGGAGCATTGGGCATACTGCAAATTCACATTACTTTAAAATGAAAGAACCTCAAAATATTACCCAATCAAGAAGAAATATAAAATTATTCAGCTTCATTACCCATACCAACACAGACTAACCAAAAAGTCAGACAGAACTGAGCTACCATCTTGTGAATTTGTCATTCCACACACATTTCTTTTTTTTTTCTAAATATATTTTTTAAATGATTTTTCCAGAGAGAAGGGAGAGGGATAGAAAGTCAGAAACATCAATGAGAAACATCGATCAGCTGCCTCTTGCACACCCCCTACTGGGGATGTGCCTGCAGCCAAGGTACATGCCCTTGACCGGAATTGAACCTGGGACCTTTCAGTCCGCAGGCCAAGCTCTATCCACTGAGCCAAACCGATTTTGGCTTCACACACATTTCTTGAGTATACAATTAGATACCGGTGATAGAAACAAGAACGCAAGGAAGGAATAAGATTATTAGTTCCCTACAGAGAACAAAAGAACCAAGTAAGACCCAAGCAGAATACAATGGGAGCATATAAAAAGGTAGTATTGAATTTGGAACATTTTCAAGTTCACACCTTACCTGACTCGGTTTAAAAGACTATTACTGGTCCTACAGCCAAATTAGAAAGTAAATATATTTTGATTACAGCAACTGTAATTTAATTCATCACTATATATGTATCAATTGTATATGCTAATTAGCAAGCAGGAAGGTATTTTATACTGCACTAGAGGCCAGGCGCACGAAATTCGTGTAACAGTCCCTAGGGCTGGCCTGCGATCAAGGCCATCTTTCCCAGCTGCCTGCAGCCAGCCCTGCCCCCCACCGCCACTCATCCTCATTCACCATCGGGTGATCAGTGCTTGATGCCTGGGGGAAGGGACCAAGAAGTCAGCTGTTCCCACCTGCCTACTGGCCCTGCCCCTGCAGTGGGTGGCCATCAGGCTATTGGAGCCTGCTGGCTGGGGAAAAGAACTAAGAAGTGGTCAGTGAGCCTCAGACTGATTGGTCCAGGGGTCATTCTGGTTATTCTGCTGTTAGGGTCAATTTGCATATTACCCTTTTATTATATAGGATAGAGGCCTGGTGCATGGGTGGGGGCTGGCTGACCTGTCCCGAAGGGAGTCCCAGATTGGGGAGGAGGGAGCTGCGGGGTTTGCAGGCCAGCTCTTCCCCTGATCAGAGTGGGGGTCCCTTCTGGGGAGAGGCTAGCCTGGGTGAAAGGCCGCCAATGGTCTGCAGGCCAGCCATGCCCCCTGATGGGGTGGGGGTCCCCGCGGGGGCTGTGGGCAGTTTGCAGGTCAGCCAAGGCCCCGACTTTGTCAGAAAGGGTGTTCAGAAGACATCTGGTCTAATTAGCATATTACCCTTTTATTAGCATAGATTTTGGACCTTGGTTCACTTGGGGATTACCTCCAAGATATAATTTTCTCAGACAAGTCATTACTCTTAAGTAATAATTTCTTTATTATTTATATTTAGTTATGAATTTAATTTCATAAATAATGTGTTATCAATCAGGGTAGTAGAGATTATGCTGCTATAATAAAGTGCTCCAGAATTTCATAAGCTTATTAGCAAAAATAGTTCATTTCTTGCTCATACTACAAGTTGAGAAAATGACAATAGGAAGTTCCCTTTCTCACAGGCGCAGACACTGAAGAGGGCTCTGTATTAAAATGTGATATCCTAAATAAGCAAGAAAAAAATATATATGGTAAACAGTGCTCTTATTCTTAATACTTCTGCTCAAAAGTTACATATTTTGTTACCACTCACATTTTGTTAGGGGGAAAAAGGGAAGTAAATATATTCAGTGGACAAAAGACTACTATATTTCTAAAGCTAAAAAGACTAGTCTTTGCCCATGTGGCGTGACTTAGTTGTTGAGTATCTGCCCAGGGACCAGGAGGTCACAGTTCCATTCCCAGTCAGGGCATATGCCTAGGTTTCTGCCTAATCCCTAGTAGGGGGCATGCAGGAGAGAGTCTATCATGATTCTCTCTGACCTTTTATGTTTCTATCTCTCCCTCCCTTTCTCTGAAATCAATAAAAACATTAAAAAAAAAAAGAGTAGTCCTTGATACTTTTAAACTGTTCAGACTTCCTGTCTCAATACTGTGGGAATATGAAAAGCTATGAGAATTCTACCAAAGTCAATTGACATGAAGAAATAGCTCAAAGAACATCTATGTGTCTTTTGATCTCAGAAAGCAGAGGGAAAGCATAAACCAAAAAATCCACGTTTAACTATTAGGAATTAATGAGTGCTCCTTTATGGAATAATTCAGGCAACAAGCTATTAAAAATAATATATTTCCCAAATGCTAAAAATATATTTCCAAATAGGAGGGGCAAACAATGTTATCTCAGAAATAACCGTGCATTTTAGGTAACTTTTTCCTAATTAAACAAGATATACTTGACTTTACTCTTAAATCTTAAATATAAGCTACATAATATGTTCAATTTTTCATTATTGAGTAGCTTATTCTTTCATTTTAATTAAAAACATATATTCTAAACAAGCTGTTAAAAAGCACTTCAGAGACCCTTGAACCAAAAAACTGCTTTTTGCATTTCCACAATGTATTTAAAACTATAATCTTATTTCACTAGAAACTGTTTTTAACCTAAAAATAATTGTCTAATTAAAAAACCTTACTTCATTATTCCAATGCTAGTGGGACACCAAATATATTTGTATTTAACTGACAAATTGGATTTTACCAAAAATAAAATCCTTTGCTTGTCTAAAGACACCACTAAGAAAACAAATATCAGAGTGCTGACAGGGAGAAATCATTTAGAATACACACATCCATCAAAGATCCATGTCCATAACTCACAAGTCAACAATAATAACCTCAAAGGTCAAAAGATCTGAACTGAGAACACCCAAAGAATATACAAAATGACCAATAGTCACATAAAAATACGCTCATCACATTCAAAATTAGGTTCAACATACACTTATCATTCCATTCAACAATTCCATTCTTAGGCATCCACTCAAGAAATGAAAACAATATGTTCACACCAAGACCTGTGAGCCAATGTTCACCAAAGCCTTCCTTCTTCAGAACATTTAGGAGTGGAAACAACCCATCATCCACCAACTGTGCTACACCCATATGATAAAACACTCTACATCAACAAATAGGAATGAACTACCAAGGTGCACAATAATATATACTAATAAACTTTTAGCTTAAACAGATCCAGAAGAAAATAAGACTCAAATAACTAGAATCACACATGTAAGGGCGCATTACTACCAAGCTTATAGAGATAAAAACTGTTATAAAGGGATGTGATGAACTGTATGGAAAAACTGGGTAGGCACATGCAGAAGAACAAGGTTGGACCCTGTATCTCACATCAGATATAAATATTAACTTCATATGAATCAAAAGACCTAAAAATAGAGCTAAAACTATAAAACTCTTAGAAAAAAAAATAGGGTTAAATCTTTATAACCCTATGGGACTGGATTATTCAACTTGTTGACAATGGATTCTTAAACTTGTGACATCAAGCACAAACACCAAGAAAAAAGCAGACTTGACTATTAAACAAATCACCAAAACTAAATTTTTTTTTTTGCTTCAAAGGTCATTATCAAGCAAATGAAAAGACAACACAAAGTGAAAGAAAATATTTCCAAATCATTTATCTGAACATATTTCCAAAACATATCTAAAATATATTTAAAAAACTCTTACAACTCAATAACACAAAGACAATCCAATTTAAAAAGTGGACAAAGAATATAAGTAGACATTTCTCCAAAAAATGTATACTAATGGTCACAACTAGCACATGAAAAGATGTTCAGCAATATAATAATCAGGAAAATGCAAAATAAAACCACCGTGAGGTTCTGGCACGGAATACACATTTCACTCTGAGTTGACACAGAGGATATTGCAGTGGGGATACAATGCAAGATAAGGTAGACAAGGTTCCTGTGTTTCTAATTCAGGCACAGAGTGGAAAAGGGTACACAGAGAGATGAAAACAAGCAAATAAATATATAACTAAACAAATTTACACCTATATGAAGTAGTTATTACCCCCATTTTAATAGCTAAAGAGAATAAGTAAGCTGCTCAAAGACCCAGCTCTCTTTGACTTAATGCCACTGAGTATGGAAAATAAAGCTATTTTTTTTAAGTTCTAATTATTAGATTTTAAGTAGCAGTTTGAATTTGGGGCTCCCAAGAATTATCTGAAAGCAAAAAGAAAAAAAAAGAAAGCAAGTGGCAGGAACTTTATTTCTCTAAAATAATGTCACTTGCTCTATTCAGTCTTTCTTACTTCCAAAAGCTGAAGCAATCACTGCTCTTTATCAAGAGAATTACAGTTAAGTCCTTTTCTTCCATTCTTTTTAGAAAGTATTCCACTGTCTTCAAGCTTTCAAAGTTGTGAGTGGAAAGTCTTTTATCTCTTTTTTTCCCCTTAGTAGACAACTTGTTCTTTATACAGGGAAAAGTTTATACATCATCCTCGGTGTTTCTTCTCATCAATACAGCATGAAACTCCCTAAGTCTTTTCAAACTCAAGACCCAAGTTTTTCTCTGCTTATCATTTAATTATTATTAATCTCTACATCAGTTACTTCTTCCTCCATCCCACCCCCTACCTTCTGGAACTCTTATACACATGTAAGGTTTTAAAATAATGTTGACTTCTCAGGTTTATTATTTCTTCCTTTACTATTTCCATATGCTAACATTTTGCTCTGTATTGGGGGACATTTCTCACAAATGATCTCCCAGACAACTAACACGGTCTTTCTTTATCTAGTGAATTTTCTATTTTAGAAAAAAAAAAAAATAGAAGTTTTTGGTCCCAGGAAGTTTGTTTCATACTACACTTTATTTCCCAGAGGAATCTTCTTATTTTTAACTTTTCATTTGGTTTATCTGACCCCTTAAACAGTCCTGGATATGTATTCTGATTGTTCATTCCATCTTCCCCTCTTTGGCTGAGAAAGGTTGCTATTTTGCATTAGGCTTTCTGGGCTTCAAATCTAGATATTAGAGTATTCCAAATATTGAAAATCCCATTAGTGTTAGAAGACTATGCACCTCTATTATCTTTAGGACTGTTTGCTGCGGAAGCCAGTAAACTCTCCATTCCCTGCTGAGTTACCCAGAGGAAACATGCTCTGTCCCCTTCTCCCTGGAGAATCACAGACTACAAGGAGAGATAGAGGAGTATGGTAAACATGTAAATAGTGTGAAGGCAGTAGGAATTTTTACATCAAGATTCAAGAGATGTCTTTGTTAGTTTAAAGGTCCCATAACAGAACTTCTATTTACCTACCTTCTCAAGATCTCTACATCAGTCTATTCATTTGGGACTATCAGAAACCAATTATGTCTAAACAGAAATGGCAGGAGGATGGAGGACCAATCTCAGAAAATAAGTTAAGCCAAGCCAGCATGGCTCAGTGGTTGAGCTCAACTCATGAACCAAGAGGTCATGGTTCGATTCCCGGTCAGGGCACATGCCCAGATTATGGGCTCGACTCCCAGTGGGTGCATTCAGGAGGCAGCTGTTCAATGATTCTCTCTCATTATTGGTGTTTCTATCTCTCTCTTCATTCCCACTCCTTTTCTCTCTGAAATCGATAAAAATATTTCTAAATGACATATACATTTGTTTTATCATAAATACAACTAATTAACCTGAAATGCATGCCATCCAGGAAGACAATTATATAAACCAACTAGCCATGGGTTAAACAAACATCACTGTCTTAAGTATGAAGAAACAGATGATACACACAAAAGAAACTAGGCTTGTCCTCCAGACGCTTGTTTTAGATTTTAAAATAAAATATTATACACTGAAGCAAAATCTAAAGTACACACACACACACACACTTTTCTATAAAAGAGAAAGAAATGCTGATTAAATATAATTTTATATAAACTCAATACTTAAAATGGTTGAAAAGTTCAATTTTGTTTGAAACTGCTTTTCCTCTAGACTATGGCATATGTTGAAAATATTAAGCTTTGAATTACTATATTTGAATTACTCACTCAAAGCATGCCAGTCCTAATAAAATAGCTGGTGTTCAATTTCAGCAACATAAAAAGAAAAGCTTTGATAATGTTCCTTGAATCAAACTAAAGCATCCAAATATGTCATCCAATTCAGTAGGAATTTGTACTTTATAATGGCTCTCATTGATTCAAGGATAGAAAATTAGCAGTCTTTTAAAGAGACTGTAAATTAACTAAATTTGATAACAGTAATCTATCAAAATTGAGTTCCATACCAGTTAGCATTTGACTTGCCTTTAGAGGGTTCATGTTGTGAATCTTCTTAACCAACTTTAGATTGCTGTCTTTTTACTTCCCCTTTGATGGAAAATAATGGCTTTTAAGAATAAGAAGCAATAAAGCCCACTCTACTAAGTCTAAGGAAACGCTATTTCCATCACAATAGGAAACAAGAGAGAGCAGAAAACTTTATTTAGAATTTTATACCTGTCTGGTTGATCTTACAACGTAGATAACAAATAATACTTACCAATGCATACATCGATTTTCCCTTTAATAGCAGCTTCATGCAGAGGGGTATAGTTCCAGTTATCCCTGGCATTTGGATCGGCTCCTTGGCACAATAACAGACTCACAACCTCAGCATGGCCGAAAGAACAGGCATTATGAAGTGGGATGAGGCCTCCATCATCACGAGCATGGACATTAGCACCCATCTGCAACAAATGTTCCACGACATCCTTCCTTCCAAAACCTAAAAATAAAGAGGGAAAATATCTTAAATCAATTTTGTAAAAAGAACCATTAGGATTTTTTTTAACAATATCAACAAATAAGAACTGAAGTACTATATTCAATAATAAAAAGAATAAAAAGAAAAAGGCTAATATTCAAATGGATTCCATCTCAGAAAACTTAGAACTAAGAAAGCTCTTCCTTTAGTATTTGGACAGATAATTAAAAAAAAAAAACATTTTTCCAATACCTCTGTGTACTGGGCAACACATGACTCCTGTCTGAGGCATTCACTTCCCCCTCATACTTCACAAGACAAAATCAAATGTATAACTATATTTTAAGAGATAATGGTTATTTATACACTGCTGACAACCAGATCAAACACTCAACATAACACTAGGGAAATTGGAGAAAAATGTATGGAATACTAGAAATATGTGGTGATGGTTGACAAATTATTTAAAAAGTAACAATAAAAGATAATGCCAAAACATTTACTCTTGGGACTGTGGCCAAACTAAATGAAATGGGTGGTTAAGTGAAACAATTTAAGCTTGGATTTACTGAGTCTGAGGAAACAATATGATGCAGAACCAGAACACTGACAAGAAATATCACAACTTTTAGACAGAAAAAAAAAAGGGGGGGGGGGGGCGCGCCAGAAAAGATCTGCGACAGAATGGGACTAGATAAACACTGAGAAAGGTAAAACATACCATGAAAGTACAACTTTATGAAAGTCAACGGGCACCAACATTATGCAATGTCCAAAATGATGAGGATTTTAATTAGATCAATAGATGATGAGAAAAATAGCCAATGACAATTTTAAAGTAATTGTATTATGGTGATGAAATTACAAGCTACATTGCAATGGATTTAAAAACCTTCGAATATTAGCATTTTTTATCTTTACTAGCTAATACATTTATTAACGATTCTTTCTTTTCTACTTTAAATTTGTTTAGGCTTTTATCAGTGAGGTATTACTACCTCCATGCTATTACAATGCAAATAATAATGGTATGTAGCAAACTTACACACTAAGCTCTTACGTGTGTCATGAAGTATGATAAATGCTCAATATGCATTAGTTCCTTGTGGTAATACCTTGTAAGATACCATTATCCTCATTTTATTGTTGAGGAATTCTTTCTGAGTTCTGATGTCATGAACTGTACTTTCAAACATATCTCAAGTCTATCTACTCCCCAGAGCAACCAGCTCTGTTTCAACCAGCTGTTTCAACCAGCTCAGCCCATAATCCCTTGTCTAAACTTCAGCATAAAACCTAACTGATCTTTGCTGTCGCATCTGCTGAGTAGGCAGAGTGATCTTTTCAAGGCATAGATCAGGCAGGTCACTTCCCTGCTTGAAATCCTGCAATGGGTTCCATAATACAAAAAACAAAATATGAATACAAACTCCTTATGATCTACAAGGCTTTCTGTGAGTTGGCCTTTCTCACCTCCCCTCTCTCATTAAGCTTCACTCACTCACTTTTTGTTCCCTGAATATGACAGCTGAAGGGACTTTGCACTTGCTGTCTGCTCTGTCTGAAGATGTGGGACCCAGATCTTCACATGCCTAGCTCCTTCTGTCATGCAGATCTCAGCTCAGAGATAAATAACTCAGAAATAAGCGATTTTGGCTGACCACCCAATTTAAGGTCACTCACTCTCACAAACACTCTTCCATCACTGTTTTCACTATCAGTCAGTTTTACTTTCCTTCTGTACTTAATCACTACCTGAAAGTGCCTTGTTCATGTATGTGTTTAATGTCTCTCCCAACTCAAGATGTTCCATGAAAAGAGGTACCCTCACTGTCCTATGAGCTGTTTGTATCTCCAGCACTTAGAATAGTGGCTGATATCCACTCAATAACGTATTTATTGACTACACGAATATACATAATGTTCACTTACTTCATGATAAGTAGACCAAAATAGTAAGTAAACAGCTTTTAATTTTATTTTTAATTTACAAAAAGAAACAGATTTAAAGGTTTTTCTGATTATGATAATATCAGATATATTTTAAAATACATAAACAAAGCACAAAGTTTTCATAAAGGAAAATTACCTGTAATGTCACCATCCAGATAACTATCATGAGCATTTTAATAACAAAACTTCCAGATTTCTTTCTTGTCCAAAACTGTCCTTTAATTCAGTCTATTAATTTTCATTTGAAATGCTTGAGAATACTCATTTCTTTACTCTTATACATTGATATAATTTATAAGATTTAAAGCAGAGAGGCAAGAAAACACAAATGCTATTTACATTTTTGTTTCAGATATTTGCATTTCACTTTTGAAAATAAAACAATAAAACTGAAATCTCTCTTAATCCTAGTCATCAACTTTCTTCTCTAGAGATACCATTACATAAGTCAATGTTTGTTACACCCTTGCATATTTTTATACTTTTTATGTTTTTAAACACATAGGTTTATGTATTTGTAGATATTTCTTAATTACATTTATATATCTCATGTTAATATATTTGTACATTAAGTATTCCATACCTCATATTATTAGAATACATTATATGTTCATATTATGTCATCAATATTATTTGGTGCAACCTATATTAATAAGAGGCTAATAATTATGGCAAATATCTTCTCTTCTTGCTGGCAAAGAAAAATTCAATTTTCCTCAGGTATTAGACAGAAAGTAATGTGGTCAGAAAAGGTAAGTAAATCTTTCCCCAGTTAGGGAGTGAATCCTGATTACTAAGCTATAAGGGTGATTCATTCTCCTCCGTCAGTAACTGGCAATGAGAAAGAAGGAAAAATCTAGAAGCTTATGGAATGATTTGTCTCCTAAAAGAAGGTGTATGGAGGATGAAGGTCTATTTCTCCTCTTTCCTCTCTACTTAAAAAAAACTCTCATAGAAGGTTATGACATTGGAGCTGCTGCTACCATGATGGGAAGGTCAAGAGAACTATGAAAAGGCTGGCATGTAACCCTACTGTGCTCACAGAATGCTGAACCAACTCTTGAACTTCCTACTTCTAAGCTTGTCAAGGAGGAAAAAAATTTTCTTAGGCTTTAAGTTTCTGTTTGCTGAATTTTTCGATACTTACAGCTGAACCCATGCAAACTGATATAATCATCTGTTCATGTTTACTGACCATTCAAGTTTCATCTGTTAAGTATTGGTTTGTGGTCTTGACCCATTTTTTTCTTGGTCTTTTTCTTATTGTTTTCTTATTTTCACCCTATCAGGGCCTGCCAGCCAACCTCTCAGCCCCTCCCACTGCTGACAGGCTCTGATCACCTGATGGGGAATAGGGAACCAGGGTGGGTGGCAGCAGACACAGGCAGCGCTGGGGTCCTGACTGGCGGGGAAGGCAGGCCCAGTTGCTGCCAGCTGGGGAAGAACGACCCTGATCGCAGGCCAGGCTTAGGGACCCTACATGTGCACGAATTTCGTGCACCAGGCCTCTAATATGCATTATAAATATCCTCTCTCCATTTATGCTTTGTCTTTAAATTCTGTTTACAATGTTTTTTATTTCATACAAGTTTTAAACTTTAACAGAGTAAAATTTATCAATCTTTCCCTGCAATGTTTGTGCTTCCTACATGATCTTTAAGATATCTTTCCTATTGCAACATTTCCTTCTAGATTATTTTCATAATTTTGCTTTACACATTGAGATGTTTAATCTACTTCTAAGTGTAATGTGAGTTAAAGATCTAATTTTCCATATCTTTTCTGTCAGTTTGTCTGTTTAATAGTTTAACTTGAAAATAAGTCTACATATTGAATAGGGTAGTGTCCATCTACTTTGTTACACTTAAAAAATTACCTTGACTATTATTGCTCTTTGATGTTCAATATGATTATCTTCAATGGGCCAGGAAGAAAATGTTAGAAATTGTTTATAAAAACTCATTACTTCAAATTAATCCTGGAAAGTTGATAAATTTACAATATTGAGTTTTCTAATCTATATGTATGATAGACCTCTCCTTCAATTCTGGTCTGTTAAGTTCTTCTATTTTGTGTTTATCTTCATTAACATCTTGCACATATTTATCACGTATTATGGGATATTTTAATGTTTTGTTGCTTGGGGGATGGAGAGGGCAGTAGTTCATTAGGGGAGGTCAGTAAAACCAGATCACATGGAGCCTATGAGTCCTAAGTAAGGAGTCTGGATTTGAGCAGGGATTTGTCTGCTCGTTGATATGGCTAGAGCCCAGTGACAGGGTCAGAAAAATGGGCAAGGGCTAGGGCATATAGGTCCTTTATATCAGTTAGGAACGTATTTGGCTGCAAATAACAGAAAATAGTAGAGGCTTAAAGAAATTGTAGAGATTCACATGTCTCCCACAACTTGTCAAAGCATTCAAGCTGGCACAGTTTAACAATGGTATTAAGAGCTATTTAAAACTCCACTTTGGAATCCTAAGTATTTGTAAGCTTTCTTCCACTTGCTTGTCACTTCCTGTTCACACTAAAAGAGTGCTACACCTCTTCCAAGCCTGACTTCATCCAGATTCCCATATAAGAAGGGAGAGAGAGCAAAGGGAGGAAAGGCTTTCTTCTCTTAGCTTTTTATTATTAAGGAAGCTTCTCCAGATACTTTCATCTATAACTTATTAGCTGAAAGTGTGTCATCTATCCAGTTACCTAAAAAGTATGGAAAATTAAGACTTTTATAGCTGGGTGCATTGTTATTAAAATCTAAAATCTCTTTGTAAATATTAAGAAAGAAAATAAATTGAGTGGATAACCAACCATATCTACTACAACTTTGTAAGTTATGAGTAAAAAGTTCTGATTTTATTGTAAACACTCAGGAAGTCATTTATAACACAAATTAGAGTCCAGTGCATGAAAATTCATGCACTGGAGGGGGTGGGTCCCTTAGCCTGGCCTTCCCCCTATCACGGTCTGGGAGCTTTCAGGGGCAGGAGGCAACCTGGCAATCAGGGAAAGGCGATGCCCCCATCACACCTCTGCTGCTGCCACTGTCGGTAATGCAAGCCTCAGCTGGCCCTAGTTACCTGAGCCTTGGGCAGCCCTGGGTAGCCGCGCCTACGTCTCAGGCTGGCCCTGGGTGGCTGAAGGGCTGAGGGACTCCTGTAGCGGGCACGCCTGCCACCTCAGCAGGACTGATGGGACTGGGTTCCACCATCTTGTGGCTGTAGGCGTCACCATCTTTGAGGATGTGGCGGTCAATTAGCATATCCCTTCCTTATTGGCTGTGGGTGTTGCCATATTTGTGGGGGTGTGATGGTCAATTAGCATATTCCCTCTTTATTAGATAGGATTACTTGATTCTATCCAAGTCTTACAAGGATTATCAACCACTTTATAAAAGATAAATTGGAGAGGATCAAAAAAAAATCAGAGACACAGGTTAAGAAAAATTTTGCCATAGTCTGGGCAAAATTGATGGTAGCTTAGAATAGGATAGTGGCAGTGTAGATAAGTCAAAAATGAGAAAACTGAGATAGGTTTTAAAGCCAAAAGGACTGACTCCCAAGTTTCTAGCTTAAGCAACCCAGTTCCTGGAGATGCCCTCTGGGGAGGGTCAGGGCAAGTAAATAACAATAAAAAGTTCACCTGATGAACTGTTCTTCTCCAACTACTAAACTAAGTACCACAAACCTTGTTTAACTTCAGAATTACATTATTTCACATACTTAACACATTTATAAAATATGCTATTCCAGAATTACATTATTTCACATATTCAAAGAAATTTTTTAAAAAGCATTGTTGCTGGCACTGTGAGAAAAACCTAAATTCATAACAGATAACCTAACCCCAATATACTCAATAATTTTCCTTATTATAATGATATAGAGTTTCAATTAGGGTTATTCAAAATGTTTCAATGTCAAAAGTAAGGTCACTGGTATCTATTCACCAGAAATTTAGAGACAGAAAATTGTTTCACTTATATTCAGCATTTTACTGCCTAAAATTAAAGCTTCAAAGGAACAATCTTGTCCAATATTAAATTTGTAATGAACAACTATGACTTCTAAAATTTAATAAAAGGAGAAAAATCGAAAGTGTTTGCAGTATTTTAAAGTGATGTCTTTATTTATGGTAACAAAGTCACAGCTTAGACATTTTTCACTCTAATTGTACTGCCAGGAAAGCCACAACCACTGTACATCATTTGAATTACTAAATCATTGATCTATACTTACACACCCAATGAGAAAATGTGTATTATCTCATATCTATTTATTTTTAAATTTTTCCCCTTAAGTGTAAGAAGATTATACACAAAAGATACTCAAAGTGATAGTAAAAGAAGTCTGGGATTTTCTGGGAAAACAACTCATGAAATCTTTTTTTTTCTTCTTATAATTCTTTACTGTTGCAGGTATTACATATGTTCCCCCCTTCCCCCTTTAACTCTTCCAGCCTGCTGCCCCCACCCCAGGCCTTCAGCACCCAATTGTCTGTGTGTGGGGAATCTCAGAGGGAAGGCAGGGGAGTGGGAGTGAATGGGTGGGAATAGCCAATTTGCTTAATTTTTAAATAACATCTACCTTACTGATAATATACAGATCTTTTTTTTTTAACAAACCAAAATAACTCATGAAATCTTATACATATTGTATCTATTTTCCATACATAAAGGAAATCATAGAAGGTAAGCTGGGAAAGATAAAAAAGGTACTTGGTAACAGAAGTGACTTGTTCATTATTCTCTCTAAAAACATTAGGAAAAACTAAAATCTAAAGTATTAAAATGATCTACTTACTTTCCTAAGCATTATCAATTCAATCCACTCAAATAAAAAAAAAATCTCTGAACAATGACAAAATTACTTTCAATAAAATAAAATTGAGCTACGATACATTTATGTAAAAGCTATAAAATTTTTAAAGTAATTTTCTTTCCTGGCTAACAGACTCATCATTCACCAAGTCAACACTGGTGGTTCCAGATATCTGTGAACATCTCTAAACATTCATTAAACACAGTAACTTATAATTTTACTGAATTAAAAATCTTAAACATACATTTATCTTGGCTGCTTGTGCCGTTTGCAACTTCAAAATTAGAGAGGGATACCTAGCAGAGCAGACCCATCTCAACATGATATTCTAATTCTATTAACTTTCTTGTACAGGTTTACCTTCTAAAGTCTCCCAACATTGACAGTTTTATTGCATTTTAAGGAGAAAAATTACATGCCACAGTTTCCTAACCTGGGGATTGAAGAAAATTTTGTGACATATTCTTTAAAAGGGGTTTTTCATATACTGGGTTAAATTTGTGCAGTCCAACATACTCAGAACCACAGAAACCAAGTAATAGATTCCTACTTAATTTATAATAAATGTTCCAAGACAAAGAAAATACATTTTCTATTTAATATTCGAAGTCATTACTGCTTCCTCTTCTGATTTCAATTCTAACTATATTAGCCTTTAAGTAAAGAACTAATTTATACTTCATTAGGTCAGGAGTCACTCCCTGTTGTTTCTAAAATAACAGTTTAGAAAACAAACTACAAAATGACTTCTATAAAGTCAATGAAGCTGCATGTTTTTCATTTGTCAAAGGCAGACTTGGTCAGATTAATTTTTCCAATTTACAGACCTGATTTAAAAAGGAAAACATTTATACTTACAGAAAAGTATTGAAAAAGCAAGTGTAGTCAAGAATGTGTGCCTTCTCAAACCCAAGGAGAAATCACCAGAAGCAAAAAAGGGTAAAAAAGGAATCCCAGATTCCAGCCAAAAACAAAACAAAAACAAAATGAACAGCACTGGCCAGTTTTCTCAGTGGTTGGAATATTGGCCCTGGGACCCAAGGGGCACAGGTTCGATTCCCGGTCAAGAGCACATACTTGAGTTGCAGATTCAATTCCCAGTCCTAGTTGGGACCAAGCAGGAGCCAACCGATCAATGTATCTCTCCCTCGATGTCTACCCCTCCCCTCTGCCTTCCACTCTCTCTGAAAATTAATAGTTTTCTTCACTCCTCAGGTGAAGATTAAAAACAAACAAAAATTAAAAATGAAAAAAATCATTCCTCCTTGGGAAGAAGGAAAAAAAGCTCAGTGCCACTGAAAGAAATGTCAGTTTAAGAGCTGAAGATCACATATTCTAAACAGGCCGGGCCAGAGAAAAGTGTTCAGATTGTGTCCTTTTTAACATTGTCCAATTGTCCCCTAGGCTGCTGTGTAATATAAAGAAGAATCTCCAGTGGAGCTCTAGCCAAAAAGAAGAGAAGTAACACCATGGCCAGTAAAGGTTGCCTGAGGTGATAGACCTTCATGAGGAAGGTGACAGAACTTAGAAAAAGATCAGAGAAATCCTGAGCAACCAGAGCGTACTGAGCAAAACCCACCAGCCAGAGCCTCTCTCTCCTGAGACATGTCCCTATTTGCCTCACACCTGAAGGACCAAAATCTAAAACAACAGGCTTTCACCACCCCTAAAACCAATGCCCATTTAGGAATATATGCACGCATAGCACTGTCTTAAAAACTTTCAGCAATTTGAGTTCATTTCACAGATTCAAGGCCCAGAGTTCCTATATCTCTAAAACTTTATTAATACCAAGGCAGTTTCCCCCCTGAAATAATAACTACCTTATAGGCTTATAAGTAGGAAGTAATAATTGTAAAAATACTTTCTAAATCATAAAAGGTTGTACAAATACTAGATGTTCTTAATCTCACTAGACTTGGGAATCTTAATCTGGGTTCCATGTGTCCTAAAGCAATGATTGCCAGCCCAGTCTGCATGTTAAAATCACCAGAGGAGTTTAACAAAATAAAAAGCCCTATCCCTACTCCTGCAATCTGATTTAGCTGGTCTCCAGTTAAGAATCATTGCTCTGAAAGTCATTATCAGCATCGGCATGCTGATGGGACTTGTTAGAAATGCGAATTCTCAGACTCTACTTCAGACCAGCTGAATGAGAAATTTTGGGAACGTGGCTTCGCAAGTTGTTTTAACAAGCCATCCACTGGAACATTTGAGAACCATTGTTCCAGTGCTTCTGAAAGTTTGTAATCCTCTGAAAATTACATATGAAATTTGGTATTTAATTATATCTTTTGATAAAAATTGTCTATACCTTTAAAAGATTCTCAAAAGAGTGTTAATAAAACTAAGAACCACTCGTATTAGCTCAGTAGCATTCAAAGTGTGGTCTGTGGACCTTTGGTAGTCCCTGAGACTCTACCTGAGGATCTAAGAGGTCAAAACTACTTACAAAATAATACTAATATGAATTTACCTTTTGCACCATGAGTACAGTGCTTGATTTTATGTCCTGTGTCGGTCATTTGGAAAGTGTACACATGGTGTTCTGATGATACAAAAGCAATCCTATCTTTGAAAGAGGGAATATGCTAACTGACCATCACACCCTCACAAAGATGGTGGCACCCACAGCCAATAAGGAGGGAATATACTAATTGACTGCCACTTTCTCAAAGATGGTGATGCTCAGTCCCCTCAGCCCTCCAGCTGCCCAGGGTTAGCCCAAAGCACAGGCAAGCCTCATATGGTGGCTGCCCAGCTTCCTAGAGCCAACCCAAGGCACAGGCAAGCCTCGGATGTCAGGTTCCCAGTCGACACCCACGGTGCAGGCAAGCCTTGGGTGTTAGCTGCCCAGCCGCCCAGCCACCCAGCCGCTACCCAAGGCTCAGGTAATCAGGGCCAGCCAAGGCTTGAGGTGCCAGCAGTGGCAGTAGCAGAAATGTAATGGGAGTGTCACCTTCCACCCCTGAGGGTTCCCAGACTGTGAGAGGGGGTAGGCCAAGCTGAGGGATACCCCCTCTAGTGCATGAATTTTCATGCACCAGGCCTGTAGTGGTAAATAAAACTGCTGAGGCCTTGGCATGAATCACGACAATGGCACCAAACTACAGTATTAGCCATTGTATTCTTCACCGCCAGGTCCTCATAGTTAAAATAAAAAAAATTTTAAAAGCCCCCAGTTTCACTTAAGAAAATCCTTCACGAAAATGTAAATATTATTGTCATTAAATTCCAACTCTTGTATACATTATCTCTTTAATATTCTTGTAGCAAAATGAGAAATACACACTAAGCACTTCCGCTACACACCAAATATGGTTGTCTTGAGGAACAAAACATATACACTTGTTTGAGCTCAGTTTCATCTGTGTATTTGGCAGTTTTCTGGAGAATGAACACAGTGAACCTGTCCCTTCAGGGAAAACAGTAGATAGCATTTGTTCCCAACGATAAAATTTGAGCTTTCAAATAAAAATGAGAACTTTGTAAAACTGTCATCTGCCACCATGAGCTTAACAGTTTCTCAATACTTAAATATTTTACGATAAAACTGGTGATGATATTAGCGAATGTGTTTATTATATGAAGTGAAATGGGTCAATTTTAGCATAACAGAGTATGAAAAACTTAGTAATATGGCTTAAGATCCCATATTGCAAATAACCTTAAGAAAACTGATCATTATCAACTTTGGGTATAGTATCAAAGAAAACAAATCGAAGTTTATCTGAAAATGCTATTAAAAGATTCCTTCCCATTTCAACTATATAGTCATCCAGGATTTAAAGCTGAATTGTCTTCATATACTTTAAATGATAAAGTACAGCAAATGGTATGAACAAGCAATGAAAATTTTCCTGTCTTCTTAAGTCAGACATTGAAAGTGACATACAAAGATAAAACAATGCCTCTTCTCATTAACCTTTATTTTAAAAAACAGTGATTGTTCATTAAAAGTGTGATTTACAAGTGGACCTTGAGAAAGAAGATATATACCAAGAAGGGCTCCTAGTAGCTAACTGGGCTCAAATTAAAAAACAAACAAAAAACAGAGTCTAGCAGCCAGTTCTAAACAGGGGCCTCTCACACAAGCCACAAACGAGCCTTTTCAAGGAGAAAGCTGCAATGACCTGTTGCCTCCCACAGTGAACTACCAGCTGTCTGAACTGTGTCTCTGCCCACTGAGCAAGCCTTTATAAAGGAGTTCCTGGAACTGTATTTCAACCAATAGGACTGAGGTTTCCCCCCACCCAATTAGAGCTGTATAGCTATATCCCCATCAGCATATTCACTTAACTATTAAAGTGGCTCCATTCTGACCAATCAGGACAGTGCCTTTGGGGCCAATCATACTGAAAGGATTTGGGATTCTCATTTGCATGAGGATGGACCAATCAGGAACTAGGGGTGGGGACTTCTGCCTATATCAGTTAGCTCCCCTCTGGCTCAGAGAACACACTTTCCCTTTCCAGCAAAGGCTGGAGGTAAAAAAAATCAAAGGTTGAAACAGAAACACTGAAGATGCCTTGCTGGACCAAAGTGGAACAGAGTGGCACAGGGCAGAGCAAAGCAGACCAAAGCAGGTGGCACAGGCCAAAGCAGAGAGGAGCCTCATCTGGAAGGCCACCTTGTAGCCATGCTGTTCCATAGCCAGTGCTACCTCTTACTTGAACTATAACACTACTGAGCTGTTCTTAAAGTTGTGCTCATCACAACTGAATTATTTGCACTTAATAAAGTTTCCTGCCGAAACCAGTTTGGCTCAGTGAATAGAGCATCAGCCTGCAGACTGAAGGGTCCCTGGTTCGATTCCGGTCGGGGGCATGTACCTTGGTTGAGGGCACATCCCCAGTAGAGGGTGTGCAGGAGGCAGCTGATCGATCTTTCTGACTTTCTATCCCTCTCCCTTCCTCTCTGTGAAAAATCAATAAAATATATAAAGAAATAAGTAAATAAAGTTTCCTTTCTCCACCCCCTCTCAAACTGGGAATTCCTGTTGGTGTTAAATTGGCACCAAGAACCATCCATTGCCAAAGTTTATGATTGTTACTTCTTAATTTCTCAGCTTTAACTCTTAATAAGTATCCACAGACATAATCCACATAAACAAACGTTCTATCAAATATTTTTAAGAGTGAAGAGTCCTGAGACTATCAAGTTTGAGAAACAATGCATTGGAACTATAAACTTCTGCAGAGGCAGGAAATGATTCTCATCATCTTGGTCTTTATAATAGTACTTATACTTATTGAATTGTTACTACGTTATTATAAAACCTTAGGGCTCATGCCAGATTACTGAGAAACAGACCAAAGAGGAAAAACACACTATGGGATTGTCTTAGTAACTATTAATTAAGCAAGTTGCACACATTCCTTTAAATTTCTATATGCACTCCATTAATACTTACCTGGTAGTTTCATACTGCCAATGAAGGACCACATTTACTCTCAGAAATGTGAATTAACAAGAGATGAGTGGGTATCCTCAACATATCACTAAGAGTCAATGCCATGAATAAGCTATTTCCCATATTTCATGTTGGTAATATTAAGAATTTAGTTTTTTCTAGGGCAGTGGTCAGCAAACTGCAGCTCTCGGGCCACATACGGCTCTTTGGCCCCTTGAGTGTGGCTCTTCCACAAAATACCATGGCCTGGGCAAGTCTATTTTGAAGAAGTGGCATTAGAAGAAGTTTTAGTTTAAAAAAAATGGCCCTCAAAAGAAATTTCAGTCGTTGTACTGTTGATAATTTGGCTCTGTTGACTAGTGAGTTTGCTGACCACTGTTCTAGGGCAATAGGAAGACCAAAATGCCTACAATGACATTTAAATTTTTTTTGTTTTAAAATACCAATTACACAAATTTTACCATCTTAATCATTTTTAAGGATTAGTTCATGGGTATTAAGTACTTTCAAATTATTATGACTCCCCTATGTTTTATTACTCAACATTTTTTTTTGTTTCCATGAATCAAAAATTATAGCATTTATCTTTTAAGATTTTCTAACAATTTTAAGTAGTCTTTTAAAGGAGTTGGTAAAATACTCTGTTAAACAGCATGAACAGAGCAAGGACAATGGGCCAGGTACAGAAACTAACCAGGACAGAAAGTCCCAAGTGCCTAGGAAGGGGCAAAACTGGGAAAACAAGAACCTCACCCACAGGGCAACCTATCCTTCCCTAGCATGTTACGAGTCATGCGGTTTAGACCCCTTGACCTTTTCCTCCCATAGAAAATGATTAGGCCTCAGTTGTTTTCAGCTCCAGGCCCAGAAAAGCAGCAAAACCAGACAAGTGAAGGTTTGGCTGCCTCGGGACCAGCTACATTGACTGATGACCCCGTGCCGTGGCACCAACCCATCAATCAGTGGCTTCCAAGACCCTGAAAAGCTGATGCAGCACCTGAACAGCACCTGGAAAGCTGATGAATATTCTATTGAGACCCTCCCCTGAGATATCCCCTAAGATTCCACCTGCAAGAGAGATAAATATGCTCAGGACAAAAAAACCCAGTGTACCCTTGCCCTCTCCCTTCAAGGAGCACTCCTATGACATTCCCTTCTCCCTCTCCCTCCTCCACAGCCACATATCCCCTAACCTCCTAAGGGATTCCACAAGACTTGCAACCAGGGGAGCAATGGGCAGTGGCAGCTCATCCTGGGCTAACCACATGAGCCTGTCTCTAAACCCACCTTTCTATCTCTTCTCAGTGAGCCAAAGCAGCCCGACCTAGGTTCTCCTACTGCTTCTTCTATGGCCTTTCTTGTTTCACTGTCCTAAGCATATTTTTGCTGCCATCATAGATCCAATATCCTTTGGTTCAGTGCTGTGTAGCCCTTTGCTTTGGATATCCCCATTGACCAACCTCTTTTCCTTAAATAAATCCAATTTTTCTTTATTCATTGTCTGAGATGGCTATTTAGCCTGTGTGCATCACCGACTTTAACCTTTCACTCTCTTCATTAAATTATTAGGTTCTCAAAGACAGATTACTTTCAATCTCATTTTTATGATTATGAACAACTGATTAAAAGATCAGAGTCCAACATTCTAATAATTCAAATGTTCCAATACCTTACTAAATACATATATATATATATATATATATATATATATAGCCTCCATCAAATCCTAGTAACAATGTTTTAATAAAGCATCTACATGTAGTTTTGCTTTATTTTAAAAGCCTAAAAAAGAGAGAGGGAAATATGTCTAAATGACTATATGATGTGCTTGACTTGGGGTAGTGAGATGATGGGCTACTTTATACTGTACTTTCCAAAATTTGTACAATTACTTTTGCTTTCAGGAAACAAATTTGAGAAAGCAATAACTATCTATAAAAATAAAACGGTAATATGTTAATTAGAGCAGACGTCCTTTAGGGTGACCTTCTGGACGAAGTTGCAGTGGCTGAGGCTGAGGCAGAGGCAGCAGCTGTGGTGTGTATGTGGGGGGGGGAGAGGGTGGAAATCCCCTTTGCACAAATTTCATGCATGAGGCCTCTAGTCAAATTATAAGATGTCTCAAAAAGCTATTTCTCATTGCTATCAACTTTCTGTTTGAATAGCAAGGACCAAATTACTTTAGTACAACCAGATATAGATTTAAATCTAGCTCTATCAATTAACAGCTATGTACCAGGAACAAGACCTCAATCTCTTGAGTCTCAGTTTCTTCATCCTTGAGGTAGAGGTAAAGCCTATCTCATATGGTTGCTTAAGAATTAAATAAAATTACATAGTGAAAACACAAAAATTACTCCAAGGCAGTTGTGGCTATTTTTGTTAGTTTTTATACTCTTATTGAGTAACTGTATCAAAACTAATTTCATTTATATGCCAACAGAGCAGTGAAAGCACTTTAATGACAAAGGGTAGGACTAATATATAAGGTCATTCACATATTTTAGAAAGTCAGAAGATCAGAAATCAGAGGTATTAATTTATAATTTATTAAGTTCCACTTACTCAAATATTCCTATGGTACCTGAATACTTACCTCTATTTTATCAACTTTCATGAAATTCCAATAGAGCAACAGTTACACTTTCCTACTGTTAAGTCTTTGTGGACTTGGGGGATGGGAGTAGACAGTAGCCAAGTTTTTGATAGCTTACTAATTTTTTTAATTAGTCCAACAAGTTTTTTTCCAAATAAGAATATTTTCTTGCAATGACGAAAAGTGTAAGTTGGCATCTCTTCTCAAGACATTAGAAAAAAAGAGCAAATGTGCTCATTAACTATAACTCCATATCACTTCTTACTAAAAAAACAAATTTCCAGAATCAACATAAGAACAACCTGATCTTTTGGAAATGGAGTACTGCGTATTTTATTAACAAGATGGATGAGGATGTCAAAATGTTTTTCATGGCTATTGAACATATCAAAATGAAGGCATCTTTTCAGTGTCTGGATATACACATACATATTCTAGGTTTTCAAAAGTGTTATAACTGGGCATTAGCTGGACATCAGGAGGCTTAGGTTATTTTTAAACTATTCCTAATGATACAGGGAAGTTCAACTTTAAGGATACCTGGTAGATCGGTAAATTCAAAACCACGTTTTTTTGTGTTTTTTTTTCATTTTGTAGTTAATAAAAATCATCTGCTAACTACCAAATGTCTCTTCACTAACTTTTAAAATCTACCTCAGGGGAAAAAAATTTTTGTTCAAGTCCAAAGAAACCAACAAACAGTTGCCACTGACTATTAGTTCAGTTTCTGTTATACCAAAAAGGCAAGAGGGAGAGGAAACTTTGTATTATTTAATTTCTTCTTTTGCTACAATTTAAAAAGAAAAATCACTAGTCTAAATTGAATAGATACCTGACACAGAAAACAGTTTTTTGAGAAAACAGTCTCAAGAATAAAAAAAAAGAGTAAGCTCACACTGCTGATTCTACACACAGATACCTGAGCAAACAGGCAAAACAAGTTTCCACTTGACAAAGAATCCAGCACCACACAGTTAGGAAAAGCAATATTGGAGAGGTGATGAAGCCTTAAAAGGAAAACTCAGTAGGCACCCAAAAACAAAATACTCATAACTTGCATCAGTTACTCAAAATCAAATGATTTTTAAAAAATGATCCTCAAAGTTAGGCTGAGCACCTAGACTTTAATAGAAATCCCAAAAACCTACTCTACTCAATTCCTGTTATAAAAAATTGGTCCTCCAATCAGGGCTATATCACATCCAGGCTTAACTACAAGACTGTGCACACAGCCCACAAAGGGGTGCACTGAGAGTGTCCATCTCAGGTAACTGGGAAGGCTGAGCCCTGGGGCCCTATAGGACATCTAGCTGGGCCCCACAGGACACCTAGCACACAAAGCCACTCTATCAATTCAGGGAAGCAGCCAAAATGCAGAGACAAAGAAACAGATCACAAATGAAAGAAATGGAGGAAAGCAAACTACTAGATATGGAGTTCAAAACCACACTTTGTAAGGTTTTTCAAGAATTTTCTAGAAAAGGCCAATAAATTTAGTGAGATTCTTGAGGACATGAAAAAGGACCAACTAGAAATTAAACATACACTGACTGAAATAAAAAATAATATACAGAGATCCACCAGCAGACTAGAGGAACACAAGAATCAAGTCAAAGATTTGAAATACCAAGAAGCAAAATACACCCAACCGGAAAAGCAAAAAGAAAAAAGAATCCAAAAATATGAGATAGTGTAAGGAGCCTCAGGGACAACTTCAAGCATACCAACATCAGAATTATGGGGGTGCCAGAAGAAGAGAGAGAGAGCAAGATACTGAAAACCTATTTGAAGAAATAATGACTGAAATTTTCTCCCACCTCGTGAAAGAAATAGACTTACAAGTCCAGGAAGTGCACAGAACCCCAAACAAGAGGAACCCAAAGAGGACTACACCAAGACGCATCAAATTAAAATGCCAAGAGCAAAAGACAAAGAGAGAATCTTAAAAGCAGCAAGAGAAAAACAGTTAGTTACCTACAAGGGAGCACCCATACGATTTTCAGCTGATTTCTCAACAGAAACTATGCAGGCCAAAAAATATTCAAAGTGATAAATAGCAGGAACCTACAACCAAGATTACTCTACCCAGCAAAGCTATCATTCAGAATTGAAGGTCAGATAAAAAGCTTCACAGATAAGAAAAAGCTAAAGGAGTTCATCACCACAAAACCAGTATTATATGAAATGCTGAAAGGTATTCTTTGAGAAGAGGAGGAAGAAGAAAAAGGTAAAGATAAAAATTATGAACAACAAATACATATCTATCAACAAGTGAATCTAAAAATCAGGTGAATAAAAAAATCTGATGAACAGAATAATCTGGTGAATATAATAGAATCAGGGGCCTAGAAAGGAAGTGGACTGACAATCCTCGGGGGGAAAAGGGATGTGGGGGTGCAGGAAGAGACTGAACAAAAATCATACACCTATGGATGAGGACAGTGGAGGAGGGTAAAGGCATGGTGTGGGATGGGAACCAGGTAGAGAGGAGCTATGGGGGGGGGGGGGGGGGAGGAACAACTGTAATATTCTGAACAATAAAAATTTATAAAAAAATAAATAAAATAATGTATGTAAAGTGCTTGACCAAAAAGAAAGAAAAAAGCAAAAGAAATGGACAGTTGGTGATGGTCTGACAACACTGTGAACATTAATTCCATTGGAATGTACAGTTAAAAATGTTAAATTTTATGTTACACACATTTTATCACAAAAAAAAGCAAGTGACAAATTTGGAAGACAGGCAAAGTTCCAATATACATAAAACCAAGAAAAGCATACTAGAAACTATAATTTAAGAAAACTTGTATGCATATATGCATAACTCATGGACACAGACAACACTGTGGTGAAGGCCTGGGACAGGGAGTAGGGTAGCCCTTGCAGGGATCAATGGGGGGAAAGGGATATGTAATACTATCACCAATAACGATTTAATTAAAAAATAAGATAAATACTATGAAATCTCAGAATTCAATGCTTTGTTAAAAAGCCTTTTTTAAGACCTCACCTCAATTTTTGTTTAAAAAGGAGACCTCATCCTATATAATAAAAGGGTAATATACAAATAGATCAAATGTCAGAACAACCAATCAAAGCATAATATGCTAATGATATGCTAAGGATGCTCAAACGCTTGCTATGACATACACTGACCACCAGGGGACAGATGCTCTGACTGGTAGGTTAGCTTGCTGCTGGGGTCCGGCAGATCAGGACTGAGCAAGATGGGCCAGACATGCCATGGAGCCTTCCTGAAATCCCTCCCTGACCCGATCATGCACTAGTGGGGTCCCTCAGCCTGGTCTGCACCCTTATACAATTCAAGATCCCTTGGGGGATGTCAGAGAGCCACTTTCACCTCGATTTCGCAGTCCACGCCCCTTTGGAGTGTGCCAGATGCAGGTTCATGGCTGGTGAGCACTCCTATGGCAGCGTGAACCTCTACCAATCTGGACTGATTGGGATCTGGACTGACTGGGTGTGAGTCCATGGCAGGCACAGTAGGGCCAGGATGAGCAGGAGCAGCAGGTGACTTTGGACTGCAGGTTTCGACTCCATCTCTGCAGGCCACCCAGAGGGACCCCACCCATGCACGAATTCACACACCCGGCCTCTAGTCAGAATATATTGGCTCTTTAACAAAATTGTCACTAGTAGGCATTAAAATGAGAAGATATCATCACTCTAAGTTGATATGATTATAAAGTTTTGATTGCAGTCCTTTGAACAATAGAAAACCAGGGGTCAAGGATCTTATCTGTAGAAGTCAGAAAGTCTGACATAAACTCTAGTCAATGAGATAGGACTGGGTCATTTTGATATAGCCATGTTAAGATGGCATTAGAAATAGTGTTTTGAGAACTGTGTCAAAAATGGAAAGTGAAGATTATATTTCTAATTGTAGATAGGGTGATTTCATTGTCTCTAAGCCATATTTTAAACAAATAATTATCACAGACCAAGATGAGAGAAAGGATTCTTAATTGTGCTGCTTAGAAAGAATTTTAGTTTTTCTTATGGTAATATTTTTTAAAAGTCATAAGGTTTAAATATGATTTCTGAAATCTTTAAAATGGATTCATTTCATTCTATAGAACTGTAAACTCATTTTAAAATAAAAATAAAGGCATTAATTAACATCCTTCCAATCTTTATTTGGCTAGCTAGTTTGGACTCATCTTTGAAATCCCTACTTAAAAATCTCTATCTGGAAAGGCTTCCTTATGTCCTAAAACCAGGACAAACATCCCTGTTATCTGCTCCAACAGACAGTATAATAATGTTCTTTTTCTATCACTTTGGGTTACACACTTTGTGGGGTTTTGTTATTATTGTTCTTATCGAGCTTCCCTACCAGTCTGTAAGCTCCATAAGGGTAAGGACTACTTATTTGCCATTTCAAAATTGTATCAGTATTTAACACCTGTTCTATACTGATATTAAAATATTTGTGAAAAATGAACTACAAGTTTTAACTTTTCCATCCATCCAAGAGACTGTACCTATTTCCTATCTTTAAAACAGCTATTCAAGGAATAGCATCCCAATCAACTAATAGTCAACTGAGAATTATTACTTTTAACTACTCAGACTATACATGATGGAGAAGACCAGATTTAACAAAGCTTTAATGCTATACATAGAAACATGAAGTACGGTAAACTGACTATAGGGAGGTATGTTTTTATACTATGGAGAGTTTTACTGTTTTTGTTTTGTCTATTTTCCATAATTGAACTAAACAATTTTTTTTTTCCTTCGGTAACAGCCAGTTCAAGGTTGGATTCTCAGTAACTACAACATAATTACAGGACTAAAATAGGATAAAAAGTAACTGTTATAACAAACAGAAGTGATTTGGGAGATATGCTCTACTTCATGTGTGGCTAATCCTAAACAAGTTCATTATTACACAAATAAATGTAACCATCATCTGTGATTATTACAATGTAGTAAACTGAGGAGTGACAAGATTTGTGAAACAATGTTAAAATAATCAAATTTGGAATAAAGTATGCAAAAACAAACAATCTTCGTTAATTTATAATACCAGGCGCAGGCCTTTCATTTGGCCTAAAGAAAAAGAAATGTTATTTCATCTAAAATAAGCAGTATCTTGTAGCAAATATCTTTTAGTTAGATGATAGCCTGTTAATGATCCAACTCACTACATTTCCAATAGTAATGTCTACTTGCCAAGAATGGATCCAGTAATCTAATAAAGATTTCCTGTGTTTCTCATATGATTGATCATGGCCCATTAATGAGTCACAAACAGCATTTGTAAATAATGAAATGTAATAGGATATAAAATATCAGAGTAGTAAGGGAAAGTACTGTTTCCTAAAACTTCTGATTCAGTTTGTGTGTGTGACAATGTAAAATATGTTTCTATTGGTTACAATAAAAAAAAAAAAGTGTGAATCTACTCTAGAAATACATACTCCCAATTACTTCCTTTCCCCAAAACCGGGATAGTAAAAATTCTCCATCACAATTACTCACAAAAATTAAAAATGAATCAACCCAGGTATAGATTATAATGGTTAAAACTTGATTTCACAAGCTCTAAAATTAAACTTTTTGAGTTCAAATCCAGGTTGCACTACTCTCTGTGTGAATTTGGACTTATTTAACTAGCATGTGCTTCACTTTTGTCATCTGTAAAACAGGGGTAAGAATATCTTGCAAGTTTTTGGTAACAATAATAATATATGTAGTAAGTTCTTAACAAATATTTTACCATTAATAGAACAAACTGAAGGCATGCTATATATTAGAAAACAGCAAAAACCTTGACTGAGGTATCACAGTTATCTAGGCTGTGAGAATATGTCCTTTGTTTTGTTTTATATTTCTGTAATTTATAAAAATATACTAGGTGTTTTTAAAATTAAAAACCTAATTCCAAGGTTTGGGAATTACAACTTTTTCTTGAGAATCTATGTGCCAAGTGCTTCTCACTAAGTACTCACACAATCTTAGTACATAATTTTTGGCCAGGAGAAAACAGAGGCAGCTGAGATGAGCTCAAGTCTGTGTTAGACAAGAAACAAATAGTGGCCAGGACTTCAGATCCTGTATTTCTTCTATTATTATATAATGCATCCAAATATTCTCCTCCAGTTGTTTCAGATAGGGATATTTTGATCTACCAATTAGACTGTAAACCTGAGAAAGGGGGAAAGTTTCACAAAGTTTACTTTTGTCTTTCACTGGCTTACTAAGACAAAGACAGATCCTTAAACACTTGTTGAGTCCCATTCAACCTCTTTTGATCTACACTCTTCCTCATGGGACATACCCCTGTAAAAACTAAATAAGCCAGCAAACAAACGACAAAACGACTCTACTAAGCCTGCCCAGATCTAACTTTGTTCCTTACACAGAACCGGAAAAGTTTCCGTATACCCATATCCAGAGCCTACCACGAAGGGGATTTGGGATGAGTACAAATATCACTAAACAAGAATGGATTCCCACGTTCCCCCACCACGCCCCCGTCACCCAGGCACTAAGGAAAGGAACCCCGTCCCCAGTCTCTCAGTGAGGTGTCGGAGAACCATAACCACGCCCCCATCTTGTTCCATCACAATAACGAGTTTCTTTCCCTACCAGGAGTCCCCCAATCCCTAACATCAAAACCCTTTAAAAAGTTTCTGACCTGCAGCGAAGTGCAGGGGAGAAGATTTCCGGCCGGCCATGTCCTTAGCGTTCACGTTGGCCGCGTCCACCAGCCTCTTCACCCGGGACACGTCCCCATTGCGGCAGGCCTCCAGCAGCTCCCGCAGGGCCCCGCTCACGGCTGGGACCCCCGGCCCCGACCCCGCGGCCCCGGGCCCCGCTGTGGCCGCGGTGCCAACTCCCGCCGCCTCGGGGCTCTCCGCCAAGCTCGATCCGGGGGAGGATGGAGAGGAAGAGGAGGAAGAAGTTGGGGAAGAAGAGGACGACGGTGAATTATTACTGCCACCGCCGGCTGGGTTGGGAGGGACCCCGACGGCAGATGAAGCGGAAGCCACTGGTACCACGGGAGCGGTGGCGACGGTACAGATGGTGCCGGGGGTATTGCAACAGCTGGTACTGTCCAACGGGTCCGGGGATCGGGGCCTGTCGGGCGGATCCCGACTGCCATCCCCCTCGGGCAGCGCTAGGCCGTGCCGCGGGGAGGCGAAGGGGGCCAGGCCGCCCGCCGTGGGAGAGGCTGGGGTGGTCCCCGGGGCCAGGCCAGGGCTGAGTGGTGGGGGAGGTGGTGGCAGCGGCGCCGAAGCCCCTGGGGCGGGCTGGAGCTGCTGTTGATGATGGTGGTGATGATGCTGAGAGCGACGCGACGCCGCCATCTTCGGACTCCCCCGGCACTGTCACTGCGGCAACGGCCCCACAGCCCGCCCTCACTTCCGACTTCCGGGCCAATCAACATCCAGCGCACAGGAAATGATGCTTGGCGGAGTGGGCGGGGCCAAGGAGAAGAAGTAGGGAAGTATTGGGAGCTCCGAGGACGGCCAAGGGGGCGTGGCCGTGTGGCTGAGAGGCGGGCTTTGTCACGCCTGGGCGGGCCGGCGGGGAGATTTGAAAGCTGCAAGCAGTGTCTACCTACGTGGGAAACTCCTGCATTTCTCGCTTTCAGCTCGTTTACATTGCCCTGCTCCGTTCTCTGGCCAAGTCCCCTTTAATTTTCGTTAGCTTGCCCAAAGCCTGCTCTTCTGGTGTAACTCAGTGCGGGAAGAGAATGTGTCGTTTTTCATCTTAGTTAGAGGTGACCAGGCCTTCAGGAGAGGGCAGTTAGGGGCACAGTCTTCATATTTCACTTGACTTAGTGTGATTATTTCATCCATATTCTTCTCATTAATCTTTCCCAAATCCAAGTTCACTGGTAGAAGCTCGGATTTATTAAGTCCGCCAAGCCATGATGCACTTAATGCCTGCAGGTGGTGGAACACTAAATAGTGACCGTGGGGAAACGCTTACCCTGGTGAGGATTGGAGCAAAGACCTGTGAGCAGAGACCACCAGACCTACTGGGTGGGAACAAGTGGCAGCCAACCAGTGAAACACTAGTCAATACCTGAACACGTGGTGCGAGCCTTCCACCCACTGCCTCTTCCTGCTGCTTGCAGTTGTTTGGTTTGTTGAAGGAAATAAATGAATGAAAGCCATTTGAGTTCAGTGATGTTTGTGTGCATTTTCTCTTGGTATTGCCTACTCCTTCATATCTTATCTTTGTCTTGGTGTTGCTCAGAATTAAACATTAAGTAATCCAGAAGAACTCTTAACCTCTCTGTAAACTCACTGCAAGGTGGGGATGTGAAAAGTCATTATGAGACATAAATGAATTAATATATGCCAAGTGCTTAGAACAGTTTCTGACACATGATAAATACTATGTAAACATCAGCTGTTATCATTAAGAACTGGGGAAGGCTTCTGGTATGGGATGTTAAAAAGTTACCTAGAAGACATATTCAGTAGTACAAGTATTTCTACCTTATTTTATTAATCTACATGTTTCCTTTCCTCTCATCCCCTTATATAACATAAGACTTATTAATAACAGTTAACTTTCTATCACAGTATTTAAGTTAATATATATATATATATATATATATATATATATATACACTTTTTTTTTTTTTACCAATGGAATAAACTGAATCATCCGAGGACTTTCAGTTGTACACAGCATAGGCTGAAGTGTGATTTCCTCATTGTATTTGGAAATTAAGTACAGTTTAAGAAGCTGGGCATGTATGCCAAGTTGACAGGAGGTGGACTGTAATGCTTAGTTTTATATGTCAACTTGGCTAAGTTATTGTACCCAGTTATTTGATCAAGCAGTAAGCTAATGTTGCTGTAAAGATATTTTGTAGCTGTTTTTAACATCTACATTCAGTTAATGTTAAGTAAAGGAGATTTTTTTTCTTCCATAATGTGTGTGAGTATCATCCAATCGGCTGAAAGCAAGCAGACTCAACCTGGGTGAGAGGGTATTTTTAACAATCAAGTCCCATTTACATTATTTGACTATTCTGTTCATGTGTATTATGAAAAGTGCAATTATGTAATTGCACTCTAAATAGACATCATTGTTTATTTTCTGAATAACATCTTTTTAATAAATAAAAAGAAAGTCCTTGACTATTATCCCTGTTATACATGTGTACTCTCTAATTGGGGGTGGGGGGGATGACTTAATCTTATCTGCCTTCTGATTTTTGAGAAAGTAGGGCTTAAGTCTCATTCAGAATGGATTTCTCTATTACCAGCTCCACTACAATGCTTACTCTAGGCTTTTCCAACTTGTTGTGACGAACCTTGGTATTGAATGGTGTCCCACAGCGAATCAGTATTTCGCTCATTCTTTCAAGAAGCTTAACTTTCTCCCATCTCATACTGCCTTCTGCATTCAGACTTCCTGACATTCAGAATACACAAACTATACATCTAAAGCAGTTTTGAACAGGAGTAATTACGGATCTCCCAGAGCAGTGGGCAGCTACTGCTGCAAGAAGGCACAGGAAGGAGTTACACTCCTCTCCAGTTTCCTGCTGTGCCTTCTCTCTCTCAGAGACCCTGTATCTGGCTCAGGAAGAAAATGTGTGCTATTGGAACCTAGTCCCATGTGAGACCAGCATAGCTATGTTATTTCCTATCCTGGAACCTACCAAGCTGCTCTAAACTTCTGCATTACAAGCCATAGCTGGTTTGGCTCAGTGGATAGAGCCTCAATCCAAAGACTGAAGGATCACAGGTTTTATTCCAGTCAAAAGCACAGACCTTAATTGCAGGCTCTATCCTGGCCAATCTGAGTGTGTGTAGGAGGCTACCAATGGATGTGTCTCTCTCACATCAATGTTTCTCTGTGTGTGCCTCTCCACCTCTCTTCTACTCTCTCTAAAAATCAATGGTAAAATATCCTTGGGTGAGGTTTAAAAATAAATAATAAACTGCATTACAAAGAAAGAGTTGCTTCTCTAGTGATATAATTTGATTTCTACCTTTAAATTGTTCTGCTGAAATATCTGCAAAAGTGAAATATACACAATGTGAATATTGTTGTTGCTACAATGGGACTTCTCTTCCTAACAAGAGATTCTATTCTTTCAAAAACTCAGAGGGGTCTTAAAAAGAAAATGTAAGCTCCTTTCTTCAATCCTTTATTTGACTATTCTGCATCTACCTCTTTGTAGATCCTTTTACCTTAAGGGTTCAAGAGCTCAAGAGGATTTAGTCCTCTTATTTGGATTCTGGGGTTGGTTGAATTTCTATAATGCACCCAGATTCTTTTGTCTATAATCCAACATAAGCAGAGCTGATGTTCAACTAAAAAAGCAGTCATAGGGCTGCATCGATTGTTGCTGACTAACATCTATCTGATTGGTGGCTGAGCCATACAGGTTGTTAAATATTTGTAACATCACCTTGCATTTGGTCCTCACATATAGAGGGTTGCAAATAGAGATAACTCTACTATGTTGAATGCTTCATGGAACCATGCCTTCAATAATTGTAGTTCCATTGTTTGACACAACACTGAAAACATCATAGATATCTAATAAATACTAATCAGCCATTTAGGTGCAGTGTGTATTCGTGAGGTATCACCACTGATTACCCAGACTTTATTATAAAGTGTGAGTGGTATTAATGGCATTATAAGCATTGGAGGAGCTATCCCCCTGGGCACCCAGGTCTCCTGTGCTTCAGGGGCAGACAGAATGCAGCGTAGTTGGTTACACTCTGTAAGCAGCGTGCCCAGAATCTTACCATAAACCCTCTTGGGAGAGCTCCATGCAAACCCAAGGTCACCTGAGCAGAAGTTCTTATGAACCCCAGTGATGTGTATTTTTATAGAGTGTCATCTTAGTACGAAGTTGTACATAATATTTGAACATCAGCTGTCAGTTACAGCATTACTATTTGAATTTATAGCTCAAGTGTACTTATACTTCACCAAGGGATCTATTCCATTACCATGGAATTTTTATTGGATTCCCATTCTAGTTTTTTAGAAAAGAGGCAGAGAAAGAAAATGGATAAAATGTGACTAATGTGGGTAATTGCCTTTAAAAGTTTCACCAGTACAGTACTCTCAAATTCTTTTTATCGTTTTTCTCTGGCCCTCTGAGAAACAAATCTCTTTGGAAATTTGAACTTATTGAAAATCTTTATACTTCAGCCAGCCCTTTCTAAAGAGCAAGGGCATCATTATAGATTTTCTCAAGCACGAAAAGAGGTGCTCAACCTTAATTATACCATGCTTTCATTGATTTGGCTGACTTACTATTTTAAGCCTGATTAACATTGGGGAACTTATAATCATCACCAGTCAGGTTTGGAGAGGTGGAAGAGACCACAAAAGGTCAACTACCAAAGATGGCCATCATTTGAGGAAGGGGACACTCCAAAGTGACAGAGGCAAGTATTAAGATACAAAACCCAGTAGCTCTTGGGAGCAATTGAGAATATTGAGGGTGCTTATTGATCATGTGAAATCTAAGTAGACATAAGTAATCAGAAAGTCAGAGTTTACTAAGAGAACTTCTCTCAGAAGCACATTGCATTTATATACTAGGACTATCAATAGCATCCACTTATCAAGTATATACTGCAATGCTTCTCAAAGTATCCCTAACAAATGTAGAATATGGACCCTTCATGGAACCCACCACTCTCAGTTTGCTGACTTGAAGTCTGTGTTATTCCTATTTTATTTCCAAGTTAATTTTCTTTAGAATGCCTGGCTTCTAAGGAACATTGCCAGGAATATTCAGATATCACTGAATCAGCAACAGAGACTTTTTCCCTATTATGATTTATTACAAGGGCCACAGAAAACAAGTGATTTATTACAAGGGCCACAGAAAACAAGTGTGGGCAAGAGAACAGTAGGAGAAAATACTGCTGACAACCACTTCACACTATTCCCCTTACAACATAAGAGCCCTGGCCTGACCCAGCTGTGTCCACAGAATATAGCCACACATTTGCACCCAAATTTACACCCTTCCATTTGCTAAGTCATTAATAAGTCCAGACTTTTCCTAGGTTTCTCCTCTTCACATATTCTTAACTCACATCATTGCTTTTTTCTGCTAGTGAAGTCAGTTTTTCCAGCCTGTTGCTGCTACTGGGAGAGTGAGATTGTTGAGATCAGACTCCACTGTCCTTTGACGATGAGAAGGCCGGGTCTGTTTGTCTTGGTTGTCTCCAGCCCTGTGGTCTTGCTGACATCACTAGGTCAGCAGCAGCCAAGCCCCAGCAATCCTACAAAAAACAGTCCCTGGTTAGGAATCACCACTTGCTGATGGGCTTGACTGAGCCCCATTATTCAATTTGGAAAATAAAATGGGAAGATTTAGAAGGCTGTTTACAGAAAATCTGCCAGCAATCTTCCTTCTTGACATAGTTCCATACTAATATTCTCAGAAGTAGTCATTAACACAGAGAGGCGAATGCAATACAAGTCTTTATTTTATGTCGACTATTTTATAGTTGTGGTAGCTTTGTTCCAGGTGCAGCATAGCTTTTCTAAATAAAAAATTATGATAGTCACTGGGAAGACATGGAATGCTAAAACTAGAAGTAATTTTAGACACAATGTTGTCCAAACTCCCAAGTTTATAGCTAATATATAGAGTTTCCTGTTATGTCTTATAGCAGTGGTGCGTGTCCTGAGCCCAGACATTAGGGTACCTCTCCAGAAATGATCTCCTAACCTCTCAGCCAACACTTTTTTGAAGACAGAATTGAAAAGTGCTCCGTGCTGTGAATTATCCCATTGTTTAATCAGTCTGGCTTTCCAAGTTCAGGTTTTGAACAGGGATGGAAAGATGTCAGATAGGAAAAGAGCAGCCTTCTGGTTCTTCTTTGGAAGGTTGATGATGGTGCGTTAATCCCACTTTCTCACAGTGGATGGAAATTTCTTCAGAGCATTTGCTCTGCTTTTAGCAATAAAGCTGCTGTGTTCATATGATGGTCCACATTTGACAAGCATGTGCACATCCATTCTTCCCCTTGATAATTACAACCCTGAGAGGTTGATCACATAACTACCCCTAATTTTCAGGAAAAACTGAGTCTGGAGAAGGTAAATTGACTTGCTCAAGTTTCTTCATCTCATAGGTGATAGAGGTAGCCCCGCATTTAAATGTTTTGGCTTTGAGTGTGGTATTCTTTTCAGTAGAAAGAGGTGCATCTCCATTGTTCATGGTATATGTGTCCGTTAGCTGCCAGTTTGATCTCATATCAGCTTCTTCCCTTGCTCTGCACTGCACCACATGGGATATTTCCCAGGCTCCGGAGCTCCCTGGTAGGTTCATTCAACTGGAGACACTTACAAGAAAGGAGGAAGAAGGGAGAATGCTCAGCATTATGACATATCTGGGTAGTGGCCACAAAAGGTCAGCTACCAAGGATGGCCATCATTCGAGGAAGAGGACACTCCAAAGTGACAGAGACATGTATTAAGATACAAAACCCAGTAGCTCTTGGGAGCAATTGAGAATACTGAGGATGCTTACTGATCATGTGAAATCTAAGTAGACATAAATAATCAGAAAGTCAGAGTTTACTAAGAGAACTTCTCTCAGAAGTACATTGCATTTATATAATAGGACTATCAATAGCATCCACTTATCAAGTACATACTACAAAGCTTCTCAAAGTGTCCTTAACAAATGTAGACATTTGTCTGTCTCCTGCCAGAGAACCCCTTCTTTATGGGAGCCAGATCCCCCTGGGAACCTCCCCCCCCCAGACAGTGCAGCCTTCGGGGCTTCAGCAATATCACCTTCTCCTATTGGACCTCCAGCCCCAGGAGAGGGTGCTCATAGAGCACTGCTCATAAAGGTGACTGACACCTTTATTGGACAAGCTTTGCACATGAGAAGGAGTTTGTCATTTTATGGGCACATATTTTGATAACATAAAAACCACTTGGCTTTAAAGAAACCACTTTAATAGTACCATTTTCTACATTGGAATTTCTTGGTTACTTGAAATTATACAAAATTGAACAAAATGCAGTTCCCTTCATCACCACTGCCACTCCTATCCCTTTAAACACACAGTGTTGGTTGGGTCTTTGTATTTCATGAGCACAACTAGCACTTAGCAATAAGGGTATAGTTGTAGTCTGTATTTCATGATAGAAATTTGTCTGCCTCCATCATTCTAACTTTGACACTAATTCAGACCTCTCTGAATCAGTAGCTGTCAGATTCCAGACTGTATCCGAACACCTGGAGGGCTTATAAAAGCACAGATGGACAGCTCTTCGCCAGAGTTTCTGATTCAGTTGGTCTGGGGTGGGGCCTAAGTGTTTGCATTTTTATCATAATTCTTTTATTATAATAAAATACATATAACAAAACTTACTATTTTAAGCATGCAATTAGGGGGAATTAAATCCTATATAATAGAAGCCTATTATGCAAATTGTACCCTTGTTCAGGAATTCAACCAACTGAAAGTTTGACCACTGGCTATCACGTTTGCTGATCAGCACGGGGCAGTGCAGAACATGGCAGGTGTTGGCATTGCAGCATTGGCAGCAGGTGACAGTGAAGGTGCTGCCAGCCCCAATGGGCCTCGATGAGAGTGGGACTGTGGCAGGATGATGGAGCAGGTGAGCCGGCGGCACCAGGCCAAGGCGGGTGTGAATGGAGGCTCTGATCACCTTGCCGGTTACCTTGCAGAAAGTGACTAGCAGTGGAGGCAGTGGACATGGGGAGAGGAGTGGGACCGGTGAGCAGGCGGTGCCAGGTCAAGGCAGGTGCCAGGCAGAGCTGTGGGGCTGCAAGGCTGGGGGTGCGAGCTTGGGCCTGATCTCTGCAAGGCACCTTGACAATCCCCACCCATTCACGATTTCATGCTCCAGGCCTCTAATGTATTCATAATGTTATACAACCATCACCACTATTAATTTTCAAATTTTTCCATTATCCCTGTCAGAACCTCTGTACCCATTAAACAATTACTCCCTATAACTGACCCTGCCAGATCCTGACAACCTCTATTATACTTTCTGTCTTCATTAAATCTACCTTATATATAAGTGGAATTATACAGTATTTGTACTTTCATGTCTGGCTTACTTCATTTTACTGAATTTAGCATAATATGTTCAAAGTTCATCCATGATGTATCATTCATCTGCTTGACTTCTTGCTTTCAGTTCTTTTGGATATGCACCTAAAAGTGGAATTGCTAGATCATATGGTAATTCTGTTTACCTTTTTGAGGAGCTATCAGTTTCCATAGTGGTTGCCCTATTTTACATTCCCACTAGCAATGTGTAAAAGTTCCAATTTCTCACCAATTTTTTCTGGTGTTTATTTTTTCTTCTTCTTTTTAAAAAAATCTCCTTTCTAATGGGTGTGAAGTGACATCTCACTGTGGTTCTGATTTGCATTTACCTAATGACCCACCTAGTATTCCCAGGTCCCAAGCCTGTTGATGGTAGTGCTCTAGGTTAGAAATGCCTGAGGACCTTGCCCGAGTACACTTCCCCCACTGGGGACCCTATTTATAGCTCTGCTGAATATTGTGTTTTTTACTATGATCGCAGGACCCACTTCAGCAAAAATCATGAGAGAACTTTAAGGAACTAGGTCATTGGGGGGAAGGGAGAGAGAGAGAGAGAGAGAGAGAGAGAGAGAGAGAGAGAGAGAGGGAGAGGAATGAGAGGAGAGAGAGAAAGAGGGGGTGTTGGGGCTCTGCTTTTATTAGGGTCTGAGAGTGAGGTGTCTGGGATTTCTATAGTTCACTCCTTGCTGGCAAATTTAACCATAAGAGCCAGAACCAGGACACCGGAAGGGAGAAGGGGGGAGGGTCACTCAAGTGGTCAGTTATCTAGACTACGCAGGGATTTCTATAAAAGGACCTTCATGGATGGGGCAGCCTGGCTCCGTATCTAGTTGGTTTGCTAGTAGCTGTGTCATGCAGCTGGCAATATGTTTATTTGAGATGGATGTCTTTTAACATGGGTGCTTCAGCATCCAAAGGCTTAATAATGTCAGGCTCTTACATTTCAGCTAATGATGCTAAATGTCTCTCCATATGCTTATTGGCTATATATACTGAGTGGCCAGATTATTATGATATCTGAACATGTAATAATATGGCCACTCAGTGTGTGTGTGTGTGTGTGTGTGTGTGTGTGTGTGTGTGTGTGTGTGTGTGTATTAGAGGCCTGGTGCATGAATTTGTGCATGGGTTGGATCCTGCCAGCCTGGCCAGGGGAAGAGGACATGGGTGATTGGCCAGCCTGCCTGCTGGTCAAACTCCTGGGCGAGCGGACAATTTTCATATTAGCCTATTATTATATGGGATATAAACTGAGTGGCCAGATTATTATGCATTCAGAGATCATAATAATCTGGCCACTCAGTATATATGAAATGACTATATAAGTCTTTCTCCCATTTTTTAATTGAGTTGTTTGTTTTGTTGTTGTTGACAAATAATTTGTTCTTAACAAGTTCCCAGGTGATGATGGTCTGAGAATCACACTTTGAAAATCACTGTTTTAGATTACATATGTCAAGAGATTGAATGCCAGTATTGTTTATGATACAAAATTGGATAAAATTTGCTTGATGTGTGCTTTTAATCACTTCCTGGGTATCAGGCTTTTGACCAGTCATCTGCTCTGGAAGAGGAATTGCTGGTCATATGGTAATTCTGTTTAACTTTTTGAGGAACTTGGTAATTACCTTGTTCTGGTGTTTCGATATATTACCTTGTTCTCCAGGCAGCAACAGTGGAAGTCAAGACAACTCTAAAGTGAAAAAATCCCAGCACTAAGTCACCCAACACCTTCAAACCCACGAGAGACTGTATCTGGATGTTACAAGGCCTTGGGAATACACATTTTTCTAAAGCAGGACTCAAAAGGATGTTAATACTCACCAGAAGATGTAGAAAACTCTTGTTTACTAGTATATAGCATCATGGAGCCTCAAAACTGCTGACCAGGAGACATTTTATACTTTTTTTTTTGTAATTAAATAATTAGAAATTAATATTACAGGGTACCCTTTCTCCTTTCATTTTTTTTATTTTTTTATCTTTATTGTTCAGTTTATTAATTACATTGTTCCCTTTTTTTCCCCCTATAGTTCCCCTCCACCTGGTACCCATCACACCCTCCGCCCTCACCCCCCACCACTGTCCTCTCCCATAGTTGCATGATTTTTGTCCAGTCTCTTGCTGCACTTCACACACACCCTTTCTCCCCAAGAGTTGTCAGTCCATTCCCTCTCTATGTCCGTGATTCTGTTATATTCACCAGTTTATCCCGTTCATCAGCTTATTAATTCACTTGATTTTTAGATTCATTTGTTGATAGATGTGTATTTGTTGTTCTTAGTTTACACTTTTATCTTTTTCTTCTTCCTCTTCTTAAAGAATATCTTTCAGCATTTCATATACTATTCGTTTGGTGGTGATGAACTCCTTTAGCTTTTTCTTATCTGCGAAGCACTTTATCTGGCCTTCAATTCTGAATGATAGCTTTGCTGGATAGAGTAATCTTGGTTGTAGATTCTTGCTGTTCATCACTTTGAATATTTCTTGCCACTCCCGTCTGGCCTACATCGTTTCTGTTGAGAAATCGCTGACAATCATATGGGTGCTCCCTTATAGGTAACCAACTGTTTCTCTCTCGCTGCTTTTAATATTCTCTCTTTGTCTTTTGCTCTTGGCATTTTAATTATGATGTGCCTTGGTGTGGTCCTCTTAGGGTTCCTATATATTGGGGTTCTTGGACTCCTAAGTCTATTTCTTTCACCAGGTGTGGGAAGTTTTCGTCACTATTTCTTCAAATAGGTTTTCATTGTCTTGGTCTCTCTCTTTTTCTGGCACCCCTATAATTTGGATGTTGGTATGCTTGAGGTTGTCCCAGAGGCCCCTTACACTAGCTTCAATTTTTTCGATTCTTTTGGTTACTTGCTTTTTCAGCTGAGTGGATTTTCCCTCTTTGTATTTCAAATCTTTAACTTGGTTCTTGGGGTGCTCCAGAGCACTTTTAGGTCTTTGTATAATATTTTTTATTTCAGTCAGTGTATGCTTAATTTCTGGTTGGTCCTTTTTCATATCCTTGAGAGTCTCCTTTATATCCTTGAGAGTCTCCTTCATTTCCATGTTGGTCTTGATCATTTCCTTGCAGGTCTCGTTCATATCCTTGAGGGTCTTGTTCATTTCCTTGTAGGACTCATTGATTTCCACGTTGGTCTTGATCATTTCCTTGCAGGTCTCGTTCATTTCCTTGTAGGACTCATTGATTTCCTTGTCGGTCTTGCTTATTTCCTTATAGGCCTCGACCTTTTGTTGGAGCCTCTTGAAGAACCCTATAACCGTGGTTTTGAATTCCATGTCCAGTCGTTTTTTTTCCTCCATTTCTTTCACATCTGATTTCTTTCCATGTCTCTGCATGGTGGCTGCTTCCCTGAGTTGGTCAATTAGCTTTGTGTGGTAGCTTTGTGTGTCCCACTACTAGGGACAGTGGCTCAGCCTCCCCAGTTACCAGAGGTGGATATGGGTTGCACAGTCTTGCTGAAGTTAAGCTCAGTTAATCGTTGTTAGCACTTGGAGGGGTTGACCTCAGGCCAATTGTCTGTGAAGCTCAGCTGTGCTCAGGTTGGATGGGCGGAGTCTCCGGGCCAAGCAGACAGTGTTAGCTCCGCCCTATGTGGCCCCAGGGACTTTGTGCTGGGGGGCAATGGCCGCCAGCACCTCTGAGAGAGAGCCGCTGTGGAGCTTCACCGGCTGCCAGGGAATTCAGACTCTTTCCAAATGAATCTACACTCCCAATGTCTCACCCAGGCTCGTAAAACAAAGCAGACTGACGATTTTCCGAATGAGAAAACAAGTCGCAGAGCGCTCTCTGTGTAGTCACGCAGCCGAGCTGTTCGCGCAAGCTGCCTTCTCCACAAGCCGGCAGACCCGGCAGCACCCGAGCTTCTGCGTGCCCTCCCACTGTCCAGTTTTCACCCCATATGATAGTGGGTTCCCTGGACTTCGCCCAGAGCTGGAGATTCAGTCCAGTGGGACGTCTTTGTCTCCCCGTTCAAGAAAACTGGCCGGTTTTCAGCCACCCGCCCTCTCCGCGTGCGCTCCAAACCTCTCAACGCTGTCCGCCACTGCTCCTCCGAGTCACAGTGTCTTATCTTCACTTTTATTTGTGGAATTTTCACTCGGCCAGCTTTTTGGTGATTCTGGAAGGTGTTTGTTCTTTCGTTAAGTTGTAGTATTAAAATTGTTGAGTATGACGGCAAGATAGGTGTTTTACCTATGCCGCCATCTTGATTCTCCACATTTTATACTTTTTTTTTCCAGTTGTGTTACTTTTTTGTTTGTTTGTTTTAAATCCTGACCTGAGGATATTTTTCCATTGATTTTTAGAGAGAATGGAAGAGAGAGGTAAGACAGAGAGAAATATCGATGTGAGAGAAACACATCGATTGGATGCCTCTGGCATCCTGACCAGGGCCTAGGCCAGGGAGGACCCTGCAACTGAGGTACGTGCCCTTGACAGGAATCAAACATGAGACCCTTTAGTTCACAGGCTGACGCTCTATCCACTGATCCAAACCAGCTAGGGCAATTTTGTTACATTTTAATAGTAGGTTTTTAGAGGGATAATTTTTTAGGTCTTGTCAGCACTGTCAAACAGAAGGTACTGAGTATGCCACAGGGTGGGTACACAATGCTGCCAAGCACCTTAGAGAACTTACATGACATGAAAATAAATATGGTTCTTGCTTGTTGAGGAGCTTACAGTCTGAGGGGCTGATAACTCACAATCTAAGAGTTGTGTGAACAATAACTATTTAAGGCTATTTCTCATCTCTCATACTATTGTGGATTGAATAGTTTGGAGTTAATCTAATCAAGATGAGAAACAAGACTAATTTTAATTGAGAATTCTTTGAGGCTCATTAAGGTTTTTTTTTCTTTTTCATTGAATTTATTGGGGTGATATTGGTTAATAAAATTATATAGGTTTCAGGTGTACAATTTTATAATACATCATCTGTATATTGAATTGTGTGTTCACCACCACCTGAAGTCAAATCTCCTCCCATCACCATTTATCGCTCCTGCAATCTCTCTTACCTCCCCCAACTCCCTATACATTTTCTAAAATGAATAATTGTCTTAAAGAACTCTTGCTTAATAGACTGAGTTACGAGAATTATGACTGGCTATATGAATATGTAATTAACATGATTTATTTGTCAATTACTGAATATACATAAATTTCCTACACTTTTATTGAATTTGAGAAGTTAATTAGTATGACCATTAAGCAAAACCTAAAGATCGTTATGCATGAACTATTTTCTTATAATTCCAATAAGCTGATTTCAAAACCTATTAGGTTTCAAATTTCATTTACTAGTTCCCAAACATTTTCCCATTTGGTTATTGGATCTCTGTACTTATCCTTCTCACTAAAAACAGTCTAGATCTGTTTAAATGGTTTACAACAGTTCTTACTGGGCATACATAATTAAGTTTGTTTCCTATGAAACTCTGTGGAAATGTTCTGTGGGATTCATAGAAAAGTAGAATTTGTCTTATTATTTTTACTTAGTGTTTATGTAGCAATTCATATTTCCAAAATACTATATAATCACTAGTTCCTCTTGAGCTATTTTAATATTATCCTATCTAATGAAAGAGTAATATGCAAATTGACCGTACCTTTGCTACACTCACAAGCCATGCCCACCAGCCATGCCCACTGGCCACTCAGGAGCTGGGGTGGAACCAGCCGGGGCTAAGGCTGGGGTGAGGGAGCTGGGGCTGAGGCGGTCCCTGGGGGTGGAACCAAGGTGGTGGCAGCAAGCATGTGGCTCCCGGAGGCGAAGCCAAAGTGGCCAGAAGTGAGCGTGTGGCCCCTAGGGCCAGGCAGTTGCAGGCAGCTGGGGCTAAGGCCTGGACCAGATTGAGGTGCCTGGCGGCGAATGCGTGGCTCCTGGGAGTGGAGCCGAGGCGGCCAGCTGCGAGCGCACAGCCCCAGGGGCTAGGCAGTTGCAGGCAGCCAGGGCTAAGGCTGGGGTTTGAGGGGGGCGGGGCTGGGGCAGAGAGTGCGTGGTCCTCGGGGCCTGGCGGTCACTGGTGGCCGGGACTAAGGCTGGGGCTGAGCCGAGCAGGGCAATGGCTGGGTGCATACTGAGGGTGAGCAGTCAGTAGGACATCCCCTGAGGGCTCCCAGTATGTGTGAGGGGGCAGGTTGGACTGAGGGATCACCCACCCCCAGTGCACGAATTTTGTGCACTGGGCCCCAGTTAATTATAATGTTTTTTGGCTACAGTATGTGATTTACTTGCATTACGCCTTTCAATACTTTGAGGAAAAGGGGTAATAAAATGGACTCTTATAATACCCTGCATCAGGAGTCCACTAAATCATTCCCAGGTCTGATGATTCACTAGAAAGATTCACAGGACTCTTTAGTCAATCTCTTAATTATTATTTATTACAGCAAAAGGATGAAAAGCACAATCAGCAAAGGGAAAAGGCATATGGAATGCAGTCTGTGGGAAACCAGATGTGAGCTTCCAAAGGTCCTCTCTCAGTGGATTTGCACAGGATGTGTTTACTGCCCCCAACAACAAGTTGTGACAACCCTTGTTCAATGTTGTCTGCTGGGGAAGCTCATTAGAAACATAGTGCCCAAGGTTTTTACTGGGAGCTGATCACAGAGGCGACCTCTGTCTAGTATGAACCACATATATCCAGATTGCCAGAAAGAAAGCAGGGGTTTAGCATTGTAATTTTATGTGTCAACTGACTGGGCCACAGCACCTAGATATTTGGTCAAACAATATTCAGGATGTTTCTGTGATGCTGGAAGCCAATTTCAACATGTCATAATTGCAAGAGTTTCATCAAAAGGTTGATGGAGCTTGGGGACCCAACAAGGGCTGAGTCACATATGTTATCACCTGCTGGAATGGCTAAAGGCATTTCCCCAAACCTGAATAGGATGATTGTTTGCTGCCAGACAGCTCAGGGCATTTTAATCTACATGTTATTGCCTCCTGCTGGCCAAACACCTGAACATCCATAGGCTATTCCCCAATCTGACAATGGACTCTGTAGAGGAAACCCTACCCTTTGAAGTATATATCTCCACCTTGCCTTAGGACAATTTGTGTTAATAAAAAGCAAGGGGTCCTGAGACAAGGAGAACTTAGCTTCTTTAGCTAGGCTCCTCTGACTCCCAATGCCTTTCAAAATAATATTTTGTCTCCAGACTCTTACTTCAGTTACACACAGCCTTGCTCCAGATTGCCGAACCTTTCTTAATGCTGAAATAAGAACCCTGACACTGCGAGTTTGTTTATGGATGAGATTTACATTTAAGTTGGACTTTGAACAAGGCAAAATACCCTCCATAATGTGGGTGACCCTTATCTAATCAGTTGAGGGCCTAAATAAAAGAAATCCTACCCAGCAGATGAGCTCTGGGCTTGAACTCAACATTGGCTTTTCCTGAATCTCCAGCCTGCTAGCCTATCCTGCAGGTTCCACAATCGTGTGAGCCAATTCCTTAAAATACGCTCTTCCCCACCACACACACACACACACACACACACACACACACACACACACACTATTGATTCTGTTTTCTGGAGAACCCTGACTAATACAAGGATATACCATATAGTTTGCACAAATACTTTAGACGCAGTGAGCTACTCTGATTAGTCAATGGTGGGGACATTCTTGAAATCTAAATTTCAGGTGCTAGCCAATGACCAATCTTGCAGCAAACCAGGTCTGCTGTGTTAACTCCATTCTGCACATACTCCCATCTCATATACTTTATATAGAAAGAGACAAAAAGGAAGGGGTCTTGTCTCTGCTGGATGCTTGTGCTATATACCTTGTTTATAAACCAAGGGGGGTTTTCTTGTGTCCACAGGACTGGAGGAGCAGACTTTTCCCAGAATAAAGCATAAACAAGCTGCAGCATTCCTATACTTCCCCCCTTGTAACTGTTTAGCATTTCCTGTCTATCTTATCAGGCTACATTCCCCAGTTAAAGTGGTTGGTGTCAAAAATGTTGATCCAACTTTGTAGTCCTCAGATGTGAGCTGTTTGCAGTTTCTGTCCTGTGATTTTTGAACAGACAACATAACTTTTTCTTTTAACTTCACGAAAAATTTCATGCTTGACTGTGCCCTGAGATATGAAGCATGACAAGAACTAGCACCCAAGAACTTGTCAGACGAAAAATGTTTTGGCAGTGGTTCTCCGGGGGGTTGCCCCTCTCTCACAAGCCATCAACAGTGAAGGTGCTCCTGAGATGGAGATGGCAACTTTCCAGGCATAGCCAATGTTTGCAGAATCTGTATTTCTTCTCTTAGCAGGTCCAGATAAAGGGTAGGCATGGATGAACATGGGAGAATACACCTTTTAATTCTTCATCACCTGAGGCTTTCATTCTTCTCTGATCATTGTGATGGTCTTATCTAAACTCCCTGTGTCTTCTCTCCAATTTTCAATTTTTTAATATATTTTTATAAGAATGTTTCTACAAGCATTAATATGGTCATATTGCTTCACTCAATCACAACGGACTCTATGGTCCACTGAATAAATTCTCAAGTCCTTGACATTTCATTGAAAGAATATCACAGTGTGGCCTGGATTTATCTCCCCAGCCACATTTCTAGCCACCTCTGTGACCCCCCCCCCAAAAAAAATCTACGAATCTATCATATTATGAAGTTCTGTGGCTTTGTAAGAACCACTATGGGTAAACTTCATTCTTTCAAGTAAACTTTGTATTGAAATATACAAACCAATAAGCGCACAAATCTTAAGTGTAAAGGTTGATTAATTTTCAAAATGAACCTATCAGTGTAACCATCACCCAAATCAAAATATAGATCATTACCAGCATTCCCTTAAATCTCTTCAGACTCTCTCCCACTCACTCCTTGCCCTCCCCTGACTTCACTCACCTGCGATTCATTTTTCCTGTTTTTCAAATCTATATAAATGAAATCATACAGTATGTACTCTTTTATATACAGCTGGTTTTGCTCAATATGTTTGTGAAATTTCTCTGCGTTAGTGTGCATAATAATAGTTGATTTGTTCTCATTGCTTTATTGTTCCAATTTATCCATTTTATTTGGATGGATGTCAGATTTTCAAACTTTTTTTTGACTATTAAGAATATGCTGCTACAAATGTTCTTGTGTATGTATTTTGGTACCTGTGTGTATGCATGACTGTTGGATATATATCCAAGAGTAAAATTACTGAGTTATAGGGTACGTGTATGCTTATCTTTGGTAGATATTGCCAAATGGTTTGCTAAAGTGGTTGCATCAATTTATATCTCCAGCAGCAATGAATGAATGTTCTTCCACATCCTTACCAACACTTGTATTGTGGTCCTTTCTCATAGTAACCATTTTGGTGGATAGGTAGTGATAGCTCACTGTGGTTTCCATTTGTGTTCCCTGATGACTATTGATATCTATTGGCCATTTTGATTTTTTATCTTTTGTGAAGTGTTTAAGTCCTATGCTCATTTTTTCTATTGATTTTAGGTGTTATTTTTATATTAAAAGTTATATATCCTAGATATGGGACATTTTACACACATAAACCCATGTGAATATTTATCACATTATGTGTCTTGCCATTTCACCATCCAGTATGTTTTGATTATACAAATTCTTACTTTTAATGAAGTCCAGTATGTTTAATTTTGTTTTTATGATCAGTGCTCTTTTGTGTCCTGCTGAGAAAGCTGCTTGCTCCAAGTTTATAATGACCTTCACACATGTAGAAGCATTATTGTTTTGTTTTTTAACAATCTGAAATCTTCCAGACATGATTTTTATATGATGTGAGGCAGAATATAGAGTTGATCAAATTTATTGAAAATTTTCTTATCTTCCCCATTGCACTGCAGTGTCTCCTTTGTCATAAATCACGTAGCTATATTTGTTATGAGTCTATTTCCAGATTCTCTATTCAGTCCCACCAGTCTATTTATCTTTGTGCTGATACCACTTTGTCTTAATTGCGACAGCTTTATAGTAAGTCTTCATATTAGGAGTGTTAGTCTTCCAACTTTGTTCTTAAAGTTTATCTTGGCTATCCCATATTATTTGCATTTTTCATATGAGCTTTAGAATAAATTTTGTCAATTTTCACACAAAAAATAAACCCTGTGGGATTTTTATTGGTATTTCATTGATTCTATATATTTCCCATTTGTGGGAAATTTTATTTTTAAAACATAGAATTTTCCCATTGGCACCTATAGTTTATTCATTTATTTAGGACTGCTTTGATTTCTGTAAAAATGATTTATAGATTTTTGTGAAGAGGTCACCCCTAACTGCCATCCCCTGAAGACTTGATTGTTCCCAACTGCCCTCCCTTGCAGGCCTTGTCTTCACAACTGCCCTCCCATGCTGACCATCTTGTGGCAGCCATCTTGTGTGTTGGACTGATGGTCAATTTGCATATTACTCTTTTATTAGATAGAATAGTGGGAAGTGACTTAGCACAAGGAAGAATTAAATATTGGACAGTGGTGGGGACAACATGCCACTTTTCATTTCTTTTAAAATTAATCTATTAGTAGGACTGTACTAGTTCCCTAGGCCTGTCATGACAAAGTACCACAAACTGGTGACTTAGAAAAACAGAAATGTATTGTTTTACAGTTCTGGAGGCCTAGAAGTCTGAAATCAATTCATTGGCAGGGCTATGCACCTTCTGAAACCCACAGAGGTAGCATCTTTCCTTGCCTCTTCCCAGCTTCTGGGGGTTTGTTGGCAATCTTTGATGTTCCTTGGCTTAGAGATGAATCACTCCATCTTCACACGGCCATCTATCTCTGTATTCAAATTCCCCTTTTGTAAGGACACCGTTATACTGGATTAGGGCATATCCTAATGACCTCATTTTAACCTGATTACCTCTGCAACAACCCTATTTCCAAATAAGGTCATATTTTGAGGTGCTAGGGGGTTACAGTTCCCAAATGTCTTTTTTAAAAATTAAATATACTTTTATTGATTTCACAGGAAGGGGGAGAGAGATAGAAACATCAATGGTGAGAGAAAATCATTGATTGGCTGCTTCCTGCACTCCCCCTACTGGATAGATCCCTCAACTGGGTCGTGTGCCCTTGATGGGAATCTAACCTGGAACCCTTCAGGTTGACACTCTATCCACTGAGTCAAACCAGCTAGGGCCCACATATCTTTTTGAGTGACACAATTCAACCCACAACAAGGACAACCTCAGTGCTTTTGGGGAAGGCTTCTCAGGTGGACAAACAGAAAGCCAGATAATGGAGAGGGGAAGGACAAACATGCCATACACAGGCAGCTAAACACTCCGTTGAATATGTAGACATACAGTCCCAATAATTCCAATAATTGAAATGCTGCTCCACAAATCCGCCTTCTTCGGGCAATGCTGTCTCCAACATGTGATCATACTTGCTTTAGACCTTGGAGTGAATGTCTAATTACATGTACCTCCCATATGAACAAAGTAATTTGGTCGTAGGACTCAGATATAGCACTGTAGGAAATATGGCTCAGCATTGTGAGGCTAAATTGTACAAACTGCTTTCAAACATATGCATGTTAAACTTAATCCATATTTTCAAGGTGGCAGTAACCTTAGGAGAAAAGTCGTTTTTCAGAAAATGGTCAGAAGTTAATGCATGCTCTTCTAAAATACATCAAAGCTTCTCTCTGGCACCTCTTACCTTTCTGAAATTTAGTACCTACTCTGCTCCCATGATACTCTGTGGTTGTCTCAATGTTTCTTTCTAAATTGCACTTTAGCAGTATCTCCCTCTAGGCTGCATCAATAGATTCTTAAGACCAGAAAGCAAAAGGGCAAATGAACTACTAAAAATAGTTACATTCCTGGGTCAATTAAATTCAACTTGACATCCTTAGTGCATCTGTAATATGATAATACTGATGATCTGCCTCATAGCGATGTTGTGAGAAATAACAAATTAATGATGATAAAGCACTCTGAAAATAGAAAGGGCCCTATAAAAGCTTGTGATTATTAATGGTAGTCATTTACAAGTGGCCTAGAAATTACTGTTAAGTTATAGCATTTGTCTTGTTATCCATTCTTTTCTTGTAATTTTTGGATTTCCAGCCCAAGCTCTGTGTTGAGAGAGATTTTATGTTCCTACACTGCACTATAGGAGCCATTCAAGGAGAAACTTAGAAGCATCCCTGTATTTCTTGCCTTTAATATTTTTCTTCCCTATAGTTGAAATTAGAGGTAAATTTTTGATATTCTTTCATTCATTCATCCACTCATCCATCCAACTATTATTTATTGAGCATCACAGGCACAGACCTGTATTCTGGGGATTCAAAGATGAAAAAAAAATTGACATGTTACCAATTCTGCTGGAGTTTATGGTTTATAGAGATAAAAATAAAATCTGGCAATTGTAAAAACTATGCAAAGAATACTGAGATGGGAATCGCAGAGGATGCTAGCAAGGGGCAAATAACGCCACCCCGGGTACAGGAGTATACAGCCAGGAAGTGGATTGATAAGGTACTGTTCAGCTGAAACTTTATGCCTCTCCTTTTAGGGTCATTCTGCTCCTTTCTATCACACTTTCTGCCATATTTCTCCAGGTAATTAACAGTTCATCATTGCTTTTTGTCCTTACTCTCTTTTAAAAAATTGATCAGGTGAGGCAGATCTTTTACCAAATGAAGAAGTGTTTGCCTAATCCACTCAGCTATTCAGGGGGCAGAATGAATAAATAGGACACTAGCCACCAGGAAGATGTACAATAACTGTTAGGTTTCCATGTCTGCTGAACCTGGAACATTTTCTGTGAATAGTACAGAACTCCTCCTGCAGGTTCATTGTTACCCTGAGACTAACAACGGCACCAGGTAGGGGAATATACTACTCAGGATCTTGCTTATTAGTCCTGCTGTCCTCAGCGCCTCCACTTCCTGGTACCCTGGTCTCTCCTCCTTCCCGTGTCCTGGTGATTAAGATTCTAAGTAATTTCCCAGTTCCTTGGAGGCAGGATGTATCCCTTGTTCTTTCCACACTTTCCAATAATTGGCCTTTTCCTCTCCCATCCCAGCTTGTCCTTTTGATTGAGATGTCTCTCAACCCACATCTTCTAGTGACTGAGTCCTCTTTTCTGACTGTTGCCATGACACACCAGGGAGTTCAGCTATGGCTTCCTTCGTCCTTTCCTGACACACAACCTTGGCCCCCAGATTTGTTTGGTGTGACTTGTTAATGGTACTTAAATCTGGTCTATTCACTTCCTTCCTTCCACAAATATGTATTGGGGACGCCCTCTGATCTAAGCTTGACCCAGGAGACACAGAAGTTTAAACTAACCTAGATTTTTCTATACAGCTTTTTCCAAAACCAAACCCTAGGAGGAACCATGCAGCTTCTCCATCTACTAGGGGGAAACACGTTTAAAAACAAGGTCAGGTAAGGGCCAAGGTTTGAAGCGATTACTTCAAGAAAAAGACTGCTCCCCAGGGAACTTACCAGAGCAGCTGTCCACTGGCTCTGCCCAGCTTGGATCTCTCTGTTCTGACTTTAGACTCATTCAGCTCTGCTTAGCAATTGTCTTTCTCCTGCCAGCACGGTCTGACCCAACAAATGGCTGTTCTTTCTGCTCAACACATCCTATAATTCCTGTAATGGCCTTTGATTGAAACCATGGATATGTATTTTGGGTTTGGCTTTCCCAAGGGCCTAGAGAGGATTACTTTACTCTGCAATTTCTTGGATATGATCTGCTGGGCCAAAGTTTCAGAGCTTTGTCAAGAAGGTGGATCTCAGCTCCTGCAAATACAGATTTTACTGCTTGGCTTCATAACCTGCATCACCAACTGGACCTGTCCTCTTGCTCCCACCAGAGCATGGTTTTTGTAGAAGGGGGTGGGGGTGGGCAGTAATGGTTTGCTTAAGAGTTGCGACCTGCTCTGAGCTATTGGGTTGGGATCTGGCTCTGCCACCTATTCATTAGCTGTGTGGTCTTGGACAATTGGCTTAACATCTATAAACCTCAAATTCTACTCTGTAATCATAGGAGATAAACATCTATTTCAGCAGGTTGTTGTGAATATGAAATAAGACAGTAAATGTAAAGTACTAGCACAAAGCCTGGCATACAGTAGGTGCTCAAAAATATTGGTTCCTTCATAATATTCTGATGAGGTGCTTCAAATATGGCATCAACTTGATCTCTCAAATCTCCAATTAGGTTAGTATTTTGTTTACTTCAGATAGCACCCAGTTATTATCATCCTCAAATACATTTCTGAATTAGACACAGGAAAAAACAAGACAATGGGTTAAAATCAACCAAGATTAGCAAATTCAAGGAAAGAGTGTGGTTTTACATGTGAATTTTTTAACTCATATCACTCACAGTGATGTCACCTAATTAGTGCTTTGTCAGTATCTGTTAACTCCCAGCAAGGAGTAGAATGCTTTATCTCTTCACTTATGTAATTTAGAAATCAACCTTTAGGTCTAGGTCAGCTGCGTTCTTCATTGCCTATTTTATAATATCTAGGATTTGGAGAGATTTAGAACTTTTTTTCTTAAAAAAAAAAAGTGATTGCTAAGGGAGGCTTGTAAGGCTGTAGGTGAATACAATTCTAGGTTAGATTCTAGGGCTGCTAACCTAGCAGTCCTGTTATCCCCAAGGACGAATTAATTTAAAGTGAGTGAAGAAGAGCTGCAGTGATCATCGCTGGCAGGGCCAAGGAGTGCTTGTTAGGAACGAAGTGTGCAGTGGAATGCTAATGATGGCCGTGTGCGCTGAGTATTTCTGAATGCTTTAGGTACAAAATTGCTTTTGTTGATGGTACTCTGTTTCTTGTGAAATTTGCTCCTCAGGGGAAGTGTAAAAGGAAAATGTAAGTCTTTCTTAGGTCTGTTGTTCAGGGGGAAATGGCACTGTTTTCACACAATGAGGAATATGAGGCAGGAGAGGGTGATGGGTATAATGTAAGTATTCATCTCCATTTTGTCATTCAATATTAGGCATAACATAGAGCATGTGACTCTGAGAGCTGTTATGGAATGCTACTGCTGTTCATCAAGTACATTATAGCTGTGTGTGTTTTTTTGCGATATAAATCTTCAGATGATGTAGCAAAAATATGGTGCGTTCCTTTGAATTGTCATCAAAGGAAGATGGAACCCCAATTTCTCACCCTTCTACACAGAGCTAGCACTCTGTGCCCCTTTCACCGTACCCCTGAGGTTCATTAGTATGCTGTTTGTGGAAATGTGAGTGGTGCAATACTATAATAAACAATAATTAGCCCTGGCTGGTTTGGTTCGGTGGATAGAGTGCTGATCCTTGAACTGAAGGGTCCTGGGTCAAGGACATGTAGCTCTGTTGCATGCTTGATCCCTGGCCCTGGTCAGGATGCATGTGGGAGGCAACCAAACGATGTAGTCTCTCTCACATTAATATTTCTCTTTCTCTCTCTCTCTCTCTCTCTCTCTCTCCCCCCCCCTTTGACTCTCTCTAAAAATCAGTGGAAAAATATCCTTGAGTGAGAATTTAAAAATAATAAATAAATAAAATTTTAAAAAGCCACAATAATTATACTCCAGATTTGTGAACTATTTTTCTTTAAAATAGTTCCATATACTTTCATGTGTTGTCTACCCTTTAAGAAACCCTGGAAATCTTTTCCACACATGCTTCTATATGTTAGAACAGCAATTTTCAACCTTTTTCATCTCATGGCACACATAAAGTAATTATTAAAATTTGGCCACACAGTGGAAAATATACTTTTTGCTAGTCTGACAAAAATAGGTATAATTTTTATTCTTTCTCAGAGAACAATTATTGTTGTGTTGGCTGTTGTCATTTTTAATGTGACAATTTGAAGGGATAGGAGGTCAGTGTCCCTGATCAAATAGTCGGGTATTGCCTGTTTTAAAAATTCTTGAGGCACATCAGTGTGTTTTCTTGTGGCACAGCAGTGTGTCATGGCACACCAGTTGAAAATCACTGTTAGAACAAAAGTTACTGAGATTGTATTGATCCTACATTATGGGCTTATTCACTTTAAAGTACTTCTATAGCAAGAAGAATAGCCCTTTAGCATGCTTAATCAAGGGACTGCTGTATGTAATCCATAGGGTTTAGTACATTTTCAGCCACCGCCTTGCTTCAGGTGGATTTAGGCAAGTACTTTCACCTCCCTTGGCCTCCATTGTCTGATCAGAAAATGAGGATTAATAAAGAACAAGCCATCTAAATGTCTGGCTAGCACTGTTTCCTGTGCAATGTTGCATCCAGTGCCCTAAGAGTTCCAAGTGGGCCTTCTCCCAGGTTCTGAGGAGGGTTAGTGGTGAGAAAATGCAAAAGATGCTCCTGGATACCCTCACCATGAAACTGCCCACTCTTTCCTTTGGTAGATTCCATTGGGTAGTCCAGACTCCTCCACATGCCTCTAACTTGAATAGGAATAGATACCTGAGCTTCTCAGTGACTTTGGTGGCAAGAGCCAACCAAGCAGCCCCCACTAGAGACATGGGCATGCATTAAATTGCTATGTCCTGTGTAGGTGCCCATGTGATTCACCGCAATGGCTGCTTTGTTCTGTCACCTTTAACACACTGAGACTGGGCTGCAGAGTCAGGGCCAGGCTCGGTTACACATGAGATCTCAGCAGGTCAGTTTTCCCAACCCTTTTCTTCATTCCATCATCTCATTCTTATTCCCTTGGAAGGGAAGCTTCAACAAAATGCTCATCACAAAGAGAAATCAATAAACAGACCTAATAGGTTCACAATTTCATATCCAAATACTACTCAATTGTGTATGCTTTTGAAAGCCACATTTTTATATTGCATGTGGTAAAAAATAAATAAATTCTCTGACCTAGAGAATAAAATTTCTTCTGTTTCTCATTCTTTCTCAACTCCCCCTATCTTTTAGGATAACAAAACAAAGGATTTTCAAATTTAAAAGAAAAAAAATTCCAAAAACGAACTATACCAACTTACATTTTAAATACCATGAATTTTCTTCTCTTCTAATATCTATTCGTCAGTTCACACTCACGATGATTTAAGTCCTGAATTTCATCATATCTTAGCCTGGTTTACAGGTCTAATCCTGATCACTAGATCACAGTCCTGAGCTGATGCTACAGATGGAAGGGACTCAGCATAGGAGGGTCCGTGAATCAACAGTTTTCTTTGATCTCTCTAAGAATCTGAAGTTATCACACTTGCCTTTGGGATTCTGCCAGTCTTTTATTTAAGAAATCCATACACAGATCTCTCCTTTTGACAGTATATACCTCAGGAGATTTCCAAACAGCCTCTAAAAAGACAAAGTTGCCAAGAGGTAGTAAACAACATTCAATAAATAGAACCTGTTTGGGTGAGTGCCTTCTGGTGCTGTGTGTTTTGATGCAGTTCTTGGAGATTTTCCCAGTCAGTTAATAATTGATGGGCTATTTGAACATATTGAGGCACAAATATACAACTTTAGGTAGAAAATCTCTTATTTGTCCTTATTCACTCTCCATTTGCCTCCAATCATAGTAGTTCTAATGGTGTCCTTCAGAACTAGTTCCAGAGTTTAAGAATGTATTAAAAGAGTTTTCTGATGGATTCCACACACTTTCCAAGGAACTCCCCAAGGTTGATCATACCAGGTATTTTAAAGTTATTCTATTTAAAGGGACAGCCCTTTTATAATGCTTAGCGAAGGGACTAAATGCTTAAGAAGGGAACATTTTTAGAAAAATAAATATTTATAAAACAATGTCTTTAATTGGACAAACAAGTGAGAAGATGACTTGGCACCTATGTTCTTAGCAGATAGGGGACTTTTTCCAGAGATCTGGAAAGTTCGGCTCCAATTTCCCATTATTCTGGGATGGGGCTGACCACAGCTGTGGAAGCAACAGGCCCTCCCTTTGTTCCTGAGGCAGGACTGTGGCTGGAAGAGCTGACAAGCCTCCAGTGTTCCCATCAGGCGCGTAAAGGAAGAGCCGGTGCAGATCTGAGGGGAGAAAAGCAGGGAAGCCAAATTGTCATTACTCAATAAAGAAATGAGGTAGAGTACAAGGTGGCTTGCAAAGGTACATAGTACACAATATTGTACACATAAGCAAGGAAATCAAGAGGAGTGGTAAGTGACAGAGAAAGAATATGAAGAGGAGGATTAAGATGAAATTAGGGCTGGGGTTGGTACCAAACACGCAGCTATGAAGCTCAGGACACATAAAGGGGACAGTGGGACTGGTTACACTTAAGACAAGCACAAACCCAGCCTCCTGGGAAGCAGAGCTGTTCCCATCTTCTGACCACAAAGACATTCCTCTCAGTTGTTATCTGGAATATTTGCAACCTCAGTCTTGCCTCCGACAGGGTGATCAGATTTTCTGTGGTCATTCAGTCAAATAGGCGTGACAAAGCTTTCTCTCTGAAACTACACAATCCAGCTCTGTGTTCTTGTTCTCACTTGTCTCTCTCTTTAGCTCTCTAGACAAAAAAAAAAGAGGAAACATTTGTGTTTTTGTTACGTGTATGTTGTGTATGTTAAGTGTTGGACTAGGCAGTTTGTGTTTTTTCACTTGGTCCTCACAATAAACCTATGATGAAGGTACTATTTCTCCTATTTTATAGATGAGGAAAGAGACCTCCAGAGGTTAATAATTTACTCGATGCTGGTATGTGCCATGCAGCTGACTTAGATGCTAGATCAGGTATGGCTATAATTTCTGCTCAAATCAATCAGCCAACAAGATCTTTGAAAGATCTACCTTTTGCCCAGCCCTGGGGATATTCTATAACTCCATCATACTCCCCTATTTGCTAACTCTCAGTATGGGGAAAGAGCAACAAAAAATATCTTTGGCTGAAAGAAGAGTGAAAGGGATTAGATCTTTTTTATATTCCAGTGATGTTTCATCTTTCTTTCCTGAACAATGAGAAGAAAGCCATTCCCTCTCCCTCCCCCTACCCAGTTATTATTTTTCTAAGCAAGGCATAGCTAGCTATAAGTGATTTTAATCCATTTTGGAGAAAAGACTGCCTGCTTGGCATGTTTTTATCCATAACACCGCCAGGCTGCGGGTGAATCCAGGACAAAGTGTCTTCATTGTGTTATATGGGAGAGAAACAGAGTCAAAGTCATTTTCATTCTGTATCGAAGAGCATTATGCCAGAGTGGCTATTTGGCTCATGGGAAGTTAAAGGAGAAACAGGACTAAAATGCTTTCATAGTCTAGAGATTAGCACAGTGAAATGAATTTATTGTTCCTACTAGGGTCCCCAGTGGATGGCATATAATGAAACTCGCTATCTGATAAGGCCGCCGTGGTGTAGGAGCTCACTGGCAGGCAGGAGCAGCATACTGAACACTGCTGTCAGGGAGCCTGTGGTGACCCTCACACCTGCAGGAGAGGGCCGGCTTCTACCCTGTCTGGGTGAGCTGATATGCAAGCAAATGTGTGAAAGCTCTTGGGTGGGTCATGGGCCTATCAATCATGCTGCTCATGACCACCCATCTCCAGGGTTGGCTGTCCAGATATGAGACTAACTCCAGCAGTCTGACTGGAGTTGATTAGCCATAAAGTGAATCACATCAATTTGTTTTCTTTTCTCTTTCTGTTTTTAACAGACCCAGAGGCTCAAATAAGATCTCTAGATGCTGGATAACAAAGTAAATTAAGTTGGCACCTCTGACCTACAACCACAAGGCCATTCATCAGATGGAGGAAAATTGATGGAAAGAGAAGGGCAAACCACTATTGGGAAAGGCATGTAGGAAGTGTGTGTGTGTGTGTGTGTGTGTGTGTGTGTGTGTGTGTAAGAAAATAATTGTGTTAGGAAGGGACTTTTGGTTTTGCCAGAGAACCTAAGGTTAAACAATTTCCACAGCATCTAAGATGGAGAAGAACTCAAGAGACTCTCAGAGTGCAAACAATTTTACAACTACAAAAACAGGTATATAAGGAGAGAAACAAAGACATCTATCTAGACATAACTCCAATGAATGTCCATTGAGAGGGGCAGGCAAATCCATTTACCACTTTTCCTAGTCACTAAAAGGCATATTTTGAAGCTTCCATCCCATTAGTCGTTCTATTTATATATCTGTAATATTAAATCATTTCATTAGTTTTCCTTACATTCTACTTGATCGAGTGTTGTCTAAGAATAGAGATCATATTATTGAGAGGAATACAAATGAGTACAACTACTTTGGAACACAACATACCCTATTAACCTTAACATACCTTAGTACCTAGCAATTCCATTCCTAAGCCTATAGTCTAGATAAATTCTTGCATTTATGGTATACAACAGGAGATATGTACAAGAACATTCATAATATTAAAACCTGAGAACAAATGCCTATAAAAGAAGAGAGCAAATGACTGGTAGATTCACATAATGAAATATTACACAGTAATAAGTAATTTTGCAACAGTATGGGTAAATCTCTGCAATATAATATTAAGTGGAAAAACCAACACTGGTCAAAATGAATCTATCCTTTTTATAAAGTTAAAAACAATTTTAAAGGATTACTGGATATGCGAAGAACACACAAATATGGCAATGATGATGACAGAATTCAGTATGATTTGGGATTTGGTGGGAAGACTATTGGGTTGAATGTGGCTTTTATTCTCAGTGGTAGGTTTGCAAGTGCTTAATATAATTACTAAATAATAAATAAATAGAAGTGGGCCATGCACGATCCAATAATGAAAGTATAACCAAGGATTATGATGATGACTCCAATTCTGGCCACCTGTGATCCAAAGAGAAAAATAAGAATAAATTATGCTGAACCCAGAGCACTTCATTTAGCACTTGATATTTAATAGTATTTCATAGCCACTATTATAGAATAAAATATTAGAATCAGTCTGGTTCCTTACTTATAATTATTACTCCAAGTGGGTTCTCTTATGCTGATCCAAGTTTTTGAATCTTGAATCAAACACTGACATAATTCATATGCAAGAAATTATTTTTTAATATTCCAACATTTATTATTTTTAACATTTTATTATGAAAATTTCAAATCCACAGCAATGTTGAAATAATTTTATAGTGAATGTTTATATACCTACCATCTGGTTTCTACCATTAACATTTTACTCTTATTTTTCCGCAAGTCCATCTATCTATCCTCTTATCGTCTATCAATTTATCTGTTTTTTGTTATACTTAAATGCAAACTGCAAATCTCAGCACACTTCTCCCTAAATTCTTCAGCATTCATATATTTAATAAGTTTCAACATTTATTTTCATTTCTGACTTACAGAAGGCTGTAGATTTAAAAAAAATCAAGGAATTTTTTGAGTGAGAAAGAAAAATAAATGATTTTGCTGGGGTTCTTCCGCAGCTGCAAAGATTCAGGAATCTGGAGAAGGGCTGCATGTAAATAGATTGAGAGATTAAACGTGAAATATAAATCTGGGAGGTATGGGGGAGCCAGGGGAGCCTCCACTTTCTGGTTAAGTGGACTCTCTGAATGTCCAGACTCATGGCTTTTTATTCCCACATTTGCTCTTAAGCAAAGCAGATATACATTTCAAAGGTAAGGTTTGGTAAACAGTAAAAGATTATCAAGTTAGGGAAAATGCTTTTGGCTGTTCCAGCAGCAGGTAACAATATGCAGATTTTCAGCTCTGCTGAAAAAGTCCATTCAAACTTTTGAGGACTTCTCACATTTACTATGACCTGCTGGACTTAGCCTCCAGCAGATTTGAATCTGAAGCAATAAAAAAATGTGTTTTTGTGTTTTTAGGTTTGATCTAGCAATTGAATTGATACCCCGTCACAAGGAACTGACTTTTCTGTCATTTCACTATGGACATTCCCTTTGCTGAAGACCACATTTCACTTGTGGTGACCACATTCCATTGTCTCCCCTCCAGGTATACATAAAGAAGTCTCTGTCCAGAAATAAAGCCCACCAAAAGTCCTTTAAAAGCTGCTGACTCCTGTCACTGGGGGCTGGAGCCAACCAGGCTCAGCCACCTGGTGTGCAGATGATAAAATAAATTTGTATCACTCTGACCTCGTGTGTTCTTCTGCCACTTTGGAAAGTGGGCCCAAAGAAACACAATCCTGAGCCAGACAGTGACAAGGCAAATGCACCTGCAGAACTGTTGAGAGCCCACACCAAATCCCAAAACTCTGAATGGCCCACCTGTCAGCATATGTAGCCTCTACTAAAGGAGCATCCGCAGCCTTCCTGGAGCATTGTTGCTCAGCTTTTTTTTTTTTAATATATTTTATTGATTTTTTACAGAGGGGAAGGGAGAGAGATAGAAAGTCAGAAACATCAATGAGAGAGAAACATCGATTAGCTGCCTTTTGCACACCCCCTACTGGGGTTGTGCCCGCAGCCAAGGTACAAGCCCTTGACCGGAATTGAACCAGGACCTTTCAGTTCGAAGGCCGACGCTCTACCCACTGAGCCAAACCAGTTTCAGCTGCTCAGCTTTTGTTCCAAGCTGAAATGGATGTGAACCTTCAGGTAGGAGAAGCCTGAGCACAGACTCTCACAAGCAAACATGGCAGATGTTGGCAAGGCATTTCTAACACAACACCGCATCATGCATATCTGACCAAGGGGGCAAGATTATTAGATACCACTCTCCCAAATCTGTGCCTTTCTGCCAGGGACTTTCAGGTGTTTGGAGGGTCTTCCCTTCCTTGCTTTTTAAAACCCAATGCTGAAGAGACTATAGATTGAGTTACTGTCCCAGTAAAGCCCATTGCATAAACTTTTTGCCTCCCACCAAATAATCATTCCCTTGGTTCAGCTCTACCAAAAGCCATCTAGGAAAACCAATGCTTGGTATTATGGGCTGTTATCGGAGGGCTCCTGTTACACACGTAACTTGGAGAGCAAGGGATATAACTTGGATGGAAGTTCAACATAAATATATTTAGCTTGTTAGATTAGCAATCAATCATTTAGGACAGGGCCATGCTTCAAAACAAGAGTCAGCAAACACATGCGGCTCACAGCCTGCTTTTGTAAATGAAGTGGTATTGGAACACTGCCGGGCTCACTCAATTACGTTTGATCCCTGGCTGCTTTCATGCTCAACAGCAGTGTGGAGTAGTTACAAGAGAGATCCTAAGGCATGTAAAGCCAGAAATATTTACTCACTGGCCATTTACAAAAAATGTTTGTGGACCCCTGGCTTAGTGATGTGGCTTTAAAAAAAAAAAGGTGTATTTTGATGGAGTAGGGAAGTACCCATGAAAGTGGAGTATGGTTTTGACAGTTGTATGGAGTTCCCTATGGATATGTGTTTCCTTCCAACTCACACCTCATCAACCAAAGAAACTTGGCTCCAATTTCTTTTACACTTTGGCTTTTTGCATAAATGTTCTCTTGAACAAAAAGTTTTATAGCTTTTAGAAGTTCAAAACAAAACACAATACTGTCTAGAACAGTGCTCACAGTTGGCTGCACAGTAGGATTGTCTAGGACCTTTTAAAATATACCAACACTCTGCCCTGGAATTTAAATTTTAAAAAAAGCATACAAAATAGAACTTCCCAGGTGATTCTACTGTACTTCCAGGTTTGAAATTCTCTGGCCTAGGAAGCAAGAAGGCAAGTGCCAGGTGAGGTGCCTCAAACAGTGAAGGGGTGGATGAAGAGTGCTGAAAATCTGTCAGGACTGATAAGAGGGAACCTGAAGAGCTAAGAGAAACACAAAATATAGGAGTTGAATCAGAACTTTTGTAGGTCAAAGTCTCTTAAAATTGATGTATAGCTGACCCGGTGTATCTTTATCCACAATGAAATCAGCTTAATATATTCCCTCCAGGCCATTTAAGAAAAGATGACTGCAATTAAAAGATGCAATTCAGAAACATATTTAAAGTTGGCCTTGATTTAAAAGAATAAGGTAACCAGGATCTTTAAATACGAGATGCTACCACACAACTGTTCTATACCAGGTTCAGTCCTTAGGGCCTTGTGGAAGGTCATTTCACGCAGAGAGTAGATGATGAAAGGGCAGTGAGAAAAACTGGACTAAAGATAATGCCTTGGCTTCCACTGGTAGAAATGTGGATAGGCTACATTCTCATTTTCTTGGAAGGTTCTCTCTAGCAATGCTCGGGAACTATTGCCCAGGCATCTTTGGAGCTCAGAGTGTCAGCTACACAGAAGAGAGCAGGGAGGGGACTGTGGAGGGGCTGGGTTAGGATGTACCTAAAGGCTACTCTAGTCAGAAGAATCTCTCATTCTACAAATAAGCAACCAGAAATGGTCTCTCAGGGATAGCACTTACAACCAAGGGAAAAGGCTTTACATTTCCTTTTGAGAATAGTGCCAACAATTGTGAAGAGATTCCTTTTCTCCTTTTTAAAAATTGAGGTATAATTGACATATAGCATTATTTTAGTTCAGGTGAACAGTATAATGATTTCATATTCATATATATTATAAAGTGATCACCACGACCTCCTGGTTCATAGGTTAACACTCAACCACTTAGCGTACACTGGCCAGGCTGATGAGATTTTTTTAGATTTCCTCTCTCATGCAATACAATGTCATTAACTATTCATCATGCTTTACATTACAGCCCCATGATATATATTTTATTATTGGAAGCCTGTATATTTTGACCCACTTCATCTCCTCCCACCTTCAAAAATTCCTATTGACCCCATGGAAGAAATTCCCCACCAAATGTGTTGGAGGTGAAAGGGGGAGAAGGGCGGGGGACACATACAAATGGAGAGGGCAGGCACAGAGCCTTAACCAAGTGTTCTTCTCAGCCCTTTCAAAACTGGAACTTTTATTTTCAGAAGTGGTTCCTCTTCCTTAGAATGCCTTTTATCTTCTAACTAGAGCCCTGGTGCACGAAATTCATGCACAAGGGTCCCTCAGCCCAACCTGCACTCTCTATAATCCAAGAGCTCTCAGGGGATGTCCTTCTGATGGCTTAGACCCACTCCTGTGGTTCTCTTCTCTCTGTGGGACCTGGGGTTTCACTGCAGCCATGGAGATGAAGCCCCCATGCCCTTCTGTCCACTCTCTGCCTGCTGCCGCCATGCACCATGCGAAGGAAGCCCCAATGCCCTGCAGTGTGCTCTGTCTGCCAGGCCTGGGAGCTTTGCCAACACCAACACACTAAGGGAGCCCCCAAGCCCTGCTGTCCAGGCTCTGTCTGTCGTGTCTGGGGGCAGACCCAGCCTTGCCTCTTGGTCCCTGCAAACCAGGTGGGGCTGACAGGCCCAGACACTGCAGCAAGCAGTGAAGCGGGGAGGCTGGATCCAACCCCTCCAGCAGCAGATCCAGCTTCGCTGCTCCGGTGAACAGGCCCTGACATTCCAGCACCGGGGCTGAAGGGACTGGGCGCCACCATCTTGTGGCTATGCAGGCCGCCATCTTGTTGTGGAGTGAGTTAATTTGAATTTTACTCTTCTATTAGATAGGATACCTGCCACCTTTTACCATTTTTCAATACCACTTTGAAAAGCCATCACCACTGAGAAGTTTTCTCACGGGGTCCCTGGCAGAGTCAGTCACTCCCATCGTGCTTTCATAACAATTGATGTACTCCTCTATCTTAGCTTTGAATTGTTTTATCCTCATGTCTGTCTCCCAATGGGCTCCTTGAGATGGAAGCAGGGTCTCAGTACTCTTTGTACCCTGGTTGCCCAGCACAGAGCAGACATACAATATAGACTTAGAAAGCAAATCTGATTTGTTGTGTTTGTGTTTTGTGGGGTTTTTTTTTTTTGTATCTTAAAATTATGTTTAAATTGTCTCTTTAAAAAGCTAAGGTAGTTGAAGATTTAGAAGATACTTGCAACTATAAACACTTATTAATGATCAATAATGTTGTTTAAAAACCAGGCATTGTGGCTATACTGAGGATGCAAAAATGAATGGAATAGTTTCTGGCTACCAGGGCATTTCAGTTTAGTGGGGAGACTTAAATAGAGGAAGTGAGCTGAGCTACTTTAGAGCAAGAGCAAGACAGTGTGGGAGCCAAGAAGAATGTGTTTACCTCTCCTGAGAATTTTAAGAAAGCTACCTAGAGAGAGTACCATATGAGAATCCAGGCAAGCTCCTAACAGTGAATCTTTGTGTACACGGGGGAGAGAGGGCATTTGGAGGCTTTAGGTCTAGAATCATGGGGGGAAGAGTACAAAAATGTACTTCCAGCTCGTTATTCTTTGGGGAACCTACTTTCTTTTCTTAGACCCCAACTGCTTTGAAGATGACCATTCCTTTTTTTTTAAAAAAAGGAAGAAGATGAGCACTCCTTCAGCCCACTTGTTTGACCAAAAGTGAGCAACCCCCATTTGAAATGATCATAGGATAGAAAAAGCTATTTTTCCCCTGTAAAATTAGTTTGATTTTACTCAGACCAGCAGGCAAGTAACAAGGCTCCCGCGTCATTTTGTCAGGGAGAGGCCTGTAATTTTAGGGTGGGAACCCATCCATTTACACAACCAGAGAATTTCCCTTATGTGCAGTGTTCCACAGCAATTTGTGGCCTCACAGAATGCCATTTATAGTTCCCGCAGTGGCAGGAAAATTAGGGGGCAGAGTGCTTATTACTCTAATGGCAAAGCCAAAGGGTACATTGGTCCTACTGGTCTACTTTACCTTTATGCTAGCAAGGAACTTCTCCACTTGGCTCTCAGCACTGAAGAAACCATGAGCCCGTCAGTGACCCTCCTACGTATTATGTTATCAACTTGAAATTCTTCTCATCAACTGCTGTGACCTAAGGTCTGAAGTCATTACCCAGAGTAATGTTCTACTTTTACTTATTTTTTTAAAAAAAATCTTAAATCCTTCTTTGGGGAGTCAACAAGCTGGGCTCAAGAACCTGTATCTCAATGAAAATGAGGTCCCCGAAGAAGCCCTGACTGTGTTGTGTACAGCCTCCTATCATCATTTAAATGCTGCACTTTATTCTTGCTAAATGCTTGGATGGTTCCCAATTTGCATGTTGAAAGGAAGAAATAAACATGATCTCCTTGTCTGGATTGTGCAGAGAGGAATTCATAGCAGATTCCCCCTTTGTTGTGCTCAGCTAATTGCTAATTATGCGGTGATAGATGGAAATTGTACCGCTGGCATTGCAGGCTCACAGGCTCACTAGCCATTCCTTCCACATGAAGCAGAAAGGCCGAAATATAAAGATATTATCAGGCCTATCTTTACCCACAAAAATAAAGTCTAAATGGGCCAAACACACCTTTGGAAGAGCAGAAGAGGTTTGAGGGAGGAGGATACCAGAGTTGGGTTCTGACCAGACTCTGCCCTGATTTTACAGCAGAGAGTTATGAATAAAATGTTCTGCGAGTCTCAGTTGCCATGTAGGGAAGAATGAATGGTCTTGCTTGCTGGGGAAGCATTGCCTCTAGTCTCCCATTATTGTTCAGAGCAGAGTAAGAAGTTGTAAGAGTGATGTCATGCCTTTGAAAGACATTGAATTTTAAGCTTTTCTCACATTCTAGCTCCTTGAACAGTCTAATAACATAGTTATTGAGTGTGTCATATTTTTTTTAGTTCTTTCTCTTTTAATCTTTATTGTTGAAAATATTACAAAGGTCCTCCTTCCGCCCCACCCCCACCCCATTAACCTCTTCTATACCACTCCTGCCCTCCCCTCCCAGGCCTTCACCACCTCATTTGTCATATTGTTAAATTCATTTGGTACAGGATGAAATTAAAAATCCAAGAAAAGCTAATGATTCAGCTAAGCCACCCTGCTAATTAATAATAGGGTACATAGGTGTACTGGTTAATAATGGCGAATTTTGTAATCAAAGAAAACATGATAATTTCAAGAGAAACATCAATAATGCTTTATTCAAAGTAGTGTCCATCGCTAGCTACACATTTCCCACATCTTTCAGGTAATTTGTGGATACAGTCCCAATAGCACTTTTTTTGTTTTGAGGCAAACCATTCAGAGACCCAATTTTCCACTTCTTCATGTGTTTTGAAGTGCTGCTCAGAAAGTGCATGTGCCATTGATCAGAACAAGTAGTAATCTGAAGGAGCAAGGTTTGGGGAATACGGCAGGTGGGTTAATACTTCCAGGCAATATCTTTTAACGTGTCTTTAACTGGTTTTAAAGTGTGTGATGGAGCATTACCATGAAGCAAAATTACTTTGCCATGTTTTCTGGCATATTCTGGTAGTTTCATGATCAAAGTGTGGATCAAATTGATTATTTGTTGATCAGTATTAATGGTTTCACCTGGTTTTAGAAGCTCATAACACTCCACACCTTCCTAATCCCAACAAACGCAGAGCATTGTCTTCTTTCTGAAACGATTTGGCCTTGCAGTTGATGTTGATGGTTGACCTGGATCAACCCATGATTTTGTGCTTTGGGATTCTCAAAATCCACTTTTTATTGCCAGTCACAATTCAATGCAAAAAAGACTTTCTTGCCATTGAAGCAGCATTTTATTGATGACTTTGCGGTTTTCTATTTTTCTTTCATTCAATTGAGGTGGCACCCATTTTCCTTCCTTTAAAATCTTTCCCCTTGCTTGTAAATGATCAGAAATTGTTTCCTGAGTAACATTTAATCCTTCTGCAAGTTGTTTTTGAGTTTGACACTCATCTTCATCTAATAACGCTTGTAATTGTTGTTCTTCAAACTTTTTTGGTTGATCAAGACGTTCTTTGTATTTCACATCAAAACTGTCACTTTTAAAGCGTTTAAGCCAGCATTTACAAGTATCTTGAGATGGAGCATGTTCATCATAAGCTTCCCGAAGTATATGATAACTTTCAGCAGCACTTTACTTCAAAATAAAATAATGAATTACAACTTCCCACAAATGCTTTTTTTGGGCACGAAATTTGACATTTTTAAGCATGAAAATATCTATGATGTTAACACCTTCAGCAAATTTGCTATATGAAGTTTTGAAGCTCGCTGTCAATACAACAAAATAGCATACATATCAAGTCATATATATATAGATATCCTATCTAATAAAAAAGTAATATGCAAATTGACCATACCTCCACTACACCCAAAAGCCACCCCCACCAGCCAATCAGGAGCAATATGCAAATTTATCCCAACCAAGATGGCTGCTGCCCAAGGCCAGAAAGCCTCGGCTAGAGGCTTTTCGGCCTTGCGCAGGCCGAGCTGGGGCAGAGCCAGCCATCGGCCCGATTGCAGGGCGATCACTGGGGGTCCCCTGGCCAAGGTACCCTGCCCAAGTCCAGAAAGCCTCTGGCTGAGCCTTTCCAGCCTTGGGCAGCCTGGGGCTGGGGTGGAGCCAGTGATCAGCCCCATAGCACGGTGATTGCTTGGTGTCAAAGGCCAGGGCTGGGGCACAGCCAGCGATTGGCCCCATTGCAGGGTGATTGTTGGGTGCCCAAGGCCTAAAGCCTTGGCCAGAGGCTTTCGGCCTTGGGCAGGCCAAGGGTGATTTGTCAGTAGGACATCCCCTGAGGGCTCCAAGTATTCGAGAGGGGGCAGGTTGGGCTGAGGGACCACCCACCCCCAGTGCACAAATTTCGTGCACTGGACTCCTAGTGTGTGTGTGTGTGTGTGTATCAATGTATGTGTAACTCCATCTATTGAAAAAAAGCCACATTATTAACTGATACAACTAGTAATCCCCAATTTCACAGTAGCCATCAGTCTCATGCTGATGTGGCCACAGCCAAATCTCTGTCTGTCTTTGTATTATATTTATGGGATTTGGAATTGGGGTTTTAGACTCATTTTGAGTAGAGAGGTTTTAATTTATAATTGTCTTCTTTTCTTTCTATTATATCCTTGATGCCCAAAAAGTAAAAATTAGCTCAGATTAGGAAAGTGAAATATCTGCCCTGCTATACATCTTTCTAGAATAACAGATAGCAGATAGAGCCAGATGCCACACATTTCTGCACAGCATTGAGCTTATCAAAACACTGCTTCATTCCACAGTGAGATACCACTTCAGACTGATGCAGATGGCTATAATAAAAAATGTGCAAGATAATAAGTGTTGGTGAGAATGTGGAGATATTGTAATGCTCATACATTACTGGTGAAATGTAAAATGGTGCAGCTTGGTGGTTCTTCAAAAAGCTACACATAGAGACACTGCCCAGGTAATTCAGTTGGTTAGAGCATCATCCTAAAATGCCAAAGTTGTGGGTTTGATTTCTAACTGGGGCACATGCAAGAATAAACCAATGAATGCAGAAAGAAGTAAAACAACAAATTGCTGTTTCTCTCTCTTTCTCTCCCTCTCTCTCTCTTTCTCTTTCTCTCTCTCTCCCTCTTAGTATGTCTCTCTAAAAAATGGCAAACACACACACACACACACGCACACACACACACAACTAAACTTAGAATTACCATATGGCCCAGCAATTTTACATCTGTACACATGCCCAAAAGCATTGGGAGTAGAGACTCAGATATTTGTACATCAATGTTCAAAGCAGCATTATCCCAATAGCCAAAGCATGAACACAACCCAAGTATCTATGGATTGATGAGTGGAAAAACCAAATATGTTATATATATATATATATATATATATATATATATATATATATACACACACACACACACACACACACACACACACACACACACACACACAATAGACTATTATTCAGCCTTACAAAATATAGAGTTGAGCAAACTTCTGAGAAACACCATCAGAAGGATGTAAAGTTCCAATACGGTGATAAATTCGTCCATGTATTCTAAAACAGTATGGCCCATATCCTGATGGTGATTCAACATTTGCACTCATGGAAGCAAAAGCAAAAGAACTATTTAGAGATTGAATGTTTTCCATGAAATTTTTACTGTCAGAATCTTCGTTTGTCATTAATCTTTTTAAATATAGTGGGTAATCTGGAAAATGTATATCATTTGGACAGACTTTCCCTTTGCTACAACATCGAGTAAATTTCCTATCAGATGGTTTTCATCAGAGAAATTTAGTGCTAGGCAAAATTCACATCTAACAGTCATTTCACCACAACTATGTTTGAGAATTGCATCCTCACCTACTCCATTTTTGCTGAAAAAGCAGTTCCTACCACTATTGCTAGTACTTGTTGATGACTGTTCTTTAGACATATTCTGTCTTCACCACTGCCTTCTTTCAACTTCAAAAGCACGTTGTTCTTTAGACATTTCCTCTCGAAGATGCCAATGTTTTTCGGCCTCAGAGTGACGTTTTTCCAATAGCTGCTCTTCAGATACATTCTGTCACAGGCGTCGTCCTCTTTCAAGATCAGACACATGTCGCTCTTCAGACATTTTCTGTCGATAATGTTGGCACCTTTCTGCTACACAGCTCCGTTGTATCAACAGTTTTTCTTTGGACATAGTCCCACCTCTCTATTGCCACGTTCTGAGATAGAGGAGAATGACAGTCTTGAGAGTCAGGCCTTTCAGTAGTGTGACCAACGGCTGATTTGGACAGATTCTGTGGGGGTGGGACTTCCTCCTACCTGTTGTCAGTTTCCACAGCTGGGATGCTGAAGATGGGACTAGGGGGCCTTCCCTCTGATGGTTGCCTTCCGTTTTTGCTGGCATACAGCTGAAGCTACACGTAAAACATTAGCAATGCCAGGGGCCTCAGACGCAGATGTGGTGAGTTCTCACTGCTGCCACCGCCACCGCCACATTCTCCGCTCCCGGGAGCCTCAGTTAGATGCAGCTGTGGTTTGCCAGTGCTGCCACTGCTTGGTCTCCGCACCTGGGGCCGGGCGCTTGATGCCTTCACCACTTCGTCTTTGTTCCTGGGGCCTGGCGCTCACGCCTCTTGACCCTGCCCCTTGCTCCAATTGGCTGGTAGCATAGCCAATCAGGAGCCAAGGTATAGTCACATTTGCATGTTACTCTTTTATTAGATAGGATGCTGAAAGGTATTCTTTAAGAAGAGGAAGAAGAAAAAGGTAAAAATAAAAATTATGAACAACAAATATACATCTATCAACAAATGAATCTAAAAATCAAGTGAATTAAAAATCTGATGAACAGGATAAACTGGTGAATATAACATAATCATGGGCATAGAGAGGGAATGGACTGACAATTCTTGGGGAGAAAAGGGGTGTGGAAGGTGCAGCAAGAGACTGGACAAAAATCATACACCTATGGAAAATGACAGTGAGGGGTGAGGTAAAGGCATAGGGTGGGATGGGTACCGGGTGGAGGGGAGTTATAGGGGGGGAAAGGATGTAATTAATAAACTGAACAATAAAGATTAATATATATATATATATATATATATATACACACACACACACATATATATATATATATATATATTCACTAGCATTTAACAAACCAGATCTTACTGAAGTGGAATACCGGCACATGGTGACCTTCAGGGGTATTGCAGATTGACTCACTGATTCAAGGGAAAACAAAGTCAGCCCCAGTTGAGGATTAGTTTCTTCTCTCTCCCAGGGCCCTGAGTTTCCATAAAACCGTGCCTCTGGCAGCATTTGTGTTCAGCATCCTTCCAAGGTTATTTGTGCTTTCCCTTTTTCTTTCTGGGGACGTACTTGTACAATTTCTGCTTCTTGCTTCAGGTATCTCTCCCATGTCTCAATTTTGTGGAGACTTGGAAAGAAACAGAGGCAATGTATAGGAAAAGAACACTCAATTGGAAATTAAAAACATTGGATTTTACTTCCAGTTCTGCCAATGGTTAGCTTTGTGACCTTGGGTAACATCATTGGGTCCTGATTACTCATCTATAAATTTGGAGGAAAAGTGGTAGTTGCATGACTGAGATCTCTTTTCTCTACAAATTTCAATAGTTTTAAGATACATCATTCCCCATTGGTATATTAGCTAAGGAGGTATATTAACTAAGAGTAATTTTTTTCTTTGATACTTAATAGGGAAATCTTGAAAAATCAAAATATTTAAAAATTTTAAATTGTTAATGATGACAATTCCCCACTCCAGATTTACTTATTTGTAAATCTGGAGTGGGGAAAGAAAGGGTAATGTGATTTTTAATTTGTTAGCTTAATTACTTTCACTGGCTTGAAAATAAGAAAAAATATATATGATTTTATTGATTCCGGAGACAGAAAGGAAGAAGGAGAGAAGAATAGAAACATTAATGATGAGAGAAAGTCATTGATTGGCTGCCTCCTGCTCACCGCCTACTGGGAATTGAGCCCATTACTCTGAAGTGTACACAGACTTGGAATTGAACTGTGACCTCCTGGTTCATAGGTCAATATTCAACCACTGAACAATACCGCTGAGCAGTTTGAAATTTTGACTGTGTCCAGCTACTATTTAGACGATCCTATGATCTCCTCTTTTAACAAAGGACATTCTGTGTACCTCCTCATTTCCCTTCCATTCCACTCTGCTGTTTATTTATGACTTCCATGCTATACATTGCTTGTGGTTCAATTTATGTTGCTAAATAATACTGTTGTAAATGAGGTACTGCTATTTCCTGGTCTTGTTTAGATCTCATCAGTGGAGCTCTATTAACTCGGAGATATTTTCAGTCACAGATAAATTGCTCTGTTCAATTTGCATTTCAGTAATTTTCTGATTTAGACATGGGGTTGGTAATGGGCATAATAATTCAGGAAGGGTGAATTGAAGGGAAGGACTCTCCTGAAAGGCTTGCATCTTTAGCAATATTTCCAAATAGTCACTATGCTTCAATGTGCAGCAACTTCTTACATCTGAATAAATAAAGTTAATCATCTTTATACAGCAGCATTGGATATGCTATCAACTATTTTCTTCTCTTTGTATATTCTGCTGTTGATTTTAATTCAAATTGGTTTGGTAAGGAGTTTTGCCCCAAAGGTCCATTTTAATGGAAGCATTTCTGACTTGTCATAATTTACTGGAGTGAATAAACTATTAAAATCATGATTTCAAAGGCCCACTCTCAGAAGAAAGGAATTGATCTTTGGCTATGTTGCTTGATTTCTGCTTGTGGCCTCTCAGTCTTCAAACTTTCATTAAGTCTTTCATTTGTGTTTATACTGTTCTTCCCACCTTTTCAAAGAGTGAGAATTTTGAGGGAGAGACTTAGGTTTGTTTACTTAGAGGACCTATCCAGGGCTGGACAATTAGAAAGGACATGGAAGATTAAATAGACTTATCTATTTAAATCCTAAAACATAGTACTTCTAGCTTAAAGAATCACACACAGAGAACTTAGAAGTCATTTTATTTATTTTTTATTGATTTCAAAGAGGAAGGGAGAAAATATCAATGACGAGAGAGATTCATTGATCGGCTGTCTCCTGCACACCCCCTAATGGGGAAGGAGCCTGCACCTGGGGCATGTGCCTTGACTGGGAATTCAACCATGACCTCCTGGTTCATGGATCCATGACATTCAACCATTGAGCCACAATGTCTGGGTAAAGGTGGTTTATTGATTGGTTGCTTTGTCTTCGAAATGTCAAACAAATGGTCTGAATGATTTTTTTCATGATTGAATTTATGGATGTTTGCACAGGGTGAGGAACAGTTCATCAACTATCTTGACAGGTTGTTTTCGCCTTCTAAAAACAGTTTTTAAACAAACAATAAAAAACCTGGATCCATTTACTGCCATGAAATTGCACTGCATAAAACATAGTAAGTGTGTGTGTAAATGCATACACACAATATTGAAATTATAAAAGGGAAAAGAACTTGACCATTGTCTTTTAAGGATTTTCTCTCTCTTTTGAAAAAAATAAAATATAGATGAAAAGCAAACACTATAGAAAAGAATAAAACAACAAAAGAACTCGTTTCCTCAACCCCCTGGAACTACTCTCCAAAAATATAATTATTAACTGTTTCTTAATAGCCTTTCAGAGCTGTTTAATGGACACACACACACACACACACACACACACACACATACACACACCACACTCTGTAAATTGCTTCATTCATTACTTGAATTATGGCTATAATGAACAGTTTTTCATTCAGCAAATGAAATTCCATCTCTTTAATTTTAATGGCTGCAAAGTATATCCTTTAATGAGTGTACACATTTTATTTTTAAAGTCTCATATTAATTTAAATCTAAAATTTTCTGTTAAAACAAAGTTGCGTATGAATATACTGTTATACATATACTAGAGGCCCGGTGCACAAAATTCATGCATGGGGGGCAAGAGGTGTGCCTCAGCCCAACCTGCACCCTCTTCAATCTGGGATCCCTTGAGGGGGATGTCTGACTGTCCTCTCACAATCCAGGACTGCTGGCTCCCAATTGCTCGCATACCTGCCAGCCTGATCACCCCCTAACAACTCCCCTGCCAGCCTGTTTGCCCATAATTGCCCTCCCCTGAAGGCCTGGTCACCCCTAAGTGCCCTCCCCTGCAGGCTTGATCACCCACAACTGCCCTCCCTTGCAGGCCTGGTCCCTCCCAACTGCCCTCCCCTGCTGACCATCTTGTGGTGGCCATCTTGTGTCCACATGGGAGCAGGATCTTTGATCACATGGGGGCAGCCATTTTGTGTGTTGGAGTGATGGTCAATCTGCATATTACTCTTTATTAGATAGAATAGAAGCATGGTGCATGGGTGGGGCCCAGCTGGTTTGCTCTGAAGGGTGTCCTGGATCAGGGTGGGGGTTCCCTTGGGGCATGAGGTGGCTTGAGTGAGGGGCTTGTGGTGGCTTGCAGGCCAGCCATGCCCCCTGGTGACCCACACAGAGGCCCTGGTATCTGGGATTTATTTATCTTATACAATTGAAATTTTATAGCCTGGAGCAGAGCCAAGCCTTCTGCTTGCTCTGTGGCAGCAGCCATTTCTGTTGGGATTTATTTATCTTCTATAATTGAAACTTTGTAGCCTTAAGTGGAGGCCAGGGCATACCAGGGCTGCAGAAGCTTGGCTTCCTCCATTGCCCAGGAATCCCAAACCTCCCCCCTGCTCTCTCCATGGCTACAGCCATCTTGGTTGGGGTTAATTTGCATACTCGCTCCTGATTGGCTGGAGGGGCATGGCTGGTAGGCATAGGGGAGGTATATGCATATTACTCTTTTATTGGATAGGAGGTTGGCACACTTGTGTAAGATATGTTTGTTTTAGATTTTGATATTGTCAAAAGAGAATGCCAATTCACACTTCCACCAATAGCATATGAAAGTGGCTGTTTTCTTATTTATTTATTTATTTATTTTAAATTTCTTTATTGATTAAGATATTACATATGTATCCTTATTCCTCCATTAACCTTCCCAACACTCCCCCCACTCATGCCCTCACCCCCCTAGTGGAAGTGGCTGTTTTCTTGCATCCTCATCAACATCGAATTTTATCAAGATGTAAAAATTTTGATATATGAAGTTTACTATATTTTTATTGATTTGAGTTGTCTTCCTTCAATTATAAACACCCTTTTTATATTTACTGACTATATTTCTTTTGTCTATGAGTTTTCTATTCATACTTTTAGTCCATTTTAATCATTCTTTCTTTTATTTATTTGTAAGAGTTTTTGTGTATAATAACAACTCATATTTGGCTTACTCAGATTCATTTGTTAATTAGTAAAAAACATATTTATTGAGTGACCATTATGTTGCAGGCATCAGAGATGGTACAATGAATAAAATAGATAAAATTCTTGCTCTCATGTAACTTACATTTATTGGGAAGAAAGAAACAAAAAATCAGCAACACGATAAATAACCATAATAATAGTAAGTAGGCCAGACCAGAAGATGGATGATAGCTTGAGAAATGTCTCTTCTGATTACTTCTATTCTCTCAGAAAGATAGGAAGCAATATAAGTCATGAAGGCGAGGGTCAGGGAGAAGATGCTGTAAATTCGTGTCTGAGAATGGGAGAGTAAATGGATTACAGACATGTAGAACGATGTTTGAAATACCAATACATCACATTATTAGTCTTGACTGTAATGTGAGGCCAGTCAGCATGTTTGAGTGTTTTTGTTGTTGCAGCGAAATTCAACTGAATAGGTACACATGGGAAGTTAGCAGAACAAGATTTAACTAAGGTTGGAATTTTTCCCAGATGTATTAATTTGCTATGGCTGCTATAACAAAATACCATAGGCAGGTTGCTTAAACAACAGATATTTATTTTCTCACAGTTTTGGAGGCCAGAAGTCTAGGATCAAGGTACTAGCAAGGTTGATTTCATCTGATACCTCTCTATGGCTTGCAGATGGCCACCTTCTCACTGTGTTCCCACATGTCCTTTCCTCTGTGCTCATGCATCCATGGTGTCTATTCCTCTTCTTATAAGGATACCAGTCCTATTGGATTAGGGGCCCATTCTCTTGACTTCACTTAACTTTAAGTACCTCATTAAAGGCCCTATGTCCAAATATAGTCACATTGGGATTTAGGGCCTCAACATGAATTTGGGGGGGAGGGCACAATTTGGTCCATAACATCAGAGGAATTTGAAGAAAAAAGATAGGACAAGAGAGGTGAAGACAGATGCAAGCTAGTAGTTATAATGATGGGACATGGCATTTAAGTTACGTAAAATAGTACGCTTAATGCTCTTCTTTATCTCTGTGGTAAGAGTTAAATACTTGTTTAAGATGGGATACCAGAAAAAGGTGAAGGGATTGATAAAAAACAACCAAAACACTCATAAACACAGACAACAGCATGGTGATTACCAGAGGGGAAGAAAGGAAGGAAGAAGTAGAAGAGGGTACAGAGAAGGTAAATGGTGATGGAAGGAAATTTGACTTGAGGTGGTGAACACACAATACAGCATACAGATGATGTATTATACAATTGTACACTGAAACCTATATAAGTTATTAACCAATGTCATTCCAATAAATTAAGATTTTAAAAGTGGAACACCAGAGAAAGCCAACTGGAATTATAGAAGCATGTGGTAGAACAGAACGCCTGATATTGAACTATACAAAGGTTGTAGTTATTGGTAATGAAATGTTTGACCACAGGAGAATCAGTAACTGAGATAAGGTGAATGACATTGAAGGAACCCAGATCCCAGTGTGTCACAAAGGTCATCTCTGCATATGTTGAAGTCGTGAAGAATTATGATAGGAGTAGTGTTGAAGAGAATGGAAGTGAACCAGGACTGCAAAAGAAAAGAGGGAAGTAGCCAATGAATGCCTATAACAAAGAGTGCCAGTCTTAGGATATGACATCTGAAGTTGGGGAGAGACAGCTGATGACCTAGTCATGGCAATGAGACCCTGAAGAACTGAAGGACACATATGTGAATTTCCAGGTCTAGCGATTAAGGGAGAGAGAAGAGAAAACAGATGCCCCTGGACAGGCTGTGAGGAAACACTGTTCAGGAACAGCCAGGTTGTAGTTAAAGTAGGAAGTTGATGGGAATGCTCAGAGAAGATGCTAAGTATATAGGAGATCTGCTTTTGAGTGACAGCATAGTGGGACAGTTTTAAGAATTAGGGTAAGGTGTGGGGTCAGAAATGCAATGTACGAGCCAAATGGGAGTGAGGGTCCAGGTAATTAAAAAAATGAGCTTTTGAGGTGATGGATAAACAGAGATAAAGATAAAGATGGAGATTAGTGTTGATGATCTCAAAGGGGTTAATGGTGTGTAGGGTGTGCTATGAAGGTGAGGTGGGGGTGCTGGGGAATGAAGTTGGTGGAAGAAGGAGCTATGCCATGAGCATATAGGATTGTAGGGAGGTTTTTAACTCCTGCCAATAGAGGTGTGAAGGCCAGCTGAGAGGTGGTCATATAAGTTGCAAATGCTTTTTTTACTCTGATTATTGGTCTTTTGACTTTATTAATATACTAGAGGCCCAGTCCATAAAATTCATTCCTGCAGGGGTGGGGGCTGTCCCTTAGCCCAGCCTGCACCCTCTCACAGGCCTGAAACCCTCAGGGGATGTCCTACTGATGGCTTAGGCCCTGCAGGGAGTGGGCGTAAGCTGTCAGTCAGACATTCTTAGTGCTACTGCAGAGGCAGGAGAGGCTCTAGCCACCAGCACTGACCAGATGCACCCCCTGGGGGAGCACACTGACCACCAGTGGACAGCTCCAGCACTGAGCATCTGCCCTCTGGTGGTCAGTGCATGTCATAGTGACCAGTCATTCTGCTGTTTGGTCGATTTGCATATTAGCTTTTTATTATATAGGATACTAATAAAACTTTTTACTTGTCATATTGTCAAATTTATCAATCTTTTTCCTTCATGACTTTTAGGTACATTTATGTTTAGAATATTTTCCTTATTCCAAAATCCCAACCCTTTTTTTTTTTTAAAAGAAGAACATTTAAAAATGTTTTGCTCCAGTATTTTTTATTTGGAGTCTATTTTGGATTGATGAGTTTGTAAGAATCTGGGTTTTTGTTTTCTCTACATACCATCTTAAGGTTCCAACACCATTTATCAAATAGTTTACCATTTTTCTGTGTTTTAAAATATCCTAAATTGCCCTTTGGATCTTTATTTATCATATATTCACATCTTCCTCTCTTTGCTCCTAACCAAGTCTTGGACTAAAATTTTCATTCCACAGCCTTTTTAACTGTGCTCTGAGCATTCTATCCCTTAGCTTATAATAAAAATCTGAAAACAAAAGTCTCCTACCTTTAAAATTCAGATGTATCTTTGGACATTAAGAATCTCAGTGAGTTGAGTTTGATGGCACCTGGTGCTGGAGCATTCATGAAAATCCTGCCATTTGTATTTTGGTGGCAATGTTGTTCCAATAACTCCTGAATAAAATCCCTCTCACTCCCTTTTCTAATGACCTGATTTTTGACTAATATACTTTCTCCGGAAGAATGTTCGCAGGCTGAGCCATGGGAAAATGGCAATGTGAAATTCACAGTTCATTTACAGAACGACAACTCCAATAGCTGTTTATATTTCAAAGTATTATTGAAGGTATGTGCAGAGTAAGGCAGGAGGCCGTCCCACTCAAATAACATCATGGTGTTGCAAACCTCACAAAAACTACCAATATTTTTGTTTGTTTGTTTCTTATATTTAGAGAACTCTCACTTCTCAAATTCTGAAATACTGCAATAAACGTATAAGACTTTTGATTCTGAAAAAGAGGATGGACCACAAAACAGCATTGCCCTAGAGAAACGAGTTACAGACCTGCATCACTGACACCTATAATCCATCCTGTCAGACCAAAGCCCTACTCTCTTCTCACACTCTTGTTCGTCCGTTATGTTCTGGGGAGTCACAGTGATTTTCCTGCCTCCAGCTCTGTCTTCTAATCCGTGGTCAGTTGGCTTCCCCAATCCTCTTCCCCATATGCAAATGGGAACATGTGGCTCCCCCTGCTTAGGAAGTTCTCCTGACTCTCCACTGCCTAAAGAATAAAGCTCAAATTCTGGAGCCTGGCATGCTGGATTCTTCACACTCTGACTCTAACTTACAGCTCTAGCTGGATCTCCTGCCATCCCTCCCATGCATCTTAAAATTGCTTCCTCTCTGGCTACATATTATCTCATTCCAAGTCTTGTTTACAGAGCTCCCCATGCCTGTGATACAACACCTCACATCACTCCTCCCCCCCGCCCAAACTGGGGAAATATGACAGATCCTGTAAGGCTCAGCTTAAACATCACCACGCCTGGGGAGGTTTCCCAACTCCTTGAGGCAGAAACCATCACTTTCTTATTAGTATTCCTACAAAAAATTATATCATTATTACACAGTGCTCACTGGTACTTAGAGGGTTGATTACTGGCTCTCTCACTGAATTGGGACTGCTCCATCAGTCAAAACACATTTAAGCATGTTGTACTGGCGTAGTTGCACTGAATTGAGCACAAGCATTATCTTGTGTTTTTTTGGGGGGCAGATATTTTATAATCTTCATTTTCAGATAAGAAAATTGAGCCTTAAAGAGATTAAGTAAGTAATCTGCAGGCAGATTATTTATCCACTCAGAATATTCTGTGTCTGGGACTCAATCCTTTTGCGTGACCCCAAAGCCTGTGAATGAATGAAAGAATTATCCCATGTGCTGCATGCAACTTGACTTCTCTCAAAAAGAAATTTCCTTGTGTGGGAGATCCATGTGGTGACGAGAGCTTCTCACAGCCTGTGTGACCTTGGGCAAGTTACCGAATATCTCTGAGTCTTTGGGTTTATATCTGTAAGACTGAGATAATGAACTGCTTAACTACCTCATAGGGCTTTTGAGAGGATTAAATGAAATAATGTATGCAAAACACATAAAGGCTGGCAGAATACTTGAGTAATAGATAGCTTCTCTTCCCTTTTCTCTCCCTGTCTTTCCCACAAATACAACAGAGCATCCTCAGAGGCCTACCTGGCTGCCCTGACCAGCGAGAAAAACAAGCAGGGGCTAGAGATGCAGAGATAAGTAAACCGAGAGATGACAGGTTTAGACAGAATTGTCCATAGGTAGAATCATGCCACTTCCCTGAGGACCTTAAATGAATAATGACTTAAATATACTATATCATTGCTTTTATCTCCTATATTTATTGGGGGTGGGGGTGGGGGAGAAATGGCCTCATAGAGTGCTATAGAAAGAGAGAAGCACTTCATGGGAAATTATCTCTTTCTTGTCCTAAACAAACATTTCTTGCCACAAGATCTCAGAATTTGGATACCGGCTTTCCAATTCAAAAGAAAAACAACACTTTAGAGATTCTTTTGATTTGCTTTTTGGCACTACTAACACCATTATCAAATGACTTCAAAGCTCTGGGCTTCAGTAATAAGATCAATAAGATCACAGCTCTCATGGCCAGTGAGAAATTGGGAAAGGAAAATTGTTTTCAGACATTTGGGGGGGGGGGAGGTATCTGGTTTTATAGAACTTGTGTGTTTATTTTATTCAATTTCCAGATATCAAGAATATGTTTAACACCTATGACATGTGTGGAACTAGAGTATTAGGGTGAGAGACAGTTTCTGGATTCTTTCAAGCTCTTCCGGTTTCCTGGCCGAGGCAAAGAGGTAAAACACAGCAACTGATTTGAATGGTTGGAGATTTGAGATAGGTAAACACAGAGTGTCAGGAGAATGTAAGAAGTGATGCCTCATCCATGTGGTTGATAGTGGTGACGAGCCCCCCCAGAGCAGGTTTCTCAGGGTCAAAGTCTTAGAAGATGAGTAGGAGTTAGCTAGACTAAGAAGGGAAAAATGGTCTTTCTTATCCTAAGACTCAAACCAGCTACTGGAAATTGAAACAAATCTTCACTGAGTATTTTATCTTATGAGTTCCTCAGATAGCATTTGATTTAATCTTCATATGACCCTTGTGGGATATGCAGATTAAATATAGAGAACTTTTGAACAACCTTCCTAAGGTTCCACTGCTAGTTAATGGAGAGGCTGGGATTTGAATCCAGGTCAGACTCTAAAATAGTTGGTCTTTTTTATTGTGCCAAGCAAATTTTATATAGTTCTTGGTAATATTTGCATTCACTACAAAACAATTATATTGACAACTGTGACATCATAGAGTTTAAAACTGGATTGAGATAAAACATACGTATGTATGTTCTTAAAAGAACAAGAAAGGAATATTTCTTCTGTGAGTAAAAGTTGCAACAATACAATGGCATTTATGAGAATATGATTATTTTGGCAAAAATCATGTGAGGATTAGTTCTATAAAAATAATGCAGAGCACATGCCATTATGGAATTGAATTTGTGTTATTCCAATTCTGTACCCAATGCTAATAATCTGAAGCCAGTTAAGCATATTATTGTGAATGTGCCCTTATCTTAAAATTTGGATTAAGATCCATATGAATCTCTTTTTTTCCCCCTGCCAACTCTCATAATACTCAAACCTCATCTTCGCTTTCCAGATGAGGAAATTGTGGTTGTGTAGATCACTCAAAGTCTTAGCTGCGAGAAGTGGCAAAATTATTGTGAGAATGCAGGACTTTGAGAAGCACAAGGCACTGTGCTTGGAATTTTCACATAATTTTATATTTAATTCTTCTGATAACCCTAGAACACAACTGTTTTCCCTACTTTTAGAAATGAGATACTGAGGCTCAGAGATGGACTATGACCCAGTTAAAGAGCTGAAAAGTGGCAGAGTTGAAATTTGAACTTGCTTTTCAAAGCCACATATCTACACATTTCTGCAAGCCATGTATGCTTTCCAGCCGTATTCCAACCTTGAGCATAGTGCCTGTCACATTGTGGGTACTCTTTGGTGCCTACTTTTGTGAGTGACTAAGCGAGAAATAGAATGTTTGATAAATGGAATGTGTGTGAAATATTCCTAGATAAAGCCTTATTTGGCGAAAAGAAGTAGAGAAAGTATTACTGAAAATATTCTTGGGTCTTTTCTCCAGAGTCCACAAGCATGATATTATATGAAGTGTTTTCCTGGGTCCCCAGCTGCCTTATTTATGGAAACACTTTGGCTTTGTCCTTACCCCAAACATCCTTCTACAAAACAATCTTGCCCTTAGTCTGACCCTGTAGGCAATACATGGCCTCTCCAGTTAATATTTGACTAAAGTCCAAATGCAAAATATCTTTCCTTATTTATTTAGTAAGAATGTCATTTGTCTGGCAGGGAAGGGAGGGAGGTTATAGAACAACCAAAGGACTTGTATGCATGCATATTAGCACAACCACTGGACACAGACACTGGGGTGGAGTAGGAATTGCTGGGGGGGGGGGGACGTCAATTGGAGAAAAAGGAGACATATGTAAAACTTTAGACAATAATTTTTAAAAAAGAATGCCATTTGTCATAGATGACCACTTGCTAATGAGTCACATTGGCTTTGAATTGGATTCTCAGTTATTCAGCAGATATTGATTAAATAGCTATTATGCACAAGGGAGGACATTATTAAGTTGTCATTAGATGGCAGAGAAAATCTGTTGTCTTGTGACATTCTCCAGACTCAGAGTTCTAGTCCTGAGCTCCAGTATTGCCTCTACCTCCAATTAGTATATGATGTGGACTTTTGAGCATTTTTGGACATCTGTAAATTTAAGATGTTCATTGGATCTCAGTCCTTGGCCTAACTATATCCTTAAGGGATATTTGAGAATGTGTGGAAGTGTGGGGTCATCAAAATGATTGAGGGATGCTACCGACATTTAGTGTCCAGAAACTGGGGGTGATAAATGCCATGCATTGTACGGGTGAGTCCTCCATCACAAGAAAACATATTCCAACCAAGATTGTAACCATTTCTCCACTGAGAAACAATGATTGAAACCCTTCCCAGGTTTAGTGTTCTCTAATTCTAAGACAGTAACTGAGAGGAAAATTACAGTTCCATTAACTTTGACAGTCAACAAGAGCCGATGTTAAATATAGACAAGCTATTGGCAAATTGCCTTCCAAAGAGCAAAAATGTGGGTATTAAATACTAGTGTTCTTTGGAATGCATGCTGGCAAAGAAGTGACTAAAATACCATTCGTGATTGTAGTACATTTTCTATTAATTATCTCAGATAATTTGTAAAGCAATAGGTTGCAGGCTACATGGAACGTTAATTCTGCTAATGAATGTGAGATTGTATCTTTTCATTGATTATCACAATGATCTTAGCTCCATAGCACTTTGTTTTTATAAAAGGGCCCTAGACTTGGGCCACTTGCCTTTATATATATATATACTGATTTGCATTTGTAACAGTAAAGAAAGAGCTAGATGCTCCAGACTTACTGTTGTCTATTTTGTTTTGGCAATTAAAGCTAGTTAGTAATTTAGTAAGGATAATGAAAATGACTCCCAGACATTTTGGTAATTTGAATCATCATAAGCCTCTTGGTAGCCTGGTGCTGGCTGGCACCACCATCTCAGGCCAGCTCTACTGCTGTGTACAATGCATTCCCTCTGGCTTGGGCCCATTTGTGTTCTCTGTGCCTTGTGAGATTAGAGGCTTCCAAAGCTTGTTGCAGGCAATAGAATCTATGTTTAAAGTATGGGCATACACAAAAATGTTTTTATTGACCAAATCCAAGTTTTAAAATTGTCCTCTCATTCCACTGAGTTCAAGAATAGGGCTCTAGCCAGTTTAGCTCAGTGGATGGAGCATCGGCTTGCAGACTGAAGGGTCCTAGGTTGCAGGCCTGATCCCTAATAGGGGGTGTGCAGGGGGCAACTGATCAATTATTCTCTCTCACCATTGATGTTTCTATCTCTCCCTCTTCCTTCGTCTCTGAAATATATTATTAATAAAAAAGCAATATGCAAATTGACCATACCTCCACTACACACACAAACCATGCCCACCAACTAATCAGGAATGAGTATGCAAATTAACCCAATCAAAATGGCTGTGGCCATGGAGCTGCAGCAAGCAGGAGGCTTGGGTTTCTCTGGCAATGAAGGAAGCCAAGCTTCCCTGCTGCCCTGGCTGGCCCAGGCCTACACTCAAAGCTACAAAGTTTCAATTATAGAAGATAAATAAATCCCAACAAAAATGGCTGTGGCCATGGAACTGGTGAAAGCAGAGGCTTGAGTTGCCTCTGGTGATGGAGAAAGCAAAGCTCCCACCTACAAAGTTTCAATTATAGAAGATAAATAAACTCCAGATACCAGAGCCTCCGCTTGAGTTGCTGGGGGGCATGGTTGGCCTGCAAATCACCACAAGCTTCTTACCAGGCCACTCTATACCCCAAAGGACCCCCCACCCTGATCCAGGACACCCTTTAAGGCAAACCAGCTGGCTCCCACCCATGAACCAGGCCTCTATCCTACCTAATAAAAGAGTAATATGCAAATTGATCATCACTCCAACACACATGCTGCCCCATGTGGTCAAAGATGACTGCCCCTATGTGGACATAAGATGGCCATGACAAGATGGCCAGCAGAGAGGGCAGTTGGGGGGAACCAGGTCTGCAATGGAGGGCAGTTGGGGGCAATCAAGCTTGCAAGGGAGGGCAGTTCGGGTGACCAGGGTGGCAGAGGAGGGAAGGTGGGAGCAACCGGCCTTCAGGGAAAGGCACTTGGGGGCGGTGGGGGAGTCCCAGGCCTGTAGGGAAGAGCAGTTGGAGGGAGACCAGACCTGCAGGGGAGGGCAGTTAGGGACAATCAGGCTGGCAGGGGAGCAGTTAGGCATCAATAAGACTGGCAGGGAGTAGTTAGGGGTGATCAGTCTGGCAGGCAGAAGCAGTTAGGGGCAATCAGAAAGGCAATCAAGCAAGCAGTTGGGAGCCAGCAGTCCTGGACTGTGAAAGAGATGTCTGAATGCCCATTTAGGCTCTATCCAGGTAAACAGTCCTACCTGGATTGGGCCTAAATGGGCAGTCAGACATCCCTTGAGGGGTCTCAGATTAGAGAGGGTGCAGGCTGAGCTGAGGGACACCCCTCCCACCCCATGCATTAATTTTGTGCACCGAGCCTCTAGTGTGTGTGTGTGTGTGTGTGTGTGTGTGTGTGTGTGTGTGTGTGTATTTTTTTAAATGAATAGATAAAGCAACCTGCTCAACCCATGTTTTGGATTGGGGCTAGGAGTGTAGGTGGGCTTTTTCTCTCCCCTACTTTTTAAGGTTACCTGATATGAGAATCCAGTTCCTCTGGACATGAGAACTCATTAATGTCACTACACAAAGTTTGATTCATGCATGGATGACCAGTGCATAACCTAGCTTTTATTTGGAGTGGCTTGAGTCCAGCCTTAGGTGAATGACAAGTCTATTCCCCAATCTCCCCAATCTTCCCAATTTCTTCCTTTCTGGCAGAGAAGAGTTGTCATGTGAACTAGCACTGGCTAAGGAGATCTTGAAACCTAAGGGAAAATCTTTTATAGGAATTTCTAGGAAAGCTTCTGAAAAAGAAAAGAAAAGAAAAGAAAGGGACAGATGATGCTATGCCATTTCCCCTTGAGAGAGACATGATTCCTGGAGCTGCATCAACCATCTTGTGACCAGTAGCCTAGTTGCTTTATGATATCTCTGGAGAGACTTGCCTACCTAAATTAGGACTTCTTAAAATTTTTTTAAAAATCAATTTTTTTTTTTTGCCTAAGTCATTGAAGTCAAATTTTCTGTTATTTACAGTTGAATACAAACCAACTGATTATCTCTCTTTTTTTTTTTTCTTTTTGGTGTTCAACTGAAGATATAACTATGGATCTTGGAAATTGGGAAATGAGAATATTGCTGATAGCAATATGGTACAGTGAACTTAGCATTAATACTAGAGGCCTGGTGCACAAAATTTGTGCACGGGGGGTGGGGGATATTACTTAGCCCAGCCTGCACCCTCTCCAATCTGGGACCCCCTCAAGAGATGTCTGACTGCCTATTTAGGCCTGATCCCAGTAGGATTGGACCTAAATGGGCAGTCGGACATCTTTCTCACAATCCAGGAATGCTGGCTCCAAACTGCTCACCTGCCTGCCTCCCTGATTGCCCCTATCCACTTCTGCCTGCCAGCCTGATCACCCCCTAACCACTACCCTGCCAGCTTAATTGATGTCTAACTGCTTCCCTGCCAGCCTGTTTGCCCCCAACTTCCCTCCTTTGCCGGCCTGGCCAGCTCTAACTGCCCTCCCCTGCAGGCTTGATCACCCCCAACTGCCCTCCCTTTGTAGGCCTGGTCCCTCCCAACTGCTCTCCCCTGCTGGCCTGATCGCCCACAACTGCCCTCTCTTGCAGGGCCTGGAACCTCCCAACGGCTCTCCCCTGCTGGCCATCTTGTGGTAATCATCTTGTGTCCACATGGGGGCAGGATCTTTGACCACATAGGGGCAGCCCTCTTGTGTGTTGGAATGATGGTCAATCTGCTTATTACTCTTTTATTAGATAGGATAGAAGCCTGGTGCATGGGTGGGGGCCAGCTTGTTTGCCCTGAAGAGTGTCCCAGATCAGGGTGGAGGTTCCCTTGGGGTGAGGGGCGGTCTGGGCAAGAGGCCTGTGGAGGTTTGCAGGCCGGCCATGCCCCCCAACGACCCAAGTGGAGGCCCTGGGATCTGGGATTAATTTATGTCTACAATTGAAACTTTGTAGCCTGGAGCAGAATCAAGCCTTCTGCTCGCTCTGTGGCGACAGCCATTTCTGTTTGAAACTTTGTAGCCTAGAGTGTGGCCTAGATTGCAAAGGCAGGAGGAAAGCTTGGCTTTCTCTTTTGCCAGAGAAATCTAAGCCTCTGTTCTCTCCAGCTCAGTGGCTGCTGCCATTTCTGTATCTTTTATAATTGAAACTTTGTAACACTGAGTAGAGGCCTAGGCTGGCAATGGCAGGCAGAAAGCTTGGCTTTCTCTGTTGCCAGGGAAACCCAAGCCTCCCTCCTGCTCTCAGTGGTGGCAGCCATCTTGATTGAGGTTCATTTGCATAATCTGCTCCTGATTAGCTGGTGGACATGGTTGTGGGCGTGGCTGGTTTGTGTGGTTGTGGGCATGGTTTGTGGGTGTAACATTTGCATATTACTTTTTTATTATATAGGATTTGAAAGCCATTGTATGTGAAACATTCCTTCCTTTACCAACCAGTACAGATTTTGGTATATCAAGCATATTTGGATAAAGTAGGTGCTGCCATTGCCCCAGATGTGCTTCAAGAAGCCAAACAAAGTGCCAAATGATAAGAATGTAAAAACATTAGACTGGACATCTTCAATAAGAAAGAACACAATTGAGAGAAGAAATGTTTGCTGGATTGGGATTGAATTGAATTGAACATACAGAATTGAATTGAACATATAGAATACAATTGTGAGTTGAGTTGTTTTCATGACATATTATTCAAGTGACTAGGGAGGGTTATAATGGTGCTTCCCAATGTCAATGGACCTTCATCAACATGTCTGATTAGTGCCCTTACCAACATCATCATCATCATTCTCCTTCTTCTCCTTCTCCTTCTCCTTCTCCTTCTCCTCCTTCTCCTCCTTCTCTTTCTCCTTCTCTTTCTCCTTCTCTTTCTCCTTCCCCTCCTCCTCCTCCTCCTCCTCCTCCTCCTCCTCCTCCTCCTCCTCCTCCTCCTCCTCCTCCTCCTCCTTCTTCTTCTTCTTCTTCTTCTTCTTCTCCTTCTTCTTCTTCTTCTTCTTCACCTTCTTCTTCTTCATCTTCTTCTTCCTCTTCTCTATTGCTGGTATATTTTATGTTGAATTAAGGGAATCATTGCCAAGATCAATATTATAAAACCTTATACCTATATTTCCTTTTAGAAGTTTTATAGTTTCAGGTATTATAAGTCTTTAATCCTTTTTAAATTGATTTTTGTCTATAATAAGTGTCCAATTACATTCTTTTGTACATGGATAGCCAGTTTCCCCTAAACCATTTGTTGACAAGATTTATCCTTTCCTCATGATGTTGTTTTAGTACCCTGGTTGAAGATCATTTAATCATATATATATATGCATTCATCTCTGGACTCTCTATTCTGTCCCATTGGTATATATACGATATATGTGCTGTTAATCCTCACCAGAGATTATTTTTCCATTGATATTTAGGGAGAGTAGAAGGGACAGGGAAAGACAGAGAGAAACATGTAAGAAAAGCACGTCAAGTGATTGCTCCTGACCAGGACCTGGGCTGAGAAGGAGCCTGCAACCACGGTATATGCCCTTGACCGGAATCAAACCCTGGACCCTTCAGTCCAAGGGCTGTTGCTCTATCCACTGAGCCAAACCAGCTAGGACCTGACAGGTTGACTTTAATGAATTTTTCTTCGCCAATGAATTCCCACCAATCTTTAATTATAGTGAATGATCTAGAAGCATTTACCTGTAGGAATCAATCTTGGAAGGCTTTTTTTTTAAAGGAGTCCTTTTAAATGCTATTGTAATCTGTTTAAACACTCAGATTTCTGTATAGTGAGCATTTTTACACAGGAACTCACCTACAATAATACAAAATTTCAGGCCACCAACTTTAAGATCTCCTATATATCCACCTTTGATTAGTTTTAGTCAAGCCAAGCCATTGATGAACAAGAATTCCTTTCTGTGGTTGAATAAAAGAACTAGGGGAATTACCCTTAAAATAGAGACAAAAAGAAAAGAGAAGGGAAACGTTTTATCCCCTGTGTATTGTCATTGGAGAAGAGACTAGGACACAACAGCCAAGCTAAAGAACGGATGTCATTGAAACAAGAAATCTGGGCCAGACCAGTCCAGCACAGAAGGAATTGTGGAAATCCAATGCTTTTGAAAGGCTCCACCAGACACACACACCTTCAAATGATGTTCCTAATTGTTCTTCCTATTTCTTTTTTTTTTTCACAAGTCACAAAGCAAAAGGGGGAAAGGCCCAGCAGAAAGAGCCAGCTGCTGAGCCTGTTAGGAGAAGAAAGAGCAGGGATATGATGTTAATTTTGCTTCATTATCTTACCCTCTACAAACTGGCTGGCAGGTGAATGTTCTTCCCAGAGAATCTAGGACGTTTTCATCAGGAACAACAGTATGACTGGTGTGGCCATATTACCTAAAAATATTTATGAACAAGGGTAGGAGAAAGGAACAAAAGCCTATATGATTTGCATCCGTTCTCCAATGCTATAGATTGCCAGTAGATTGGGGAAAGATAATGCTCTGTCTGCTCCCCTCAGCTGAAGACATTCAGCTTCCAGAACACAGGCACATTATAGAAAAGCTGAAATGCACACTGATTATTTCAGTGAGCTGTAGCTACATCTATATCAATAGCATAGCCTTTGCATAGTTCTTAAGCTATTGTTCTCTCTCTCTCTCTCTCTCTCTCTCTCTCTCTCTCTCTCTCTCTCTCTCTACACACACACACACACACACACACACACACACACACACACACACGCTTCAGCAATCCATTGTTCAAAGCACAGTGATCTTGATCTGCCACTCCTGAAATGCAAATGCTAACATTGGGGGACAGCCAGAGAATGAGAATTCCATTTAAAGTGAGAGGCAGAGATTCCCCCTCCCCCGCCCCTCAAATCTTCCCATGGGTACAGAAAGAGCAGTCATATTTTTCCACTTTGTTTGTTTTCCAGATGGGACTGCTCAGACCACATATCTGGCCTAACCAGCTGGCTTTGGGGCTAATTCTGTGTTTGAGTGAAATCATGCTAGACATGCCAACATTTCTTCATTGTGTTTCAGACAAATCATGCATGCTGCCACCACTTTTTAGCTCAGACAACCACCTCATCTCCAAGGATTAAAAGACACATTCCTGGGTCACTTCAGGCACTTTATTAGCTCATGCTCAGCAGTGCACCTTAGTGCTCTGTTCTTGCAATTTCTTCTCACTGGCAAAACCACTGGCCTGCTGGAGATGTTAGCCCCTGCCTCTGCCAGCCTCCGTTAAGACCATGCATTGCAGTCCTATTCCATTCACAAGTCAATCTTGATGGGGGTGGAAGAGTACACTGCCAGAGTGGGCAGATCAGTTAGTGGAGCACAGAATTAGAATGGCTGCTATAACCACACTCACTGTCCAGAACCTCGGGTGTGACCTGGGGGAACCTGCATGCCTGTTGGGTTGAAGAAGTTTCTCGATCACTAAGCTCTTGCTTTTTCTGCATTGGAATCATTTAGGCATTTTTTAAAAATGCAGATCCTGGATCTCACCCCAGATTTATGACATGGAGATGGGCCTGGAAATCTGTATGTTAACATTGAGAGACTAGCTTACGAGAAGAAGTATAATGCAATGATTAAAAACACAAGCTCTGTTTGTGTGATGTTGGGGAAAATTACTCAATTTTATTGTCAAATGGTAATATGATCTTAATACCTACCTTATAGAGAAGATTAAATCAGTAAATCCATTTAAAGAGCCTAGAACAGTGCCGGGCACATAATAAGGCTTAGTACATGCTGGCTATTACTATCATTATATAACAAACATCCCTGAAAATTATTTAAAGTCATGTTTGAGATCCATAGGCCCAATGCGTTCATCTTGGATTCTAAATCTGCTTTTTGCTTATCGCTCCTGATTCCTCCTGAGTTTGGAGCTCTGTGTCGTTCTTCCAACCTCTTTTCCTCAAACATAGATCCTCTTGACTCTCTTTGGTGTGCCAGGAACAGCTATCTTGTCTATTTCCTGCCTGTCCTCCCTTCAAAATAGACTGACCACTGAGAATAGGGATGCTGTTGTTGGTTTAAGGATGTCCACTCTCCAAATTGCGGCCCAACCATAGAATGAGGACTCCCTAATCATTCAACATAATTCAGCATTGATAACTGTTCAAGCCTAACCAACGCTACTAGGCCCCTTTGGACACAGTGCATTAGAAAAGGGGTCCTTTCCTTAGGGACTTGTCCTCTAGTGACCAACTGGCCCCGTCTTCTTTGACAGTCCTGGTTCTTGCATTGAAAGCCCTAGGTTTCAGAAAACCCCTCAGTTCTGGGGGAACCAGGATGGTTAGTCCCCCTGTGCCTGACAGTTGCTGGGTCTCCAGGAGACTGAGTAGAAATGCCTAATTGGACTCTCAGTTTGAGGCCTTGACAACCTTCAGAGGTATGAAGCTCAGACTTAGCGAGCCCCCTGATTGTGTTGGTTTAGGATACTCTCGCTTGAAAAACATAGTAACACTTTCTGTTTGCAAGGCCGACAGTGGAGCAGAATCGTACTGAATGCCTTGATAGGGATCAGAGGATTTTCACAATAGGGTGCTTCATGTAAGGCACTCAGAACTGGTATCTTCCGGTCTGGCATGTTTCTGATGTGAACAATAATAGCAAGAGCTATAAATAGCATTCTTCCCTGGGTCTGAAGCTTTATATGCTAATTACATTTCAGTGGGAAATTGGCAGAAGAGCTTTATTTCCCAGTTTCCCAAAAAGGGATTTGGGAGGGAGGGAAGGAGGATCCAGATTTCATAGAGTTATAGAAAATTGCAAATGTTGCCAAGGTAGTTAATCAACATCCAAAGACAACATCAAGCTTCATCCTGCATCTGCACGTCTATGCCTCCAACCCCAGTGGGCTGAATAATAGCGTGGAAATGAAGGAAATTACCTGAAGGAAATTGCCTGAATGGGACTGCTCTAAGAGGAGGGTAGGGCTTACTTAATTAAAATTCTGTTTAATTATTGCTATAACTTAAGGAAATGGAATGCCGTGCAGTAATATGGGAGTATGAGAGGTTTGGGCTTTGTTATATAACAGTTAATTTCAAATAGTTTGCTGGGGGAAGGCATGATTAAATACTGGACTGGGCTGATAAATGAATCATTAGGGAAGTGCATTTTTAACTAAATGGAAATGAGTCTAAGAAGAATGAGAGGGAGGGGTGGAGTATTGTAATTATTGTGTGGCCTTAAAATGCAGAGGGAGGATGCTCTCTGGCTCGGAGGAAGAGCAGAAAGCTGAGCTCTGGGCTCTGTCTCTTTAATGGGCCCCCTCAAGTCGAGGATACAGTGCAGGAAGTGGTAAATCCATTACAGCACCAGGGCTGCTCATAAAAACCCAGAGCCTCCTCTGTTCTTGGGCTCCTACTCCAGGCCACCACTAAATCCCTGCGGTTTCCAGGAAGCAAACGGACCCTCCTGCAAAATCCATATACACCCACCCTCTCCCGGCCAAAATCCTGACAAGAATACTCTCTTCCTAGCACTTCCAGTGTTTTCTTTATTTCATGTGTCAACTGGGAAAAACATTTCTCATTTCTTACCTACCTCAAAACAAGACCGTAAGATAACACAACATAAAGGTATCAGTGAGAAAAGAGATTTATCTAGTCAAGAGAAAGTTGAGAATAAGAATGTAAAGTATTGTCTTTTCATTTCTGAGAATGAGCCACAGTGAATGAGAACAAGATGAAGGAAAAGCCCGCAACCCATGCAGGCCTTTATATGTAGTATGCAATACATATACATTCTTTCTACGTACACACACTATACATACATTTTATACATAAATATATGACATTAATTATTTTTTTACTTATATACGTAAAAATGTATAAACCTTTAAGTATACCTTGCCCTTTTCTTATAAATTATCTAAAATCATGAGGTTGTACTGATACCTTCAATTCCACTCTACATTTCCATGTCTTCCTTCTTCCACAATGAAAATCCAGGCTCCCCCGAATATGGTCACATATATTTTTTGCTCCATCCTACAATCTACATAAATAGCCATTTTTTTCCTGTTTCTATATGGCTACAGAAAACAAAAAGAAACAAACAAAATAAAACCAAGAAAATCTCTAACTTCAACATTTGTGTGTTGGTTTTTCCCCCTAGACTGAGGACATGTAATCAAAGTACTATGTTTGAAAGTTTCCTGCATTAATTAGTCACATTTTGCCCCTTCTTTATGGTTATTTTTTCCATTTATAATGCTTTTAAGACCATTTATTTCTATTTGCGTTAAGTTTTAGGTTTCCCCCCTACCTTGTTGATTTAATTTTTTAATTTGTTGACATGCTTTTCAAAGTCACACCTATATTAAAAGACCTGCTCATTAATGTTTTATTTCTTCTCTTAGCCTTTCTACTCCATTTTCCTTATTTCTTAGAGGTAACACATTTTATTTTTTTTTGTGGTTCATCTTTTTGGTGTGTGTGTATTCCTTCCACCTCCTCCCCCCAAATCAGCACATTATGTATGTTCTTTGGTTTCCTTTTATTTCTTACATGAAAGGGAATTGTACTGTATAAACTCTTTTGCATTTTGCTTTTTTCACTTAACAATATATCTTGGAAATCACTTCATGTAAATTTATAAAGATCTTCCCTTTTTTTCTCATTGTGTGCATGTTCTATAGTATTTCACCAAGCTCCTATGCTTGGGCATTTAGGTATAGCCAATAATTTACTATTACAAATGATGACTGACCTTATGCTTGTGTATTTTGTATTATTGTATTCAGGAGGGGCTGCAGGATGAAAATGAGAGCTGCTTCCTTGAGGACTTTGTAAGATTCTGGGATAGGCAGTTCCACCCTGGGACCCAGAGTGGACTGTGTAATACAGGCCTGGGGAGAAGGGTATCATCCATTTCCACATTACAAATGACTGGCTCTAGAGGTACAGAGGTGACTTGAGAAACTTCATGTCATTTGTCATCCTGGGGTGTCAAAGAACAGCTTTGCAAACTCCCAGGGACATTACTAGTTTTGGGAGAAGAAATTTCATTCATTGCTGTGATATTCAAAACTGTGGCCATGGCAAAGGCTGGGCACTTTTGAAAGTGACCCATGGACAGTCAACATTTTAAAAGAATCCACAGAGGAGGACTGTATGCACAGGTGGTATTCCTCAGACAAGACCAGGAAGACTTAGGAGTAGGGGCTGAGAGCTGCCTCTCTATACCACTGGGTTTAATGAGAACATAACCTAACTCATACTGTCTGTGGGTTTAGGAAATCTCAGGTTATAAATGAACAATAACTTATAGTTTTACACTAAGGATATGAGTAAAACATAAAAAAAATCACATCTATTAGAATTATGATGTGATTAGGTGCTTTTATAGATATGTCAAAACATTGATTAGGCAGCTCAGAATAAGGGCAGACTTCCTGTTTCCTGTTTATTACTGTGGAATCAATCATTTGAATGGGCATTGGACATGGAGCATTCATGTTGAAAGATTAAAATCCAGGAGAGAAATGTGCTCAATGGGAGAGGAAAAGCTGGCTGTCCCTCTGCCTGACACTTCAAAGAGGGATTTACCTTGATAATTTCACCACAGTCCAAGGGCTGGCCCAGAGTTTTTCAGGTTCAAAAACTGAGAAAATTGGATTTGTCAGCACCGAGGTAAGATCAGTCAATCGGGCCCTCAATCTTACTGACCAAGTTCACAAGGCAGATGTGTAAATCAAAACGCCATTTTATTAATTTACTAGAGGTCCAGTGAATGAAATTCGTGCAGGGGGAGTGGGGAGAGGTGCCCCTCAACTCAGCCTGCCCTCTCTCCAATTTGAGATTCCTCTCATAATCCAGGACTGCTGACTCCCAACTGCTCACCTGCCTGCCTTCCTGATTGCCCCTAACCACTTCTGACTGCCAGCATGATTACCCCCCTGCCAGCCTGATTGATGCCTAAGGGCTCCCTTGCCAGCCTGTTTGCCCCTAACTGCCCTCCCCTGCATGCTTGATCATTCCCAACTGCCCTCCCTTGCAGGCCTGGTCCCTCCTCTGCTGGCTATCTTGTGGCAGCCATCTTGTGCCCCCATGGGGGCAGGATCTGTGACCACATGGGGGCAGCCATCCTGTGTGTTGAAGTGATGGTCAATTTGCATATTACTTTTTTATTAGATAGGATAGAGGCCTAGTGCATGGGTGGGGGCTGGCTGGTTTACCCTGAAAAGTGTCCTGGATCAGGATGGGGATTCCCTTGGTGCATGTGGTGGCCTGGATGAGGGACCTGTGGTGGTTTGCAGGCCAGCCATGCCCCTCAGTGACCTAAGTGGAGGCCCTGGTATCTGGGATTTCTTTATCTTCTATAATTGAAACTTTGTAGCCTTGAATGGATGCTAGGGCAGGGGGGGGATGGGGGGAGAAAGATTGGCTTCCTCCATCTCCAGGGAAACCCAAGCCTCCTGCTCGCTCTGTGGCTGCCGCCATTTTTGTTGGGATTTATTTATCTTCTATAATTGAAACTTTGTAGCTTTGAGTGGAGTCCACAGCTGGCCAGGGTGTTGCAGAAGCTTGGCTTCCTCCATCGCCTGGGAAACCCAAGCCTTCTGCTTGCTCGTGGCTGTAGCCGTCTTGGTTGTGTTCATTTGCATACTTGCTCCTGATTGGCTAGTGGATGTGTCTTGTAGGTGTAGCTGAGGTATGGTCAATTTGCATATTAGCTTTTTATTAGATAGGATAATAAGAAGTCAAATTGGCCAGGAGATCAGACAAACAGTCTGTTTCAAACATCTTCTCTCCCTGTGGTAAAATCTGCATGGGAAGTCAAATTGTCATCAAAAGACAGCCAGGAAAGCCTGCAAGAGAGAGCTGACTTTCTAATTGGAATGTCAGTTGGTTCACTTCCCACCAAAAGATATACCTAGATAGATTAGAGGAACCTAATTCTGAGCACAGGTTACATGCTGCAAGACAGATCTGCACATCCCTCTTTGTCTTGGACACTGCTTTGTCCTACACGGACCACACTTCTGTGCTACATGTTCTTTCTCCAGCTGTGTCTATTCCATTTACTAGGTTATAGCCCAGATGACTCTCTTCTTTGACCTTGCCCTTGCCTTCACCCCTGCCTCCCAAGTGAGGCTGAGAAATGGACAATTGTCCCAGTGTGGCCCTAACCTAAGATTGGCAATGCCTGCTGTGTTCTTCTGAGGTTAGAAAGCTTCATATAATCATGTGTGATTAGTGTATAAGCCAAGCAAGGCTTCCAGCCTTTGTTTGTTAACCTTCAGGCCAGATCCTTGCTGTAGAGGAAGCTAATGAATTGTTAATGATGGTGATTAATGCCTTTGACTCAGTACAGGGACTGCCTCTTCTCTGCAAACCATTTGTTGCCTTCATTGAACCCAGAGTAAGCTGCTGTTGAGGGCTGGGCTGAAGAGAGAGGGTGGCTGGAGACCTAGAGTTACAGGTTCATGCTCCAACTTGGCATTCACATATGATATTTGAAATGCTCAGGATATTAGCTGATACCTTGATGGAAGTGATGGAATAGCCTAAAGGTAATATCTCTAGTTTGGTTTGTGGGGAAGGAGACATTCACTGCTCTGAGTGCTGCCCTTTGGTCTAATGTGTCTATCTTCCCCCATCATGCCTTCCTTAGGCACCTCTCTTACAAACAGAATGACCCATGTGAGCCTTCACTTGACTTCTATCAGATTAATAGATGACAGTTACTGAGAGCTTGTCATGTGCCAGACTCTGTTCTGAGCCCTTTGCATATTAATTCATTTAGTTTTCACAATAATCCTGTGTTATATATATATAGATGAAGAAATGAGACATTGAAAAGTGAAGAAACTTGTCCAAAGTCACTATTGAGTAAATAGCAGAACCAGAGTCCAAACCTGGAGTTTGATTCCTGAGCCTTTCCTGTTACCTGATATGTTAAACAAAGCTAAGATGTGTCTCTAAATGTCTCCAATTCTCCGCATTGAATTGTTTAAATCTCAGCTGAATATATAAGCTCTTACTGCCTGAGTTTATAGGGATCTGCTTATATAATGGAGTAATTTTTTAAAATAATAAATACTTGTTTCTACCAGTTGTGCATCCTTACATGCTACTAATCTCTCTGGAATGAACACAATTTGTTAAAAATAAGGGGGCTAGTCTACAGAATTTCTATGTCCCCTTCCAATGGGGACTTTCTGAGTTTACTACCATGACCACTGCTACTACTTTGTATTTGTAGAGAATTTAACAATTTACATAAATTATTTTATTTTTCTATTAAATGGCCACAGAGTCAAGAAGTAATACTTGTTTACCTTTATGTTTCCAGAAATATAATAGCTATTAAAGTATTGGTCATAGTAGGTACTGCATATACATTTATTAACTTGGGCTCATTTTCATAATTATCTTGCAACATGGGCAGGCAACATTATCTTCATTACACAGATGAGGAAACAGATGCTTAAAGAGCTTAATAAATGACCTAAAACCATAAAGCTCACTTCTGTACCCTTCTGTGTTTCCATTCCTCCCTCCATGGTGTTGCAAATGCACCTGTCCTCCTACAGAAGCAAATTCTGAAATAATAAACAGCTGTACAGCTTGCTTTTCCCAGCCAGCTATCTGCCAGAGAAACAATACAATTGTGCTGATTTAATGTAACTTTTCTAGCTCGTTTAAGAGAACAAATTGTTCTAAGGTGGGTTTTGTAGAGCTATGGATCAGCTGAATACTGTGGGTACATGTCATTTTTAAAATGAGTAATAGGCAGTGAAAGACGAGCATTCAATTGCTTTTTGTTGACTGAATTAGAAATTCTCAATGTTGAACAATGACTCGTGCAAGATCACCCAGCAATTAGATGTAATGAAAAGGTGCTCAAATGACTCATACTTCCACATTGTAGAGCATGCCCACTCTTTGTTAAGGGGGAAAGTAGTCTGAACTTCTGCAAACCACACAGTTAATGGAGGTGAAAACAGCTCATCAAGAATTGGATTCATACTTTGACTAACTAAGGTTTTATTATTTCTTAAAAAAAAAAACCTAGGGTTTTATATGTGACCATGAATTACTTTTGGCACCAAACGTTTTCCAAAGAGATACTCTGTGTATGGAGGAAAAAGAGCGCTGATGATGATCTTAAGACCATTCTAAAGTTTTATTCCTCGAGGCCCTGTTCTCTGGGAGCTATTTGGATTTCAAGCTTCAGATTCTCCGGACTTCAAAAGGGATGTTGGCTTTAGATGGGATTAACTGCTGGGAAAACAGATGCCTATAAATGAACTCTAATTATCAGTGTGAAAATCTTCCTTGGAGGTGGTTGGAGTTAGGACTGGAAAACATGTGACAACAGGAAAGGGCTGAATGAGATGAGACGGTGAGAGAGTCGCTAGCTAGAAAGACTAATGTGCAGGTTGAACTCCTGTGGCACACTAAAATGAAAAGCTTAGACATATATGTCTGGCTATTTGCTTTTAGCCCTCATGAAATGGCTAGGCTTCTCCGCAGCTGCAAGACATAAATGTCTAGACATATTTATAATGGGAAATTGTTTACCCTATTCACCCACAGAAGTTCTTATATCCAGTAGATCATAAGCAAATAAGGAGAGGAACATTTTTCTTTTCATCTCTAGCTCATTTTCTCCTCCTCATTCCTGCTACTATCCACAGAGGTTCACATTGCTTCTTGAATGAATCTCTAGAGGGAATCCAAATAATTTTTTAATTAGAAGATTATCTTCTATGAATTTATAATATAAAGCTCACATGACCAAGATCTACTGAAGGGAATTATGCCTAGATATTTTATATCTTTTGTTGCTACTGCAAGTGGGTTTCTTCTCATATTGTTTTTTTTAATTAGTTATTTTTAATGGGTAGGAGACATTGTATTGATTAGGTATTGCCACAAAAATGCCACCTAACAAGCCACCTCAAAACACAGTGGACTACAACAGCAATCATATCTCCTCTTGGTCTGTGAGTCAGAAGAGGGTGGCTCTCATAGGCTGGACTCAGCACAGAGGTTCTGTTGCACATGTAATTGAGTTAAGATGAAGTCATGCTGGGTTAGAGGGGCCCTAATCCAATGACTGGTGTTCTTGTAGGACAAGAAAAATTTGGACACAGAAACACAGGGGGAAAATCATATGATGATGGATTCAGAAAATGGAGTTATGCTGATACAACAGAGAAACTTCAAGGATTGCCAACAACCACCAGAAGCTCAAAGAAAACCTTGGAACACGTTTTCTCTTTGAGCTGGCAAGAAGGAACTAACCCTGCCCACCCCTTGAATTTGGGCTTCTTATCTCCAAAACTGTGATAGAAGACATTTCTGTTGCTTTAAGCCATAAAGGGACAGTAATTTGTTACAACAGCTCCAGGAAACTAATACAAGGCCCAAGCCTATCACCACTGCAGCCCACATTTCTCTGGTCAAAGCAGGTCACATGCCCAACTGCAAAGTCAAGGGGCAGAAAGAACATGCTGAACCATTGTGAGACCACCCAAGGGTGTGCATACTGGGGTGGTGGGAAATTGGGCATAAGAATTTAATCTACTACACATAGATCTAGAATATATAAGATAACTGTATTTTGAGGCATCTATAGGTAGGGCAGTAGAATCTAATAATTGATACCATTTTAAAGAAATGCTTAATATACTAATAATTAAAGCCTTGTAATAAAAAAAAAGATTTGGGATTGAATCCTTGGGCTGACACTTCCTACTTGTGTGATATCAGGCAAATCACTTCAGTTTCTTTATTTCTAAAATGAAAACAGCAATACTGTCTATCTTGCAGGACTCTCATTAATATTACATGAATTGATGTCTATAAAATCTTCATTTCAGTTGTTGACATAAAGCAGGGGCCAAAAAAATATTACCTGTGACATTATTATTTCCACAATAATACCACAGTAAAGGACTTGAAGTACAGGTAGTATTTTTCTACTGGAACCTTAACGGTGAGAAGATTAGCTATGCAAAGGTTGTGAGATTTTAAGTTTTTATTTATGAAACACAGTTTAAGATACATTAATCTTTTGGGTATGTGTAAAGAGAAGAATCTGCTTGCCTGGAGAACAGCCAATTCGTTTAAGAAGACTTTAAATTAAATATAATGGAGGACCAGATAAAGTTTCCAAATGCAGAATAATAAGAGTTTGTGTTCCGCTGTTCAGTCAATTTGCATATTAGCCTTTTAATATATAGGATTGCATACTTTATCACATTTAATCCTTACAATGACCTTATAAGGTTGGTACCTTTTAATCTTCATTTTACAGGTGAGGAAATTGGGGAAAGAAGTTAAGTCAGTTGCTGAAGGTCACACAGGAAGTGCAGAACTGACTTTTAGGGTGCATGCTCTTCACCATTACATCATCCTGCACTCACTGCCTAATCTCCACTGTCTTTATGAGCTCGGGAAAGTTTTGCAGAAAGTGACCCCAAATATGTGGTAGATGTGTTTAAATCCATCCTCTTGATGTTGAAAGGCCAGGAAATCTGGGCTCAGGTGGCCTAAGGAGGATTAGGAAATCAACCAAAAGGTACAGAAGCAATCCATGTTCTTACCAATTTGCAAGCAAAGTCACACCTTTGTTCATAAATGACAGCAGTCCTATAGTTATGTGTACTCTCTCATCACTTCCTAAAACTATCAGTTTTGCAATTTTGAATCTTTGAAAAGGCTATTTCACTTCTTGGAATATCAAATCATCTCTCCTCTCCCTGGCAAACTTCTATTTATCCTGCAAGGGTCAGTGTCAGTGGCATCCTCTTTCCTGCAGCTTCTCTTCTATCTCTGACTAAACTGTCAGCTCTTTGGAGGAGAGACCATGTCTTCCTAACCTTGTCTGGTCACTCTGACACTAACATGGGGCTTGGCACAAGGTAGGTATCCATGCATATGCATATCAATATAAATCCATGTTAGTCACCATAAAATGATCAAAGTGAAATAAGCAGCACACTGGGCTATTTGTCTAGTGTTTTAGAAGCATGCAACTGCTTATTCTAATTGAAAAGTGGAAGTTAAAGATGCATGCAACCTATTTTCTTTGGAAGGGAAATTTGTCTTGCTCTTTTATGCACATATGCTCATAAAACAATTCGTTCTGAGAATGGCAAACATTTCAGGGAAATTTCAAAGGAATACGTTTTATGTAATTTCATTACCTAATCTTCTATAAATATTACTGAAAAGACAAAAGATATAGATGAGGGGAATGACTCCAAAATATTATAGAGGGAAACAGAATGGCTGAGCAGGAATTTATCACTAAGGAAGATTTATGCAAATCTCAAGAACGTATTAAGAGTCAGTCTTAAATAAGTCCCTTTAGTCTGAACAGATTATGCTTACAAAAATCTTTTTGAGTAAATCCATGGGAAAAATTTTATTACATAATCTAAAGCAAAATAATATATACTTGTTGTAATAGTAATTTAGGATTTATTGCTTCAAGGAAAGTTCTGTCAAAAAATGTTTATTATTGCTTTATCTTCCTTACATATTTTCTAGGTTATTTATCAAAGTTCTTATTTCAGTTAAAATATGTTATTAGCTACAGTGAATCATCTAAATTAATTTTTTAAGGAAAATTCTGTATTAGAAATGAAAACTTCCTCTCTGTAGGATAAGCCAATTAAATATTGGCTTATCTGAGTTCTTAGACTAGGAAATGATGAGTTCAAACATATTTGCTCAGGTAGGGTTAGAATAAAAGCAATTCCGGCAAAAAAAATCTCATTAATTATTGATTTATATCTTTGCTTTAATAAACAGAATAAAATAAGCCACAATTAGAAATGTGAATTTTAAGCATTGCTGTATTTCATGGTACCTGTACAGGTTTGAGAAGAGGGAATAATCATTTTCAGATCCAAATATGGCCTTCTCAGAAGTGCTCTGTGCTATTGTCTCTTCTCAGGTGGCTCTGTGCTATTGTCTCTTCTCTTTGTAAGGTATTTCTACTTAGACCTCAAGACTAATGTGGATGAAAGAAGCCACATGCTAACCTGACAAGCTCGGGGTGGGGGAGCCTGCATTGCAGTCTTGCAAACTCAGCATCTTGTATCCACATGTAAATGGACTAACTTGTGGGTTGTCTTGGCACAGTCCTCTGTGTTTGGCAATGAGGTGGTTAAAGCACCTCTAATGATTCCTGCTAAGTTTTGCCTAAAAGTCTGATTGCAGAAAGCATTAGACATCTGCTATGAAGTAGCAACGTCAACATTAGTGATAGGAATGAAGAAAACATCTTAATGCTAAACAAATCCAAGAAAGTCTTAGAACAGCCATGCCTGTAGGAATTGCTAGGGAGACATATTCGAGAGTTTCATGTCTGTCAGCATCTTCCCAACTTACCTGCCTACAAAGACACCAGTATTGGCAGGTTGCACACATGCGCACAAGTCAATGTTGGCCCAGGACGTTTCATTCTTTAATGTGAAGAGCTTCCAAAGATGAGAAGTATGGAGCCTGCTCTTAGTCCCTAATTGTTTTATGTTACACAAAACAAAACAAAACAAAACAAAACAAAACAAAACAAAACCTAAAACAAAGAGGGAAGATAACCACCCCTTCCATTCTGGAAGTGTAGCAGAAAGAACATGGGCAGATAAAAGAAAGAGCCTGTGTCACCCAGTATTTGAAAACGTGGTGAAGGGTGTGGTGAGGTACTTCAATTGTCACCTTAAGACACTCTGAGCTCTGATGCCTTCATTTATCAGTTCTCTCAGCTCTCCTCTTCACCTCATTTGATTGTGGGAGCGGAATGTCCCTGTTCTCCACAATTTTTCCAGGTTAATTCTGAGCCTTCGGCGGATTTTCTAGGCCATGATAATAATAGGCCATTTTCTTTCTCTAGTCAACATCCTGGGAGATGGTAGAGGGAGGGGAATTCAGAATTGCACAGCACTTACCAATTTAAAAGTGCTTCCCACTCCCACTTTATGATTTCAGCCTTTTGGCAAGCCTGAGACAGGGACCTGGTGAAGTGTGCCTACTGTATGGAAGAGGGAAGAGTCAGGTATTGAATGACTGTGCAGGGGGTCCTAGGGCTTGTGAGTAGCAGAGGGCACTCGAACCCAGGCTTCCTGGCTCAGAGATCCTCTAAGCATGTTCTCCCAAATCATTGTCTTCCTAACATGTTTTACCTTTTCTTCTTTTTCAGGTAAGATGTTGGCATGATGATGAATAGGATTATAATGAAAAGGTGAGAACATGAGACTGCAAAAGACTGTGGTTGAAGGATGGCTGCTCTTATATATGTGCTCCTGACAACCAGCAGCCCAGGAGCCTCTCCCCTGCCCAGGCTCACTCCTCTGGCTTTGGAAACTGGTCACACCTCAGCTCCTAAATGAATAATCTCCTTTTATAATGCTGATAGCTTGCTGCAGTGCACACCTTCACCAACATCACTCAAAGTCACTGAGATATGGGATGACTCACTGAATAAAATATTATTTTTATTAAATTACTAGATGCCCAGTGCACAAAATTGGTGCATGGAGTGAGGGGTCCCCTCAGCCCAGCCTGCACCCTCTCCAATCCGGGACTCCTTAAGGGATGTCCAACTGCCGGTTTAGGCCCTATCCTGGGAATTGGGCTTAAACCAGCAGTTGGACATTCCTTTCACAATCCAGGACTGCTGGCTCTTAATTGCTCACATGCCTGCTTGCCTGATCACTCTAACTGCCCCTTCTGCCAGCCTGATCACCCCGAACCATCTCTGCCTGCCAGCCTGATTGCCCCTCACTGCCCCCCGCTGCCAGCCTGGTCTCCCATCACTGCCCTCCACTGCCAGCCAGGCCACCCCTAACTGCCCCTCTACCAGCCTAGTTGCCCCCAACTGCCCCCCTACTGCCTTTGTAGGGTCATCCTTATCTGACCCCCCACCCCCACAAACCTGGTAGCCGCAACTGCCCCCCCTGCCAGCCTGGTCACCCCCAAGTGTCCCCCCCCCGCCAGCCTGGTCACCCCCAACTGCTCCCCTCTGCCAGCCTGATTGCCCATAATTGCCCCTCCCCCCCTTGCTGGTCTGGTCACCCTTCACTGCCTTCCCTGCTGACCTGGTTGCCCCCAACTGCCCCCCTGCTGGCCTGGTCATACCCAACTTCTCCACCCTGCCAGCCTGGTTGCTCCCAACTGCCCCCCCCCCACTGGCCTGGTCGCCCCCAACTCCCCCCCCCACCAGCCTGATCATCCCATGCAGCCTGCTGTTCAGTCATTTGGTCGTCCCTCACCAACCCCTCTGTTGGCCTGGTCACTTCACACAGCCTGTGTTCGGTTATCTGTCCGGTTATTTCAGTCATGACAGCTCTTGGCTTTTTATATATTAGGATTATGTGCTCATTGATTTTTAAAATAATCATACATTTCCAAGATGTTCGCCTTGGGCAGGGCATCAGTTCCTTAACCCACCCCTCTCCATCTTTAGTTTTCTTTTTTAGAAACAAGCCCTTTCAACTCTTTCAAGTAATTCATCTATTATTTATCTCCATATTTTTTATATAATGTGCATTTTCTGCTATTTCTTAATGCATTTATTTTAGATAGTGTCTATCATCCCTGTTAAGGTAGATAAATATTTCTTAAATCTCCACCTTTTACCCTTCCCCTTTCTTTAATATGGTTATACTGTATTTTTTTACATTATTATGATTATATAAATAAAGTTTACTGCTGATTCAATACCATGATTCATTTCTGTATTAGCTATCTAATTGCTGCAAAAAATTACATAAAACTTAACAACTTAAAACAATAATTAACATTTATTATACAGTCTGTGGGTATCAAATTTCAGAACAGCTTATCTAGGTGATTATGGCTTAGGGGTCTCTCAGGAGGTATTAGATGTCAACCCCAATGATTCATGTCTCTTCCACACGCAAAATTCACTCATTCCCCTTAGCGCCCCCAAATTTCATTCCATTCCAGCATCAGCCAGAAGTCCAGAATCTCATTGTCTAAATCAAGTCCAAGGGAAGAGGAAGCTCCTCAGGAGTGGTTCCTTGAGAATAACTCTTGAAGTACATTGTATACCCATTGGTTTTTAAAGCTATCATACACTACTAAGAAATTTACCTTAGGGGTGGGGGGTCAAAGTGGCTTGTCCAGCCTTCTAAATCTCCAGTGTTCTTTCCTAGAAAAAAAACCCTCAACCTGAAGACCTGTGGATTAAAGAGACAAGTTATTTGCAGTCCACACACCTACATACATTTGTGGATCACATATACAATAACTGCCAGAAATTCTATTAAGAAGAGGAAAACAGGAAACACACAAGAGTCAGTGGTTCATAGCAATTCTTAAATTTATCAGGACACAGTTGACAGTTCCTTGATTAAGACTCAAAGACTGGAAAGAATTCTCCATGGCTCTCAGCTAATGTTCTCGGAGCATGTGTTTCCATTTTCTGAGTTATTCTTCCATTTTCATGAAGGGTAGCTTGTGTTTGCAGCTGAGTTTTCTCAGCCAGCTTTCTGCCTGTAGAAGTTTGAAAGTCCAAAACATTCTTTATAATTTGTTCTACCTCTGTTTCTTCCCATCAAAGCTGGAGGGCTTTTTTTTTTTTTTGCCAATACAATTTTATGAAAATTCTATAGGTCACTCCTGAGTCTTATTGGGGTTCATGCCATTAGACAACATCCAGATGCCTCTCTGAGATCAGCCCATTTCTACCTTGGGTTTTTGCTGAGATGGCCAACGGACAGTATCCTAAAGATTCTGTGAAGCCTTGGTTGAATAAACAGTTTTCTGAGGCACTACTTTAGATATTTCTAAAGTTTTAACAGGTATCGTTTTTATTTTTTACAAACACATAGTCAGCTTTATCTTGATGCCATGTTTTCCTAAATTGGTCCTGAATTTGATCTTTGTCTGTGAAACATTTCTTAATTTTTAGGTCATTTGCCATCTGGAAATGTGGGGAATTTAAAAACTATAAAGCCCCATATCATTTTTGTTTAAAAAACAGAACAAAGCAGCCCAGTTGGCATGGCTCAGTGGTTGAGTGTCAACCTATGAACTAGGAGGTCATGGTTTGATTCCAGTCAGGGCATATGCCCGGGTTGCATGGGTGATCCCCAGTGTGGGTTGTGCAGGAGGCAGCAATCAATGATTCACTCTCATCATTAATGTTTCTACCTCCCTCTCCCTCTTGCTTCCTCTCTGAAATCAATAAAAAGATATACTGATATTTAAAAAACAAAACAAAGAAATTCTTGTCTCTCTACTTTTACATTTCACTGTAAATAATCAAAAGAAACCATGTGACATCATCAGCATTCTGCCAGAAATTATTGGGTAAATGTTCTATTTGTCATGTTGCCACAGGCAACAGTATTGTTAGACTTTCTTCTACTATATAACAAGGATCACTTTTCTTCAAATTTCTAATAACATTTCTCTACTTTCTTTTAGGCCTTCCCTTGCATGACCATCAAGGCAATCAAGCTTCTATTAACAACACATTTAATATCCTTTAAACTTTCACTTACATTTTTCTTAATGTCATCCCAGCTTCTGCCCATTACTAAGTCTAGATTCATACCCACAGTTTTAGGTGTTTGTAATAGCTACATCCCACTTCCAGGTAATAAAACCGTCTTACTCTAAATTTATCCCCAAATTTAGTGCCTTTATGCAACAATCATCATTTATTATTTTAAACTAGAGGCTTGGTGCACAAAATTTGTTCACAGGTGTGTGTGTGTCCCTCAGCCCAGCCTGCACCCTCTCCAATTTGGGACCTCTCGAGGGATGTCTAACTGCCCATTTAGGCCCGATCCTAGTAGGATTGGGCTTAAACAGGTAGTCAGACATCCCTCTCACAATCCAGGTCTGCTGGCTCCCAACCTGCTTGCCTGCCTGCCTTCTTGATTGCCCTTAACCGTTTCTGCCTGCCAGCCTGATCACCCCCTAACCATCCCCTTGCCAGCCCGATTGCCCCTAACTGCCCTCCCCTGCAGGCCTGGTCACTCCTTACTGCCTTCCCCTGCAAGTCTGGTCACCCCTAACTGCCCTCCCTTGCAGACCTGGTTCCTCCCAACTGCCCTTTCCTACTGGCCGTCTTGTGGTGACCATCTTGTGTCCACATAGGGGCAGCCATCTTGTGTGTTGGCATAATAGTCAATTTGCATATTACTCTTTTATTAGATAGGATAGTTTTTGTGAATCAGAAATTCAGGAGTAATTTGGGCAGGTGGTTTTGACTCAAAGTCTCTCATGAACCTGCAGTCAAGTTGTTGACTTGGGACTGACGTCATCTGAAGGCTTGACTGGGGCTACAGAATATACTTCATAATAGCTCACTCACATGCTGGCTCTTGGTCTTAGGATTGTTGAGGATCATTATATTATGGAAGCTGGCTACCTCTGGAGCAATGGTCCTCAACTTTTCTAATGCCGCAACCCTTTACTACAGTTCCTCATGTTGTGGTGACCCCCAGCCATAAAATCATTTTTGTTGCTACTTCATCACTGTAATTTTGCTACTGTTATGAATTGTAATGTAAATATCTATGTTTGCCGATGGTCTTAGGCTCTACAGCAGAGGTTCTCAATAGCAGGGTTGCCTAAGACCATCGGCAAACACGGATATTTACATTATGATTCATAACAGTAGCAAAATTACAGTTATGAAGTAGCAGCAAAAATAATTTTATGGTTGGGGGTCACCACAACATGAGGAGCTGTATTAAAGGGTTGCGGCATTACAAAGGTTGAGGACCACTGTTCCAGAGCAATTGATCTAAGAGAGCAAGCTAAAATCCACCAATATAGTTTATAAGCTAGTCTTAAAACTCATATACCATCATTTCTGCAAGATCCTTGTTGTTACATAATCAGCCCTATTAAATATGAGAACAGATTATGCATGGAGAATGAACACCAAGAAATAGGGCTCAAAGAACATCACTTGGAAGCTGGCTATTATGATTTTTTTCTCATTAATTTTTCTTATAATTAATAATTGTCTAATGTTTGTGTGTTTAGTTCCATGTGTATTAATTACTCCTACTATTTTTAACCAAATGCTTCAACATCTCTCAAGCACCTAAAAATTACTTTTCCAAACATTAACTATTTATCATGTTCACTATTACTTATATTTTCTCCCTTTGAACATCTCCTTACTTTGTCCCTCCATCTTTCTGCTTCATCTGGGCAGTTCCTTCCTAGGACTTCCTTTCACCATTGTTTTGTGTTGTAACTCTTGTTTTATGGATTCCATGTCTTTCTTTTTGTTGAGTTTCTCTTTTATTTTGCCAAAACACAGGCTGCAGCAGTTTGAGAAACAATGCATGAGAGATAAAGCTTTTGATTTCTCTGTGCTTGAAAATGTCTTTATTCTACTCTCACTTAATCCATAGCTGTCCACTCATGAGCTTGGTGTATGTGGGTGGAGTTTGTCAAATTGTAGAATCCTTTATAGGGTATCAAGGAACCATAGGTTTTATTTTTATCCATTGTTAGACTCAGTTTTTATTGTGCAGACATTACTCCTCAGAGGCCACTCAGATTCTTTAAAGAGTAATTCTTCACTCTCCTCCCTTGGGTCAGAGGGGATAGAACCCTGACTGCTGCATCCCAGGAGCAGGGCTGAGGCAGAGGACTGAGGACCTCTCAGTTTACTGTCTAGGCCCTTAATCACTCCACTTACAGCCTGACACTTCCCCTTCCCTTAACTGTGCCTTGTGCCTCCCAATCTGTAGTTTAATTTCTCCAGAAAATAACCTCAAATTCTCCTTTTTCTTATGGGTGATTGAGCAGATGGGTGGTTTCCTGGATCCTCAGAGTGGAGCAGGTCCTTTGGTTCAACAGCTCAACATGGCCCTTTCAAAGAACTCACCTATTTTCTACTTTATACCATCATGGTCTGCATTCCTTGACAATCTACCTTCCTCTTCTAAGCTACGTCTATCTTCCATGAATTATTCTGTTCAGGCTGTCATAAAAAATACCATAGACTGGATGGCTTAAATAGCAGAAATTTATTTCTCATAGTTTGAAGTTGGAAAGTCCAGAACGAGAATGCCAACAAAGTGAGGGTTTGGTGAGGACCTTCTTCCTGGCTTATAGGTGGCTGCTATCTCCTGGTGTACTCAGATGACCTCTTCTTTGTGTATTACACTAAGAAAAATAGTGAGATCTCTAGTCTCTCTTCCTCTTCTTATAAGGACACTAATCCTATCCGATCAGGGTCCCACCCTTTATGACCCCATTTAATTTTTTCTCCCAAAGGCCTTGTATCTAAGTGCCATCACTTTGCAAGTTATGCTTTAACATCTGAATTTGGGGGATACCCAATTCAGTTGCTAGCACCCTATCAGCTTCCTGTCCTTCCTCAGTTATAGCTTCTATTTTGCCCTTTTGTATTTCCACTTCCAGTATCTTTGCCCATGGGTTAATACTTCCCTCCCCCAATTTCTTCACTATTATTTTCTTTAACTTGGGGTATTTGAAGGGAAAAAAGATTAACATATTTGGCCATTTCTCCAAATATATCTGTAAGTCAAGGTAGAGGGTACCAACTTGTAAAATAAAACGTCATAACACAAAAGCTTGAAACAAAAGAAAGTCAACCTATAAACACTCCAGGGGTGTGTGTGTGTGTGTGTGTGTGTGTGTGTGTGTGTGTGTGTGTGGTAGGAGATGGGAGTGGGTGGACTTAACAATGTCGCCCCAAATAAGCGTGACCTTTTACAGCTCCAGTCTCGCAGAAGATGAATATTTACACCTTCACTGAACAAGAAAACACTGTCTCTTTTTGGCACCCAGCCCACTTTCCAGCATCTGTAGCCAGTGCTGCTGGCCTGGATTCCACAGCCAAGGAAAGCAGGTGGCTTTCAGGCACTGATTAATCACTGTTCTTCCCTCACTTAGGTTTCCAGCTGTGGTTCACTCTCTTCTTCCTGGCATAGAGTTATTTCTGCTGGTTTATTTTCTTTCTGGCAAAACAGTAAGAAGCACTCCTGACTTTTACTAAATCTCTTTTGGTCATCAGCTCCACGTTGCTGGTGGTCAGCATTGCCTTCTTGGCTTACCTCAAAGCCACCCTGAGGCTAGAGTCTTCATCTGTTATGGAGTGAAGAAAATCTATCCTCATCTAGCTCTTTGACCTCTGGTTGCACAATGTGGTCAATAAAAGCAGAAAGTTAAAATAAAGGAAACCTCCCTGGGTCAGAGAAGTCATTCTGCATGTCTTCTAGAGTTGGATCCAAGATGGAAATCACCTCTGTGATTTTTAGCTCCTATTTAGCCTTATTTCAAAGTCACATAGCACATCAAAAACCAAAACTGAATTGTCAATAATGAGACACTGGAGTCTGGCAAATGATTGGCCAAATTTGTTAGCACTGTAGCACTAAATAGTACATCTTGCCACTTGGTTTGAGAGAGTGTCACCACCTCTTTACGCAGTGGTTCAGAATTGGAGACATACATCAGATCACCTTAGAACTTCTGTCATAAGACGTGTGTCCAGACCCCAGCCTGAGACTTTATTACAGCCATACTATGTGTGTTTTGGAATAGTCTCCAGGCAATTTTGGTTAGGAAGCATTGCTCTAAAGCAGGGGTGGGGAACCCTTTTTCTGCCAAGGGCTATTTGGATATTTATAGCATCATTGGAGGGCCATACAAAATTACCAACTTAAAAATTAGTCTGCTATATTTGGTCAACCATTTAATTAACTCACCCCTAATGCCTTGGCAGGGCCAGACCAAATGATGGTCTGCACGCCGGATGTTCCCCACCCCTGCTCTAAAGGAACAGCTCTAAAATGAAAGAGGCATCACAGTAAAATAACTATTAAAAAGTAAAGGCTCTGGATACCCGGGTAGGTTCTGGCCCCAGATAAGTTGCTTCTCTCATTCATAAGGAGGCAATACATTTATCCTTGAGAATAAGACAAATTTGAGAGTAAAAGAGGGAGCTATTAATAACTATGTCAGAACAAGAGGCATAAATTGAAACTGTCTGGACAAACCCATCACCCTCCTCCTTAGTCAAATGAGAGATTGGAGTAGACAACTCTGAGGTGCCTTTCAGATTTATGATCCTATAATTCATGCCACAGGGACAAGTGCCAACCATGTTTGCATTCCAAATGCATGCAGAACAGAGATGTTTAGGCATCCGCTACACTTAGGGAAGCTGAAATGGCAAACATTCACAGCTGAGAGCCGAGACCTGACGGCATGAAGGCTGAGAGGCTGGGCAGATAAAGCAAACAGGAGTGAGCGACCCTCCTAGGGCAAAGACATCTAAAGGCCTGGATCAGTAGGGACAGGTTCATAGTCAGGGCTTGTCAGAGGCCGCTGCTTAATGCCATCAGAAGCCCAAGGATAGACATGAATGCCATTTGTGGTCTGTTGACACCTACACATACTTCTGAGAACTATTCCAATACATTTGGACACATTTACACACATTTCTATATTGTCTTCCAATATGATATCCAGAGACATTTGAACACATTTCTGTATTGTCTTCCAATGTGTTGCACAAAGAATTTATACGGCTATTTCCTTGGTGCCTCTCTGCCATGTGCCACAATTAGAGAAGAGAGTGCTTAGGTCAACTAAATGTCCCGGTTGATTGTACTGGTATGTTAGTGTATACATTATGCCATACACAAATTATCAATTTTCTAAAAATTAAAACATAAAAAAATCTCCCAAATTGTGATCATCATTTTATTTCCACAATTAGAAAGCACTTCAGAGCTCTGCACTGGCATAATGGAGATCACATCCCACCACAGCTGTGAAAGGTCTCCTTAACAGAGTCCACGGGAGCAACATGTCACGAGCACAGGAGAGTTAAGCTCAGTGCAGTCTTGTTTTTGCAGCTTTTTTCCCGCTGTGCTTTCTATGTTGCTGCTTATCGAGTGTGTATTAAAGAAAATCTTTAGAGGAAGAGACTGGGATATCGAGTGAGAGATGACACTTCCATCACAAAGCCACCACTGTCATGTTAGGGAGATGGCTGTACTCTGGTTTGGGCAGCTTTACATAACAGGGGAATTAGCAGACATGGGGGGAGAGAGGCACATACAGAGGGAGAAGACAAAGAGAAGAAGAAGAAGGGAAGAGGGAGAGGGAGGGAAGGAGGGAGGAAAGAGAAGAAGAGAGAGAGATGGAGACAAAGGAGGATGGCGAAAGGGGAAAGAGGGAAGAACTCAAATATATAAACAGAGAAGCAAATAGTGGGGCAGGAGCCCAGTGAAGGTGGGCAAAGAGGTGAAAGGGGGTCATCTATAATTGTCAACAATAAAAATAAGTTGGGGTGCAGAAAGATGGAGAGAGATAGCAGAGGGGGTTAGGGGAGACTGTGTACATGAGCAAAGTTAGATGTATGTGTGCATACACACAGATTAGTGTGTCTCTGACAGGGAAGGGAAGGTAAATCCCAGATTAGAATTTTCAGTCAAAACCTTGAAAAGTCTTGCATCAGAATGTAAGAAATGGAACGGCTCACATAGCTGCTGAAGTTATTTTGATGCACGCACTCCAGTTCATTTCACGTAGACTTAGGCTCATGCTGTTTGGAAGGAAATTGCACGCTGTGGCTAAGCTTCAGGGGTGTAATCAGAGGGCCTGGCATTGATGGAAAGCTCCTCACCATCGCTCTAGGATGAAGCCAGCAGGCTCTGAACAGCTCTGTTTCCACAACTGTGGCTGCATCATCTGTCTGTTAGAATCTGTGCCCTGCATGCGTTCCGGATGGGAACATGCTTAGCCTCCGATTAGAATTCTGGCTGCAAAACGGATTTTGCTTCTTACTGATGCTTACCTGTGGCAGAGAACTGCAGCACAGCAAGGAGAAATTGCTATTGTCTGGCTAGGAGTCCTTTACAGAGAGCCTTGGAGAGGGTGTCTGTCTCAGAAGCTGACGCAGTTTATGTGGCCAGGATGGCCAGCACAAGACTAGTGTCTCCAGGAAGGGCTCTGAAGCAGAAAACAAACACTTTCTTTCAGCTGAGGGATGCTATTTATACTTCTCATCACTGCACGTCAAGAATGGCATGGCAGAACTGGGGAAGGGCCAGGGGTGGGCCAGTGAACAGAACAAGGGATTGGAAGACTGGGCAGACGGGAAATATTGGGGTCTTGAGTCCTGAATAGCAGAGGCTAAGAAGGGATGGGACAGTCTTTGAAGTAGAGAAAAGATAAGGATGGAGAACAGGATATGAGCACAGATTCTTGGATATCAAGCCCTTGAAGGTTCAGAAAGATCATTTGGGGGGGGGGGGGACAATTAAAGCATGACATTTTACAGTGAACAATAAACTTAGGAAACTTGTAGATGGTTGCTAAACACCACTAATCACCACCCCACTGACTGTCGTTGGCGCTGGGCAGGAACTCTCCTGATTAAATCCAAGCAGGTGGTTGATAATTTGTCTGTCAGTGCGGAGTCTGTAATGTGGTATCTGCCCAGGGATATAGGGAATTTTCCCAACAAAATTTGGACACCCGGTGAATGGGTAACACAGCCAACTGGCAGGTTTGGAGCAAGAAAAGGAAAGGGCAGTGTTCTAGAAGTAGGCTCGATCAATGCCACGCAGAAACAGCCAGCCCAGACCATGACAGAGAATTATGGGATGATGGCTCAGAGAAAGGTAATCCTTGATTCACCACGGACGGTGGGAAAATTCCCCTCTCAGGCATCTCAAAACCTTGAGGGTTGGGCATATTCGATATATTAATGCCATTGTAATTAATGTTCCTGAAAAAGAAGCTCAGATGTATTCGACTCCTCTTGATTGGTGAAGCTGTTCTGGAAATAGAGTGAGGAAGCATTGCAGAGTGAGGAGCGCAGGCAGAACTGTTGGAAACCCCCAGTCTGGTGTAGACTCAACTGTCTCCATTGCTCCCAGCGCTACTGCAGGCTGACACTTATCACGCTTCATCGCAAAGGTCTGCCTATTGGCCTGACTTTGCCAATGGATTGTGGCCTCCACGATAGCAGAAGCTCTGTGTCACTCAGCAGATGTACTTGGCCTGTCCTCAGTGTCTGATGGATGAATAACCAGTGTCCACCTGGCTCTAGACATGGTATATGGTTGTCAGTGTGTCTGTTATATGTCTTACCTGCTCTTCTTGGAGCTCCTCCACTCCCCTGTCCTTAGGTCCAGAAACACCCCCAAGGAAGGTTTGATAAGTCCTTGGAGAATGTGGAAGCCCCTCATTTCACAGAGGAGGAAACTGACAAGGAAAATAAAATTAAGCCAAAGTCCAGCAACGAATCTGCAGTAACTGCCGGTCAGAACTCAGACTATCTCTGCATCATCACTCTTGTTGCTAGGCAGCGCCCCCTCAGTGGTTCCTCCACATTTGCTGAAATTCTAAAATAGATCATGTTCATTGATTTGCTCATTTTTTTATGTCGGGGCAGTGGGAGGGTAGAGTTGGAATAGAGTGAGTACTCTCAGAGTAAGCTTTCATGTCCCCACTACGTTTGAGACTAGAAGTGGGTGGTAGGGTGTGGGGAGGGGAGGAGGCAGCCTGCGGGGCCATGGGAGCAGAGTGTGCCTGCCCAGGACTCCTCATTGCCATTCTTTGCTTATAAAGTTCAGTTTTCTCCAAGACAGTTCTGAACCAAACATTTAATGTCCTTCTTGGTTTGTGTCAGACACACTTTCCTGATCATATTTTTTCATATAGCAATTTGGCGTTTCTCTATAATTTTCATATCCGTTATGTAGTCTGATCCCTCCAAGGACTGTTGGCAGAAGAAAGGGTTGTCAAGAGAGGAAAACCCAGGGCCACAGCAGCCTGTTAGCTCTGTCCAAGGCTGGGACAGGGCCCCAGGCTTCGGGTCATGTCAGTGCAGATGCCACCTCTACCCACTCTCCTCTAGGGCGCCAACTCGTGCAGGGAGCCGTGGCCACTCACTCTGCATCCTGACCTCCACTTAGAATACCCATCCATGTCTGCACAGCTGGGTGAATCCTTCTCCCTTGATTCAGATTCAAGTCCTACTTTCGTGTTTTTTTTTTAAATTTCTTCATTGATTAAGGTGTTACATGTGTTCTTACCCCCCTCCCCCTCCCCACTCATGCCCTTACTCCCCTGTTGTCTGTGTCCATTGATTAGGCTTATATGCATGCATACAAGTCCTTTGATCTCTCTCCCTTCCCTCCACCATCCCCTCCCTTCCCTCTGAGGTTTGATGAACTCTTACCCAAAGACTCTGGTCCTTGAAGCTTTTAGTCCTTGCAACTCCTGCTCCTCACTTCTGCAGCCCCCAGGGTGGGTGGTCTTGAAGTAGTAGTAACATTTATGGCTCATGTCTGTGTCTCTTGAGACCGTGGATGCAGCATGCCTTGATTTACCTCGCAGAGGCCCGGCCTATGGGCAGAATTGGTTGGCGGCTCACACCTTTCCTAGGATGTGATTCGGAGTTTGTGAAGACCCAGGCAGCCCTCTTCCTGAGCTCAAGACCTCAACTTCCATTCATATTTTCAACTATAACATCATTTCCTAATATTTGAGACTAAATGATGTCTAGAGGTGCAGCCAATGAAAGACCTCAACTTTCATTCATATTTTCTACTATGAAATAATTTCCTACTAATATTGGGGAGTAAGTGATGTCTATTGGGAGGTATGGAGGGATTATGGCAAGAGGGGAAGCAACTTCATAAAACTTCCCATTGAATTGTCATTCTGGCCAATGAATATAATTCTAGTTACCAGGGACCATTAATTACAGGGAGATTAGATTAGAGCTCAGGTGAAGGCTCTTTAATGAGTCACCCCATCTTCAGAGGAAAAGCCAGGCTTATATTAGCATTGACTTGTCAAAGATGAAACAGAATGGAAAAAAAAAGCCCCGATAATTTAGAATGTTCAAATCAAAGTTTGAGATACTTTATAGACCTTGAGACATGCCAAAGGAAGAGTCCTATAGTTTGTTTCATTTGGAGAAGAGTGTGCTTACAAATAGCATAGAGGACTTCATGAATTTTTCATATTTTTATTACTGTCAATCCATTGAGGAACTCATTCCTTTATTGACTCATTCACTCAACAATGATAATTTTATACATTTTCTCTGTGTCTGGCACTACTCAAATATTTGAGGTAAAACATCAGGAGATACTTGCTGTGTGCATAAGCATTTTCTGCCCTAATAGATTGTTCTTAAGTGTTCTAAAGAGGAGGTTATTTCCATTTTATAAAAAGGGAATCAAAATTTTGAGAAATAATTTCATTATATATCTCAAATACCCAATGAAGTCTTTACAAGATTGATGTAAGAATGCTCTGTCCCCTTCTTTCAAACCTTGACAGCAGTCCCCAAAGATCTGTAATTGATCACGTAACAAAGTAGTTCTGAACTTGACACCCCTACTTTCTCCCCCTAAATCATAGTAGATCTTGAAGCCCGGAAGACACTGGGGGCTTGAAATCAGGTCTGTACATCTTCAGAGGTAAAAATGATATAGCCCAACTCTATTGCCTCCCGCAATGCTAGGGGGTGAGGAGTGGGGGGAGGGGGGCATGACTTTTAGAGAACCAATGCATTCCAGATCTATGTGAAAAAGTCACTTTCTACAAAAGAAAAAAAAACTTTCCTGGTTCCAACAGAGCTCATCTTCAGGTCAGGAATATATTTGAGGAGACATAATAAACAGATAAAGCTGTAATACACAGATATGGAGTGTTAAGTAGCTCATGTTAAGGTTGCATGAGATGAAATTTATTCCTTCCTCATGCTTAATTGGTGCATTCATTTCTCCCCTCCAGCATCCTGATCTGGAAAACAATAATGACAAAAACACCACACAATAGTTATTACTGACAACAAAAGAATTATCTCTTCCAATTTGATATTATATCTGTTCTGTGAATGACCCAGAAAAGAGGAAAAGAAATCAGTTCTGGCCTGTTGTGTAGTTAATCCCTTTCACATCCCACATGGTTCAGGGTTCAGGTTCAGGGTTCGGACTCTGAAGGAGGCCACACACAAATGAAAGAGACTAGAAAATATTAATTTGGAAATATTGGGGGCCAGGCGGGAGCCCAACTTGAGGGGAAGGACTCCACCTTGCTCTGGCCTTGCTATCCCTTTTATTAAGACTACTAGGGGCCTGGTGCACGAAATTTGTGTGTGGGGGAGAGGGGGAGGGGAGTGTCCTTTCAGCCCAGCCTGTACCCTTTCTAATCTGGGACTCTTGGGGGACGTCCCAGGGATTGGGCTAAAACTGGCAGTTGGACACCCCTCTAACAATCTGGGACTGCTGGCTCCTAACCGCTCATCTGCCTGCCTACCTGGTCATCCCTAACTGCCATTGCCTGCCAGTCTGATTACCCCTAACTGCCATTGCCTGACAGCCTGATTGCCCCTAACTGCCCCCTCCACCAGCCTGGTCACTCCCAACTGCCCCCTCCACTAGCCTGGTTGCCCCTCACCACCCTCTTGCCAGCCTGGTCACCTCCAACTGCCCCCCCCTCCTGGCCTGGTTGCCTGTCACTGCCCTCCCTGCCAACCTGGTCATGCCATGCAGGCTGCTGGTCAGTCATTTGGTCATCTCTTGCTAACCCCCCTTCTGGCCTGGTCACCCCACACAGCCTGCTGGTCAGTTGTTTGGTTATCCTTCCCTAACCCCCCGCCTGCTGGCCTGGTCACCCCAGGCAGCCCGCTTTTTGGTTGTTACTGTAAGGGCAGTGACCAATTTGCATATTACCCTTTTATTAGTATAGATGGGATACACCCATAGCTCTAGGCAGGCAATTCCAGTAATAGCCAATCAGCAAGGATTTACATAAGATTAAAAGGTGGAGGTTGCTTTAGCTACCATTGTCTCAACTAGACCGTAGGTGGTTGGCTCTGACCTTTCAGAGCTTCAAGGTTGATCAGCCTTTCGGTTCCTTGTCTACACCTTTCTGCTAGTGAGGACATGGGCGGCTTCCAACACTATTGTCTCTGAGGGGTGCTGCACCCATATACAGGAGGAGATCAAGCTATCCCTTTAAAGGACTATGTTGATTTAAAAGTGGGTTTTGTCCATTTTGTTTCCTACCCACTGACTCGAAGGAGCACACCTGTTGTTCACTTGATTTGGCTGATTCCCAGCTGTATTTTCATACATGAAGGCAGAAGATGAGGAAAGCAAGTGGAGGGGAAGCTAGTGACTCTGCATTCCTAGACCATAATTTATTACAAAACTCGATAATGTGATAGTTTCAAAAGCGGTATGCCTGATTGATTTGTCCTTTTTGTGTCTTCAAGAATTCATGTATAAATGTCTTGGATGATTGCTCATGTCATACGATGAATCTCTTCTAATGCTCTTCTTTTAAGAAATAAATAGCTATAGTCTCATTTTGTCTTGATATTCCTCATCTTTTCTGGTGGCATTTTGTGGAATAAATGGCAACAATTTTTCTCTTTGACTTTCCTTAGGCGCGCACACACACACACACGTGCACACACATTCTGGTTCAGATTTTTTGGCTCTTTAGTCTACTTTTAAGAGTCTCTTACGTAAAGATGGACTGTTAATTTCCTTATAACATTTTCTGTGTAATATGTCTCCTCAAATATACTCTTTTTAAAAAATTACAAGATTACAAGTCCAAAGGCTTTTTTTTTTTTAATCTTAGCACAATACTGAGTATAAAACAGGCAATCAAATTATTATCTAATGGAGGTATCCATTCTGGAGAAAACTCTCCCTATGCCATGTGCAACAGGATGTCTTATTCTTAAAGGAGAAGAGACACCACAGTAATTTTGGGAAGACTGTTACGGATGAGGGTTCCCTGTCAACAGATCGCAGGCAATATAGAAAGTGATTGTTTAGACCAGGAGCTTTGGAATTAAGTAGAAGGTAAATTCTAACTCTAATGTTTACCAACATTGTAACCTTGAATGAGTTGCTTAAAGTTTCTAAGCCTCCATGTCTTCATCTAAAAAATGGGAACAATATCACTACTTACTTCACAGAGGTGTGGTGAGAATGATGTAAGTGTGTAAAATGCTTAGCAGGATGCCTGGCATATGGAAAACACTCAATAATTGAGCTCTTGTTTTAATTATTGGAGTAACACACAAGCCTCCTGGTGTGGTAGAAAGAGCATTAGTCTAAATTACAACAGAGTTTGCAAACCCTCTTTTCCTGCTAAAATTCAAGAAGTAAACAATCAAAGTTTGATGAAGAGTGGAGTAGGCTACTTCTATGGAAGTTCCTTAAAATGCTTTAGGCTAAGTTGGAGAAAAGCTAACGGGAGCATTTTCTGGGCAGAGATGTTCATTGAGCTTCACCAGAAGAGATTGGATCATCTGTCTCTTTTGAAAAGCTTTTTGTGAGGAGCTGTGGAGGAGCCACAAAACAGCTAGATCCATCACCTTGGCAGGCTGGTTTTGCAAGGGCCCTGGAGCACTAACTGTGACCCTAAATGGCAATCTCTACTTATCTGGGACGATTTCAGAGCAAAAGAGGAGTAGCAAAACCACTTTTCATAGAGTTCTAGCTTCTTATTAGGTCTGTATTGAACTCTCAAACAACTTTAGAGAAAAGGATATAAAATCCCAACTATTTCAATGATAATTTCCTTCCATTGCTTATCAGTATACCCTAGCACATTCACACTAAGGGCAACTCTTCCCAGCTACCTTCTTCTATTTAATATTATGGTATATGTATGTTTTCATAAGTTGACACAGTTTACAGACTCAACATGTGTAATATTATTCAAATGTGGGTGTTCTATCTTTTAATCATAAAACTAGAATTACAAAATGATATAGCTGGAGAGATCTTGGAGCTATATTAAATATAATAAGGACCAATTTTTATCAAACTCTTACTATGTGCCAAGTACTATGCTGAGGGCTTTATACATTTGTTTTATTTAATCATCCCAATAATCCTATCAGTAAAAATATCTCTATTTTACTGATGAAGAGATGAGGAAACTGAGGCCAAAGATTTAAATGTCTTGCTCAAAGTCATGCAGCTAGTAGGCCTAAAAGTCAGACACGGGCTGCACTGAGTCTATACCATGCCTAATGACTGTGCTGTGAGCTAGGTATTTTTCAGATGAGGATTCTGGAGTAACACGAGTTTGCTCAGAGCCATCCAGGTGGTGGCAGTCAGGCGAGAAGCCAGTTCTCTGGCCTCCCAGACCTCTGAGCCCTCTACTATACGTTTCCCTCCACCTCTAATACAGAGAAGCAGAGCCCTGGTATCCTCTGGAACTCTCCTTGTGTTCCTGAGTTTGCAAAATTCACAGTGACTATTTTTTTATAATTGGAAATTAAATTTTAATATAAATTGTAAAAATGTTAGTTTCTCTGTTTTCTATTCCTCCTCTTCTAGTGCCATACTCTTGGGGCAATCTAAGTTGTCAGAATTTTTAGATTCAGAAAATTCACTGTGAATGAGGCATCTCTCCCTAAGCACATTCCCTAAGAATTCCTCTAGATTCCTTAGTAAATAGCAGCTCTGAGGCAGCAGGATCCTTGGGACTAGAGAATAGACCATGCTGGTTGCTGTGTTGTTAGACCTTTCTTTCATTAAGAAGCAGAATAAAACATGTCCTGCCTAGAATGGAATCTAAATGAATAAAATGGTAAGATAAGGAATGTACCCAGATTAAAATTAAGTTTTATTTGGCTCATTTTCAACCTGTGCTTTGTAGCCTAGATATATCCCTGGTAGATCCGTAAACAAATAGTCTTGATATTTATTAAACACACCTGTCAAAGATCTCATCAGATCAGAACTACTCTGTCTGGATTCCAAGAGGAGAGTGATGGATGAAATGTGCTCCTGATGTCACTGTTTATTTGCTTTCTGGATGAATTCATACAACAAGAAGACTCTGGAAGGGTTGTTAATTATTCCTGCAGTCTAATTTATTGCTTCAGGCATCTGATATATTCTACACCTTGGATAATGTTAATTTTGTTCTTTTGTGATCTGCGCTTGGCGTTTGCAGAAAGCTATGAGATGTAATTTATTTCTCCCCACTTGCCTTCTAAATATTAACTCTTTTGAAAAGTGATTAAATAGATTATGTAAATCATGGTCCTTGCATCCACTTTAAAGGTTAATCCCGCCATCATGTAGTCAGATAATTAATTTGTATTCATTCCTGAGCACTAATTCTCGGGGAAGCTAAGGTGTAATGGGTTGAGTACCCTATTATGGATGTTGCTCTGTGCTTGCCAGTGATAAAATTTGGAAGAAACAAATCTCAAAGCTTTGAGAACAAAAGTTCCTTAGGGCTATTGAGAGGCCCAGTGCATCATGGTATTAGAGCTACACTTTTTCTGAATGTTTGGAAAGAGGTTTTACTGACTATTCTTCTATTCCTTGAGTTTTCTTAAGTGTCACCTTCCTTGTTAGGAAGCCAAGCCTGGTTTGGTTTGTAGACTATGGGACAGCCCTGCTGCTTCAAACAGGAAACCTCACACACTTTCTGAAAATTCCAGGCCAGGAGAGACCTATAGGATGTTTTCACAGCTTCAACTGTCCATTGTTATGCCCTACGCTGAGCTTAGCCATTGATCAGCCACCTCTACCTTCTCCCACAGAGTCAGCCACCAGCAGGGTAACTCTCCTCCTGGGTTGCTTAAGAATTCCTCCTCCCCAGCTGGCTGCTTCACTGTTTCCTGCTGCCAATGCCCCTTCTGTTTCCTCCTTTCGTCAGGGTGGGATGTGGAGCTTGAAGCTTTTCAATTTCACAGGCCTGCTTTAAGAAAGGAAATATAAACATGTAAATTCAGAATTAGATACAAACATGAATACGCATTTTAAAAGATAATACAAACACCCAGAAAGTCACAAAAATAACTTTTTTTATTATTTCACTGCCTAAAACAACTTTACAATACATTTTCCCTACATTTTTTGGCTGCCTATTCTTTGATTATTTCTTTATATGACAGTTTTGTCATTTTTTTTTTCCTATAGAGAACTGTAAGATAATTTGGTCTTTCCTCTACTACAGATCATCAGAAATAGTTTTTCATTGATAGTTGGATTGAACAAAAGATACCAAATTCACACATTGACATGCTTGCAGTTTACAGTACTGCTTTAAGTTTGGGTCCTACAAACAGACTTAGGATAAATTCTATTTCATGAAATTCCCATAAAGGAAGAAAACATAGATAGAGCTTATAGTTGTGTATGTTACATTACTATGCACATTCCTGACAAGAGAAGCTTTCACTTTGATTAGGCTATTATAAGAATCAAATCCTCAGCTTCATGTTTATTCATCTGATGATTAGAATTTTCTTACACTAGCTCTGACTCCAAACATTTATTTTTTACTTTGTGTGTGTGTGTGTGTGTATGTGTGTGTGTGTGTGTGTGTGTGTGTGTGTGTGTGTGTGTTCACTTGCTTTAACAATACTACATTTACCATGATATCACCATAGAACGTAATTTAGGTTAGAATTTCACAAATGCAAAAAAAAGTACAACTAAGTTTTTATATAATGTCTTTCCAGAGCTTGCTCTTGAATCATTTATCACTTTCATTATAGGTAATTTGTTTAGTTTAACATTTATGATTCTTACAGAGGAAATGAACATACTGCACATATTTAAAAACTGTTTCTTATTAAAATACATATATCTATTTCAAGGTGGTATTTAAAATTATTTTAATATAACAGCAGCCAAAATAGAATTCTGCAATTAGAAAAGAGCTAAACTGAGATCCATAATTATCTTATGTTTACAAGTTTGACTCTAAAATAAATACTACCTTCTAGCAGCTGTTATCAGCATGTTAGGTTTGGTTTAAACACACACACATGTTCAGTTTTGGGGAGGTTTGTAACATTATATGCACTGTTCTGGCATTATATGCCACAGCCAGCCTTAAAAACTGAAGTCCTCACTCAGTCCAAAAGGCAGACAGAAAAAAGTCAAAGTCATGGGGCAAACAGGATTCCTACATAACATCAAAAGCTCGTGAGATTCTGCAGCAACTGGGAGTACTTCAGCATTGGCTTGTTGTTCTTGCTTAGAACGAATTCCACCAGAAGAGTTGAACAAGGTGGATATTGTACCACTTTCAAGTGCGTTTAAAAGTGACATGTTTCTTATGTGCTAACCTGACTCCCATGTATGACCTAACTAGTGAACTAGTTACTAGCAATTTAGCCACCTGGCAAATCAAGCCTACGAGAAAGGAAGCCAGTATTCAAATCAATGTATTATTGTCTAACCCTCTCAAAGGATTTATTTTCAACATAAACATATAAGCTCAATATGAGATATCTAACTATAGCAAACACCACCAACAAGACCAAGATAGCTTCTCTTCTTCTATGGTTTAGGTTTTGCCCAGAATTCCTTATACATGGCATAGCCCATACAGTTAAAAAAATCTCTGTTATCTTCAACTCAACAGAACAGCAATCATGGGTCTAGTCCAAATAATGGGTCTTACTTCCAACCCTATGCATGTCTAGGCTCCTCAGTGAAATTATAAACTCAGTGATGGACAGGATTGTCTTTCTCCCTTTGTAACTGAGAGTCATTGCTCTCACAACAAAACCTCAGGCTGCCACACACATGTGGATCTGGTGAAGGGACATTTTAGTATTTCCCCTGTTCTTCAACTTATATAACCCATATGCAACGATTGCTGCCAAACCCGCCATTCCAATAGGGACAAATGGTGCCTCTCTAGCTTTTCGGGTAAATTTAGATCCCTGACCTTCATCATATGAAGAAAGAGAAACATCTGTGTCAGTTGACATACTGATTGAAGAATCTTCCAAAATCAATAGGACCTCTCAAACTCCAGCTGGCTTCTCTGACTCCAAACATTTAGACATTTATTTATTCTCCACTATCCCGATCCTTTCCTGCCCTCTCACTGGAGAACTCTTTCATATTTAGATGTGATCTCTGGCCATGCATCTTCATCTGATGATGATGGGTAAATCAGCACACTCAGTGGTAGGTATATTCTTAAAAAGCATTCCTACATGGAATGACTATTCAAGAAAATGACTGAAAACCATATTAATATACCCCACTAAACGCAGACTAAATGTATCCCCCAGTCAAATTCTCCTTAGCCAGGTCTCCAAGAGGACTCTGGACATTCCAGGGCCAAATGATAAATGGGTTAAGTAGGGCAAAGAGGATGTTGGAATAAAGAGAGTCATCAATTTCAATTAAACCACCCCCCATGAAATTTTACCAATCATATAATCATAGAAATACACTGTCAGTGTCCTCTGTAGGCTCTTGAAAAGGGGTATTTGGGAGTGAAGAACCCCCCAAAACCATCTGCACAGTGTATTTGTCCCCATGGTATTTAATATCATGGTGTCTACTGGTTCAGAGTTTCCTATCTTTTCTTTACTGCTGGCATATTCCCCTACTCTCAGCAAATGTGTAGCACTGAATTGCATATCTATCTCCTTGGATTCATTTCTTTTTGTCTCTTCTCTTGGATTATTTCTCCCATCTTTTCCTAGATCTGTTCATTATCTCTAATCATCCCAGAGATTATCTCTAATCTCTAGGCACTCAGAAGAATTCCTCAAATCTTTCTCCTTCTCCTGAAGCCCACATCTGTTGCTTTGTATCCACGGCCTCCATGATTAGTGAATGTCTCAGGCAGGGTGACAAACAACCCAGACCCTGTCTGCCACTCGCTGGATGTTCGTTCCTCCAGGGCTTCATCTTCTTCAGGCCTATGGAGCTCTCTGGTTTGGTGCCAGGAACTGCTGCAGCAATACCATTTGGGACCCTGGGAAGGCCACTGCAAGCCTAATTTTGCCTCTTTTTAAATTGTAACCCATCTATGAGGTTACTCAGCAAAAAACACTGACTTTCTCCCATAGTCCCTCCCAGGCTCCCTAACAAGCAATAAAAGCAGAGGGAACTTTGAGTAGAATATTCTAAACTTTACACTTATTCCTGCTTTTGAGATAATTCCCTTCCTCATAAGAGATTATTTTCTTTCTCCTGGGTTTTCTATTTTTCAGACTCATTTTGGTCTTGTTAATCTCTTCAAAATTTCACTCATTCTTGCAGGTAATAGAGCTGCACACAAACAACATCAGGACAACAGCACCCCAGGGAATCTTGGGATGAAGATGGAGGGTTGGTTCCTGAGATGATCTGTTATGTCTTATATCCAGCAATAGTCTAGCATAGTGTTTGGCAAACTCATTAATCAACAGAGCCAAATATCAACAGTACAACAATTAAAATTTCCTTTGAGAGCCAAATTTCTTAAACTTAAATTCTTCTAAGGCCACTTCTTCAAAATAGACTCGCCCGGGCCGTGGTATTTTGTGGAAGAGCCACACTCAAGGGGCCAAAGAGCCGCATGTGGCTCGCGAGCCGCAGTTTGCCAACTACTGGTCTAGCATGAATGTCCACAAATTAAATGTTTAATAATAACTCAATTCTCTTTTCTTCCTATTCCCATTTTTTTCTCTTTATCTACCTTCTAAATATAATCCAATCATAGGTTTGAGTAATTAAGTTAATCAAATGGTCACCACTTGCTTAAACAACAGTATCTATTCTGGGTTAGCTAATATATTTTAAAGCAAATTAAACATTTAAAAATGTGGTTCATGTCTCTGTCTGCATATTAACCTTACCTGTGCATAGGAGATGTGGGTTCTAGCCAGCCAGATTCTTGCTGTAACTTGATCATTTCAAGTAACCAAATTTAGAGAGACATACATCTCTCAGCTAATCATACCTGACGTTGGTTCATTGCATTGCAACTTTTAAAATACGTTCTAACATTTCTAATGTAGGCCCCACAATAAACAACTCAGTGAGGTAGGCAGGGAAAGGTAATAATAATTTCCATATTATTTAGTCAACAAATGTTGAGTGTGTGCCATGATTGTGCCTCACACCATTCCTGTCACTAAAGAACAGAGAGGAATGAAATTTATTCCCTGCTTTTATCATATTGGGGGACCGTTGTTCAGATAAATGGACTGATTTCCTCAAAACTATGTGGGTCTTTGGACTTTCTCAGAGCCTTTCCCACAACAGGTGCCCAGAGTAGGAGTTTTTTCAATAGAAGAGTCCCAGGGCGAGCCTAACAAAATGCAGGACCTGTCAAGGACATAGTAAGTACTCCTAAAATGCATAGGCCCAAGGTGACCTTGCACTCTGTGTTAGTTTCCTATGACTTCAAATTACCACAAACTTGGAGTTTTAAAACAACAGAAATTTGTCTGATGACAGTTCTAGAGACCAGAAGTTTGAAATTAGTATCACTGGCCAAAATCAAGGTATCAGCAGGCTGTATTTCCTCCAGAGGATCTAGGAGAGAATCTGTGCTTTGCCTCTTGTAGTTTTGCGTGGCCACTGGCATTCCTTGGCGTGTGGCCACGTCATTTCAGTCTGCAGGGCCAACATCTTTAAATCACTCCCTGCTCCATCTTCACACCACCTTTACCTGTGTGTGAGCACGCATGAGCTTGTGTAAAATTTTCCTCTGTCTCTCTCTCATGAAGACAGTTATGATGGCATGTAGGGCCCACCTGGTTATCTCCTCCACCCCAATATCCTCATTACATCTGTAAATATCCCTTTTTCCAAAAAAAGAGAACACTTACAGGCTTCTGGGATAGTTGGGGGCCATTACTCAGCAAACCACAGTACACTTTGAGAAGTGGCCACAAATGTTTATCTTTTAATCTCCAGAGGAGCCCCACTCAGTGGCTAGAACACTGGACTCAAGAGAGAGCTGGGAAAACCAGTCTAAAGGAGGCCCAGAGAGGGAGGGGCCTCTCACAGATTACTTGTGGGAGCTAGCAGCCATGAAAGGATATAGCCTCTTGCTTTTTGGTCTAGAGCTCTTTTTGCACACAGGTTCTTCACTATGATCAGGAATGGGCACTCTGCACATGCAGGCCCCCTACACTCTGCTCCCACTTCCCTTTCTGGCCTCTCTCCAAAGGCCTATCTTGACCAACTCGCTTCCTCAACTACTGGTGCTGGAGGAAAGGCCATAGGAGGTGTGGTAGTAGGTTCCAGCCTGGTCAGAGTAGAAGCTGGGCCTCTGACAGTAGGGAAGGCTCCTGACCTGGTCCCAGTGAGATACTTCCACCCTCAAGCTTCCCAGAGGATTTATCTCCGTGCTTCCAAGGATGACAAGAAGCCAGAGTGAAGGCATTGCCACATCTCATTAGAGCCAGACTCCAAAATCAGGGCTCTGAGAATGCAGACACAGATGGGCTTTCAAGTAAAAATCCAGAACTGCTGAAGTCTTGGTTCTATAAAAGGTATTTTCTCCCAGGGACTAATTAGATGGATTTTCTAGAAGTTTAATGTTGTGCAGGATAAAAGTCAAGCACTAGTGGACTTGCCTAAAAACATAAACACACTTGAAAGAAACCTCATCTGCTGCAATTCTCTGGCCCAGCTGTCTGCTAGCAGCCTAGCCATGCCTAGCAAGCCTGGAAGTGGTCAGGCATTCTCCATTGTTCCTGATGACTTATGGGTTGGAAAACCTTAGATACCTTATCTCTGCATTTCATCTCACATCAGTCTCTCCCTTTTCATCTTCACAGCCCTATTTCTGGCCCACATTTACTTCTCTCCTCTCTATTTTAACTGCAAAAATAAATATGCTTCTTTCAGAAGGTGCCAAGAACCAAAAATGTAGATCTAGATACTGAAGAAGACAGGGAAACAAATTTTCCTATAGAGCCGCTTGGATTTTGGCCCAGTGTCAACAGATTTTGGACTTCTGACCTCCACAACCGTAAGACAATAAATGTCTGCTGTTTTAAGGCACAAAGTTTGTGGTCATTTGTTACAGCGGCCATAGGAAACTAATACAGGTTGTTTCTAACTTTTTGGACTTGTAAATATTTCATGACCTCCTACATCTTGACAGGAACCCAAGACTCCAGTCTCCCTTGGCTTCAGTCTGTCCCACATGATCACTCTGTTCCAGGGTTTTTAAGGACTCCCCACTTCTGAAAAACAAAATCCAAATTCTTTATTCAGAGAACCTCCAAACAGTAAGCCTAACCCAGTGGTCGGCAAACTCATTAGTCAACGGAGCCAAATATCAGCAGTACAACGATTGGAATGTCTTTTGAGAGCCAAATTTTTTAAACATAAACTCCTTCTAACACCACTTCTTCAAAATAGACTTGCCTAGGCCATGGTATTTTGTGCAAGAGGCACACTCAAGGGGCCAAAGAGCCTCATGTGGCTTGCGAGCCGCAGTTTGCCGACTGCTGCCCTAATCCACTTGTGAGTCTTAAAATAGACTATTTTGTGATCGCGCCCCTCCCCCCCCCCCAAAAAACAATTTCTATGTTCATTATTTGGCTCACAAGGTTTTCTATATATAAAATGCTTTACTTAGCCCATCTGTGATGCTAATAAGCTCCAACTCAAATGGGATCTCTCCCAAAAAGGCCCTTCTCTGTCCTCAGCTCACCCTCAACAAGATGTGATCTTTACCTTTTTTGAACATGCATAAAATTTTGCATCTCTTTTGGGGCAAATATCGTTTCTGCTTTATAAAGGAATTATCGTGTGTCTGTTGTCATATATTAAAGGCCCAGCACTTAAATGATTTGCTGAATTAGTTGCTCATTAAATATTTGTTGAAATGATCCATGCTAGAGAAGAAGACCCGCTTCCTAATTGTATTGTAATTTGATGTTCATGATGAGATGGAAACACCATTGATTTTAACAATGAAAGACAGTCACGGGAAAGGGGGGCAAGTAAACTAAGGGCAGAGTAAACACACTAGCTTCTATTATGCTTCTAGTTTTTCAGATATTATGCCTGTGTTGTGCCGTCAGAGATTCACAGGATTGAAATGGTGGTGATTCATGAGAAAAGAAGTTGAAAATATTTCTGATTCCAGACTCAATAGTGATTCCTCTCTATGATTCCATCATTGACAATGCTAGTGCCATCCAGGCTGCATTTACAGGAGTGCAAGTCCCAGGAGGGGATGGTCTCATGGCTTTTTCAGATGCACCTTCTGCAGGAGGTTTAATCAATGTGGTCACTGTTTCCTAGACCCAGTGCAGTGTTAGAATAACCAGGGGTGCTGCAAAAATACAGGTTTCTAGATTCTACCTCCAAGAAATTCTGAATAAAAAGGTTAGGGAAGAGCCTAGGGATCTATATTTTAACCAGCACAAATTGTTTGAGGCTTATTGGTCAACACACACACACACACACACACACACACACACACTCACACACACACACACACACACTCACACACACTTACACACCTTAAGGTTGTTTCCAGTTCCTGAATTCTATTACTCAAAATATTATGTCCAGTTTCTGGTTCTGTGATCTCAAGCTGCCAGCTTACCACCTCTGCTGGTTCTCACCACAATCAGTCCCAAGTTTTGGTCTTTGATGTGCTACCTCTGAGAAAGGGAGCACCTATAAATTGGCCAACAGGTAAAGCTTGGGGTTTTACCAACTGGTTATTTTAGAGTCAGTCACTTAATGCACCAAGCCTCAGTTTCCCCATCAGTAATGCAGGTTGTAACTCACAAGTCCAGCCACTCAATTTATTCCCCAGGGATGAATGGAACTGACCTATGATGTTATCACAGCAGAAGAGCCACCCAGAACACACAAGTGTTTGCAGGTAGTCTGAGTACCTGAGGGGGAGAAGATCCCAGATGTCAGTAGCACAGATAGGACTGGTATCCGGTCAGAGCTGACCCTGTATTCTAGAAGGACACATGAATGATTAAAAGTCTTGTTGCCTATTCTCATCCCAGAGGCAGGAGTAATGTGAGTCATTCACAGGCCTCGGGGTGGAAAAGCCCAAACGGTGGAGGGAAGCCCAGGCTGGAAGCAAGATGCCCTGGCCCTCTGGATCTGCCCATTCTAATTTCAGAGATTTACTGTTGCCTTCTAAACAAACAAAGCTGTTGGAGCTTGAAAAGCCCAGTCAGGACAGACGACCAAGAGGATGGAGTCATTTTTCAGCCTTAACACTTTTTGTTTATCGTGTGTCTGTTGTCATTAACCCCTAAGACTGAAAGCAGACTGGTCCATTTCATTTTCCCATTATCTAGTTTATGACATCGTTAAAATTAATTGAGCGCTCATCTTAGTGTATAACAAGCTGGCTATGTGGCCGAGGCAGTGTTCCTGGAAAAATAGTGGCACAAGGTCTGAGTGTGTTCTCCATGTGAGGGTGGCCTGGGTCCCACAAGGTCACTGGATGTTAGTTAGGGCCGCAGTGTGCTTATGGTGAGCACTACCTGTTCTCAGCACCGTTGATCCCTGGTAGATGTTACTGCAGGGCTGATCCAGTGCTTGGAGCTGGAGTCGAGAGAGTAAAACAATAGATACTTTTATTTCTTTGGGATTAGAGTAATTGGAGAGTTTCTGTTTAGGATGATGACAAAGTTTTGGAAATGATGGAAAAGTTTGGTGGTGGCTAGCTGCCTGATATTGTTGAATGCACTTAATGTTACTGAATTTTGCATTTAAAAATGGATAGATACAATTTAGTGGGTAAATTTTATATGTATTTTACCACAACTATTTTAAATGTAAAGTAGGCTTCCACAGACTAATCCAATCATAGGGAGGGAGAGAATTACACACATTTGTGAGGGGGAGCAGAGTTTGCACCCCCCAAATATGGCTTTTTGGTGGTATTGATTATTTAAACAGGCTATTTTCAAGACACAAAAGACTTGGGAAGAAACTTTGACTTCCTCCCTAGCTGCCTAAAAAATTTTAGCAAGAGGACCTGCTCCAGCATGGCAGCTATTAGCATAGATAACTATGGATTAATATGAACTATTGTGAGCGACAGGGAGAAATAAGCCAAGAAAGATCTGTTTGATCAAAATCCTCTCTGTGTACTAGTTTTGAAGATAGCCCAGCAAACACTTGTTTACCAAACATTTGCTTTACCATCTCTACGTGAATTGCCTTTCTTTCTTTTGAAACCCCAAATACCCACTTTCTTCTTAACTCAGATGGCATATTAGCATTAACTGCCTAATATATCCTAGCTGGCCCATATTCTTATGGAACTCTTGTATGTACACACATAATTGAATTTGGTTATTTCCTCTTGTTAATCGATTTGATTGTCAGACCAGCCAGAACTAAGAGGAAAAGGGGGGGATTCCCCACCCCAACCCCACTTGTCACCTATTACCACTTATTTGCAAATGTCGCACTGAAAAGTGACTGTCCTTTCTGTAGGGTTGACTTAACTTGGGGGTAGTGACTAAAGATGCCTCTTGTAGGAATCATACAGGTGCTTATGCTCAATCTAGGGCACCTGGAGTCTCTTTAACTCCTAATAATTCAGTATACTTTGGAAAGACTTGAGTTCCTTTTATCTTTCAAAAGAAGAGTTAGTCTCTGGGGTAGACCATTCTACCTTTTCTATGGAAATGTTAAATCATTCATCCCAACTGGTGTGGGTATTCAATAAGTATTTTTGAATATCAACTTCTCTTTTTTTCTTTCACTTCCAGAACTGAATCCTTCAGGGCAGAGCTGGAAGATGGAAAGGCTTTGGATATCTGGCCCAGACTCACTTTCGTCTGCCATATTTGGGCCTATAATGTCTTCACCACTCAGAGTTCAGAGACATAGAATCTCAAGGTTGGAGGAGTCTCAACAGGTCTTGTTCATCACTCATGTGATGCCTGTTACACGGTCAAGTCTGTGGTCAGATACATCCAGTGCGGCTCCTATGTTTGAGAAAGGTTGTCCCTGTGATCATTACTCACCCTATCTCCTCAGAGAAAACCTCAAAATTTCAGACACAATTGAATTTTTAAAGCATCTTGTACCAATCTCATAGTTCTACTATCTCTGTATTGGGTTTAGTCTGAGTTATTTTAACATTTCAGGGAGTTATTTTAGGTTCAAAAATTTCAGTTCAATTCATCTTTTTGACTTGTATTTTCTAGCTGGCAATTGCATATGGAAGTTGAGTCACCTCCTGTGCTCCCAGAGCCTGCTAGCTGTTAATAAGATCTCACTCATTATTCAAACCACTGCTCATTCACATGAATACTAAAAGCAACACTTGATGGTTGTGGAAGATTTTTATCTTCATAGGTCATGAAATATATCAGAATACATTCTGTTTATCACCTACAACGAGGATTTACAACTGCCCACGTGTTATATTTCTAGCCACTGTACTCTGAAGGAGAGCAGCCTCTTGTCCTGAGTTAAGGACAACTTCTTTATTCACATTGAAAATGATAGCAAATAAAAGGCAATAATCTTTCAAAATCCCACTTTCAGTATGCTCAGAAAGGCAATCTTATTGAAATAAGACCTTTAAAGTGTTTCCTTTCACTGTCCTTTCAGGAAGATCTTTCACAGATAAGCACAGACACTCTGAAATGCTGCCTGGTCTGAAATCTTTTATCTATAGCTTTAGAAGAACAAAGGGTATGGCATATGGAAACGAGAAACCAGCTGTGGGAAGGTATGGCAAGGAATGTAAATTATAGAACTGGTTCTTAGCTCCAAATATCTCTGGTTGATTTCTACCCATGGAATACCATACTTAGGTACAGGATAGAGACTGCATGTGGGATAATAAGAACAAATGTGATTCCTTGATAGTAATGCAGAACTATGGGCTTTGCAAGTCCCAGCCCTTGACCGAAGCCACACTTATAAAAGAAATTAGAGGTGGAATTTTATTTTACACTAGATGCCCAGTGTGCAAAAGCACACGGCCCTGCCCTCTCCCGCCAGCACTGCGGGGCTGACTCCCCCACATAGGGCTCAACATGCATGCGGTCCCGCCCACGGGCCTTGGTGTGCACACAGCCTCCTGGTGACTGATGTTTGGTTGTGATGGGGTGACTGCCCCGGGGTTTTTATAATAGAAATAGTCATGTTTGACATGGATTGAACTCCACCCTTCTTCCCCAAATTCACATATTGAAGTCCCAATCCCCAGTATCTCAGAATGTGATCTTTTTCTTTTCTTTTTTTTTTTTGGAAGTGGGATCATTACAAATGTAATTAGTTAAGATGAGTTCATATTGGAATGGAATTGGCCCCTAATCCAATATGACTGGTGTCCTTTTGAAAAAGGGAAATTTGGGCACAGAAAACATGAAGAGAGGGAAAACAATGTGCAGACACAGGGAGAAGACAGCCATCACCAAGGAACAGCAAAGATTGCCAGCAAAACATCAGAAGCTAGGAGAGAAGCATGGAATAGATCCTTCTCTCTATTCAAAACAAGACAACAGGCCCCAAATGGAGTTGCTTATACTAAGCCCCAGGTCACCAAACCGAGACAACTTAATGAGTTTTTGGCTGTCCCAGAAGTGAAATCTCACACCAATCCACTGGGAATTACCTGATGAGCACTATTAAGTAATCTTCCTGATAGTCACTTACCATCCCTCTGAGGAAAGCAACCTTGCAATAATCAACCTGCTTTTTGGGGGGGCCTAGTATAACTTCCCCGTTTCTGCTGCTTCTGCTTACAAAGGTCCACTTGTAAAGCTGCTTTCTGTCTGCTAATGGGATGCTGTTTGATTCATGAATCACTGAAAAAAAGCTAATAAGATCTTTGCAATTTACTCATTTGAATTGTTTTTTGTGTTGTTTTTTTTTTAACACCAAACGGCTCTCAGAAAGAACCAACCCTATTAGCCCCATGATCTCAAACTTCTAGTTACTAAAACTACAAGAAAATAAATGTCTGTTGTTGAAGCTGCCTGGTTTGTGGTCCTTTGTTGTAGCAGTCGAGCTGACTAATAACACAGCCGTTAAGGTGACATCATCCTGTGCTGTACATTGTTTTGCAGAGACATAGAGGCTGTAATACCTAACATTTATTTTCAAAGCGTTTGTGATTAGAAATGTTTCTTAACATCTTGATTGCTAGCATATTGTGTATATACACTCCTCACGTACACATACAGACTTTTATACAATTCATATAACCTTTCTTTATTCCTGATTCCTGATGTTTGGGATTCTTATGCTCAGTCCTTGAAAATGACTCCAACAACTTCAGAATCTTCACATCTTAGTTCTATCACCTTAAAATATCACATCCCAGATGCTTCTTTTAAAAAATACATATATTCGGAGGAGAACTAAGATGGCGGCATAGGTAAAACACCTATCTTGCTGTCATACTCAGCAATTTTAATACTACAACTTAACGAAAGAACAAATACCTTCCAGAATCACCAGAAAGCTCGCCGAGTGAAAATTCCACAAATAAAAGTGAAGATAAGACACTGTAACTCAGAGGAGCGGCGGTGAACAGCATTGAAAGATTCACGCGGAGAGAGGTTTGGAGCGCGCGCCAGTGGAGAGGGCGGGCGGCTGAAAACCGGCCAGTTTTCTCGAACGGGGAGACAAAGACGTCCCACTGGACTGATTCTCCAGCTCTGGGCGAAGTCCAGGGAACCCATTATCACACGGGGTGAAAACTGGACAGTGGGAGGGCACACCGAAGCTCGGGTGTTGCCAGGTCTGCCGGCTTGTGGAGAAGGCAGCTTGCGCGAACAGCTCGGCTGCGTGACGGCGCAGAGAGCACTCTGTGACTTGTCTCTCATTCGGAAAACCATCAGTCTGCTTTGTTTCACGACCCTGGGTGAGACATTGCGCATGCAGACTCATTTTGGGAGAGTCTGAATTCCCTGGCAGCCAGTGGAGCTCGGCAGTGGCTCTCTCTCAGAGGTGCTGGCAGCCGTTGCCCCCGGAACAGAGTCCCCAGGGCCGAATAGGGCGGAGCTAACACTGTCTGCTTGGCCCGGAGACTCCACCCATCCAACCTGAGCACAGCTGAGGTTCACAGACAATTGGCCTGGAGGTCAACCCTCCAAGTGCTAACAATGATTAACTGAGCTTGACTTCAGCAAGACTGTGCAGCCCATATCCACCTCAGGTAACCGGGGAGGCTGAGCCGCTGTCTCTAGTAGGAAGTCTACCACACAAAGCTAATTGACCAACTCAGGGAGGCAGCCACCATGCAGAGACATGGAAAGAAATCAGATGTGAAAGAAATGGAGAAAAAAAAACACGACTGGACATGGAATTCAAAACCACGGTTATGAAGTTTTTCAAGAGGCTCCAACAAAAGGTCGAGGCCTATAAGGAAATAAGCAAGACCACAAAGGAAATGAATGAGTCCTACAAGGAAATGAACAAGACCCTCAAGGATATAAATGAGACCTGCAAGGAAATGATCAAGACCAACGTGGAAATGAATGAGTCCTACAAGGAAATGAAGGAGACCCTCAAGGATATGAAGGAGACTCTCAAGGATATGAAAAAGGACCAACCAGAAATTAAGCATACACTGACTGAAACAAAAAATATTATACAAAGACCTAAAAGTGCTCTGGAGCACCCCAAGAACCAAGTTAAAGATTTGAAATACAAAGAGGTAAAATCCACTCAGCTGAAAAAGCAAGAAACCAAAAGAATCCAAAAAATTGAAGATAGTGTAAGGGGCCTCTGGGACAACCTCAAGCATACCAACATCCGAATTATAGGGGTGCCTTAAAAAGAGAGAGAGCAAGACAATGAAAACCTATTTGAAGAAATAGTGACCGAAAACTTCCCACACCTGGTGAAAGAAATTGATTTAGGAGTCCAAGAAGCGCACCGAACCCCAATCTATAGGAACCCTAAGAGGACCACACCAAGGCACATCATAATTAAAAAGCCAAGAGCAAAAGACAAAGAGAGAATAATAAAAGCAGCAAGAGAGAAACAGTTGGTTACCTATAAGGGAGCACCCATACGATTGTCAGCGGATTTCTCAACAGAAACGATGCAGGCCAGACGGGAGTGGCAAGAAATATTCAAAGTGATGAACAGCAAGAATCTACAACCAAGATTACTCTATCCAGCAAAGCTATCATTCAGAATTGAAGGTCAGATGAAGTGCTTCGCAGATAAGAAAAAGCTAAAGGAGTTCATCACCACCAAACCAACATTATATGAAATGCTGAAAGATATTCTTTAAGAAGAGGAAGAAGAAAAAGGTAAAGATGAAAATTATGAACAACAAATACACATCTATCAACAAATGGACATAAAAATCAAGTGAATTGATAGGCTGTTGAACAGGATAAACTGGTGAATATAACAGAGACATGGACATAGAGAGGGACTGGACTGACAATTCTTGGGGAGAAAAGGGTTGTGGGAAGTGCAGCAAGAGACTGGACAAAAATGTTGCAACAATGGGAGAGGACAGTGGGGAGGGGGAGGTAAGGGTGGAGGGTGGGATAGGTTCAGGGTGGAGCGGAGCTATAGGGGGATAAAAAGGGGAAACAATGTAATTAATAAACTGAACAATAAAGATAAAAAAGAATTAAAAAATACATATATTCATTGATTTTTTACAGAGAGGAAGGGAGAGGGATAGAGAGTTAGAAACATTGATGAGAGAGAAACATGGCTCAGCTGCCTCCTGCACACCCCCTACTGGGAATGTGCCTGCAACCAAGGTACATGTCCTTGACTGGAATAGAACCTGGGACCTCTCAGTCTGCAGCTCTATCCACTGAGCCAAACCAGTTTCGGCTCAGACACTTATTAGGGTATCCCCTACCTCTGGCATCCATATCTGACCACCCTAGACCTACCTTGAAGAGGTCCTTACACACCTCCATCATTTTGAAACTTTTGAGGTAAAGATCATATTTATTTCTCAAAATATGTATACATATTCCAAGGTAATTTATTAATAAGTTAACAAAACTTTGTCCTCACTATAGAACTTATTAATTATATTTTAGTGAGAATGTATGATTTAATATACTTTATTAGTTTAGAATTCATCGGTTTAATACTTGTGATACAGCAATTCTAATTCAGATTATGGGTTCAGTTCCCTCTCTCCCTCTCTCTCTTATTTTCTTTCCTTGATATTTGGCTTTTTTGCTTATTGAAGCTGAAAAAGTTCTCTTCAAAGATGCATAGAACCAAATGGAAGAAGTGCCCCCTTTAGATGCTCATTTTCATTCTACTCCACTGATTATGCAAAGGTTTTTGTTTAAATTCTGCTGCTAAAATTTATCTTCTCTGATGTCAATCACTGGCTCTTCCTAACTAATCACAAGGTGTTTCATTTTTGTATTTTTAACAATAGGTTCAGAGTACAATAAAGCTTTTCAGAAGACTTTTCAACAGTTCTTTGACAGTTTCTTTTAAGTGTACGAATATGAAAAATTCTATAGGAGACACACAGATTTTTTTTCAGGTAAAAACAAAATCACATAAACCCGGACATGTTTCTAAATATTCACTTTCAATTTTTTTTTTTTTTGCATCTCCTCAAAAAGCATTCTCACAGATTGACTTCTTTTCAAACCCAATAGATGATCTCCGACTTTTAAAATACTCCATGACATGGGCAGATTTGATTACTCAGGGAGGAAGAAAAATGCCAGCTCTTCCATTCTCTTGACATTCTCTTGTGTTTGCATTGTTACCACCTTCAATGGACTATTTGGGCTGTTTGGACATTTCCAAGGTGAGCGGTTTCTGTGGTAAAGACATGGGAAATTCCTTGAAAAAAGTGTTTTAAGCCACTTATTCATTTTATAATGAATATTTTTATGCGTTAATTCCACTTAACCAGGAACGTGGTGGCTCATGGCTGAATGAGGGCTGTCATTAACCTCCCTGATCAAAGAGTCTCTACCCTTTTCTTAAGAAGCTGGGGACACTATAGGAATCCCAGCATTGGCCACATATACCGTAGACTACATGAGGATGCTAATTCTAACATATATAATAGTATTAGTTAAGTTAAATATCTTTATTTTCAGATAAAAATAATATAAATAAAAGTCCTAACATTTTCTTCTGTACCTCAGCGGATCAATGCTGAGCGCCTCATTTTGGAGATCACTGATCTGAAACAACAAGATCACAAGACCCAGAGAAACCGAGAGAAACCCAGAAAACTCCTTGTTTGGGGGAGGGTATAAGAAGGACTATGAAATCCTATAATACTTTTTATTAGATTCTTCCCTCTTGCTTACATAGCTTTGGGAAACACAGGGTGACATGGATCACCATTGTTCAGTCAAGGACATTCACAGTGAGACATTCAGGTCACGTGCAGGATGTTCAGTCCTGGGACCATCTCTGCTATATTAGCTTCCATTTTCATAAAGTTGTGCTGTCCTTGTGTTATGGCTCCTGTGGGGCTCTTAAAGCTGAGCCAGAATATCCAATGGCAAACAAGCTACCAAGTCCATCAGACTCATTTGTTAGGATTTCTTCCTCGTCAATTGAAAAATAGCTTTCAAAAGCACTTGTAAAGGTGTTTTTTTTTCCAGGGCTCATAATGTAATGTTCAAACTGTCTCTGATGATTTATTAACCACGATTAAGCAAAACAAAATAAAAATCTTGCTATTTCCCAGAGCCTTGGGAATATCACTAATGCTGTTGAGGTTCCAATAAGTTGGAAATGATTTTCACCCTTTATTTTTTACACACACACACACACACACACACACACACACACACACACACACACCTATATTGGTTTGTTTCTAAGTGGCATGTAAGGGGAAAAAATCATTAAGTGTATACACCAATAGGTAGAGGTGAGTAGGTAGAGGTTATCAGTTTTAAATACTTCAAGTAATGTGATTTGTAAGTAACAAGATTCTAACTAATAATTTTTTTTGAAAAGAAATACCATAGAAGAAAATGTGGTCCAAGCCAAACCGGTTTGGCTCAGTGGATAGAGCGTCAGCCTGTGGACTGAAAGGTCCCGGGTTCGATTCTGGTCAAGGGCATGTACCTTGGCTGTGGGCACATCCCCAGTTGGAGGTGTGCAAGAGGCAGCTGATCAATGTTTCTCTCCCATCGATATTTCGGACTTTCTATCACTCTCCTTCCTCTCTGTGAAAAATCAATTAAAAAAATATTTATTTATTTATTTATTTATTTATTTATTTATTTATTTATTTATTTATATAAAGAAAATGTGGTCCAAGATGCTCCTGCTTCAGTTTCACCTGGTAAGGCCCTCCCCCAATATTCTGATGTAACAGAACAGCTACAGGGCTTCCTCAACTGATTCTTATGGCCCCATGGATCTCGGCTGTGTGTCAGTGCAGGTGAAGATATCAACCCAAGTAAGCACACACTGCAGACCTGCTGCCCCAGAAACAAGGACTTCTTCCTTCCAGATCCATTCACAGGTCCTGTTCATGACACAATACCGTCTAAGGGTCCGCAGTTATTGCAACAATGAAGCTGTTTCTTCCAGACTCTTGGCTGTCACTCTCCTGACATGGTGGCTGGGTCACATCCCATAGAAACATCAATAATGAGAGAGAACCACTGATCAGATGTGGATGAGTCATGGCCTTGGTCATGGACTGACACACATTGGGGCAGAAGCTTGATAGGGCAGGCTGAGTCAAAGCAAAAAGATAAAAATGAATTAAGATACAATTTTTCTAGAAACGCTTCTCAAACAAAACCAACTCGGGGAAACAGAACTTTGGGGCCAGTGTGGCCACTGATGGAGATAAAGCCTGGCAGGTCTGGGGCTGGGATGTCAGAAAAATGGGAACAATGATAGTTGATCCAGAACCCTGTTTCTGTGACATGGATTGCCCAACTTGTGTTCTGTAAAGCACCAATTCTACCGGATACTCCAGGAACAAAGGGTCTCACGGTTAAAACGCTTTCTTGGATATTCTAAATCCTTTTATTTATTCATTTTGTAAAAAAAAAAAAAACTTTCTATTTTTTAAACATTCTATTTTGAAGTAAATAGTGGCTCACAGGAAGTTGCAAAATAGTACAAAATTGTCCCATGTATCCTTCACCTGACGACCCCCAGGAGTACAGTTATGTAGCTATAGCACAGTATCAACCAGGAAATTGATACTGACACACTACTATACACTGAATTATAGGCTTATTTAGTTTTTCCCACTTTTTACATGTATTCATTGGTGTGTGCATATAGTTCTATGCAATTTTACCTATGTATAGAATCATGTAACCATGATCAAAATACAGAACTATTCCATCACCACAGAGGGGTTTCCTATGCGCCCCCTTTGTGTTCACACCCCTCCTCTGTCTTCTGACAACCACTAATAGGCTCTTCATGTTTATAATTTTGTCATGTTAACATTGTTATATAAATGAAATCATATCATATGTAACGTTTTAAGATCAGTTCTTTTTTTAAATATATTTTTATTGATTTCAGAGAGGGAGAGAGAGATAGAAACATCAATAATGAGAGAGAATCATTGATCAGCTACCTCCAACACGACCCCTCCTGAGGATCAAGCCCACAACCCAGGCATATGCTCTTCACTGGAATCGAACCCAGGACTCTTTAGTCCACAAGCCGATGCTCTGTCCACTGACCCAAACCAGCTAGGGCTAAGATCAATTCTTTTCACTTGGCATAATACCCCCAAGTTTGTCAGGTTGTTAGCTTATTCTCCTATATTGCTGAATAATTAATATTTCTTGGTATGGATGCACCACAGTTTGCTTAACTGTTCACCCAATGAATGATATTTAAGTTGCTTCCAGTTTCTGACTATGAATAAAGATGCTATAAACATTTGTGGGTCTTTCTATCAACATAAATTTTCAGTTCTTCAAGATAAATATCAAAGAATATACTTGCTTGGTATAGTAGCTGCATGTTTAGCTATATAAGAAACTACCAATGTACCATTTTATAATCCCACCAGGATCTAGTTTCTCTATATCTTCCTCAACATTATCATTGTGTTTTTATTTTATTTTATTTTAGCTGTTCTAACAGGTATGCAATGGTATTTCATTGCAATTTTAATTTGCAGTTCCCTAATGGCTAATTTTAATTTGCAGTCTCCTAATGATATTGAATATCTTTCTTCATGTGTTTATTATTCATCTATATCTCCTCTTTGGTGAAATGTCTCTCTATATCCTTTGCTCATTTTATAATTAAATTTTTTTGTTTTATTCCCATTGAGTTTAAGAGGTTTTTTTTTTTCTCTATTCTTGGTTCAAGTCCTTTGTGAGATACGTGGTTTGCAAATATTTACTCCCAGGATGTAAGATACCTTTTCATTCTCTTAATTGGATCTTTCACAGCACAAAAGCTTTTAAATTTTGATGACATCCAATTTACTTTTTCTTTTATGGATTGTGCCTCTGGTGTCATGTCTAATAACCTTTTACCTGGCCCTTCGTTCTGACCATTTTCTCCTGAAATGTTTTCTTCTGGAAGTTTTACTTTTACATAGAAATATATTTAAATGTAATATAAAGTCTATTTAAGTCCATGATCTATTTTGAGTTAACTTTTATTTAAGGCATAAAATTTAAAATGATGTTCGATTTTAATGTTTTTTGAAAGAGTGAGGGCTAAAGTTCTATAATCAAAGACATCTATTTTTTATTTTAACTTGAGTTTCCTAAATTTGGCCATCTGTTCATGCAGAAAATATTTATTGGGCACGGTCTGTATACAGGTATGGGGTGGGGAATTGGAATATGGGTAGAATCTCTGTTCTTTATGAATAATGTGAATGCACCTAATTTCCACAACACTCTCTGAACTGGTTTTTGTGGAAATCCTTTGGAAAATTCTGCTTTAAACAACAGTGAGACTCAGAGACTGAGTCAAATACCAGTGTAAGCAATGAGAGATGCAAAACCAGAACAGATGTGAAATCAGAACCAAGCAAAAGCCAGCATCTGTGGGAAGCCTGGACTCAAAAGCCAAAAGGGTAGAAAAAGGAGAAAGGGCTCAGGAGCTGGGGAAAGAATGCCAGGAACAAGACACGTTCTGGTGCAGTGTGGCTGTCTGCACCTGCCCCCTGCTCCATGTTTAGGTCTGGTTATAATCAGTTGTGATATATGTATATGTATTTGTACACATACATACAAATATGTATGACACACAACACACATAAGTATAGTACACTTAACACATGCAACACAATACTTATATACTTATATACACTTAAAATTTTTAAATAAAAAATGTTTTATAGCCCATACTAGTTTGGGCTCAGCAGCCCTTACAACACTTTTATCTAGCATTCCCAGATGACTCACATCCTCCCCCGTCATTAATGAAGTCCCCATGTACTGCCCAATGTGCCTCAGATGGCAGCTGCCCAGCTGCCCAGGGCTGCCTGAGGCTCAGGTAACCAGGATCGGCCAAGGCTTCCCCTGATCACTGAATGGCCTCCTGCCCTTGAGGGCTCCCAGACTGTGAGAGAGGGCAGGCTAGGCTGAGGAACCCCCCCCCCTCCAGTGCATGAATTTTCATGCACTGGGCCTCTAGCAAGACAGACCCCCATTTCTTTTTAGCTCAACACCTAATAGAGGGAAGGTGATAAATACACAAAGTACATTTGGTGTTGAGTAGGCTTAGCTGCAGGCTGCTGGTCAGACTGAATGAGTTTTCAGAGAGCCCTGGCAGATATGGTCTTTCCCAGCGACCAAGAATACCACCTGTATTCTTCCTATTCCAGCTCACAGTGGTAGCACCTCACATGGGTGCTGCTGACATTGCTGAGTCTCACTCTGCCCACACGGAGGGTACTGGTGACCCAGTTACACTGCCCCCAAATGCATATAACTTTTGGTAATTTATCTCTGTTTTATGCTTCTCTTTTTCTCTAAGACATGGGCATTGGTCCCTGGGGCTGCCCTGAAATATAGTGTCCATTATTCAGTCACCTTTTTCTCTTACCTTGACTCATGATATAAGAAGCAAAATGTGCTCCACTTGACTTCCTAAGGCACATCAGCCCCTCTTGCAAATGGACTTCCTGTCATTTAAAAATTCCCTTACTTATCTGAGGTATAGTCCTGGTTCTGGCCATTTACAAAAGAACCAGCTATTCCCAATTTATAAGGAAGTAATTCTAAAAGTAAGTTGGTGAGACAGTCATTTAGAATTTGGGCTTCATATTTCATAGCTAAAAATTGCACATAATGGCAAAGTTCTCAGGCCAGCCCACAAAAGCCTACTTATCCTAAATGCAGCTGAACTGAGGTAATAAAGCTATCGCAGCTTAGCCACACAGCAATGTGTTTCCATTGGGACACATGTCTTGTACCAAATGGAAAGCCAAGAAGACAGAGTGAAATAAATATTGAACTTAAATCTATCTAGTTGTTGAGATGTTGTGTCCAGGTACCAGTAAACCTAGCCTCTGAGGGTGAAGAAATCTTGGATGTTGATGTTCACGGAGTCATTTATCAAATCCAGTGAGCTTCCAAAAAATGGTGTAAAGTTATGTTAGTTCTATGGAAGTAGAGGCTCAATTTAATACCACCTGCCAGCGTACTGCAACATCTATCATCCTGGAATGAGGTTGAAGACCTTAAATCAAGAGAAGATGAAGGCACCCCTACTTGGGTGGCACCTGGTTCTGGAGCATGCTCAGATGAGCCAGAAATGGGCATCACGGCAGTTGGGGCTGGCAGAGGCAGCGTCCTGTTGGCTGATTTGGGAAGCAATTTCAATCCACTTCTATCACAACTACATCATGTTCTCCGTTCCTCACAGATGGCTCTCTTTTCAATTTGCCCATTCCCCATTCACTGAAGAGCCTCTCCATCTCACATTGATCAAAAGAACAGGCCTTTATGAAATATGAGGAAAACCACATTAGAGAGAGATAGTCTCTAAAACTAACCAGATGGCAAAGAAGCTTCTGACCCAAGGGGAGAAGTACCAGATTAAGTACCTACTATGTGCCAATCACGATGCAATGCCTTTTCACCTGCATAATTTTACCCATGTTTCTAGAATTCTGGCATTATTACCCCTATTTAACTGATGAGAATGAAAGCATAAGGGATTATGTTAGACTGAGAAACCTGGACCAACAAGTGAGGAGCATTGTAGGAATTCAAACACAACTTCTCCCTCCAGCATGATGCTCTTTCCACTACCGAAGCATTTGAATAGAGTATTTCTGTGTCACTGCCCTAGAAACAATTACATTTTACTCACTGATTTTCAAACCAGCAATCTACAATAATAAAAGTGTAATATGCTAATTAGACCAAATGTTCTTCAGGACCAATCTGGGGCTGCCAGGGAACGTGGGTCCCATGTGCCTGCCGGGAGCTGGAGGGAAGCCCTGGTCCCAGGTGCTACAGGGAAGCCAGTACTGGCAGCCGTGGGAAGGAAGGCCACTCTTACACAAATTTCATGCATTGAGTCTCTAGTATATATATTATTATACTAGAGGCTCAGTGCACGAAATTTGTGCACAGGGCCACAGGGGATGTCCCTTAGCCCAGCCTGCACCCTTTCCAATCTGGGACCTCTCAAGGGATGTCTGACTGCCTGTTTAGGCCAGATCGTGGTAGGATTGGGCCTAAACGGACAGTCGGACATCCTTCTCACAATCCAGGACTGCTGGCTCCAAACTGCTCACCTGCCTGCCTCCCTGATTGCCCCTAACCGCTTCTGTCTGCCAGCCTTAATCACCCACTTAACTACTACCCTGCCAGCCTGATTGATGTTCTAACTGCTTCCCTGCCAGCTTGTTTGCCCCCAACTTCCCTCTTCTACCGGCCTGGTCACCCCTAACTGTCCTCCCCTGCAGGCTTGATCACCCCCAACTGCCCTCCTTTGCAGGCCTTGTCCATCCCAACTGCCCTCCCCTGCTGGCCTGGTTGCCCACAACTGCCCTCGTTTGCAGGGCCTGGAACTTCCCAATGGCCCTCCCCTGCTGGTCATCTTGTGGTGGCCATCTTGTGCCCACATGGGGGCAGGATCTTTGACCACATGGTGGCAGCCCTCTTGTGTGTGGGAATGATGGTCAATCTGTGTATTACTCTTTTATTAGATAGGACAGAGGCCTGGTGCATGGGTGGGGGCCAGCTGGTTTGCCCTGAAGAGTGTCCCAGATCAGGGTGGGGGTTCCCCCTTGGGGTGAGGGGCAGCCTGGGTGAGGGGCCTTTGGAGGTTTTCAGGATGGCCATGCCTCCCCCCGCAAGTGACCCAAGGGGAGGCCCTGGTATCTGGGATTAATCTATGTCTACAATTGAAACTTTGTAGCCTGGAGTGGAGCCAAGCCTTCTGCTCACTCAGGGGTGGCAGCCATTTCTGTTTGAAACTTTGTAGCCTAGAGTGGAGGCCTAGGCACTAGGGCTGCAGAAGTTTGGTTTCCTCCATTGCCCTGGCAACCCTAGCCTCTGTTCTCTCCAGCTCCGTGGCTGTCGCCATTTCTGTTGGGATTATGTATCTTCTATAATTGAAACTTTGTAGCATTGAGTGGAGGCCTAGGCCGGCAATGGCAGGCAGAAAGCTTGGCTTCCTCCATTGCTGGAAAACCCAAGCCTCCCTCCTGCTCTCAGTGGTCGCAGCCATCTTGGTTGGGGTTTATTTGCATAATTTGCTTCTGATTGGCTGATGGGCATGCCTGTGGGCATGGTTTGATCAGAGGTATAGTCAGTTTGCATATTACTCTTTTATTAGATAGGATATACATACACTAGATGCCCTATGCACAAAGATTCATGCAAGAATGGGCCTTCCTTCTCCTGGCTGCTTGCACTGCCTTTGCTCTGGCCCAGAGCCACCTTTTGCCCTTCCCATGCTGCCCAGAGGCCCAGAGTGGCTGTGGCAGTGCAGAACGCCTGCATCATTGCCTTGGTGATGGTGCAAGCATCCTGCCCGGCCCCAGGCCCCATTGGGTTTTGTGGGTTAATTTGCATACTCACTCCTGATTGGCTGGTGGGTGTCGCAAAGATATGGTCAATTTGCATCTTACTCTTTTGTTAGTGTAGATATATATATCCATAAAGTATATCCCGTTTCTTTTTAGCTCTATACCTAATAGAGGGAAGGTGATAAATACACAAAATAGATTTGGTGTTGAGTAGGCTTAGCTGCAGGCTGCTGGTCAGACTGAATGAGAAGGTCACAGTTTTCAGAGAGCCCTGGCAGACATTGGGCTCTTGTGACATTGACACTGAACTTCCCAGCTCATATGACTATGTGTGGCACTGAGCCTACCCAGTCATATGACTGTGTGTGGCACCAGGCTCAGTGCCAGGAAGAAGAGAAGAGTATATGTATTATTTGATAATAGAAAAACAAAAATGCTCTGTGCTGCAGAGAAATTCTTTGAGCTTTTTAGATTAGGAAAAAGGGAAATAAAACATCCACTCATTTTTGACAGCACCAAAATTAAATCTAACCACAAAATCATAGTGAAGACAATATATTGAAGAATCGTGTTTCCAGTTAAAAGACACACACACAAATACACACACAGAGACACACACACACACACACACACACACACACACACATCCAATTTCTTTGCCGCTCAGTCTCTTCAGTAACAGCTCCTCCTGGGACCTGTGCTGGTTGGAATCTCCCCCTAGTGGAGAACTGGGGAATGTCAGCCCTGATGATCCTCTGATTCAGAACAGTAGAAGTGTCTCAGGGGCTAAGCAAACACTGATACCAGCCAGTGGATTTTTCATGGAGTGCAAGTAACAATAGAACCCTTTACCCTCTCCTCAGGTGTAGGCTCAGGAAATCCGAATAGAACACACACCCTAGAAAGTACTGGTACATCTGAACAACCTCATTCATGCCTGTGAAGATATTAATCTCTCAATCCTTCATCTCCAAGGGGAGCCAACGACACAATGTATCTCAGGATATGGCAAGCACATCACACAAAGCAGACGATGTCAGAAGGGCCTTTCTAACATCTGCTAAGACCTGACTCACTCAGGTAGAATTCCACTTGAGCACCTGCACTTGCTTTCTGCTTGACAGTTGGCATTGGCTTGCATTCAAAGGGCTCCTGACAGTATCTGTCAAGTGACAGTTTTGTGGGGCCCATTTCTTATTTTACTAAGAGGTGAGCAAGCAGAGCCAAACACAAGGAAACCACCTGCTCCAAATCGCAGTAGGAGGTTGAGCACAAGACTGCTATCCAAAAGAATAAGACGCATTCTCATTACGTCAAGCCGGCTGCTTAGAGCAATACTCAAAGAGAGCTGGCTGTCTCTTCCAGGATGTGTTGGAAAGATGGGTCCTGATCACTCTAGTCAAATACCCCACTCCCTTCTGGAGCTATCCAAGTCACTATTCCCTTGGACTCCTTCCAGGACACCATACATTCTGCAAGAACACAATCTCAAGAAAAGGGAATAAAAAAACAAAACAGACTTTCTAGGCTGAAAACTCCTTGTGTTATCCATCTCAGTGGCGGTAGCTTCTTTGAATTCAAAAGCAGTGGAACTTTTGATATTCAGAAACAGGAAAATTACCAGAGAGAGAAGAGTATCTGAGTAAAAGTTGAAAATCTTCTAAGGAGTATTTCTCCCCATGAAAGTGTTGGCATCAGTGTGGAGGCGTAGGTTGCAAAGGAAGTTACCACACAGTGATCTGTAGAATCTAGTCCCACAGAAAGAAAAATTGGGGGGTTGCATGGGGTTCGTGCAATATCAATATTGAAAAAAATAATGAAAGTTGATTTCAATACATTTTAGGCACTGAAGTTGAGAATTTGCTAATATAGAGGCTGAGGGTTCTGAAATTAGCATATTAGCTTGGTAATGGAAGAGGCAACCAGATTTGAGAAGAGCACTGACTGGGTGGAAGCGGGAGCTGCAGGTGGAGTAGGATAGTAGAGTGCTGGGAGCAGAGAGGCCTTGACAAGGGTGGGGCTGTGAAACCCATACTTGGCGCTTTAACACGGGCTTCCCAGGACCTTGGGAGCAGGAATTAACTAGAACTTCATTGCACCAGGGAACTGGAGGGGAGGCAGGGAAGGCCTGGGCAACCTTGCTGATAAGGGCTCCCAGGGTCCTTGTGGCAAATGGGAACTCTTGTCTGCACTTGAGAGACTACAGAATCTGGAAAGCACAGAGTTGAGCAAGAAGCTAAGGTCAGTGAAGCAGACAAGGGCATCTGAAGAGATCTAGAAGCAGATGTGAAGGTCAGGGATTAGGGCCCGGGCATGAGCGGTCTGAAGGGTGAGTGGAGGCCAGTGCGGTACAAACTCAGGGATCAGGCATTAGCCCCGGTGCTGGCTTAGGTGTGCCACCTCACATGGAATTGGCTGTATGTGAAAGGCAGAGACTCTCTAAGAAATCCCATCCCTAAATTGTGGAGGTGTGGGCCAAACCTCCCTTCAGGAGTGGCAAGAGTGCTGTGTCTTAACCAGTCCTGCTACCGCTGGCCCTGGTCCTTGTTCAGTGTCCACAAGCATTTTTTAAAAAATTTTTCTTCATGTTTGTCACTTTTAAAAAAATACTTTTTATTGATTTTTCACAGAGAGAAAGGGAGATGGATAGAAAGTCAGAAACATTGGTGAGAGAACCATCGATCAGCTGCCTCTTGCACACCACCTACTGGGGATGTGCCGGCAACCAAGGTACATGCCCTTGACCAGAATCGAACTCGGGATCTTTCATTCTGCAGGCCGACGCTCTATCCACTGAGCCAAAACGGTTTCAGCAACACAGACATTTTTAAATTAAGTTAATCTACAGAGATCATCCAGGGAGGCTGTTTCATTCTTTCCTTACTTTGTACTGTCTCCTTAAATCCATGCAGAATGGAGACCTTGAAAACACTGTCAGAAGAAGTATGTGAATTTGGGCTGGCCCAATTGGTCCTGTGGAATCTGTCAGGAATTAGTTATGATTGGTGTGGTTTGGGTGGCAAAGTTGTCAGTTAAGAACCTGAGGAGAGAACTGTGTAAAAACCACCTGGTACTAGTCATTGGCTCCAACCCCTAGAAAAGCTCCCATCTCCAGAGGGATCCTAGAGGTAGGTTTCTGTACCCTGTCAGCTGGTAGAGTATACAGGGTAAGGATTCAAGCTTATAAGCTCCCAGTGGGCAGGGAGCTTGTGATGTAATCCTTCATGTCCAATCCTCTATGTCTTGTGGCTTCTGAACACTTCAAAGTGGCTACTCAGAATTGAGATGTGTTGAATTCAAAGACTTAACATGAAAATATAATGTAAAAGATCTCATTTGTATGCTTTTATACTACTTACATGATGAAATAAGATTTTGATTAAATAAAATATATTATTAAAATTCATGTTTTCTATTTCCTTTTATTTTTTTAAAAATAAACTCCTTTTTTTTTTAGAGGAGTTTTAGGTCCACAACAAAATTGAGTGGGAAGTATAGAAAGTTCCCATCGACTGGACACACCCGCAGCTTCCCCCACCATCAACATCCAGCCCTAGAATGGTACATTTGTTCCAGTTGATGAACCTCTAATGACATATCATTATCACACGAAGTTCCTATCTTTTGCCGCTTCATGTGACTACTCAGGAGCTTAAAACCCCATTTGAGGCATTGCATTTCTTTAGGGCTGCACTGCTTTAGACCTTTCCTGGTGGCACATAAAAAACAAAGACCCTTGTACATGTTGGATGATAAGCCCACGTTTAGAAAAAATATAATAGAGAGATCTCAGGGCCTTTCCAATTTTAACCAATTAAAAGCCAGCCTTTGTCCTTTCCTTGTCTAGCCAGTTAGGACAGGAACTCCTCAGAGGAAGATCTTCACATACTCTGTGACCTGACAGTCTTGTCTCAGCCCAGACTGACTTTCAACTTATTCTTTGAGATTTGACGACACAGCAGCACAGGCTGTGCCTCTTGGGCCTGAGCCGGGAATCCCTCTGGGAAGAACAGGAGCAGTCTCCAGAGTCTCCAGGGTCTCTAGCTTCTTTCTTGGTCCCTCTAAGGGCCAGTGTCCACCTCAGACCCACAAGTCACGTGCTAGAACTGCTTCATCCCCCCAGCCTCACTCCACTCATACCCATGAACCCTTGAGGCCTGGTCAGCCTGGGAGTCAGAGGGAATATGACAGATGAAGTGCTACATTTTCGTGGCTCCTGTGAAGCCACTCTGAATACTGATCTTGAAGAATTTTTCGCTCCGTTCCTTTGTGCTTGGGTGGAGTTCTATGGAAGAAGACTTGTGCCAGTAGTGAACTGGCTGTCCACACCTCACAGACCAACTCATGTACTTACTCCCAGTGCTTGCAGAATACTAAGTCTAATTTCTCAAGTTGGCCAGCATTTCAGGCCAGAGTTGGCCTGAGCCTCTGTCCAAGGCCTGGTGAGAAGGGCCTATTTGCCTAAAAGGATTAAGCAGAACACAATCAGCTAAGCTTCTAGGAGATGATTTAATGATTTCAGCTCTAATCTCTTACTGGTGTAGGCCTGTCAGCGGCCAGCAGGCATGGCTGGTTTTCTTTATGATTGATGTTACTAATCGATGCCACTCCAAGAATGCCATAGCCCTCTCTTTACAAACTTAATTTTCATTTTTCTAAAGAATGTGAGCCATCTCTCTCCCTCTCATCCCTCATAGCTCATCTCTTGCTTCCCTCATCCCACCAGGTCAGCCTTCTCAATGGTTCCTTTCAGAGCCGACTGCAATTTCAGACAGGAAGTGGAACTATATTTACGGGCTCACCTTATCATTTTGGAAGAACTTACCTAAACAGAAGATTGACTTTCACAGAAGAAACTTCTGCCATATTGGAGGGAGCAGAGTCAATATCTGGATTTGTGAACAATCTGCATTCCCACGTTTCTATGATTTGAAAAACCCATTTATCTGTGATCCACCTGTTGATTCTGATTTAATGCTCTTTCAGCTGGTGGTTCTAACAATGACTTTGATCCAAAAGCCATGATCAAAAGTCAGTTTCTCCAAAATGCCTTTCTATTCTTTTAAAAGATTTTTATTGATTTTTAGAGAGAGAGGAAGGGGGGGAGGGAGAGGGAAAAGGAGAGAGAGAGAGAGAGAGAGAGAGAGAGAGAGAGAGAGAGAGAGAGAGATTGGCTGCCTCCTGCATGGCCCCTACTGGGGATAAAGTCCACAACCCAGGCATATGTCCTGACCAGGTATCGAACATGCAGTCTTTTGACACCTAATCAACTGAGTCACACCGGCCGGGGCCCCTTCTGTATTACTGAAATATTTTAATTATTTTCTTATAATAAAGTTATCCTTTCCTCTTTAGTAAACAAGCTATTAGAAAGTGTGCCAGTTAAAAAAAAAAGAAGAAAATCCTAACTAATGTGCTCATATTTTATTTAAGATATTGGCATTAGATTTGTTAGTAAAATTGGTCTGCTGTTTTGTGAGTTCTGTGTATGCAAAATATCCCATCACTGTCAAGTCTGTGTCAGTGTTAGAACACTCAGGTGACTTTTCCTATGGTTCCATCCTATGACAGCCATACATCCCCTGCCATTCAGAAATGACAAATGTTATACCACTATAGAAATGGTCCTCTTTCTCCTGAGTTCTCTCAGGAATTGAAACTTAATTTTCCAAATATAGCACTCTTGGTTGAGCTTTATAGAATTCTTTCACTCTCTTTCTTCGGAGATGTCAGCATCTTGCTTTAGATCTGGAGAGTTGATGTTTTACTCATCCATTCAATCAACAATTATCAAATGTCAAGTGCTGGTCTGATTGTCTCCTTTTTCTGTTACTCTCCCTCAGTCAGCTCCAAATATTCTTCAGAATGGTTTGGGGCTGTAGATACTGTTTTCTAGGTATTCCAGAAAGGAAAGAAGACATCTGTTATTAGATATGTTGAAGAGTACTTGAAAAGTTTTTTAGACCCATGGGTCTCATAACCTTAATTTCCTAGTGACCACCTTTACCAATAGAAAAAATTATATTGCTTAAACATTTCCTACGCATTAACTAAATTTTCATCTCCTAAATTATATTTACCCTTTATGCCTTTTATCTTTCAACAGGCAAGCAAAATTTATTGGCCTGATTTATCCTGTTGAAAACACGTGGCAGGACTGGAACAAAGTGAGAGGGCTGACTCTTGCCCATGTCCAGGGAGAGTGCCCAGGCCTGACTTTGAATTTGCAAATGTTCTTAGCTTCCCTTTTTATTATTGCCTTGCAACAGAAGCTAATGAGGAGGGTCAATAGGTGTGTCAGTAAACCTATCATCTGGACCTTTTTTTAACCTGCCCAATTGCTTTGATAAACTGTGAACCCAAGTAAGAGGGTCTTCAGTCAAAAGAGAAACAAAACTAAACCACACTGGAGATTTTACATAAAACAGAGAATAATCAGATGGCATAGAATGCCTCTCAGTCAGACCTTTACTTGGGGGCTACTAACTCATCAGTGTTGATGGCCTCTCTCACCCTGTGCTGGATGCCATGGGCTCCCAGAGAGAGCTTGGAGATTGGGGCCAGCTCTGCATTCAGGGAAGCCAAAGGCAGTGCCCAGTGAGTTTAGACATACTTTTCAGCCACCTGCCTATGTCAGGATGCTTCAAAATGCCTCCAGGCCAGAGATCCACTTCAAAGCTGGCTCAGGCTTTTGAAATGAAAATCCATTCTGCAATAAGAATTGGCAGGCTCTCCTTTAGGGATGTGGCCAATGCAAGAGTCCTGGTCCTGTCACCATACAGTTTTGGGTGATGTAGCATTTTTAAATTTAGTCTCTATTTCTAACACTTTCTGAAAGGGGAGAGTACAACCAGGACAGCTTCCAAGGCAGATGGCTCTTCTCTTTGTTTTTTTCAAGGAAGGTATGGGAAATGGAGAAAGGGTGGTTAGAGAGATGCTGGTGGGAATACATGATCTCTGAAGTACTGTGACTGTGAGGGGTGAGGGCTCAAGCCCAGGACAGTCAATGCAAGAATAAGACTTCACATAAATTGCTGGAAGCTCTAGAACTGGCTTCCAGGATATGCTTCCCTTCTGACCTTGTCCTCTTAAGAGGCAAGATTCATCTAGCTGATCATGAAAACGGCAGATAGAGATGACAGCAGGTAAAAAGATAGAACTGTACGTATTTGTACTATGTATGCATATTGAGATGAAAGATGGCATAATGAGTCAAGAAAGTGGCAAGTATATGAGTAAATTCAAAAAGCTGACTGTGTAAAACCATGACAATAGAAATGAGTTACACAGCAACAATATCATATAAATTAGAAAGGGTAAAAGGATTAAAGTGTTCTAAGGTTATTGTAAAGTAGAGAAGGAAGGAAGGAAATGTATTCATTCCATTTAGAATACAATAACATGCTTGTTAAGATTCTAGGAGGAGCTACAGGAGAGAGACTTAGATATATAATTTGAAAAGTAGTAGAAAAAAGTGGAAAGAAATCAGTTCAGAAGAGGAGAGAGAGAGAGAGAGAGAGAGAGAGAGAGAGAGAGAGAGAGAGAGAGAGAGAGAGAGGAAGTAGGATAGAAAACAAAAAATAAGAGACATGGATATTTCAGTGGTTACATTTAAATGAAAATGGACCAAATGCCTCAGTTAAAGATCCTCAAAGATGTAGGAGGGCAAACACATTTAAAACATAAAGATCACAGGGTTCAAAGTACAGAATGGAAAAAGGTACAGTAGACAAATCTAACACATTTCTGTGTTCATGAATTTAGTTTAATTTCCTGTTTGGAACTTTGTTAATTCTACTATTCCTCTTTCAACACCTTAAATTAGATGTGCAATGATTTTCTCCTTTCTTTCTTTCTTTCTTTCTTTCTTTCTTTCTTTCTTTCTTTCTTTCTTTCTTTCTTTCTTTCTTTCTTTCTTTCTTTCAAATTATAAGCAGAAGTTTATCTAGAAAGTCACACAGGTAGGAAGAAGCAAACCAGCTGAGATACAGGTGCTCAGAAATCAAGTTACAGAGGCAAAAAGAAGGGCCCTGGAGCTTAGGTGAGACAAAGGCAAAGGTAATGCCCTGGGGGAAGAAGAGGGGCAAGGGCAAGGCACCTCCAGAGAGAGCCTGGGGGCGGGGCTTGGGGGGGGAGAAAGGGAGAAAGATGACAGGTGCGGCATGCTCCAGAAGGAGAGTGCGGACTTCCCTCTTTCTTAATACAAGAACTTAAAACCATGAATTTCCCTTTAAATAATACTGTATTTATAGCCTATACATTTGGGGAGTGGGGGAATTAAAAACTATATATCATCTTGCTCTGAAATTTATTTAATGCTATGGGAGTATACTCGTAATAATGCGTTGTTAAATATACAAATAAAATTAAGTATGAACAACATGACCCTAATTATTCATAAAATACAAATGTACATATGATAGAAAAAGGAAAGAAAATGCACTAGAGTATATACAGAAATAATTCAGGGTAGTAAGGTTACAAACATTTTTACTTTTCTTAATAGCTTTTCACAATTACTTTATACTTTTCTATACTTCTGTAATGACTGTGGGTCATTTTTAAAAATATTTTTTATTGATTTCAGAGAGGGAGAGAGAGATAGAAATATCAACGATAAGAGAATCATTGATCGGCTGCCTCCCGCACACCCTCTACTGGGGATTGAGCCCATATCCCAGGCATGTGCCCCTGAATTGAACCTGGGACCCGTCAGTCAGCAGGCAGATGCTCTATCTACTGAGCCAAACCAGCCAGGGTGACTGTGGATTATTTTTATAATCAGAAAATAATTATTAAAAACCACTATTTCTAAGTAACCAATATGTACATAATTGATACTTTAACAAGAAAAAAGTATGATAGAGAGGAGAAACAGTTTGTTCACATTGTTCTGAATAAGCATTATTGGATTTCCTTATAGTGCCTCATCCTTATGGACATGAGCACACCCCTGGGAGATAACAAATATACCCCGACAACTAGGCTCTTTTACCAGGTGGCATGTGCTCCCCGCTGAGGAATATGCAGTCTCCTTCTCCTCTCCCCCAGAGACAAGATGTGAGAAAAGAAGTTTCGAGAGTCTATAATAAGCGTTCAAGATTGAGTTTTTAAAAGAATAAGAAAAAATGCTCTGGAAATCTGAATGTTCCACATGACACATGCACAATTTCTTATGAATTTTACCTATTGTCATGTTTTCCTTTACAGTTGGATTTATTCTTTCTGTAGCTGGTTTTCTACCAGAGAGAAGAAAATGGAAATGGCTTTTCTGATTAAGTCCCATGAGAATGCTCTGATGACATTAGAGCAACTGTCCTTCATTCATCAATGCACTGTTGACTTGGAATATATCTCCTCATCTTCAGGAGAGAGAAATATACTGAATTCCTCTGAAGCTCTGAGATGAGAAAATATGTACCACCAGAAATGGTGAATCACTGAATCATGGGCAGTGTAGGTCTGAATCCACCTATCCATCCACTTATCCAATCTAAGGAATATTTGTATAGAAATAATTGTACACCATGCATATTACCAGGTGCTACAGAGAAGGGAATAAGATATAACCTTGGACACATAGGGACCTAATTATAAAGCAAGTTTGACTAAGTGCTAGTAAATCATGTAGCTAGTAAAATGCAAAAGAGGAGATAATATAAGATCAGAAGTCATGTGACCTGCCTTAAAGTGAACTAAGAAATCCCAGTGATATTCCTATAGTGACCTTGACCTCAGGTTTCAAGGAGAGCAAGTTAAGAGAAGTGCCTTCCCTGGCTCAGAGATGTGCTCTTCCCCAAGTCCTCTGAGGCAACAATGATATGTCTCTGAGAAAATGTGTATCTCCTCTGTGTATGGGCAAGTCTGCTGACACATGTTTTTACAAGCTGTTTTCATCAGCTTCTCACCTGCTCAACCGAAATTCCCAGGCCTCCTGAGACTCATTGCTTAACCAGAGTAAAGCTTAGTTCCACGTAGCACTGACAAGGCTGGCGTTTAAAGCAAAAACAACAGCAGGTAGATGCCCCAACTGTCCCAGGAGCCCATTTTCTAAACCATCTCATCTAACAGAACTTTCTACAGAGATGCAAATGTACTATCTAATACTATAGCCATTAACTCAGGTGGTTAGTGAATACTTAAAATGTGACTGGTGGGACTGAAGAATGAAATTCTTCATGTTATTTTATTTTAATTTTAAGAAATTTAATTCAAATACCTTAATTTTAATTAATTCACATTTAAATTGTGGCTACTGTATAGGACAGCAGTTCTAGATCATGAAGCTAAAGGACATAGTGAGGTAGACTAATTCCTGACTAATAGGTGCCCTGATAATCCTCAGAACCACTTTGCTACCAAAGTGAGTAAAATGACCGTGGCTTTCAACAGCCAAATGGGCCCATGTCACAGAGTTCAGCTTCTCATCTCCTTCCACCCTCATTCCCACCCCCAGCTTCAATCTAGTGGTCTCCAACAATTTTTACTCTGGTGGAACAAGGATTCACAAGGTCACCTAACCCAAACCCTGTTAGCCTGAATGCTCATCCTCTGTTCCTGACCTTTGCCACTTCAAGACTTTTCATCAGAGTAAATGGAAAAGTCAGGACACTTTCAAAGGCACTTTAATAAAGCTTGATATGAGGTCCAAGAACCTGAATTATTAAAAATACTAGAGGTTCAGTGCACAACATTCATGCACTGGGGACAGAGGGATCCCTCAGCCTGGCCTGTGCCCTCTCACAGTCCAAGACCCCTCAGGGGCCTAAGCCAGCAGGTAGACATCCCCCAAGGAGTCCCTAGCACTGCTGTGGAGGCAGGAAAGGCTCCCACTACCTCTTGCTTTACTCACCAGTCATGAGCCTGGCTTCTGGCTGAGCAGTGCTCCCTCCATGGGAATGTATTGATCACCAAGAGCAGCTCCTGCATTGAGCATCTGCCCCCTGGTGTTCAGTGCATATCATAGTGACTATCATTCCACCCTTCAGTAAATTTGCATATTAGCTTTTTATTATATAGGACTAGAAGCCTGGTGCACAAAATTCATGCACAGGGGATGTGTCCCTCAGCCCAGCCTGTAGCCTCTCCAATCTGGGATCCCTCTCACAATCCAGGACTGCTGGCTCCCAACTGCTCACCTGCTTGCTTGCCTGATCACCCCTAACCACTCCCCTGTCAGCCTGATTGATGCCTAACTGCTCCCCTGCCAGCCCAATTGTTCCTAACTGTCCTCTTGTACAGGCCTGGTTGCCCCCAACTGCCCTTCCCTGCTGGCCCAGTCACCCCTAACTTCCATCCCTTGCCAGCCTGGTTACCCCTAGCTTTCCTCTCCTGCTGGCCCAATTGCCCCTAACTGTCCTCCCCTTCTGGTCTAGTCACCCCTAACTGATCTCCTTTGCCAACCTAGTTGCCCCCAATTGCCCTCCCCTATTGGCCAGGTCACCCTAACTGCCCTCCCTTGCCAGGCTGGTTGCCCTCAACTACACTCCCTTGTAGGCCTGGTCCTCTCCCAACTATCCTCCCTTGCAGGCCTCGTCATCCCCAACTGCCCTCCCTTACAAGATTGGTTGTCCCTAACTTCTCTTCACTGCTGGCCTCATTGCCCCCAACTGCCCTCCCCCGAAGGTCTGGTTCCCCATAACTACCCTCCCCTGCAGGCCTCATTGCACCCAACTGCCCTCCTTTGCAGGCCTGGTCCCTCCTAACTGCCTTCTTCTGCTGGCCATATTGTGGCAGCCATCTTGTGTCCACATGGGGGAAAGATCTTTAATCACATGGGGTAGCCATCTTGCGTGTTGGAATGATGGTCAATTTGCATATCACCTCTTTATTATATAGGATGCTTAGGCAATTTTCTTGTACTGCCAGAGTTAAAGACCTTGTTGCTTCATACTAGAAACAGAACCACAGTATGGAACTTTTCATAATGGGAGCATTTACTCACACAAAAAATATTTATTGAGTATATGATAGTGAAGTAATAGTATAAATTAGGGAAAAAGCAGTGAACAGACAAGATTGCTGTCACATGGTTTAGTGTGGAAAGACAAAAATAAACCATAAACAAGTACAAAGATAATTTCAAGTAGAGAGTACTCATTGATACATAGGAAAACAGAGTAATGAGATAAAGAATGACTAGGTTTAGGAGCTGCTTTAAAACATGCAGTCAGAGAAAGTCTCCCTCAGGAGGTGATGCTAAAGCTGAGACTTGACTGGTGCAGAGTTAATTATGCTGAGGTCAGGAGGAGAGCATTTCAGGCACAAGAAACAGCAAGTGTAAAGACTCTGAGACAGAAATAAGCCAGGGAATGAGGACACTTGTTGGGAGAAACAGGAAGAGGGAAAATAGACAATGATAACCCATAACTTTCCAGGGGTTTTACTATAAGGAGAAGCAGAAAAATAGGCCGTGGTTGAATGAGAATATCAAGTCAAGGGAAAGTTTGTTTTAAGATGTATTATGTCAAGATGTATATGTCAATGGGGATGATACTGGAGTGAAACAGATTTTGATGATGCAGAATGATGAGCAGGTCTAAGGATCATATGATAAACCAGTCTGTGGTCACCTGGAAAATCCTTATAGGCCACTGTTTGTCTGAGTCATATAACTACTTCTATGGACACTCTAGAGTTTCATGTGTGAGAAGAGCTTTTAATTGGATTTTGGACAATGGGAATGTGGCCATTAACAACTCAACATCATGGTCTTTTAACAACTTTTGGGGCATGATATCATCAGCTTGGCATAAATCTTACCACCCACTGAGACACTCTGCTCATGATATAGTTCCTGGAGGAGTGGGAGGCACTGGGTGGGTGACTCATCTAGCCTGGTGCTCCCAGACACCAATAAGAGCCAACCTTAGTGCAGTCCTCTTGGATTTCCATCTGCTACTACAACCTAGTGCCCATCCTCCCACCCAAGAGAACACAGACAAGGTTGGGATGTAGAATCATTGATGTGCTCACCTGGGGTTGGCTTTCTCTTACCTTCATCCCCATTTGACCTTTATGGCCCTTATTAGTTCTTCTCTATCAGGCAGTATACACTCAAGAGGAACCAGGAACTTGGTATAGGAAGGCTGATTTTTCCCTCCGTCTTCTTGTTTCTCCTGAATTGCTCTGGTGCAAGAAGTCAAGAGCAGGTATGAGTTAGAGATGGAGGTGGGCACACTCTACAGATCCATATGGATATGTTGCTACAGAATCAAAACTCTCAAAACACAGGAGTTTTCAACAAGTGTGGCCAAAGGCTTGGTAATGCTCATGATGGAGCAAAGTGCTACCCTCCAGACCAGGGACAGACTGGCAGTAGGCAAGCAACCAAGTTCAGTAGTAGGACCCATTTTGGCAGAAAGCAATGCATGTTACTGTTTGATTGAAGAGCTAAGGGTTGTTTTTTAAATGATGGGCAGCATTTCCAGCCTACCCTGGAAACAACCACCTTGGGTTTGCCAACAAAACCACCAGAAATCCATGCTGCTGAGTGTGTACTCCCAGACTTGGATGCCCACGCTGAGAAAGGAGTGCCTTGATACTTCATAGAATAGCATATAGGGCCACAACACTTACAGCAATTTGTGGTTAAAATGGAGTTTGCTTACTCAAAACAGAGCACTTTGGTGATCAATGTTACCCTAGGAAGCCATTTAGGCGGATACTAAAAAGCACAGCTGTGTGGTGCCCTGCAGGGTAACTGCCTTCTCTTTGTCTTCCCATGAGCTTGTGTTTGAATGAGAGAGCGCCAGTGGCCACTGGGGACAATAGAAAGAAAGATCAACTATCACCATATGAACATTAAATAACTTTCAACCCCAGGAAATGCCATTGAGGCAAGAAGTCAGAGGAACAGTGCTGTGTTGGAGAGTTTTGAACTGAAATCATGCTGGGCTTTTTCTTTTCTTTTCTTTTTTTATTCTTGAGGGACTTAGGGAAAGGCATTACTTTGGAATTGTAGAGCAGTTGATATAATAATTTATAAGCAATATTTGCCCATGGTCTGTGACTAGTAATAGAGTGATAACATTGTACCCACTTCGAAAACAGTTATGAGTGGGAAAGAGCCAGACAAGGACAAAACATCTAAATCAGAATGAACAAAATGACAGAAGCAGAAGGCTCTGAAAGAATGCTTCCCCATGTCATCACCAAAATGGAGCCTCATCTGTCCTCCATTTGAGAATATAACTTCCAAAGTACAAAAATCTAATCATCTTGGTTGACCAAAACACCAGGAAAAGGCTTATCAGACTGAAGTAAGGTAAAAGCCACATTCTCCTTCCAGTGCATAAATCTAAGGAGATGCATAATGTGCTCTCAGTGCAGGAAACAGAGTTAATAGGTGCCTTGGGGACTCATTTAGCTAATGTGATCGGTTACCTTTGAATTTCTAAAGACCTCTGCTTTAAACAGCCTTCTTGCATGGTGTTCAGGGGTGTGTTCCTGTGGAAGAAATTGTAAAGCTGGTCTTTGGCAGCTGCCCTCTCTCTCTTTGACTTCTCTTTCTCTTCCTGTGATTAAACCCTCCCCGCTTCCCCCTCCCCTGTCCCCAGCCTCTCATGTCTTCACTGAGGCAGAGAGGCCTTTTGAAAAGCAGTTAGTAGCTTGGGCTACCAATCTGGGATTTAGAGGCAGAATCATCTATTAGAGCTTCAGGTCCAGCACAACTGACTAGAGCAAGTTATTTCACTTCTGAAGACTCAACTTTCCTTATCTGTGAAATAGGGATTTAAATACCTTCTTTGTAGGGTTGCCTTGAGAATTTAATGATCAAAAAAGTGCAAATGTTTGTAATACAGCTCCTGGCACGGGGTGGGCACTCAATATATATTAGCTATGACGAAAGTTTTATTTGATAAATCAAGAGCCACTAGACAATTAGTGGATTTCTGAGCAGGTCTCCCAAAGGAGCATTGGAGAGTCAATGCTTAACCCAAAGAAATGATGACCCAGTCCTGACTTCCCAACTCTTGTGTCCACAGAGGAGAACTCGTAGGCACCCTCAAATGATGACAAAGCCTTATCCACCTGGACATAAGGTCAGTGCTTCATGTGGCTTGTCTAAATGCCCTTTGAGAGGCCATCTAGGAATCTAGAAGCTAGAGTTTCTCTGTGCCACCCAGAGCCACAGAGAGTGGCTCTAGACTCTCCTGGAAGCTCCTCTCACTGTGAGCATGGGGCTCCTTCCAGCAGTCAGAAGCCTCAGTCAGATATTTGCACTCAGCAGGTCACTCTTCATAGCCACATCCAAGCTATCTTGCTGGGTTCCTTTGCACACAAAAAGGCATGTGTACCTTCCAGGATACACATAAAGGAAAATATAACTAATTCATGTAATTTGACTTTGTTTAGTCCTTGATGCTTTTTATTTTATAAGTGCTTTTTTAGTCACAGTGGCTTTAAGAAAAGCTGAGATTAATGATTTGCAGATGTAGTACTTTCACAAATCCTTATGAGCAAGTTTGAGAATATACAAAGGTAAATCATAAATGATGCTCAGGTGTATTAGTTCCTTAAGGCTGCCACAGCAAATTTCCATAAACTGGATGGTTTAAAACGATAGTAATTCACTCTTTAATAGTTCTGGAGGCCAGAAGTCTGAAATCAAGGTGTCAGCAGGTCCATGCTCCCTCAAAGGCTGTAGGGGATACTCCTTTCTTTGCTCTGGTTACTTCAGGTTTTGGTGGCTCCTGACATTCCTTGGTTCATGGCAGCATAACTCTAATCCCGACCTGAATCTTCACATGGACTTTCCTCTGTGTGTCTCTCCAAATCTCCCTCTCCTTTCTCTTAGAAGACATCAATCATTAGACCTGGGGCCATCCCTAAACCAAGGATGATCTCATCTCAAGATTCTTAAATAATTGACCCTATTTCTAAATAAGGTCACATTCTGAGGTTCCAGGTGCACATGGATTTTGAGGGGGTACTAGTCAACCAATCACAACAGAGAACATATAATTTAGTAAGATGAAGAAGACAAATGACTATTAGCTAGAATACAAGGTAGAACATTTAAGTGCCATGAGAGATTGCAATGAGTTAATGGGTATATAGAGAAAGAATTATTCTAATTTAAAAGAAATAAGGAACCAGGTAGATAAAGCAATTTGAGAGGTAAGCCTTGAAGATGAGAGATATTTGCAGGGCAGGGGTGGGGGGGGGGGGTGAGGGGTGGGGAGGAGAAGGAGGTAGAGAAGGGGAGAGAACCTAGATATTAAAACTGAAAGAGAAAATAGGGTTTGTTCAGGGAACATGGGATTCTGCTTACTGTACTACTTTAAAGAATAATCTTTGAACACTTTATATGTGATCATGAACCTTGATTACAATTATCTAGTACTGTGCTTTGCACATATCAAAAAGCCAGCTAATATTTATTGACTGATAACATGGGAAAGCTGAACTCTGCCTCACCAATTCAAATCCTTCAGTTGCTAAGCTAACTTTCATGGTCACACATATTAGTCTTTACCAAGAGGCACTAAATAATATAATCAATGTAATGACAGCAAAATTAATTCAAATAAATAGCTAATTAAAGTTGGGTCTAGGAGGTAGCATGACCCTAATTACTAAATTGGCCAATTATTTTCTCTCTTCCTGGAACAAATTCCTACTCCATTGTCCTTCTTTCATGCAAGAGATTGAAGGTTTACAATATGCAAGGCAGTGACTAGAAAAATCAGTAATGAACAGCATAGAATGGTCCCTACCCTGACTTGTTCACATGTAACCCAAATGCCCACATGCCACCTGCCAGTAATTACAACATGAGGTCACATTTTCTCTGAACACCCAAATTATGATGACTCTGGATTCCTACCTGCCAACTTACCAAGTGTTTCCTTCAATAAATATTCCTTAACAGTCATGAGGCTGCCCACTGTGGTTTGTGAACTGGTCCTCCTAGCCGTTTGCTGACTGTCAGCTCTGGAGTCAGAAAGTCAGGCAGCATTCTTAGTCTGAATACTAACTGGTGCTTCTAGACTGCCCTGCCTGCAGGAGGAAGAGCCTGGGCCACGAGCCCTATGGAGGTCACACTAGAGATTGCCCTCTGCCCCCCCCCCCCCCCCCCCCGCTTAGCCAGGCATGCTCGTCTCTGTTCAGCATCTGAAGTCCCTCTAGCACTTAGGTTCTGCCTGGTTACTTGGTTGGTAGAGTTGTGTCTCTTCCACTTGTACTCAGCTCCCTCTGGATGCAGCTGTTGTTGCTCAGCTCTCCCTTGCCAGATGTTATCCACAAAATGGCATTAGATTGATCAATATATCAGAATCTGGGAGAATCACAGAGTGCTTTACCTCCCTGGAATGCAAGGGATCTCATTAACCACTTGCTCCAATTTCCTCATTTCTCAGAGGAAAATATTTTTTCCCAGGCTTAATTTTAATTTTATTGACACCTAATCTTATTATCCATTTGTTGTATTAGTGTTCTAGGGCTGCCATGACAAAGCATCTCAAACCAAGTGGCTTAAACAACAGAAATGTATTGTCACACAGTTCTAGAGACTAAAACTCTGAGATCAAGATGTTGCCAGGGTTGATTCCTTCTAGGCAGTGAGGGGGAAATCTGTTCTTTGCCTCTACTCTAGCTTCTGGTGTTTTGATGTCAATCTTTGGAGTTCTTTGGCTGGTTGATAGTGTATTATCCTAACATCTGCCTTCACCTTCACAGGGCATTCCCTCTATGTGTGTGTCTGTGACCAAATTTGCCCTTTGTTTAAGGACATCATTCATATTAGATTAGGGTTTATCCTACACAAGTATGACGTCATCTTAACTAATGACATCTCCAATGACCCTATTTCCAAACAAGGCCACATTCTGAGTACACGGTTAGAACTTCAACGTATGGATTTGGAGGACACACAATTCAACCACAACATCTGTCCTCACTTAGATCAGAAGGTGGGGTGAAGAGGGGAATTATTTCTACATGTGACTGGAATCAGTCAAGACAAAAATCATGAGCTTACAAGAGCACACAGAGTTTAGTAGCAGAACTGATCTGTGTTTACATTAAAACATGTGTCGACCTTCCAAACAAACTCCATCTTTTTTTAAATCACTTTGCATCAAAATGTCCAACAAGAGCTCGTCAGCATTGGTGCCTGTCAGGAAATACAGGGTCTAAGTACAATGGGTGCAATCAGAACCTCTGAGCCCTTTTAGGGGAACAGTGAATGTGGACGCTCTTGTGGCTGGCCACTATTATTCCAGCCCTGCATTCAGAGCCTCCTCCACAAGCCATTGACATTTATTTAGAAACTAATTGCGCTGCGGTTTGGGACATGAAATGGAAAAAGATCGGTTCACAGTGCAATCCATCTTGGAATGAAATGGCTGTTGTGGCACCAGAAGAAAATTGTTCCATTAAGTCAAAGGCAAACCTCAATTCAAAGGACCGAAGGGCCAGAGCCACGCGTGAGATGAGGGTCTCTGTGTTTCAGAACCATCACTGCATCTTAATAGCACTGCAGTCAGCCAACACTCAGTTCCAGGCGCCTGTAAAACCCCTTTTCTCTCCCTCCTTTCCAGTTAGTTCTCAGTTATCCACAAGCATTTATCCACAGCAACACTAGCCTCAGACTGGTTCATCTCTTCTTCTAAGGAAGCTATGGCTCCATTTTTAATATTTGGGGCTGCCCACATCTTCTGAACCACAAGTGGTTTAAAATCTGGGTCCCTTACTCAGCAACCAGCAGAAGATCTTGTATGGCATCTGGTTTTCTACACACACAGGCACGCGTGCGTGTGCATGTATACACACACACACACACACACACACACGCACACACACACACGATTTCCTGTGGTGTGGGTGTTTTTCCCTCTTTTCCACGTCCAGCACGGAGAGAGAGATTGGGTCCAGTTTCTGAGTAGAGGAGCTGGGGATTAAGAAATAAAAGTATAGAAGACAAGACACAGTAATAGGAAAAATAGCTGGACCTGGGTGGGATGTCTGTTCTCTCCGATGGAGAGGCAGCATCTGACACCCAAATAGCAGCAGTTTATTTATATTCCAAAATGCAAAGGTGCCGAAAACCAATCCCCATCTAGCTAATAGAAAGATGTGGATAGGAAACCAGGAAGGTTGGTAAACAACCTCAATTGTTCTGAAAGGTCAGAGCTGAAACATTTTTAATTAAAGCAGCTTCCACCTCTGTTTGGTTTTTGTATATTTCTGTCATTGGAATTTCCTGGCTAAAGGCTAGAACCCATAGTCTTAACAAAAGGGACAGCCAAGTGCCTTAGATTTAGCCCACTAACAATTAAGAAATGCTCAAGGTGTCTTGCCTGGGGGTGCTCCCCACACTGTGGGAGCATGTTAGAAATACAGAATCTTGGGCTCCACCTCAGACCTATTGAACCACCAGAATTTGTACCTTAAGATGCCCAGTGAGTGGAATACACACTCAATGTGGGAAGTGCTGTTTCCCAGGGTTGGGGTGGTGCTAATTGTCAAACCAGTGCTGACTTCTTCTATTTTGTGAGGTGCAGAATCTGTCCTCTCTTGGCTGACCACCACGAGTGATCATAAAATGCAAACTATTATCAACATTCATCATTAGTGCCCTCAAACTCACTTTGTTCTCTGCAAAAACAACCGATATTGGAATCACACATATGATAGTCAATATGAGTTTCTGAATCAAACATAAATATACTCTGCTGTTTTGGATTTGTGTCATTGTTCTAACAACTCTAGTAGGATTATTATTACCATTAATTTACTTTAACTGGAGGCTGAGTAATTTTTATCACAGAGAAATCATGTAAAAATGTACATCAGGATATAGAAGAAATCATCTGGTATGAAGCCTGAGAGGTATGTGAGAGGCAGAAAGGAACATGTCAAGATTGACCTAGGGATAGCTTAGAAATAAATATGTAACATTTATATTACATATTTAAATAAAGATTTACTTATATAGATAGTTTAAGTAAATAAAACTAGATGCGTTGGACGTCGATTAGTTGGAGCTCATACACACAAAGGAAATTCATAAATATCAGTATACACATATATCTCATTTGTATGCAGCCTGGATATATATAATCTGGGACTACGGGTCTAATCTGCTTACACTCCTTATGAATATTTTTCTTGGTCTGTACTTCCTTTTTGGCATCCCCACAGGTCCAGAAGGTTGAAGTGGATGTGACAAGAAGAGTTAATTTCCAGGAGGAAAGTACTGGTTTAAGGACAACAAAAATCAATGCCATCTACCTGTAGTGAGCAGCTCTGTCCATGAGGTGGTGATGTAAGTACAACTGAAGCACAAGGTAATATGGTCAGGGCATAGAAAGGTGCCAACCAAGTTGATGGTAGAATAATAAATCCCTGTGACCTCCACAGACTCCCATCCCCACGTCTGACAAATGCACAGCCATGGTGTCCAGGATGTAGGGGATTTTGCAGAGCCTCTCAGCTCCTCGACCAGCCTGATTGGAGGTTGGGAAGCAGCCCAAGCAAGGGGGCATGTGGGGAGCCATGAGGAATGTGGCTGTGTCAGGTGGATTTGAGTAGCATGCTCCCACAGTCCCTGACACCTCTCCACTTCCACGGCCTGTGGGAATTGTCTTCTGTGGTCAGTGACTGCTGCGGGAAGCATTCCAGCCAGCATGCGGAGCCTGGTGCTTAGGCCCGGGAGCACTGCGCTTCATCGGCAGGCTGCCTCCGCCTTCTGCTCATTCAGCACACACCTGGAGGCTCCTGCTGGGCGGAGTCCATAGAGATAGAACCCGGGTCAGCAAAAGAGTTCTGCATTCTGAAAACATTCCCCAACCCCACGTTTTGTGAGCCGCTGCTGCTGAAGTCTGAAGCACACCGAAACAGATATTCCCTCTTTGCCTGGTCTTTGAACAGAGAAGAGATGCTTTGAAAATATTTCACGACTGAAGCCTTCCCTGGGGCTGCTGTCTTGTTTTCTAGTTTTATAAAGTTATATTTCTGTGTTACAAAAGGTATCCAGTGTTTTCACCAGAGAGAAAGAAAAGGCAACCTTGGTTGTTGCCTTTGTCTGCTATGGGCACTCTGCATTATCACTTTCAGTTCAAATCCTGTTCTCTTGGGCCATCAGACGGGAAACTTGGGCTCTGAAAGGCGGTGGTGGTACTTGCCTGAGGTCACACATGTCAGCTCTGAAAGGTATTGGTGGTACTTGCCTAAAGTCACACGTCTCAGCCACCGAGATCAAACAAACCCAGATCTCTTCGGCTTTCTTTGCTCTGTTGCCTGCTAGGTGGATTCTAAATAACTGGGTTTTTAATGAGAAGTAACAACAATTATATAATAACACCCCTAAACATTTGGGTGGCCCTTTATTGCATACAAAATACTTTTCCGCTGCCCAAAACCTGCTCAGATGAATCTTAGCATTGAGTTCCAACCCCTTCTTTCTGGTTCTTGTGCCCCAATTCACTGCAAGTCTGCCGACTGATTGATGGTGGCAGGCTGCCACTATGCACTGCATTGGGGTTTTCAGGGTCACAGATCCTGGGTGGGCCTGGGGTTGTGGCACAGTGGAGGGGAGTAGCTCCATGTAAGCAAATTTGGCCTGTCTCTCTGTCTTAACCAGGGGCAGCCTTGGCTGATGCTGAGTGAAATGGCAGTGATGAGGGGCTACTCAGCATGGCCTGATTTTCTTTCTCACCTGCAAACAAAAGTGATCTTTTGACCAACATTGTTTAATTTGGAAATCAAATCTTACATGCAACTCCCAAGTTATACAGGACCCAAGAGTGAATTTGATTTACATGGAAGAGGAACCAGAAATCTAGTACGATCTGGGGTACCCTGGGTTTGCAACATAAACGAACAATAATGGCTGGCATTTAGTGAGTTTCTTACTCCAGACCAAGCTCTGTTCTAAGTGCTTCACTATATTGACTTCTTACATTACAACACTGCCAAGTACATACTATTTGTGCCCATAAAAACGAGGCACAAAGAGATGATGTGACTTGCACAAGATCCTACAAGTAGTAAATGGAGAAGTCCTAAATTTGACTTTGTAATTACTGCTTCATAGTGTCAAAATAGCTCCTGACTGTTCATGGCCAAGCTGGAGATTTGCGAGGGGACCTGAAGGTCCACCAAGTTCCTGGCATCTAGACAGGCCTTGACTGAGGTCTGACCCTTGGAGGAAGCCCCAGAACAAAGCAACCTCTGAAGATCAAATGGGATAGGAAGTATCATTGGTGGCAGCCCATCATGAGGGTTTAAGCCTCCTTATTTTCTCTTCCTTATCCTCTCTCCCAAATCCTTCTGGCTTTGTCTGTCATTCAACTAATCAATACCAGTGCAGCCAATGGACAGAAGGCCTGAGGATCTTAAGTCATAACTCTATGTTGTGTAGAAGTTTGGATTTTTTTAAGGTCAGCAGTATCCATCCTGAAGGACCATCTATACTAATAAAAGGGTAATATGCTAATTAGACTGAACATTTTCCGGATGACCTTCTGGACGTTCTTCCTGACATCCTTTCAGACAAAGCCATGTTGGCAGGGCCAAGGCAGAGGAGGTTAGAGACAATCAGTCAGTCTGGGGAGAGCAGTTAGGGGGAATCAGGCCAGCAGGCAGGTGAGTGGTTAGGAGCCAGAGGTCCTGAGGGCTCCCAGAGTAAAGAGAGTGCAGACTGAGCTAAAAGGACCTCTTTCCCGTGCACAAATTTTGTGCACCGGGCCTCTAGTGTTAAAATAAAATCTTGGTCTTACTCTGTTCAGGCTGCTATAACAAAGTAACACAGACTAGTTGGCTTATTAACAACAGATATGTATTGCTCACAGTTCTAGAGACAGGAAGTTCAAGACCAGGGTGCCAGCATCATTGGTGAGGGCCCTCTTCCAGATCAAAGACTTCCCACTGTAACCTCACATGTCAGAAAGGGATAGGAAGCTCTGTGGGAGCTCTTTTATAAGAACCCTAATCCCATTCATGAAGGCTCCACCCTCATGACCTAATCACCTCCCAGAGGTCCCACCTCCTAATACCAGCAGCTTTGCAGGGAGGATTTGAACATATGAATTTGGGGGGACACAAACATTCAGACCATGGCACTCTTCAGTCTTCACTCTGGCTCTCTGGCTCAGAGCCCAGCCTGCTCAGATGGATAGTATTGTGTCCACCCTTATCTCGGCAGTGCGGTTGTTCTGTACATTGGCCTCTTTGGCCCCAGCACACAGGAAATGGGTTTAATTGAAGCTATTAAGTGAATTTGTCAGGAACACAGAAAACACTTGACTGCATATGCTCACTCTGACACACAGTCCATCTAATCAGAGGGCTTTAATTATTAAAGTGCCCAACCACTTAGAGCTGCAGGTGGCCAAGTCACCATGCATATGTGCCTGAGTGGCATCAGATTAGGACACAACAGGCCCACACTGGCTGCTTTTGTGAACCCCCAAATTTGTTTGATCATGACTGTCTCAGTCACAAAGTCCTGCCTGTGCTTTCCCAGGTCTGATCCTGCAGAGAGGAACTGGCTCAGGTCCTGGATTCTGGTTCTACCTCTGAGTTGACTCTCGGGGGCTTTGGTCAGCCCTTTTTCTTCTCGGTGCCTCCGTATTCCCACCTGTACTGTGTGGCTACAAATATTTGCTTAGGATCATTTTAGCAGCTGTGAAGTGTCCTGGGATCTTTGAATGAAAGACGCTCTATTAAAGCTTATAAACCAAGTGAGGACTCTGGCTCCATCCGCACTGCAGAGCTCTGCAGGAGAGAGACTGGGCCCATTCATCCTTCATAGAGTCCTAATTTTATTCCAAAGCCTCACTGTTGGCCAAAGAAGCAGGATTTGTCAGAGAACAGGGCAGTCTTAGCACTTTCAAAGTACCTTCTATTTTGTAGGGTTGCTTTTTCTTTTTCTTTCCTTATTCTTTTTTCTTTATCATTGCATATTAATGAAGGCAAATCTGCATGCAAGAAAAGAACAATCATGAAAGTAGGAGGCCCTTCTCAAAAGAGATCTGCTTATTAGGCCATTACAAAGGTCAAGGAGGCCATTTTGCCTGGAGTTGAGATTTATACTATTAACATATTGGGCATTTCTGGGGCCCACCCTACATAAATATCAGGGTGCCATTTTCACATGTATTTTTAGACCTGTGTGTGTTGTTTCAGGGCATCCACTGTACAGAAGAGGGAGAGGAGAGCTGAAAATGAACAGTATGGTATGTCCAGGGCTAGCTAGGGTTTAGTGTATTTTTGCTTCTCTAACATGGCTCTACTGTTGCAACCCATAACCCTGCATCTGTCTTCAGGCTGCAGTAGCGTTGTCTCAGAGCTCACAGCTCCAGCCTCCTGGAGTCCTGGACCTTATATGCTATTGACTTCCTCAACCTCTTTCTTTCTATAGGACTTACTGAAAGAATATCAGGTCTCTGCTTATTCCCCCATGGATTCATTTAGTCTCCTTCTTTGAACTCCACAAACAGAAGTCAGGTGTGGGCTGTGAACATCTAAGAAACTCATTAATCACTCACTTCCTGGGAGCTGACTCTACTCCTTGTGTGATCATCCCCATGATTTCTAATATTGCTCTTTTTCCTGGGTCTGCTTCCCTTTGCTCTCCAAGGGAAATGCAAACTTACCGAGGCCTTTCACTATCTGTCTGTCTTCCTGTTTGACCTCATGTCCTCTCATTCACCTCTTTGATCATCAAGCCTGGCCACACTGTTCTCCTTTCTGTTCCTCAGACTCATCCAAGGTTATTCCCATTTTAGGGCTTTGTACTTTTGCTGGTCCTCTTCCTAGAACATTCTGCTCACCAAAATTGGCATGCTCACTTCTTCTTATCATTCAGATCTTTGGTTAAGTGCCATTTCTCAGAAGTTAATTCCTTCAGCATCTTGTAGAATAGCCCTACCCACTGAGTTGCTTGCATATTATACAGCTTAATTGTCTTCAGACTTTTAAAACCTTTGACAGTTATTGATGCTATGTATGAGCTGACATACATTTTATATCTGTCACTCTAACTCTAGAATAGAGATTCCCATGAACAGGGACCTCATCTGACATCCTCTATGCTTTATCCTCGATGCTATATAATGTATCTGACACTTGGTGGTTTAATCAATAAATCAATGAATGAACAAACTAGAAATATTTGTTATGAACTCTAAGAGGTTTCCAGTGAACTTCACCTCTCAAACTTCATAGTCTTTAGAATTGTCATTGGGCGTCCTATCTGTACCCCCTGCTCAATCAGCGGAAGGCCACAGTGCTGGACCTGGCCTGGTTTGCACCATCCCTGTCACCTGGACTGTATGGGGCTTGTCGGTGGCTCATAGACCGTGATACCAAGGATGATCCAAGAAGCACCTTTAAAATTCATCAGAGAGTCCAACTGGGCCACTACTTATTGGAGGACAGACAGCATAGGAATATCGTAGTATAAAGCCCAGATTATAAAGTGGAGAAACCAGGCCAGTCTGAGAGCCGGGAGAAATTCTCAGAGCCATGGGAACATGGCCGTGGGCCCTTTGTAGAGGCCGCTCTAGTTTTGGGTGAGTAGGTGAAGAAGCAGTTAGAGTCGTTTAGTTCAGGTACACAATAACCTACAGTCCTTCTCTGAAAGGTATGTGCTGTTGCAGGTGTACATTGATGTACTGCTGAGGACCTGCTGCCAGATACTGGCAGTGGGTTCTTGTTGCAGGTGTACATTGATGTACTGCTGAGGACCTGCTGCCAGATACTGGCAGTGGGTTCTAGGTGGGGTAGGAAGTACTTATTGCTGATTAAGACTTTTTTCTTCTTCCTGAGTAGAAGGTGGATTTAGAGGGGGGGGGGGGGCGGAATTCTCATAAGACCACCAAGGGGATTATTCAGCTGTGCAGAAAAGAGAGGCGAAGAGCTGGCAACGGAAGAAGAGGAGAAAGAGATTCATGCAAGAGAAATGACTACTTTGAAATTGAAAAAATTCAAGTAGGTCAGATGCGATGATGCAATGGGGAAGAAGGGAGACACCATGAAGCCTGGAAGATCTGAGATTGTTCAGCTATGTGGAGGCTGTTGTATGTCTTGACGAAGGACAGCAAGGAAGGGACAGGTTGGAGAAGGGTGATGTGCTTTCTTTCTGGACAGGCTGAATTTGACAAGCTCACAGGCCCTCCATAGAGAAATATTTTCGATAAACAGATGGAAATAAGCCCAGGGTACAAGAGAAGGAGCGAAATTATATTATTTTAATAAAATGAGGCTCTTAAAAGTAACTATGAATTTTAGTGGAAAGGGACAGAACCAAGAGGACATTTTTAACTAGAATGAAACCAACAGTGATTGAGAGAAAACTTGAAGCTAGAGGACAGTTTCTTATTCAGATGGGAAGTTTGGGATTTAAGTTTTAAAATTGATCATGTGGTTTCAGACATTAGCCATCTTTTTGTTTTACAAAGAGAATCTGAGTATCCTCAGAGGGGCAAAAGGCCCAGAGACTAAAATTCAAAAAGCCAAATCAGGAGAAAATAGTTTTTCCCAGTAAAAAAAGGAAAAATGCTCCCATTCAATGCAGCTGTCCTCCCCAGAACTACCTGTAAGAGCACTTTGTTCATGCTATTCTGAAAAAAATGATACCAACCAAAATAAGCACATGTTATTAATACTTAACATGAAAACTAAAACAGATGAAAATCTCTTCTTACCTTCAAGGAAACCAAAGAGTCAGAGAAGAAAATAAGACAACACACGCAAAGATTAAAACAGACCAGCCCCGACGAGTGTGGCTAACTTGGTTGGGCCTCATCCATGCACTGAAGAGGTGCTGGTTCATTTCCCAGTCAGGGCAGATGCTGGGGTTGTGGGCTTGAACCCTGGTGGAATCAGATCAATGTTCCTTCCATTCTCACACCGATGTTCCTATCTCTCTCCCTCTCCCTCTCCCTCTTCCTCTCTTTTTAAAAATCAATAAAAATAGATTTTTAAAAACAGATGGAACCCCTGAAAGCATACACAAAACTAATAAAAAAAATTACTATGTGAGGTAGATGCAAGAAGCACAAAAAGAGTCTTAAAAGACAGCTCCTCTCCCCTCACAAAAATAGCAACTTAAAAATGTGAGGAAATGAGAGTAATATTTCATAAGCCAGTATTATAACAATGAGAGAATATTAATATTGGTTATCTGTGCCTGGAGCTGAAATACAACTAAAGTTTAGATGTTATCTTTAGGGAGGAAAGGTCAGGTGTCCAAACCGCATGATCAGTGATATGCTATGGGAGAAAAAGTCACCCCAAGAGCAAGGTCTCACCCTACAATTGATTGTTCATTGCTAGGCACCTGGGGCTTTCCACCCCTTTACTGCCATATCTGGCCCATGGTCTCAGCTCTGCTCATGTCTGTCTAACTGCCTACAGAAGTGTGTCCCAACTTTGTGTCTCATCCCTTTGTCCAGCATCTCTAGATGCTCCCTGCCTGAAGTAACTTAGTAGCTGTGTGGATTATCAAATCGGAGTTTGAGGTATTGCAGAGTTTGTGTTCATATCACCCTCATTTTATTTAATGTCTCATTCACCTCCGTTCATCTCATCACAGAGGCATTATATCATCTCACATCATCTTAAGAAGAAGGGTGAGTATAGCACAATAAGAGTGAAAGACCACATTCACATAGCTTTTATTACAGTACTAGAGGCCCAGTGCACAAATTCATGCACTAGTGGGGTCTGAGAGGGGTCTCTTGGCTTGGCCTGTGGAATCAGGCTGAAACTGGCTCTCTGACATCCCCTGAGGGATCCCAGATTGCGGCAGGCCAGGCTGAGGGACGCCACCAGTGTACAATCAGGGGCAGGGAGGGATGAAGTAGGTTGGCCAGCTGGGGAAGGACTTTGGGAGGGCTCCAGGGCATGTCCCACCCATTTTGCTCAGCCCTGATTGGTTGGACCCCAGCAGCAAACTAACCTACCAGTTGGAGTAGCTGCCCCGTGGTGGTCAGTGCACATGATAGGGAGTGGTGAGCAGCCTTAGCATTTCATTAGCATATTATGCTTTGGTTGGTTGAACAGCTGACCAGCCAACCAGACACTTAGCATATTAGGCTTTTATTATATAGAATATTATTATATTTGTTTTAGTCTATTAGTTATTATTGTTAATTTCTTAGTGTGCCTAATTTATAAATTAAAATTTATCTTAAGTATATATGTATGTATGTATGTATGTATTGTATATTGAAGTTTGGTACTATCCAAAGTTTCAGGCATCCACCGAAGGTCTTGGAATATATCCCTTGTAGGTAAGGGGGAACTACTATATTTCTTGAGGGTCTTGTAGGGCCTCCAGGTAGTGTGGATCAAGAAATAGGCAGGAAGTTGTTAGTCAACTTGAAAGATTCTGAATTCAAGCTTCTTTTGAATTCACAATGCTCATTAGCATAGGTAAGGTTATAAGAACTGCTGTTAAAGAAACCAGTTTAATTAACCCCAAGGAACAAGAGAGATCCACAAAATGTGCTTTATCTTCCCTGCCTTAGGGTTATTCTAAATAATAAGAACAAAATTAATGAACACAAAATTTGCTCTGGCTGGTCAGATTGGCTCTGCCCATCATCTCTCACTGCCATACATTTCTGCCTTAGAGGTGCCTGCTAAATGGAAGAAAACAGCTATATCCGAGGAGGCTATCTGAGTAGGTATTATCCTGGCTGGAATTTCTGAGCATGCCCATGGAAACCTGCAAACCTAATTATCAGTGTATTTGTTGAACACCCTGTGTGTTACAAAGCACTTTAAGAGAAATTGGATTATTTATCTCTCACTGTAACATAGTGATGTCATGTGGGAAGCTGAACTGATTGATTCCATTCTAGGAGTGAAGCCAAATAAGTTTGGTTCATGGAGGCTTTCCATCAGTAAGTTAAAGAATGAGGATAATTTTTCTACTTTCTTCAGCAGCTTCCACTGGTCAACAGTATACCCAGTGGCTGCTTTGGAGGTGTTGTCCCTCTGACCTTTCTCAAGTTTGACCTCTAACTACTTGACTATCCTAGGATGCTGGCTGAACAGGTAATTGCACATTGGAAGATCTAAATGTCATATTATTTTTAGGTTTTTTTTGTGTGTTTTTTTTGTTTGTTTTGTTTTTTTGTTTTTTGTTTTTGCTGAGTTCTCTGTTGATTATACCATTTTCAACAGGATTGAATCTAAATGCCTCTGCTTTCCCTCACATCTGACAGTGACCCGGCAACATCAACTCTGGTTACTTTTCAGCCCTTGACACCATTTTCCAGCTCCCTGCGGCCACCCCAATAAGCCGGATATGCTGCACTTCCTCTAACCCCTGCCCTTCTACGTCTGTGTCTGTTCCTTATTGTCCTTTCCTTTCTCCGCCTGCAAAACCTTCCCAGGCATCCCAAGGCATTCCTCTGGGTCCCACAATCTTCTGTACCTAGTTTTAGATAGCACTGATCATTGTGGACTTGCTCATTGTCTTCCTGAAGCTTCCTACAAGGGGGGGCTTTGTTTCATCATCACTACACCCCAAGGCCTTTCACAGTGTCTACTGGCATGCTCAAGAGTCATTCACTGAATGGATGACTCACATAGGCACTGTCTTTACTGCAGAATCTCTGGATTCAAGACAAGAAAGCATCTCAAAGAGCAATCACCAACAATCAGTCAAGAGCAGGGAGAGGGAGGAGCCAGAGCTGGCAGTGGCCACACCCAGTGGGGGTGGGACAGGCCTGGGTCCCTTGAGTGCCTATCACAACCTCTGGGTAGGAGACTTTTATTTTATTTTATTTTATTTTTATTATTTAAAGTTTTACATATGTCTCCTTTTCTCCCAATTGACACCCCTCTCCCAGCCTAGGGTAGGAGACTTTTAAAAACGCTTTTCCAAAGGAGAATGGATTTAAAAAGGATGAGAAACAATGGTCCAGAGGAAGAATGCATTCAAAGTGAGCGGCAGTGGATGAGAGAGGGAGGAAGAGATAGGGCCAAGTACTTCACCCTGGCCCTATCTGGTGCTCCTCGGCTCAAGGACCACAGAGGAAAGAAAACGAATTATTTGTTTCTGGTTTTTCACCTACTTATACAGTGTTTCCTCTTCATATTTAACCTCTGATTATTTGATTAAGATTTTTAAGGAAAGCTGGTTTATTCTGAGCTCAGCCTACGCTTCTTATCTTTCCTCAGACTTCCTGAACTCAGAGGGACCTACACCATGCAAACAGGCTCTAGTCATTCCAGCCAAGAGGTGAAGACGGTGTAAACAGGCAGGACAGGAGCCACCTATTTTCTCTCTGAGATAATTCCTTTCGGGAGCCCGATCTAGTCATTACATTATGTTTGATTGCAAAAATTGCTTTAGCTGTTGGAGCCTGAGCATCCTGCTGTGCAGCAAGGACATCACAGACCATTGCAATGAAAAGGGCCTTCAGAGCTCATTTAGTCCGCCCATCTCATTTTCACCAGGTGGAAGTCGGCAGTGGGGGAAACGGAATTCAAGTGTTTATAGCAGACTTACTAGAATTCTGTAGCGATTTTCCTCCAAAGAACTCTGACGCAGTTCAAGGTACCTTTAAATAGCCACCATTTTCTGATCGATGCCTTCAGACGCAAGACAGCAAATGTGAGGATAGAAACAGGAGAAAAGTCCACTAAAGCAATGGACACAGGAGAAGAGTGACTAAGAAGAGCCTGCCTGAGTCTGTGTAGATAATTTCACTTGAAACAAAACCTTGTATACAGGAAACACCATAAAATATTGGTGAGTTAAAGGGGGATACTGAGTTGTCCACTCCTTAAAACATACTAATGAACTGAGCGAGTGATAAGGTTACATATCTTATTGCTAATCTGATAAATGGCACTGACCGTCTACCCTGTACTAAGTACACAGGGAAAGAGTAAATTATAGACACAAATATGATTAATGAGAAAAGCGAACGTTTATTGAGGGTTACAGTGTTTCAGCTGCTGGGTCAATTGTGAGCTCATTTAACCTTAATGGTAAGTATGATTGTACAGGTGAGGAAACTGACATTGGGAACAGTGAGGTTACTTGCCTGAGATCACAGAGCTGGTAGGTGAGCCAGCTTCTGGCTCAGCTCAATCTGAATTCCTAACCATTATGCTTTGAGACTAGATCCCTGACGTTTATAGTCAAATGGGGGGTGCATACCTGAACAGAGTCCGTGTGATAAGGATGCCAAATGGGAAAAGAGATGGTTGAGGAAGAGTCCGAGGGAAGGTCACACCAGAACAGAATCTTAAAGAATGAGGGAGGGATGTCCATTTGGAGAGATGGGGGGAAAGTGAACTTTACTTTCAGGACAGACAGGAGCATCCTATCTGCTGAAGAAGAACCAAAGGGTCCTAGGGTCAGAACATCATACCCCAGGAGCTCAAATTTTGGCCTAAAACCAGATTAAGAAAGGGAACAATCTTGACACAGATTAAGAAAGAGAACAATCTTGACTCTTAGGAGGAAGAGTAAGATCTCCAGATCATGGGTAGAAATTGCTTGTGGTCACCAGAGTTCAATCTTCACGTAGGTTGATTCACCACTGCTTTCTCAGGAAGTCTCCTGGCTGCTGTTCTGGATTAGACTAGCTTGGGGGGCGGGGGGTTGTGCAGGGTGAGGGTGCAGCTAGACAGAGCTGCCAAGAACCAGGGAAGCTACTGAAGATAGTGTGAAGGTAGTGCATCCTCTCTCTCAAATGACTTCCCTTTCCACAGCCCATGGCTTAGTTTAGCTACAGCACTTGAAGATAAGCAATATGTTAGAGTTAGGGGATCTGGGAGAAAGGCAAGAGGTATGACAAAGAGAAGGCTGGGTTCCATGCGTGCTTATAAGTCCAAGTCTCTAACAATTTACTTTCTGTTTATTGCTATGAGCTTGCTTAGGTAAGTCATCAAGTTTATATCATAAAGACAAACAAACAAACAAACAAACATGGTTAACACATGGCTACCCGTCAGCTGAGTGGCCACAGGGATTCTGATAACATTTGCTCACTTATCCTTAAAAAGCCATTCCTTTCCTCTTATCCACCCTGGATTGTCTCTTTTTCCACTTTTTTTTTTTTTTGTCCTTAATTGTCTCTGCTAGTAAGTCTCCCTCTTCCATTCTTCCAATATCAGCCTTTAGTGGACTAGCTTCATGGCCAGTAGCTCCAGGCCCAGGCTTTTTGCCTAGAAGGGGGGAACCTCCTTGTTGTCACAGACCATCTAAATCTAAATTCAGTCGGAGAGCTGACTACTGCAGAGCCCGGGCCTTCACTCCAGACCCACCGAAACAGACTTGCTGAACTAGAAGCTGTTTTTAAACGACTGTTGCTAGTCAACTTTTTGACCATCGATGTTTGAAAATCACTGCCCTTAGGACAGAGACCCTGGAAACTTTTAAGTCTTTGATCTCTTCCTCCATCTCTCCCATCCAACCTTCTTTGGTGACTGGAAATGCCAGGAGAAGGCACAGTGACAGGGAAGGGCTTATCTTTCCCATTGGTTTTGGGCTTACTGGTCTGTCTCCTCTGTAATACTGTGAACCTCTAATGATGGGTATCTTATTCTACTGAACATTCAAACCCTAGGTCTTGGCCATGCATGGGTCAACACAGATACTTTATAAATGTTTGTGGAATGAATGAAACTGTTGATGTAGAGAATCCTCCTCCCCTTCTCTCCCTTCTCTTCTCCTACACTTTTCTCCTCTCTCTTGGCCTTGGGCACAAATCCCAAATGTTTTAAGAAATGGTTAATATTTAAAGGGAGAAAGCCAGGCAAAGGTAGGGCAATGCCAGGTTGCTCAACTGATAAAACAAATCCACCTTCTGTTCTTTCCTAAGCCAACAGGAAGCAGCCAGCAGAGGGTCACTCACCCAGCAGTGACCAGATCCCCATCCTCCATCCCCACATAGTGATTATTGCATAGTATTGCGGCAATTACCTGAGGCTATGAATAATCTTTATTAGGAAGCCTCATCTGGGATTGGAAGGCCTGATAGGTGACCCTTATTTACTGACTCCTCAAATAAGTGGGAAAATTTGCTTAATCGTGTTTATAGAATCTAAGCCTGGAGCGAAGTATTCTATTTTCACCTTTGAGTTCTACCTGGCCTCCCAGGTTATGGCTGCATTTGAGGGTCTCAATGTGGATCTCACTTTTTCTGCTTACTGCTAGCCAAAATGTCACCTGGTCCCTCTGATGTAATGATAATAATGAAGATAATAATAGTAATACTTTAGTACTTCTTCCTTTTCCACTATTCCTATGGCACCTATACTTGTCTAGTCTTTCACCTCTTGTGCATGGACCACTGTAGTGCTTCCAATATTTATTAACATACCTCCATCCAGTCTACAAGATCAATTTTCCTACATACTTGCTTTTTTCATGTTTTTCTATATTTTGAATTTCCAATGACTTCCCATTGCTTATAACAGTAGCCTAAAATATTTTAATGTATGTATTTTTATTTATAAATTAAATACGTGTGATATCAATCCATATGAAATTTATTATTAATTTTTGATGAAGAAATATAAGCAGGATTTATAATATTTCCTCCCTGTACCCTGCTGGATCATTTTTAATAGCCTACTGAGTAACACTTACTGAGGAGAGCTGATACTGAATCAATTTACCAGACTATCAAAACCTTCTAAGATCTATTTCTATATCATTCACACGCAACATTTCTCTGACACTACTATGGCCAGGCACTATTTTAGGCTCTGGGAGTAATAATAAGCAATCACAGTCCCTATAGATCAGAAGCTCACCGACTAGTGGAGGAGATAAACATATAAGTAAAGAATTCTTGAAGAGTCATATGTATCATCATCATAGAAATTTGCATAAGACCTTAAGAGTGAACAGAGAAAAGAAATACCTCTGCCTGTGACAGTCAGGAAAGGCTTCATGAGGTCTTAAAGGATGCATAAGAGTTCACCAAGCACAGAAAGGAAAAGGGGCCTTCCAGGCACATGGATTAGCATAGGCAAAGGCATGAGGTAAAAAAACAATATGGTACATTTGAGAAGGGACAGGAATTCACAGAGGCTGATGGAGTATGAGGGGAGTAAAAGAAGGTAAGGATTAGAAGGGAAGGTTGAATTCAAATCATGGAAGGTCTTTCCTACCATACCAATAAGCTTGTTTTATCCTGAAGTTAATGGGAGTCATGGGATATTTTAAGAAATGACATTCTCTCCCAAGTGCGTTTTTATCTGCCTTCCCCATAGGAATAGTGGAATAAGAAGTGGGAAGAATAAAATCAGCAGTTCCTCAGAGTGGGTGTGGCATACCTTCCCTTCCCTGAATAGGTTACTCATGGACATCTCTTCTTTCTCAGGGCTTTCATGAACCTGAAGGCCAATGTTACTCAGGAGGCCCTAAATCAAGGGTCTCAACCTCCAGACAGCAGGACGTCCCTTTCCCAAAGTCTAAAGACATGTTCAAGAATGTCCAGTGTCAGGATTAAAGCTAAAAGTGACTCACATTCCACATCCGGGATTAATGGTCATTGGGAAGTTTTGTGCTTAGATTAGGACATAATCTCTCATATACTATCAGGGATCAATCAACCCAAATTCTAGTAAAAATTCACAGTTTTGAAATATAACACAGTGACAGATACATGTAGTGTAATGAAACCAAAATTGTAGAGTAAGAATTATTCATTTTTTTAATCTCCATAGTTTTCTGTGTGGCAGACACTGCCATCTATCTTCTCTCTTTATTATGCTTTATTAAGAAGCTGATGTTTGTGTACAGGGTTCTCAAATAAGCCATTCAACTTTTAAGTTCATTAGCATGTCCAGTTCTTCTCCTAAGAAGCTTTATCTTCAAAATCTCTTTAGAGGAGTTTTCATTCATTTAATTAACTTTTTTCATGTGTTTAGTGGTTGCCAGGCATTGTCCTTGGCTAGGTATTTATTTCTAAAGTACTTTCCTTCATATGTGAAAATGGCTCAGATGACCATCATCTCTATGATGGGTACTTAGGGTTATTTTGCCTGGGAAGATGCTAGACTTTCCCTGAGCCTCTTACACTTTTCCTCTTGTGACCGAGGTCAGGCATTTATAACATGCTTAGTTCATGTTTGAGGTGATCTGTGTTTGAAAAACTAGAACTTTCCTCTGCAGAATGGAACTTTAACTCTGTAAGGTGCTGTAAGAGTGGAGTTGACCTTTCAAAGTGCTAACAACGTGAAATAATCATGCAGAGAAACTTGTATTGAATTAGAAATGTTAGAGAACTTCATCTGGAGTGGGGAAAGACTTCTTGAGATCATAAAAATAAAATGACAAGCATGAAGTGTAGCTTTGTGGGGATGTGACCATCAGGACAGCTGACACCTGGGAGCCAGCAGGTGCAGCAGACAGAGAACTGAGCCAGAATCAGAAACTGCCATGTTGGTTTCGGCCCTGAACACCAGTCATATTCTTGAAAAGCTTACACCCTTTCTGGCCGTCCATAGTACCCTCTGTGAAAAGAAGGCACGAGGTGGTTTTGACACTAAGAACTGGTTGTAAATGTTGCATTTATTTCATTGTATTTCCACATAGCACCAACACAAGCAAGATTTACTTATTGGCAGAATCTCTTGCACGGGGATAGCTAAAATTTGGCTGCTTCTTTATTCTAGTCTAAATGTTACTGATTTACCATCTCTCTTTGAAAATACTTTGGAAGGGGAAGAAATAAAGCAAACCTTCTTTGCCCTCTGCTATTCTCATCCATGCTTCATTTTGCATGTCTTCTAATATCTTCAACCAAGGAATGAGGATAAAGAAAGAGGAAACTGACATGCTAGGGAAAGCAGGGATCCAACTCCTCATCAGAGATGGAAGGAACCAGAAAGCATTGCCCCAGTCATGAAAGTTGACTTTGTGTCTTGAGTACTATGTAAATAATCATCAACACAATTTCCCTCTTTGCAAATGACTGTGCCAAAACCAGCTTATCTCATTCAGGTGTTCCAGGAGAAATAATGACCAAGTTTAAAAACATGTTGTCAACAAAGTACTGTCTGTGCCCTGTCACCAGTAATATTGTTACTCTTACATGAACAATAGTGACCTCCAAATAAAAGCCTTCACTCCATTCTCCCTGAGGAGCTATGCCCAGGCTACACTGGGTAGGAAGGCAGGATGGTCCCCTCAGGGTTTCATTAACATGGGGTTCAATGAACTTCTTAAGTTGAACAGAGGCTGAGATTGGGCCTCCAGTCTGAGACTCCTAAGCCAGTCATCAGCATGGATGCTGTAGTCCAGGCAGTGAAGTGTTCAGAGAATGGCAACATATTCTAGATTTTTAATATATTTTTATTGATTTCAGAGATGAAGGGAGAGAAAGAGAGAGAAAGAAACATCAATGATAAGAGAGGATCATTGATCATCTGCCTCCTGCAAACCCCACACTGAGGACTGAACCCACAACCTGGGAATGTGCCCTGACCAAGAATTAACCATGACCTTCTGGTTCGACACTCAGCCTCTGAGCCATGCCACTGGGCTATTCGAGGAGATCTTGAACATGATGGCCCATGAGCTGGGGTTCATGTCACTAGTGGGGCCACCGGTCAGAAAATGCCATGGATTTGTACATTCATATGCTATCCATACTTTACTTACTAATATGTTTATTTACATTTATTACAACACCTGAGCCTACCTGCAGCCCTTTCCCATGGTTTGTCTCGAGCAGAAGTTGGCACAATCCAGCCTAGGGCCTGTTTTGGTGTGACCCAAGAGCTAAAAAGGATTTTTACATTTTTAAGGGGTTGCAAAAACAAAACAAAACAAAACACCCACAACGGACATGCAACAGAGACCTTAGGTGATACCCAAAGCCTAAAGTGTTTATTATGTGGCCCTTTGCAGAAAGGCTTGCCCACACCAATCTGGAGGACCGACTTCCCACTCACGCATAACATGACTTGTGGTGGTTTTCTCATTTGATCCTCTTGGCCACCCTGTGAGTAGGCAGGACAGTTGTATGATGTCCGTTTTAAAGGGGGGACACAGAAGCCTGGAACAGTTACATAACTGCTCCAAGGTCACGGACATGGTGGTCAGGCTGGGAATAGACCCAAGGTCTAATTCCGCATCTAGGACTCTTATCAGCAGATCACAGAGAAGCAAAAAGACTGAACTATGGCCAAACTGATTTGAGAATGTTGAGTCTGTCCAACATTTCTAGCAGGCAGCTCATTGGGGAGACGTTGTGCTAGAAATGTTTAACTAACCTCATTTAGACTCAGGCGGGTCAAGCAACAAGAGTTCACATTCCCTTCAACCAGTGTCTCAACCCTGCGCTGACTGTGGCCTTGCAGTTGCACTGGCCTCTCCCTCCTGCTTTCTGCACTCCAGTCTCATTCACTGGCGCTGCCCTGGTGAGCCTGCCCTGCGAGGAGCCGCTGGAGAAAATGAATGCCCACTTTATCCATCCACAGCCTGTCAGCAGCCACAGACCCTGGGCAGCAGCTGGTGTGGAGCGCCTGGGTCCCCCGTAAGCAGCCGGCCAGGCTGAGTAACGACTTGTTCTTCTGGCCGCACCCTGGCAAGGTCACACCAGACACTGGAGACCGTCCCCCCTCCCCCAGCTACTTCAGGGCTGACGAGGGGCTTTGTGCCCTTAATTCAGACCTTAATCCTCTTGAATGCTACCAATGTAAGGACCTGAAATAAAGTCACGTATGCGATTGGTCTCTGAGTCACCTAAGGCAGGAGGGAGTGGGGCTGCTGTCTCCCCTGATGTCAGGGATGGTTAGGAAGTCTTGATACCAACGTTAGAAGTGCTTCTAAGAACTTACAATTCCAAGTCCTCAAATACCTTTCTACCTGCTGTGGAGTGACAGTGTTACTCCTAAGGATTGGCCTTTTGGGGGCAAATCAGTTCAGTCATTGCTAGGGTCGTCATTTTGGTCATTTGGTCATTTAGCCAGTGGCTACTAAGGAGAACAGGAAGGGGACAAGGAAGAAGACAGGCAGGAATTGTGTGCCTGCTAAGTTAGACTTGAGAGCCCGGAGGAAGAAGAAAGACAAGGTCAGGGTGAGGCCATAGTGCTGAGGGGCCAGCACGGGTAAGATCTTGATCTCCTTATATTTTGATCTCCTTATATCTGATCTCTCCCTCCCCCCATATTTCCTCTTTGCATAATGGCTCCAACCTAAGGAAGTCTTTTCCATGCATCTTCATGCAAGTCACCATCTCCACCCCAGCGGCTATCCCTCCTTCATTGTCACAGAGATCCCTTTGCACGTCTAGTTCCAGATCTGCAAGTCTCACTGGAAGGAACACGTTGATCTTTAGCCCCTTTAGCAGGACTAGTTCCTGCCTTGTGCTTCCTATGGTCCTTCTTTCTCTTGACCTTGAATTACAATTTCCAGAACCCTTTTCTACTTCCATCATTGGACCGAGAGCCACTTCAGGGAGGGGCCCTGTGTGACTCAGCAGACCAAGTACAGTCCTTTGCCCATAGCAGATGTGCAATAAATATGGAGCCACTGTAGTCTTTCTCATGATTATTCCAGGCCAATCCCAGATGCTAAGAAAAACTTTTAAAACCTTAGGTAAGGGCCAGCTAGGGGATTTAGAGAAGCTCTAAATCTAAGAGAGAACTTTCTGGTCCAGAACTTTTTTTTTTTTCCCAAATTACTGTTATTCAGGACATCAGGTTCCATCAAACACCAACAGACATTTCCAAACCTCTTAGTAATCCACCCATCCGATATTTCTGCCAGTGCAAACAGTGCCAAACATGGGGGAGAAGAAAGAATCTCCTTTTTCTTTCAAAGTCATTCACATAGAAAGATCAGTTATGATTTGCAGAAGACACTCCTTACAAAGGGGCTCACAATGCTCTAGCTCTGAAGCCACATTTTTTCGTTCTCAGCTGTAGACTTTGCAGGGCCCTCATTATACCTGCCAAGAGAGGCAACCTGCTGCGTCTGCTTGTTTGTTGAATCACTGCTGGTTTAAACTCAGCAAATAGCAACAAAAAAGCTTTCTTAATGAGATTTTAAAGTTCAGCTGTGAAAATTGAAAGTCACCCAACATCAAATCACCCAACCACCTGTGGATATTGCACTGCAATGTTCTTGTCGCTCACAGGGATTCTATTTCTGACCAGCCAGTTTACAGTAATGGGAAAGAACCACGGGCAGGAAGGATGAGGAGCCATTGGCTTGCCCTGCTTGCCAGGGACACCTTTAGGGCAATTAAAAAGGTAATGTTTGCAAAGGGGTCAGCATAGTGCCTGGCAAGCAGAAGATGCCCAGTAAATGTTGGCTGTCCTGTCTGCACTCCCTTCTCTGAGATTTCATATGAGTAGGGTCCATTGTGAGGCTCAGTGCTCTTCACTATGGAACTTGGAGTATGAATGCATTCCTAGCTCTGAATAATTAAATTAAGACTGCGCTTACTCAGACACCAAAAGACCATGCATGGGCCAATGATGAGAATGTTGCAAATCAAGAGTTATAGTTAATCTCATTCTATGTACCCAAGATACACTGAAAACAAAAATGTAAATTAATCTATCCTTTATTGTGTCAATCAATCACTTAGGCTCCAACTGGTCCTATTAATAGGAAATCAAGTATCTCCCTCTTGATGGCCTCCATTCCTCATTCAAAAATATCCCTATATCGCAGGCTAGCTCAGTCCTTAGTGCTGATGCTCAGTCCTGGCTCCAAGGCCAAGCACAGGAGGAACTGACAGCTCTTAGTGGTCAACTGAAGTCTCTAAATGTCCATGACACACAGTATTACAGACAAGGCTTCATGTGGCACAGGCCACAGATGTTTGCCTGTGCAGTGACAAGGCTCTGAATTGCTATCCAGGCCAAGTAATGCTCTGTTTCTGAACTCAGAGACTTCATCTTTAGCATCAGCCACATGCTGTGCAGAAACCAGCATTCCCTCAGGTTCAGGGACCCTCAGGTCCGGGTTGAAAGATGCATACCTGCACAGCAGGCAGGTAACAGAAATGAGTGAAGTGAACTGGAATCAAGACAAATCAGCACACAGGCTGTATTGTTATTGAACTTTAATGTATGCAGCTTACATATAAACATGTATAATATCGGTTACATTTGATATTTATGAAAATGCAAATTGAGAGCAAAAATGTTTAATAATAAATCAGAATGTTCCTTTTTATAATTCATTTCTCCTTTCATATGAATCTGGAAACCTGACACCTTTCCTTCTATATTAAATGTCAATGTCTAGTCTTCCATTTTGTGTTTTGAACATGAACAGAATATTGGCACAGTTAGAATTCTGGTACTTCAATATTGCCTCATTTAGTTTCCAGTACTATTTTGCCCTAGAATTTAATAATATCAATTTATAGTGCTTCCTTTATTCCTTAAGATTAAGCAAACTGGACAATATTTACTTCATTTGCATCAAGTTTAAAATACTCTTTTTGGAATCCAGTCTTCAAATCTACAATTTTGAGAATGAATTTCTGGCTTTAACTTTCCTTTCTGAAAAACTCATTCCAGTATGGTTAGGTGAGCCAGACCATGCCCAGAAAATGAGTATCTTTGAGGTAATTTTTTTAGAAATGAGTGAATTAACTCTTACATTTTTTAACTGCAGTTTGTAGATACCTACTTAACTCATGGACACTCTTAAAAGGAAAGATTCCAAGTCTAGTTTTCTTGTGAATTGTCACAGAGATTTTTCCTTGGATCATATAAACAAGTCAATTTCTTCCAACAATTCAAAAACCATTCCTAACTCAAAAGCCCCCAAGCTGATTCATTCAAAGCCCATGAAATACAGCAGAAAATGGTACCCTTGCTTTAGAGTATCACTATCAGGAGTTCAAGCTACATAAGCATATCTGGTGCCAGTGTTATCTACTACATCTCTGACATTTCACAATTCTAATCTTTTACTCCTAACCAATTGCTGGCAAATAATGAAATAAACAAGCATAAATGTATGCTTTTATAAATATCACCTCACTAAGTTTCCTAAAAAGTTTGACATTAACCCAAACTAGATCACAAATCATAGCCTGTGACCATGCTGACTAATACTGACCAGTCAATGTTCAAACTATCAGGACTCTCTGGCATTTAAAAATAAATCACTTCCTGATATCATGTTTGTCATATGGTATCATATCCTAATGGTCTTCTATGGTATCAATTCTAATAAACTCCACACAAAAAAAATACTAATATACTATACAGTGTATTTATTATACTAACTTGTCAGATACAAGAAAATACTAGAACTTATTTAAATTTCTTATATAACTTGTGTTGTGTATTTTTAGTCACCTTTATAAAACAGGATTTCTGGCTGTTTCTTTTTGGAATATATCATGTCTCCTACATTTAATAGATACTCTTTTACAAACCCACCATCTACAAGTAGCTTTTTAAAAAATATGTGTTTCATTGATTTTTGAGAGAGAAGAGGGGAGAGGGAGAGAAAGAAAAACATCAATGTGAGAAACATTCATTGGCCACACCTCCGTATGCATCCTGATTAGGGATTGAACCCTCAGCCTGGATATTAGTCTTGACCAAGAATTGAGCCTGTGACCTTTCAGTGCACCAGTCTATGCTCAGCCAGCTGACCCACACCAGCCACGGCTACTAGTAGTTTTGATGCCTAGGCAAAGTTTTCTCTCAGCGTGTAGTGGCATTTAACTACAGTGTCATTTAATTTTTTCACATTTAAAAACATACTTTTAAAATGTCTGTAATTTTTAAAATTTGTATTTATTTAAGGAAGTGCATAGATCTGGTATGTGACATTGAATCAGGCAACTTACTTCTATGGGTGTCAAATTCCTCCTCCATAAACGACAGCTGGGTAGCCTCTAACTTCCTTCTAATTTTAATATTTAAAAATGGCCTGGCCAGCATGGCTCAGTGGTTGAGCATTGGCCTATGAACCAGTCAGGGCACATGCTCAAGTTGCAGGTTTGATCCCCAGTATGGGGCATGTAGGAGGGGGCTGATCAATAATTCTCTGTCATAATTGATGTTTCTATATCTCTCTCCCTCTCCCTTCCTCTCTGAAATATATATATATATATATATATATATATATATATATATATATATTCTTTTTTTAATGTTATGACCCTAAGTCCTAATGTACCCTTGTGGTCCCCAGATGCCTTTTCTACCTTCAAGGCAAGCTGCCTTGAAGAAGGACTTTTCTCCCAAAAGAATGAGTGTGTACCCTACATTATAATAAAGACTCACAGCAAAGCAGCAAGAGTATCAGTCCTGGCTTTACTTAACCTTACATGTGATTATCTGCAAAGCATTTCATTGTTTTTCACTTCACATAAGGTAAAGAGAAGAAGTAGGATAGGAAAACTGTAGGTGAGTGGGGATCTAACCTTAAGTACCTTCTGCCAGTCAGAAATATGGGAGGCCTCATTTAATCTTTCTAATGAAACCATGTTTCTGGGAGATGCCATTATCCTCACTTGATAAAAGAAGCTCGGAGGAGTTAAGTATTCTAACCAAGGTGACAAAATTAGCAACAGATCTAGGGTTTGAACAGTTTGGTTTGCCCCTAAAGCCCAGGTTGTATCCTCTACACACTGCATGATTCTTTGTTCTAGTGCAGAGCCTTCCTTGCTAGTGAATTTTCTTAGGTCACCCATCTCCTGAGCAGTCCCAGCTAAACAAGGATGCTCTGTCTCTTATGTTCAATGGGCCTAACAGCCATAGATCAACCTTGGGTAGACTGGGTTGAAGGACATAAGGAGGAAAAACAAGGCCAAGGATGAAGACTGTTGTGGAGATAAACAAGGCCAGAAACTGAAGGTCCAGACAGAATCCTGGGTCCACGCTGGGTGAATCTGTAGGAGGCAGAGTCAAGAAGTGGGTGACAGTCAATGACTAGAAGAGGCAGTGATCCAGTCAGGGCACAAGACCTCAATGTAAGTAGGGGCAGTTGTACCTCCTGCCTCAAGCTCAAAAGCAATGACTGTCAGAGAGTCAAATCGTTTTCATAAAGAGATAGAAAATCCACCCAAGCAATCAGACTGATTTTATACCATGTGAAACCTTGTGCTGGTTGATATTGATAGAACATCAGTGGTTAGATATAGCAGAGGTAACCTCCTGATGGCATTTGGCATTCCCTTCCTCTCTTTCTCCTCCCTCCCTCCCTCCCTCCCTCCCTCCCTCCCTCCCTTCCTCCTGGGGTTACTGGATCATATGGTAATTCTATTTTTAATTTTTTAGGAACTTCCATACTATTTTCCATAATGGCTGTACCAATTTACATAGAAAGTATTTCTTGATTCCCAACTAAATTAGATTAAGATATGAATACTCCACCCTTCTCCCCATGTCCTTCGCATTTCCTGACATATGGAATTTGTTTTTAGATTGTCAAGGTTGATCATATTACATTTTTTTCTACAGCCATATTTAAGTCTTCTGTGTTCTATTAGGCTGGTTCGCAGGTTGGAAACTAATGAACTTTATGTTAATATAAACTAAAAGTATTAATAAATTAATGAATTCTTTCTATAAATGTGGAGGCAGGCACTGAGCTAGAATTATACTAAGGGTCCAATATCATGAAGCATGGGCTGTGCCCTTAGGTTAAATGGATTCCATTCATTACACTTTGACGGTGTTCCAATACCAGGGCACCCTTTGGTGGGACTCATTGAAGGGCAGGCTTCATTTCTGCATGAGCATAAAGAGGAGTCTGGCTAGGAAGCTGTCAAACGTCAAAAGCTAGGGGTAGCTACCCAGGGGTCTAGAAGCCCTAATTCTCAGAAAGAATGTCAACCTCTGTAGAGAAGGGAGCTCATATTTTTGCCCAGGGTTTGGCTGCCAAGGCTCCAAACTCAGGGATGAGTGAGGAAAATATAGGATTTAAATTTTCTCCTCTGCAACACTCCCCTCCTCCTTTGCCCCTCCCCACCCCTCTAGAATATGGCTTCCCTGATTTGATTTTTTTTTTTTTACCTCTTCTGAAAGTGTGTCGGATTCTCACCTTTACTGTCTCCTTCAATTATCTTGACTATTATGAGTGTATTCCCTTTTTAATGTTACTGAGGTCTCTGGAAGGAGAAAACCAGGGTCATATGAGTATTTTATTTCTTTCGTGGTTATAAAATTGCTCAGGTTTATTATGAAGAAAAATTCAAACAGTCAAGAAAACTATAAAAGGGACAGGAAAACTCTCTAAACTCCTGCAACAGGGAGACAACCACTGTTAAATCTTGATGGACATCCTTCCTGAATCCACCAGCCTTGCCACTCTGTGTGGAAGCTCCAGAGGGACTTTGCCTGTACTTTTCTCTCTGCCATGAAGAAGCCATGAAGCCAAAAGGAAATATGCATCATATTCCGAGAAGCAGCTTCGATTTTTTAAACCCCGAAGTATTCCTTCTTCTCTACCTTTCCTGCTTCTGACTTCTCAACTTACGATAGAGACATTGCAGTCCCTAAGCATCTGAGTCTCTTTGGAGAGAGGAACTTTCTGGAACAGACTTTTCTGGATTCTTCTTTCCCTAGTTAGAGTGTGGCAAATGAAAAAATCAGATGTATTGGTTGGTGAAATTCACATTACACTCATGAATATTCTTATGATTTAAAAAACCCACATTGCCCATTTAGTCTCCCTTTCCTGGTGAATGGGCCTTCTCTCTGAATATACAGGTTCTGAGGTAGAATGGAGAAGACATGGGCAGATTGTCAAGATTAATGAAGCTGAGAGAGGAGTACCCAGGGGTAGTTATCCTCCACACCCTTCTTCCGTTTAGGAACAAACTCTTTTTTTCCTTTTTTTTTTTTTTTTTTTTTTTTTTACTAGAGCTGTGTTTGCTTGCTTGTTTGCTTTGGACACGAATTAGAAAAGGGACAACTTTGATTCTTTTCCAATTGATGGCTGCACCAGCCAGCGCTAGCAGGAACTGACTTTGCCTTCTGCTGTGGGGGTGACCCACAGGGTCAGAGACGAGAGGAGTCTCCAGGGTGTGGGCCTGGCAGACCCAGTTACTCTGTTCTGCACACGAGGAGGCCATGCAGATACCCACGTGGAAGCATCAAATGGCTCCACACTTCTCTGGGCCATCAGTCAACTCCCTGAGTCTGGGCTTCACTTCTTGGCCCAAGTTCCTGGCAGAGAAAAGGCCACAGAGTGGAGACAGCCTCAGTCTCTGAGTCACAGACAGGCTTAAAGGAACAAAACCATCGCAGCCCCTCTCTGAGGAGGCCTTTGGAACGTTCCTCAACTTTTTATTCTTTTCTTCTTCACCCCCACGTGAGAAATTTTAGACAGATTCTGCTGCCAGGATGCCGGGGCTCTGTGCCCAGCACTGAGGGGACAGAGAGAGCAGGATTCTGCCTGAGGGTGGCAGCTTGGAAAATGGCACTCTGGGAACTGGGCCTCGTTCTCTCACAAGCATTTCATGACTGTCCCAAAGACCAGGAGCCAGAAATCTCTCACCTCCTTGGATACACAGATAATTGGAGTGTTCTTTAAAATTTTGATCCCATCACATTTTAATCTTTGAGTCACGATCCTGGTGGAGATGGACCATTTTATGGTTAAGAGATAAGCCTGTTCAGAGTTTGTTCTCATAGCCAAAATATTCTGTAGCTAGAGCCGGGCAGTGAACTCTTTCCAACTTTTTTTGTGTGTGTATTTGTGTGTTTTTGGCAATGCCTCAGGTGATTGAACTGAGAGATCAAATGTGGAAATAGGAGCATAAAAATAAGTCATCTTGTCAAGCCCTCCACACCTGGGGAGTAAACAGAAATAAAACAAGGACCTCTGGAGAACAGCCACTTGTCCTTCTAGACTCAATCTCCTCCCCTTATTCAGTGTAGGCTTCTTGGATCCTTCAAGGCAGAATTGAACTTTCTGGTCTTTAGGCTAATAATGTATATCTTATTGTACTATTTTGCAATTATTTGTTTATATTATTCTTCCTTCCTAATCAAAGCCCCTTCAGAGTAGGGATTCTTACCTATCTTTGTATATCTCTATCAGTGAGTACAGTACCTTATACATATAAGCTATAAAGAAGTATATTAATGAATATATAACTGAATGAATGAATGAATGAATGGCATGTGGGTCATAGACTTCCTTTCCCAGTTCACATATCTGAAGAAGGTGTTGCTCCCTTAAAGCATGTTTTTCAGGCCATGTAACAAAAGTAACAACTATAATTTATTGAGCACTTACTAAGTGCCAGGAACCATACTAAGCACTTTATGCACATCTCATTTAATCTGGATCTGCACCCTAAGTTTGTGTATATGGTTATACGATCTCACAGTGTCTTGTACTTCCCCACTGTGCTACCCACCAGGCTTATAAAAAACTAGAGGCCTGGTGCATGGATTTGTGAACCAGTAGGGTCCCTCAGCCTGGCTTGTGGGGATCAGGCCCAAACCAGCTCTTTGACATCCCCAAGGGATCCTGGATTGTGAGAGGGTGGTTCTCAGGTGGTGCACCCCCAAATCGGGTTCCCTCCTCTCCGGTTCCAGGTGTGTCACCTGAGAACCACAGCTTCCAAGTCACTGCAGCTTGGAAGCTCCTGCATTGAATGTCTGCCCCCTGGTTGTCATTATGCATAATGACAACATAGCTATCTGTTGGATGGCTTGCACGGTCAAACAGTTGCTTAGGCTTTTATAGAGGCCTGGTGCACAAATTTGTGCCAGGGTGAGGTCCAGCTGGCCCGCCCCAATTGGGGCTGATCAGGCTGGGCTGGCCAGGGAATGGGGATGCAGGTGGTTGGCTGGCTGGCCCTGCCTCCTAGTCAAATTCCCGGTCAAGGAGACAATTTGCATATTAGCCTTTTATTATATAGGATTGTTTACTCTCTGTCTTTCTCTGGAGTGAATGCCCCTGGTGGAAGACACCACATTATCTTTTTTTATACAATATTGAATCTCCAGCATTTAGCCCATATTACATGTACCATGTAATACATACTGAATTAATTTTTCTTACTTTAATGAATTCTTGCAAATCCCAGTTAGTTATATTGCAAGTATTTTCCAGTATAATTATTGCAGTCCTCAGTATCTTGTTCTTTTTGGTTCTCAGACAGAATACAAAGGAAACTTACAAATTCCTCTTGTGGTAGCTGAAAACACTGGTGACCTCATTGTCACCAATAGGTTGCGCTGTATTCGAACCTTGGAAAAGACTCGTCCCCCATCCTTGATTGCTCATCCTTTTGGTTGCTGTCAACACACCTGTGCTCTGTCTACACCAACATGATGTCGCTTGCAGCATCGTCACTGTTGCTTTGGGATCTCAGGTACCAAAAGAAATAGAATGAAGTAGACACAAGTAATAAGACATGGGGCAGGATTCAGTGCGAAAGTGTAAGAGTCTGAGATAGTGAGCCCACCAAGTCCCAGATGTGTGCCCAGTTTTGAAAGCTTAAGGCACCCACTTCCCTAGAAAGAGTAGCATGGGTACTCAGATGTACCAATCAGAGGAGGTTTCTCTTTGCCCCAGCTAGATTCCATCCCACTGATTGCCACACCCAACACTTCCATCCTAACTGGATTCTCTGCATTGTGTCTACATTCTAGAGGTTTGTTCTGCTCCTTGCTGTCCATAGACATCCCAAATTTTCCTTACATTTTCAAGTGTGGCCACCTCCTTCTGGTATATTCCCATGGCCAAGAAAGAGTTGCATAATTTCTGCAAAGGAGGCTAAGAATATTCCCACCATGCCAGGGAGCTGACCCATTTCTGAAAAATGGTATGTCCACTGGATACTGTTCTCCCTTTCACCTTCAAGAATTCCAGAAATGCAGATTACCTCCACAGATCCTGGCAGCCTGCCAACTTCTGGACCAGAATCTAAACATTTCAGAAATAAGTCTGCTGAGAGTGGCAGGGGTGTGCTTCCTTTGGGGACTGGCAGTGTTTGGTATCCTATTATTATTGCTTGGGCCACGCAGAGGAACAGTGAAGCTCACATTTTAATAATAAACTACAGGTGCCTATTTAAAGCACCCAGACATTTATTTCAAAGCTAGGAAGGCAGCTGGGACAGTGGAATCAAATTCAACCAGGAGCTGGGAGTCTTGGTCATTCACTGTATCCTTGGGCTCAGTTTTCTTATCGGTAACAAGAGGGAGTGGATGGGATGTTAGCCAAGGCAATGGTGGTAATCTTTTTATAATATGCAAATGTATCAAATCAACATGTAGTGCACCTTAAACTTAACACAGATTATGTCAAGTATATCTCAATAAAACTGGGAGGCAGCGGGATGAGGGAATTGACTAGTTGTTTGAAGATCTTTTATCTCTTCAGAGAAAATCACTTCAATCTTAAGGCAAGATACTCACCTGTGGCCTGCCTCTCTTCCATCCAGTCCCTCAGAAGACGGGTCTCCTTTTCTGAGCCACAACCCTGGAATGGGCCTTCTTCACCAGTTCTCAGTGTTGCTAAAACTACTCTTGTCTATCCAGAGTTCAATATACAGCTGTATGTCAATGTAGGATGACAGCTCTAAATGAAAAGTAGAGCAGGATTTTCTGTGCCTCTTTTTTCCTTAATTATAAAAGAAACTCATTCTCTTGTACCAAATTTGGAAAACTATGATAGATTTACAGAAAAACAAAATCATTCTCAATCCTATAATTTTACCCCTCCCATTGGGAAACTATTGGCATTTTAGTGCATTCTCCACTTTCTATGCTTTTTTTTTTTTTTTTTTACATTTTGAGGTCATGCTATTTATATTGTTTTCACCATCCTTTTTTCCCCTCTTAAGATTGTATAATAAGCATTTAGTCATGTCAATTAATTCATTTATGAATAATATTTAATGGCTTCATAATATTCTGTGTTGTGGGTATTGCTCTGAGGTTGACAAGTTAGGTTGTTTTAGTTTTATTCTTTTTTAAAGGAAATGAATGAGTAATGATGAGATGAACATTCACGTCGACATATCTTTGTGAATTTCAGATTTTCCCCCTTAAAATAATTTGTAGAAATGAGTTACTACATTAAAGAGTATGAATATAATTTTAAGACTCTTGATAGTATTTTGGTCTTAAGTTTTCAAGAGTATTTTATGACTTCATATCACATTTTTTTTCCTTAAATAATATTATATCCATTTTAATAATGAGAAAACTGTTTTCTAGCACTTTCTGTGAAGCAACACATGTCCAAATTTCCTCCCAGGAAACATCAGAATCCAGATCGTGGTTGGGAGCTGTCCATCAGCTTCAAGATATCTGCCTGATCCTGCCTCTCCAAGCCCCCAGGATACTTATTTTCAGATGTCACTCAGAAACACACTGAAATTTTACAGGACCAGCTATTACTAGGACCAGCTCTGTGACTCGGGGTCCACAGCCTGGCTGCTTACCTCTTTTCTTGTGTAAAGAGGAAGAGTGAACCAAGTGTATGCTAAAATCTTAAGAGTCAGCATCAGGTGATTCTGTGTTCCTTCCCAGCAGCGTGCGGATTATGAGGGAAAATGTCCTAAAAGTACTTTGAAACAATTTTGAGTTGGAGGTTTTCTTTAAAATGGTGATGGTTAAAAATGACCTTCTTGGAGGTGTGAGATGTTGCAGAATTGGGTATCGGTTAAGAGTTTAGGATCAGACACACTTGGGATTAAGCTTCCCTAATTATTAGCCACGTGTGTCCTTATGCCAATGACTTAAATATGTTGAGCTTTGGCTTCCTCGACTGTGAAAGGGCTGGTAACAGAGCCCACGTCATTCGGTGGTTGGAAGACCAGGTAGATGACGCGTGTGAGTGGCACATAGGAACCACTCAGGGACCATCATTGTAAGAACCTCTCCATTTATTATGCCAAAGTAAGCACTAGTCCTAGTGCAGCAGGGGAAACTGAGGTTCAGGCTAGTTGCCCCTGCCAAAAGCTGCACAGCATATTAGTAATGAAATCACAAACCATCTGTGGTTTACTTGCCTCCATGTACTCCTTTATCACCACACAATTCAGGGAACAGCTGATGGAGGACAAAGAATTCTAATGGCAATTTAAGTTTTCTAACCACAGTCCAACGCCAATTGCCAATGTTATGTGTTTGCAATCAGATTTTTATCCAAGCAAGATGGGAAAGTCATGATTGGATACCTCTGTCTGATAAGGATGAGATCTAAAAACTTCTGCCTAAGGCTCAGGATTTCTCTTAGTTTGGCCTCAGTTTACCCTCCCATGTTTCCCTTTTGTCACAGCCCCTCATGCACCCCAGGTTACAACTAAAAATCCATGGCACATCATTTTCCTAACACAGGGATTTAACCATGGCTCGGTTGGAGCCGCAATTCCTTCTAGAGGTCCTGTGCCACCTGGACCCTGTGCCACCTGGCAGCTTCTCCTCGTCCTTCAAGGCCCATCCAAATGTCAGTCTTTCCTGGGCAAAGCCTTCTCCTCTTTCCAGACACACTCATTGCTCATGGCCCTGGGTGAGTTACTGAGACACCACTATTAATCATCACTTTGCACAGGGTGGCCATGTGATTTAGCTTTAGGACCTGTGAGTACAGGACATCCTCCTCTTCTGGCAATACCAGTATAACCTAGAATGGGCCAAATCTTCCCAAAGCGAGGCAAGGTTTTCTTCTCAAGGCCTTGAATACCCAGAGAGTCTGAGTTTGAAGATATATGGTTGTTCTTCAAAAAGGAGAATGAGAAGGAAAATGTTATCCTTAACATTTTTATGTTTCATTCAGCAGCATGTAAGACATGAATATTTTAAGTGGATTGTCAAGTCACAAACATTATTTATGCTTTTCTCCCACTGTTAAAAATGGGAATCCATTTCCCCCCTCATTTTTAGAACCTGAATGCCTATAGCAGGGCATGTTAATATGGGCGCAATAGCTGCTCCGTGGTTCAGTGAGTCAGGCACTTACTAGTACTGCATGACCATTACTTTGCCAGTCATAGGTTGCATGCCTAGGAGACTCACCCGACTTTTCATTTGAACTCAGATCAAGCCACAACACTTAGCCTTTTCAACCTCATAGATTGTCTCTGTACGGGGTCGCAATAGAATATTATGGCCCCACAGAGGTCTCTGTAGGTCCTTGCACTTTCATTCCACACTCTTCCTCTCTGTTATCATTTCAATTTAATGTCCCACCCCCTCCTTTCTTCCTGCCTGAGCTCCATCATGCCTAGACAGACCTCTCTGTCTTCCTGTAGCCTTCCGGCAGGTAGGTTCTCTAAAACAGTCTCTTCTGTTTTACTCTAGTGGGTTTGTGTTTGCATGTCTTATCTCCTCCATAAGACTCTAAGCTCCTGTACAAGGCAGTTCTCATCTTCTTTTAAACTCTTCAGAGTACTTAGTAGATTGCTAGGTACACAACAGGCACTTAATAAATAATTCATTCATTGGCACAGACATTCTTCACATTCCAACAGATGAAATTGGATCTTCTAATCTTGCTACTCAATCTGCAACCTGGACAAGCAGGGTTGCCTTTTTTTTTTTTTAAATAAAGAATTGCTTAATACAAACTACTATTACACACACACAAATTACAAAGTGTTAAGAAATTTAAATATCTAAGTCATAGCAAACTGGTGGCAATTCAACGGCAGTACTGGCAGCCAGGGGAAGGAATTTTCATGCATCAGGCCTCTAGTTTACACTAATAAAAGAGAAACATGAAAATTGATCTTATCTTTGTGATGCCCACTAGCCAGTCAGGAGTGAGTATGCAAATTAACCCAATAAAGATAGTGTGTTAACTTGTATACACAGGTGCAGTAAGGATGTTTGAAGGAGCTGGCAACTGACTAGACTCCCACGGTGGAGAGGGCGTGTCTTTAGAGGTGAAGGGGGGCCAGGTGTAGAGCTTTTCAAGTTCCCTCTCCTCACTGAGAAGCATGAGAGGCACTCCATTCAAGGGCAGGAGCCTGCTGATCTTCAGTGGGCTAACACTCTCAAAATCTAGAGGATTGAAGGGAGAGAATTCTTCCATTTCTGGATAGGTATCATCCAAGGCAGGAACAAAGCTTTATGCTTTAACGGTCTTCTTGGCCATCCTTTTGACAGAGAGGTTTGTTTTTGTTTCAGGGGTCCATTAGCCTTTGCTTAGTGACTTTCCTGTGGCTCTGTTGGAATTTCCCATAGCCTTTCTGGCACCTGCAGATAAGGTGGTTGGGAAAGCAAACATTGCCAACATGTGGTGTTGAAACCTGTGATCTCCCATCTAAAGCTTTGTCTGAGGGCTCGGACTCCAGAATTAGCCCATCCTTAGCAGCCACACAGGTGGCTGATTCTCCATTTTCCTTATCACAAAGATCAGAGTAGCCAACCTGAGTTAGGTTAGGATCAACAGCCAAACTCATCCAAGATAGGCCTGGGCATCTGGGTGCTGGGTGAAAATGCAGAACTGACTCAAAATCTGCATTTTAACAAGCTCAGCAGGTGATTTATATGCATGAAAAGCACTGCACTAAATGACACTAATTGCCAAATTCTGGGTCTTGGCTTCCTCCTCTCTTGGTCCACTGTTTTTGCTTCTCCTATACCTGGCTCTTCCCACATCCCCCAATCCCTGTGCTTCCCCTTCCTGTGCATCGTTTTAACCCTCTTTGCAATACCCTTAATGCTCTCACTCCCCCTAGTCTCCATTTCTGTCTGCAGAATACCAACAATTCACTTTCTCCATTTTTTGTTGTTTTTTGAGGCCCTGGTACCTACCATGCTGGGCCTCGTGTTTTGTTGAGCCCAAACATGCCTTCCTCATAAAACAGCTAAGTGAGAAGAAGTCTTCAGCAAGAAATCTAAACTCAATCTTTTCTTGAATGATTTACAACTCTTTTTGCCTTTTCTGTTTATCCACTCTCTCCTAACTGAATATGGGGTGGCAGTGAATCTGTGCTCTTCATTTATAGATTCAGCTGCTAAAAAGAATGTGAAAACTGAGCATTCTTCAGTAGTTAAGCCTAAACCTTTAACTCAAAGAAAGGTATGCCTCACTTTAAAACAATCAAACACAGAAAATTATACTTAGAAAGAATGCCAATGTTTGCTTTACATAATAATTCTTCCATTAAAAAATACTTCAAAAGGTTTTTAAACTACTAATCTTTAAAGTGACTTAAAATTACATTTATTCACATCTTGATAAGAGTGCAGGCATCTTGAAATTCAGGGGAGACATCTTCAGCTTGAGTTATTGTATTTTATGTTGAATCCAGGGGGTGGGGATGGGGGACAGGTTTGGAGCCTGAATTACAAAGCAAATTACCTCTCTTCCTCACCCCCATATTTTGTAGCAGGAAGTGTTGCCAGTAGAAGTGGGTTTCTTGTGGGGTTGCAAGAAAAGCATTTCAGGAGACCCGCAAGAAAGGATGAGGTTTGGCGATAAAATGTATTTGTGGCACCAGATGCAAAATCAAAGGTGTTCCCTTGGGTTTCCAATATCCCATCTCTGTCTGCCCTGCCATGGAAAAGTCCAATCTTGCCTTCACCAGGCCCAGGAATAGGGCCAGTGTCCAGACATTGTGGCATTCCAAGCTTAGTCCAGTCCAACCTTTCTCACAGTCCAGCTAGCTCAGGTTATTTTCCCAGCTGTGCCTCAGCTGGGGCCCTGCATTTGGAGTCCCTGTGGCTACTGGGACTTCAGGCACTACTAGCCCCATATAGCTGCTATGAAGAGTCTTCTTGGGAAGAATCAGGAGAGCACATGTTATGGGGAGGGGGGGGGGAGATAAAGAGCTTTGTTAGCTGGGATTTTATTATCTGGAGTTTAGTAAGGATAGGCACTTTCTTAATACTAATCAATCAACTTCCCAAGCTTTCTAGGGCTTCTGAAGAGTCCACTCCACCCAGTGGTCAGCAAACAACAGCTCGAGAGCCACATGCGGCTCTTTGGCCCCTTGAGTGTGGCTCTTCCACAAAATACCACATGTGGGCGCGCACTTACAGTGCGAGTGAAACTTTGTGGCCCATGTGCAGAAGTCAGTATTGGGGCCTGGGTAAGTCTATTTTGAAGAAGTGGTTTTAGGAGAAGCTTAAGTTTAAAAAATTTGGCTCTCAAAAGAAATTTTGATCGTTGTACTGTTGATATTTGGCTCTGTTGACTAATGAGTTTGCCGACCACTGCCTTAACCAAAACATTCTTCCCCCAGGCTAGACTGATAGGCCTCTGTGGTCCCCATCATAGCTCTCACTGCACCTGTGCTTACCTCCCTCTTTATCATTCTATCCCTGCCCACAGCGATCTGCAGGGGAACTGATGGGCAGTTCCCTGGGGAGTGTGAGGCTGTAACTTCCCAGGGAAGTAAGCAGGCTTCTATTCCCTAGTTGATCATGGGTAATAATGTCTGGTCCCCTTTGCTTCTTTCCTTTATTAATGTCTAGCTACCTACCCTAACAGAACTAAACAGTTAAGTACTGCTGCTGAAGATCATATTGTTTCTTGACTCACATTTCCTACCTGAGGCTTTATTTACAATGACAATTTTCTTTAGACTTAAAAACAAGAATACGATTGTTCATAAAGCAAAGAGATAGATTGGACAGAGTCTTCCTTAATGCCAAGGGCTAACGATAATTGAGTGGTTCGATTTCTATTCATTTCTCTTAAATCTCTGATTGCTTACGCAATAATTTTCTTCCCCAATTAGTCTAACAATTCACATCAATATTTTATTTTTAACGGTTGACTACTCATTCCATTAAAAATGTAAGTGCATTAGCTCAATGTAAAATGATTCCAGAGGGATAGCCTTATTTAAATATTCATAACATGAAAATTAATAAATCTGAGCATAGTGTTTGCATTTTCAAAAAGCAGGCTGCTATCAAATGTATTTGGTCCTAAATGAAATTCACTGAGTTAAAAACCTTGAGCATCATCTTTTTATTGATTTTTCTTTATAACAAAATAATGCAACAGAAATGTTATGAGAACAGTATCTAATAACTCATTGCTTCTCTCAGCTTCACCCACTTATAACTCTCTTCCCTTCCTTTCTTTCTTGCTATCCTCCACTGCTATCACCTGAATTCTGACCACTAAATCAGCCTGCCTGAAAACCAAGAAATTGAATGCTGGATGTGCATACTATTTATTTTCATTTTACTCAAGCTCTTTCTTCTCCCCACCCACCCCCAAATAAAGTCCATCTTACCTAATAATAGACAAACATGTAAATTGACTGCACCTCTGCTATCCCAGAGCCAATCAGAGTGAGTATGCAAATTAACCCAACAAAGATAGCAGTTAATTTGTATACATAGGCACCCAGCGCCTGTGTCCCAGGAACATCCTGGCACCCAGGTCACTGTGAGGTAAGCCATCAGAGCCAAGGGGGCCGGGGTGGAGCCAGTGGTCTGTGGGGGCTGAGGTCCCCTATCCAGGGCCAGAGCCTGCGATCGCAGGGGGCTGGGGTTCCCTAGCCAAGGTCCTGGGGCAGGCCTGAGCAGGGGCAGAGCCAGTGATCACAGGAGACTGGGGGTCCCCTGCTCAAGCCTGAAAGCCTCTGTGAGCTGTCAGTAGGACATCCCCTGAGGGATCCCAGTATGTGAGAGGAGGCAGGTTGGGCTGAGGGACCACCCACCCCAAGTGCATGAATTTCGTGCATGGGGCCCCTAGTGAATTATAATAGTGCACAAAACGCTTTAGGAAAATCAGTTTCCATTGAGTTTCTTCCCAATTGAAAGATGAGACATACACTATTTGTTGGTTTATAAGTATATATAACTTTAGAATCAGCAAATTTGACAAATCTATTAATTAGAAGGTAAAAGAATCCAGATAGAGTAGGGCATCCCTAATAAGCAACCAAAGCCTGGATAATACCATTTACATCATTCACAAAAATTAACTTGAAATGAATTAAAAACTTAAATGTACAACCTGGAAAAATACACACCTAATAAAACTCCTAGAGAAAACATAAAGAAAAAGCTCTTTGATATTGGTCATGGCAATGATTTTTTTAATATGATACCAAAAGTATAGGCAACAAAAGCAGAAATAAACAAGTGGAACTATATCAAACTAAAAAGCTTCTGCACAACAAAGAAAACAAGTAACAAAAAGAAAATATATTGCCAACCATATATTTGATAAACGACTATTATCTAAACTATATAAGGAACTCATATATCTCAATAGAAACATCTATCTACACTAATGAAAGAGTAAGATGCAAATTGATCGTACCTTTGCAACACCCATCAGCCAATCAAGAATGGGTATGCAAATTAACCCAACAAATATGGTGGATTAATTTGCATACACAGATGCTGAGCTGCTGGGGACAGGGCAAGATACTTGCGTCATCATCATGGCAACGACACAGGCATTCAGCATCACCCTAGCCACCCCGGGCCTCTGGGTCAGGGCAAAGTAGGACATCTCTAATAAACTACCAAAACCTTGTGAATGCCATTTATAAATCATTCACCAAAATGGATACCTAAGTATCCATCTATAGATGAGTGGATAAAGAAAATGTGATGCATATAATAAATTTTTAAAGAAAAAAAAATTATTTTGCAATAGCATGAATGATGCTGGAGGGCATTATGCTAAGTGAAATTAGCTGGACAGCAAAATAGAACACTGCATGGTATTACCTTCCATGTGGAATCTCCAAAAGAACAAGAGAAAAAAAGGACAAGTTCTTTTCCAGTTCTACATTATGTGTAAAAAAGAGTAGGTCTTTGAAAGAGAAAGCCCAGGCTAGAGCGGCGAATACGTGGTACAAAAGTGGCGCCATCCTGCCCCATCGGGACCCAGGCCACCCTTCTTTATTTGGAGCCCCTGCAGAGCCTCAGAATCCTGCTCTGCCCACTCCTTCAGTCAGCCTCTGCCAAAGCTCACCATCGGCTCAAGAGTTGAAATTTACTTGCCATCCCTGAAGGGGAAAGATTAACAGAAGAAAAAAATTCATTTCCTTGTAGGCAGGGCAGGGCAGAGCTCAGCAATAATGATGGCCAGGTTTCGGAGGCCTCCCCAAGACAGACATCAGACTCTGGAGGTCAAACTTAGGTTTCAGGCTGAAAGAACAGAGAAGCCTTCAGAACAGCAAGGACAAGATCCCCAAGTTTGTTTGAAATGGAACCTGAAATCAAACACACGGACACTTCTGTGTTCAGTTCTCAAGATGTGGAGCTGTGTTTGTGATTCAGGTCATCCTTGATAAATTACGTTCTTCTTCTGGGCCAAGGAAGGAAAGAAAATACTCACATCCATACTCTGTATTTATTTGATTTTACTGAAAACGTATATGTTCAATTGTTCTGTTGTAAATGAGGCACATGTGGAATCCATATATGTTGGGGAGAAACAGATGGTGCAGTCTCTCCCTGCGTATGTCCACAGGGGCTATGAAGTCTAAGATACACAAAGACTTGAAAGTTTGGAGATAGGGTGTATATTATTCACAGCTGAAAAATCCCGAGTCATCTACTTCAGAGATTCCCCAAGTGTGGTCTACAAACCACCTGCCTCGGAATCTCCTGGGGTGTCTGTTAAAATGCAGGCCTCCCGAGTCCGTCCCCTCCGCAGCTCTGCTGAGCCTGATCCTCGGTCAGTGACTGTTCCCAGTCGGCAGGGAGCCTCTTGAAGCAACAAATGTTCCTCTGTGACTCTGAGGCCCGAGGGATGATGGGCTTCTGGGCATGACTATTTCATAGACAAATGTAAATACATTTTAGACTTATCAGGGGTTTTAGCATTCTCTTTATCCCTCCCTTCCTTTATTAGATAATCATGGCATTACTAAGTTTGTGCTGGTTTTTTTTGTTGTTGTTGTTTTGTTTTTTTTTTTTTGCCATTTGTCTTTCTTCTGGCTCTGTAGCACATTCTGTCTCAGGAAGGGGAAGCTTTTAAAATCACCCCTTGTTCCATCTGGACTAGTTTTTGCCCCTTAAGTCAGTGCAGCCTCTTTCCAGTTTGCCCGCTGTGCCCTTGACACCACTAAACAGTCCTGGTTTTCTGAAACCTAAATGGGCGGAATGAGCTACAGGCAAAAGGAACAAGAGCAGCGCTGCGCATGTCTGCCCTCTCCTTTCACCCGGGGGCTGCCCCCCAGCCCAGCTAATATGATCAAGTGGGAATACGGTGGTTCTCTTCATCACAGAAAGGCAGGCCCCTGGGAGGAGTAAAGTATGGCACCTGTTTAGTTGCATTAAAATCACTACCTAAAAGGGATAGAGAGTAACTGAGTGATACACCGTAGGTGGCGGGAACCGAAGGGAGAATTTCAGAAGTTAAATGTACCACAGGTCTCAACTTGGCGGGGGCTCTGAGTGCAGAGCCTTACTTTGCACATTCCAGTGATGGCTGCACGTGATACAGGCCTGAGAGGTCGGAGGGCGTCGGAGCATCAGTTCACAAAGGTTGGGTGGGAGGTCGCCGTCCTCTGAGGAGTCACCTGGCCCATCCCGCACAGACCAGGAGGGTGACAGCCTGCACGTGAAACAGTCAGTGGCCGCAGGATTGAACACGCGAACGCAAGCTCCTGGAAACGCTGATCATCCAATGGGCTGTGCGATGTAGAGTGATTTGCTCCTGGAGAGCTACTTCCGCTTAGTGTAGGCGTCCTCCGCACTGACCACTGGGACAAGAGCTGTTGTCGAAATATCTTCTAATGAGAGAGTCCTGCAGATTTTTGAGGGGTGTGTATTGCAAGTTGTTAAATGCCACCGAGAGTAAGAATGTACCACAGGTCTTCAGCAGGATTACGGAATTAGAGATCAGGATGACCCTTGTGGTGGGACGGGGAGGAAGGGATGCAAAACTGGAGATGCTGAGGCCTCTAGCTGCCTTGGTAGATAGGACAGTCCTTCCTCGGTACCTGGGGGGTGGATTCCAGAACCTCTGCTGGATACTGAAACCCACTGGTGCTCAACTCCCTTATACAAATTGCTGTAGTATTTGCATATCATCAATGTACATCTTCCCTTACACTTTAAATCATCTCAAGATTACTTATATGTAATAGAATGTAAATGCTATGTAAGGAGCTGTTATACTGGATTGTTTGGGAAATAATGACCAAAAATTCTGTACAAGTTCAGTACAAATGCAGCCATCCTGGGCCTAACTATAGAGTACACGTCAGCAACAATGTAACATTTCCCCCCAAATATTTTCCATCTTCATTTGGTTGATTTGATGAGGCTGCAGACCCTGCTTTGAGTTTTGTAGATGGAAGATGTGGACAAAGGTACAAAGAACCTATCCTGATACCTGGGAGAGAAAGAAGAGGGCCTTAAGCCATAGCCTTGTGGAAGGTGACAATCATTGAGTACTCTCCATGCACCAGTTACTGTGATAACAATATGTTTAAACTACCACTGTTAACATACAACTAATGCTAATAATAACATATAAGCACCTAATATCATCTGGCATAATCCCTACAAGGAGCTCATGAGGTTCACATGATTATCTCTATTATACAGAAAAGCAAACTGCAGTTTAGAGAATTAAACTGGTCAAGGTCACGTGGTCTGATTCCAAAACTCTGCTTATCACTCCTGTTCTACATGCTTTGCATTTTCAGTGGATGATGGCACTTGAGACTCACAATAGCTCTGTATAGTGGGTGGTCTTACACTCCCTAATTTATAGATGAGGAAAGAGAGGCCTAGAAAGCTTAGGGGAGGTGTTGCCTATAGGGACACCTCGTAAGTGACAGTTCTAGAACTCATAGACAACAATGGCAAGGTTGGGAGGTTGACTTTCCATTGGTGGGAAAGATGACCTTCAGTGCAATCACAAACAATGGCTGAGACCTTGTCTTGCTGGGTGACACCCCATCCTGGATCTAGCATCACCCAAACCCTGGCTGCAGGTGTGCAGACAGAACTCTCAGAGTTTAAGACAAGAGTGTACATTCAGATGGGACAGAACTGAGGCAGTACCTTTAGGTGAAGAAACAACATTTCCAAGCTCCTGGTATTACTGAGTCCTGCAGGACTGGAAGGCCGTCTCGCTTAGATGAGTTTGCAGGTCTTGTGAATAAGTTTGAAGTTTAACTCACAGAGTAGCAGCCTTAATTCCAAATTCTTTGGGTAGCTTGGAGGGACCTAGCTTATACCAACTCCCAAATATGAAGATGCTACTGAGGCTGGCCAGCATCTGTGTGTGCTCCACTTTTCCCAGCCCCTGAACACACCATGTCCTCTACCCATTCTATATATTTACTGATGGTATAACCTCCATCTGACCCCTGCATCCTCCAAGGAAAGCCTCAAGTCCCACCCCTGCAGGAAGCCTTTTCTGACCATCCTACCCATTACTGATCTCTTGTCCTCTGACAGTATGGTACTGAAAGACAATGGGACATAATTTAGCCCCTAATTGGATATTGGCTAGTATTGATCACTCTCTCTTCCTGTATGTTCTACTTCACCAACTAGACTCTAAGCCATTTAAGACTAGAGAATGTATTTTATATTTCTCCAGCCTCCACCATCAAATCCATCACATTGAGAACATTTAGAGGCATCTTAAATACTACTTTGATTCTCTCAAGATCACCATATTTTCTATGCATCGCAAATCTCCTTCCTCCAAAAACCTTCCTCAACCACTTTGGCTCACACTGATTTTCCTGAGAGGTCTCTAGTCTCTTCACAAATGAGATGGCCAAGCCTCTGAAACTGATGACCAAACCCAGACTGTGGCAAAAGAGTCCCATAAGGCCACTCTGTGGGGGCATGCAGTCAGCCATATGACTCAATGGTTGGGCACTGCACAGCTCTGGGGTATCATAACCCACGCCCTGCACAAGTGCACCTGGCAACCCTGGGTGACCCCTTAACTGAATGTCCATGTAAACGTCAGTAAGTATATTTGGAAGACCTTCAGCAATTCTCGGTGTTGAACTTGAAGGGCTAAGTTAGGGCCCCTTTCCAGGGCCCCTTGGGCTCTGGCAGCTGAATGAGAGCAGTCACTATATCAGGAACCATGTGTTCATAAGAGTGAATTCTCCTCCACCACCATATGTGGACATACTCAGCATTCCCTCCTATCTCCAGCAGAGCCCCAGCTTCTGGCACCTGTCAGGAAATCATTAGTGCACCCAGCCGTGCACACGAAAGAGATGAGATTGTGGGACCAGCCACTGCACATACTTGGAAATTCCAGGCTGTGCTTATCTGACCTGACATTGGCCTGGCTTTGGAGACAGTCTTGTTTCCTCAGTGGCAGTTTTGTGCTAGAAAATGGTTCTGTGTTATAAATGACCAGCCAATCCTACTGAGCAGGGTCAGGCTCCTGATGTCAAGGCTGAGGAACCTTGAATGGAAGTGAGGACAGACATGACAAAGAGCAGGTGGCTTCTGAGAGCCCTGGGGTCTTCCACAGAGGATGGTTCTGTGACGTCTATCTGGCCACATGGCAAAGGAGACACCCCCACATTATCGGAGCCAGGACAGGATCCCTGGCACCTCATCAATGATACGTCTCCCCTCAGTGGAAGGCAGCCAGAGCCCTTTCAGGCCAGATAACCCAGCTTGATGTGTTAAAAGGTGCCTGGGACCTTGAGAGGAAGAGAGCAGAGGTTGGACACTTTAAAACACAAAGGGGAAATGTGTGTGTGTGTGTGTGTGTGTGTGTGTGTGTGTGTGTGTACTTGTGTTGGATTGGGAGTGGTTAGAATACAGGAGGGTAAAGGATTTCCTCTAAATGTTAAAGTTTGGGAATTGCGGGGCTCATATATAACACCCAGTTTCTCCACCTGAATTCAGAATTTGTAGAGAGAAAGATGCATACAGTCAACAGTTGGAGATCTCTCTAACAAATAAACTGCCTAGTGAGCGTGGTTTGAATCTGCAGTCTCAGGGCTGTGCTGACCCTGCGCCTCTGAATACCCACATGGACAGAACTCAGCAGGCCCTCCCTCGAGGGCCGGGCCCTCAGCAGGCACTGGGCGCCAGGCTGGACCAGCTCTGTGATTATTAAATCCCATAGTTTGAATGTCACCTTGTCCAATCTCCTACCTCCTGAAAAGTTCCCTCAAAAAGGCAGTGGGTGGAGAGAAGGAAAATTGAGTGAAAGGGTCAAAGGAGCAAACTTCTACTTATAAGATAAATAAGTCCTGGGATGTGGTCATAGTTAGCAATACTGTATATACTGTTTACCTGAAAGTTGCCAAGAGAGTAGCTCTTAAAAGTTCTCATCACAAGATTAAAAAAACTGTTAACTGTATGAGGTGATGGATGTTAACTAAACTTACGGTGGGGATCATTTTGTTGTAATCCTATCTAATAAAAGGATTAACCATCAGTCCAACACACCCATGTGGCCACCCCCATGTGATCAAAGATGGCTGCCCCCATGTGGTCACAAGATGGCCACCACAAGATGGCCAGCAGGGCAGGGCAGTTGTAGGCAATCAGGCCAGCATGGGAGGGCATCTGGGAGAGATCAGGACTGCAGGGGAGGCAGTTGGGGGCAATCAGGCTGTCAGGGGAGGGCAGTTAGGGGGAACCAGGAGGGGTAGTTGGGGGGGACCAGGCCTGCAGGGCAGGACAGTTAGGGCCAACTAGGCTGACAGGGGAGGGCAGTTGTGAGTGACTAGGCCTGCAAGGGAGAGAAGTTAGGGGCAGTGGGGCTGGCAGTGGAGCAGTTAGGCATTGATCAAACTGGCAGGGGAGTGGTTAGGGAGTGATCGGGCTGGCAGACAGAAGTGGTTAGGGGCAATCAGGCAGGCAGGCAATCTGGTTGGAGCCAGCAGGGCCCTAAACAGGCAGTCGGGCATCCCTCAAGGGGTCCCAGATTGGAGACAGTGCAGGCTGGGCTGAGGGATACACCCCCACCTCTATGCACGAATTTCATTCACCGGGCCACTAGTATATACATAAATCAGTTTAGTACACGCAAGGCAAATACAATGTTCTATGTCAATTATCCTTCCTATCTAATAAAAGAGTAACATGGAAATGTGACTGTACCTTGGCTCCTGATTGGCTATGCGACCAGCCAATCAGGAGCGGGGGGCGGGGCTGAGGTACACAGGAGGTCGGAGGGGGAGGAGGGTGCAGTGCATGGGAGGGAAGGGGCCCACCTGCATGCTGCTTGGGATGGGAGCCATGTGGGATGGGAAGGGTCTGCCAGCAAGAGGAGGGGCTGGCCTGCACACTGGGTGGGATGGGAGCTGCACAGTACTGAAGGGGTGGGATGGGAGGGGCTGGGCGGGATGGAAGCTGTGCAGGATGAAAGGGGTGGGATGGGAGGGGCCAGCCAGCATGCTGAGTGGGATGGGAGCTGCATGAGACAGGAGGGGCAAGATGGGAGCCATTTGGGATGGCAGCCACGTGGGACAGGAGGGGCAGGATGGGTGAGGCTGGCTGGTGCACCATGTGACAGGAGCCACATGGGAAGAAAGCTGTGTGGGACAGGACAGGAGGGACAGGAGGGACCGGCCTGTGCACTGGGCAGGATGGGAGCTGCACAGGATAGGAGGGGTGGGATGGAAGGGGCCAGCCTGCACACCACGTGAGAAAGGAGCTGCATGGACAGGAGGCAGGTGAGGTTGGTGCATGCAGCTGCTGAGTGTTGGTGCCCTCAGGGCTGGGCAGTTGCCACTGGGGCTAAGGTCAGGGCTGGGTGGGTGGGCCGGGGCAGAGCCAACCAATAGCCACATTTCAGGGTGATGGCTGGGTGCCCAATGTCTAAAGCTTCGGCCAAGGGTGAGGGGACAGTAGGACATCCCCTGAGAGCTCCCAGTACGTGTGAGGGGCAGGTTGGGCTGAGGGAACTCAACCCCAGTGCACAAATTTTGTGCACCAGGCCACTAGTATATAATAAAAGAGAAACATGCAAATTTGACCATACCTTTGCTCCTGATTGACTATGCTACCAGCCAATCAGGAGTGGGCGTGGGGCCAAGTGGCATAAGCTCCAGGCCCTGGGAGTGGAGATGAAATGGCAGTGGCAGGGAGCACCCAGCCCTTGGGCGCTGTGAACGAAAGTGGCAGCGAGTGCCCAGCCCCCAGGGCCGGGTGGTCGCAGGCAGCTGGGGCTGAGCTGAGCAGGGCAATGGCTGGGTGCCCAAGGCCTAAAGCCTCTGGTGAGGCTGGGGGTGAGCCATCAGTTGGACATCCCCTGAGGGCTCCCAGTATGTGAGAGGGGGCAGGTTGAGTTGAGGGACCACCCACCCCTGTGCACGAATTTTGTGCACTAGGCCGCTAGTATATTGATAAAACTGAGACAATTTTTTACAAAATTCCCTCCATAATCCCTTTTGGGTAGTTGTTTGCATAGCTTAGTTTTCCCATCTCCTCCTTTAGCAACTACATTGGGTCCTGTATTAGCTTTTGGACTACGATCTCAATGAACTGGGTGCTTTGCACCAGGATTGTGTTTAATTTCACTTTAAGCTTCACTGTTGCCTTGCTCCTTCCTTTAAGTGCCTGTGATATTACAGATTGCTCTGAAAGATGCTGAAGGAGTTATGTTCTC